>OU015495.1:176619202-176746028 GCA_907164885.2 Dolomedes plantarius | reverse complement strand
AAACGATCGATCGAGATTCCACTGTATATATATATATATATATATATATATATATATATATATATATATATATATATATATATATATATGTATGTATGTATGTATGCATGTATGTCAAAATTTTGACGCATTTTAGTACTTTTCTGTTTGACTGTTCACTGTTTTCCGAGGCGGTACAGACTGGGTTTGGCGCGTGTCATAACGATATGGCAATAGCATCAAGGCTAAGGGCAGGAGAGTTGAAAATTACGGGACGAAGTAAAATAATTGCACAATATAAGAAAGAATCAGGGCGAGGAAGCAACATACATGGCTATATAAGAGAAGGGGAGAAAAGCCAACAATAAGCTGAAACTACTATAGATAGAAGATTGGGCCCGAAGGAAGAAATAAAAGTATAGGATAAAAGTTCTGTAGAATGAGTTGCATCGAAAGAAGAAAAGAGAAGAGAAAGACATAAATTTATGATAGTTATAAAACGGACCACCATGCTCGGTGTAGATCTGAGCATGAGAAAAGTTTAGGAAGTGGGAAAATTTTATAATTCCGGCCCTTGATGCGCATTGGTGAAATGGGGATTGAGAAGAGGCCGCCACGGACGAATTACGATGACATGGGAGTAATATGGCCAATTTAATTCGAAGAGTCGTGGCCAGAATTAATAAGCCGTAAGAATATGAAAAAAGAGAGAAGAGGCAAAAAAGAGAATAGTTAGGAGTTAGAGACAGAAGTGGTATCAACCTATCTGGTATGAACAAAGCCGATGATAGTTGTGTAAGCCGTGGTCTATACCAAAAGAGCCCGAGGAAGAATGTGCCCCAATTTCCAGTACCGAGTGCCTACAACGATTGAAGGAGTCCCGGTACCCAACGATGAATGTGCCCCAGTCCCAGTGCTGTGAGAGTGCAACGAAGTTCGTCATAGCTAAGTGTAAGATGCCCATAAATGTGATCCAATAATCATCTGTAAAGGTACCGTCCTTTTTGGTTCCTCTTCATATTTTCCGTCATTGCTTCTCATAGTGTAACCATCAGCAACTTAATAATATAGAGCGTGGTCGGGAAGTAATCTGATAATGGAAGTTAGTGGATAATAAATGATAATTCGTAAAAACGATCTGGTTAATATAATGTGATGAATTGAATATGATCAAATATTAGTTATTGAGTAAGAATATATTTTGAACTACATGTGTATTTAAGATGATGAGTAATTAAGTTTCATGAATCAAGTTTTAATAAGTAGTGATAACATTTGGTGAGCATAAAATGTGTAATAAGAGCTATTGTATCATTATGTTGTGTGTCAATTTAAGAAATAGGTTTGTCATTTTAACAAGAGTAGTTGTTGGCTATTAGGGTGAGAACGCAATTATAACTCAATACATGCAATGTAATAAACACATCTTGATCCATCATTAATCATAAATCATTCAAACATCAATTTTCATCGATCAAATCATTAATCACAAATCATTCTTATTTTTGAGGCTCAGCTGTTTCACAGAATGTTTTTAAGACGATATAATCACCGATTGAATAGTGGGTGAAGAAAAGAGGTAAGCATGTTACAGACCTTTAATATAACGTTCTCAACTCTTTAGGGGTCGTCTTATTCGAAATTTAGTAGTGTTATTGTTGACACAAATGCCCCCTGGTAGGATAAATCCTAACTAGTTGCATTGAAAGTGTTTAAGACACTGTTTACGCTACGGCAATTGGGCATAACAAGAGCCGAAAACAGACTTTCTGCCAGGAGCCACCACAGTTTTCACCAAACATTTCCAGGTGCAATATATGGCGGGTTCGTACCCTTCTCTCATCCTTACAAACCACCCGATAGGACTTTATGGCTTACATATTTAACACCCTCCATACCTAGATAAGACCGGAGAGTATTCATTGGCACTTGTCGGGATTCGAACTGAGTTCTTTCAACTCCGAATTCGGACCGCCTCGGGCCATCTGATGTAATATATTTTATTCACCTAATCAGAATTAACGAAAAGCAATAGGGATATATAATTTGCTATGCTAAATTGTCAAGAAAAAGTGCTGTTTAGAATTATCTGCGGACATTTAAATATTAATTCTATGATCGTGTTAATCATTCTTTAACGAAAAATATTCTTCTAAACTCATGATGACATCGAAGCGTTGATTCCAATTTTTTGCCACTTTTTTTCCTGTCATATATATTTGTGAAAGAAAAAAATTATAAGGCGGGATTGGCATGATTCATTCGAAAACTCAACTGAAAAGTAGATTATTTAGAAATGAGCTATTACCAGATTCATTAATATTAAATAGCATCGTAATAGTTAATCATTTGTAAACCCTTGTGATCGGGGCATTAGAATTTTATTTGTTTCTTAAGGGACCCGCGACAGTTAACATATAGCATAGAATTGTCATGAAGACGTGATGCATTTAGAGACGCAGAAATCAATTATTGATTCGCGATGGGGTACATTGTCTAAATACGAGACACATGTGCTAATAAAGGCATAAACCGTCACGTATACAGGTATATAATATTAAAGAAGCGAAGAGAGTTTCGTAACATACTTTCAGACATAAGTAGCAGAAATATTTGATGCCAGATGAAATAAAGGATTTTGAATTAAGTATAGAGTTGTTAATATATTCTTATAATGTACACGTTTCTTCATTTACTATGAGATAAAATTCAATGAAATATTTTTTTCTTATTAAAAAAATTAATTGGAATTTGTTTTCCGAATTTGTATTTATGGTTATTAATAAATTATAAAGAACTTATTGTTATTGTTCCAAATGCCCCCTGGAGAGAATTTATTCCTGACCAGGCTAGCGGGGTCCAGACCAGGCTGAGGAGTGCGACTCCAGTTTATAATGGCACCACGAGTGTCGGAGATAGATTTAGCCAGGTGCTATCGCAATTTTGGCCGAGCAAACCCAGGGGAGGCATATGGGAATCGTACCCTATCCCACCCTCTGTGACCTCACAGAGGGACTTTCCAGTGTACGGATTTAACGTGCCCATATCCGGCATAGACACATAATTGAGAACTTATGTGGGCCGGATTTACCCTTTAAGGTTCTTCAAAACAGTATTCTTTTCCCGCGCCAAAGAAAGTTGGCATTGTGAGTTAGGTTTGGCGAAAATGGAAAAAAAATAGATTGCTGTCTTTATCATGTAGGAGAAATATGAATTTTATTACTACACAGCTTCATAAATGTCGGACGTGAGTGATATGAAATAAATTATATATGTTAGATATAAATAAATATATTTTACATTTCCTTACCCATATTTTCAGGAATACCTCAAATTAATAGACTGAGATTTTTTTTAGTTTAGTTTCTTGAAAATCAATTGTTAAAGGCATACAATAAAAGCATAAAATGGTATGAAAAATAATTCTTTTCAAAATAAAGAATGTATAGTAAAAGAAATGAAAAATTGTAAGGTTGCATTCTTCAATTCCATGACGTCTTGGAACAGATACTTCATGATTGTAGAAATAATCGTACGAGTAATAACTATTTTTAACTGAAACAACTGAACAAAATTTCAATTTCTCTCATTATTTAGTTCTTAACCATTTTAATCAATACGGAAATTATTATTTAACGGGTTCAACACAGTTTTAAATTTTTTAGCTATTTTACACCTTATTTTTAGATTAAGTACATCCTAGCTGAACACTTAACGTCTTTGAAGCGTCATGTTTAGATAATAAAGTGAATCCATTCATGCACTGAACATATAATATCTGTCCTAGAGTGTAAATATATAACAATATTCGAAATATTAATCACCATTTATTCTAAAAGCACTAGTGCAGTCGTTAAATTGTTTTACAAAAAAAAAAAATAGTTTGATTTTAACACTACAAATACATGTTTACAAAATAATTTACAAACAAATACTTTGCTAGACAGTAAAGTTCCGGACTGGCAAGGATAACATTTTCCCTTAGATCAATAAATAATTATAACTGGTACTTAAAGTCTTAGAATGTATGTACTTTTACGGTTATTTGATTTGTAGATCATTATCATACTTTAAGATATATGTTATTGTTTAAAAACAAAACAGTTTATCCTCCAAACAGGAAAAACACGCGTAATTAATTAATATATATATATATATATATATATATATATATATATATATATATATACATATATATATAAAGAGAGAAAGGATGACACTCATTTAACTAACTGGCACTACAAGTACATAATATATTTAAGATATATTTGATAGTCAAAGGGAAACTACTGCCAGAAGATTCAATAATTTACGAAAATCGCGACTTAATTTTATATTAAATGATATTTTACGGCTTAACCATAAACAATGAATTTTGAATTATTTTAGTTTTCTAAGAGACCAATAGATGGCAATACACGTTTAAAGTTAACCAAGAGGGAATAAAAGGTTTTCAAAAGATCAAAATTCTAGTTTGCAATTGAACTATCAGAAATATGCCGTAGATATTTTCTGATTTTGTTAAATTGTTCTGATTTTGAGTAATTAAGTTTTAAAGGAATTGCACGTTTAGCGTATATTACAACTAAGACTCATATTTAGTCATAAAGAGCACCTCATTTTACGAAGTTCCGATTAAAATACATTTTCAAAAATGATAGATTATGATAGAAGTATGCTTGGAAATAGTTCGTCGTTTAGACAGACAGTTTACAGTATCTTAGCATAATAAAACTTGAAAATTTAAGCTGATGTGAAAATTAAAATCTTTAATTTGCTAATTATTTATAATTTTCAAGTTAAAATTGTGAAATATTTTTGGATAAGCTGTAAACATGAATGCATTTCAGAATATTATCTTCTTTTTTATATAGGTCTGGAGTATTTTCAGTTGACTTTTCTTTAAAGGCTTTCGGAAGTAACATATATCGATAGCTTAAAACTATTGGGCTTTAATTAATATCCGGAATTTTGCAAAGTGAAATATCCTGGCCAGAATGGGGAATATTATTTTCCTCAAATTCCGTGACCTATTCCCATTTCTGTGTCAGACCTGCGACACAAGATTGTGGCCTGAACATGTCGCAGGGACAATACTGAAACCGGGTAACTTAACCTCGGATGCGAATATTCTACCCAATTAATTCCTGCGACTGAGGCTACACCCATTGAAAAATTAAAGCACTTTAAATTTCTTTAACTTATGTCTTACTTGGTTGAATAATCATCGAGCAAACTGATTTATAATTTTGTGTAACGCACGAGCAAAAATTCTGGTAAAATGTTGATGCTACTCCATCATGAAACTAAAAGTTATACGATGAAGATTTACTTGATGAGTAGTTATATATATGTAAAAGTAAAATAATAATTTAACACATGTGTTAATTAGTACTGCGCGATTAAAAATATTTTTATATTGAACGAATGTCATAATTTTTATTCTGCAGTAAAAAGGAAACAATCAGTATGTCGTTCGTTATTCAAATTCATCTTAATACTTCAAGTTCGCGAGTATTAGTTTAAAGCAAATTTGATAATATATATATATATATATATATATATATATATATATATATATATATATATATATATATATAGAGAGAGAGAGAGAGAGATATCCAGTGCACTCATCAGTTATGCCTTGCTGATGAACCTATAAACTTAGGTCCAAGACTATATGATACGATTGATACTATTGATACGATAGAGCTGAATAATTTTAGCATGTTTTTATTCACTCGCTTTCTTGTGTGTGTGTGTTTGTCCAGTACAAATCTTGCAATGTACTTTAAACTAACTTCCCGACTAGCTAGACAATTGAAAATTCTAGAATAGCGCAGAACACGATGACAGTACATTATTTTAATACTTTTAGCCATATTTAAGCATATTTGAATCCATTTTCAGTTAATTTTGTTTTGTAGACTGGTGCAGCCATCTATCGACCGGGACGGGAACGAAAAGTTAAAAGCAAGTTAACATCCAATTAACTTCATTTTCTTTCAAGTTAATGGGATAATTCAAGAAAAATGTTTTATAAAAGTACTTATTAATGCATAGAATTGTCAAGTTTATATGATTCAACAGAAAATTTAAAAACATGGTATATAAAAAGTTATTTTTGTCTTGAAATTATTGAAGTTGTCACCGCCCAGCAGGGCATGCTGCATACATTTTGTAAAAAGTTGTTTAGGCGAGATTCTTTTGACGGCAGAAGTGGATTTTTCCGTTTCCGAAGCACGGTAATATCCCCTCTTGGCGATGTTATACGTGTGACAATGAAAAGAATGACCAAAATGACAATGTCATAGGGGGAAGATTAAGACAAGAGTTCAATTTCGTTGTCAAAGTTAGTGTCTGTTGCCCGGAAATATTCTTTATGCTGAGAAGAATTCAGGAAATTCAAATTTATGTCAATTTAATGTATACTAAATTTTATTCTAATTTCTCTAGTTATTTCAAGCGTAGTCATAAATACGGTTGGTACTTTTTCAAATGAATGAGAGACAATTTTTTTTCCTATAACTTAAAAATATTTTGAAATATTCATAAATATATTTTTACGTGATTGAGTTATTGGAAAATTAAGTTGCTTTAAACCATAGAATTCCCCAAAACAATCTTAGTCAATGTAAAAATTAAAATTATAATAGAACTTCCTGGGTACCTTGTTACATATGGTTTAGATGAAATACTCTAGATGTAATAATATGTCTATGAAAGGAGAAAACGTTTTTTTTTCCACAAAGATATTTTGATAGAAATAGAAATTTCATTTACAACCACTTTTTACTCAACAAGGTACGAAGATTTGTATGAACAAAGAATTCTTCACAAAATTGCGTTCATAAATATAAATTATATTGTATCCCAGCCTCCTAAGCTCAGCTCGTTTGCTTGAAAATTTCCATCAAAATTTCCCTTCTAAGAAATATTTATCCTATTTTTAAGTTCCGAAACGATTTTAAAAATGTTTTTCCTGTTAAAGACACACTGCCGTTTAAGTTTCATACTTCAGGTTCTCCCATAAATGCTCCTCAATTTATGCACGAAACATGAAATAAAACTATCAAGCTTTGAAAAAACAAAAACAGATAGCAACATAAAACAAGAATGATATTTTATTGCTTTCATGTGCTAAAGTCCCTATTCCTGAGTAGAAAATTGAGCGTAATCATTTTAGGATGTGTCTGAGTATGCATAATGAAAAACAAAATAAGACATGACTATTTGCAGAAATTTTTAATACCTGTTATATATATATATATATATATATATATATATATATATATATATATATATATATATATATATATATATATATATATATTTATATATTTATATATATTTATATAAAAATATATAAATATATATATATATATATATATATATATATATATATATATATATATATATTTATATATATTTATATATTATATATATATATATATATATATATATATATATATATATATATATATATATATATATATATATATATATATATATATATATATATATATATATATATATCTGTAATGACAGCAAAGGATGTGTTGGATGACAGGACGAGACTTAATTTAGAAGTTGTAATGCTTTTGGTGTCGATGAACTTAGTGTGGTGATGAAATAATCGTAGAGTCTCAGAAATGTAGTCGTCGAGAAGTTTAGGCAATGGGTGTGGTCGAACCGGAGCCAGGCGACTGAGAAGTCAAACCAAAAACAAGTTCAGGCGAGAGATACAATACTCCACATAACTAGTTACACAGTTTTTATTTCAGGAGCATTTTCTTGGCGCGGGTGTACAGTTATTTCAGACTTTCATATATCGACATATTTTAACAGGATACCACATTCAGAACAGTCCAGACCCTGTCTGAGCAACACATAATGGCCAAAACTCTGAAGCGCAACTTGCTGCATGCTGCTAGGACGGAGATCATACACAGAAGAAACTCTAGGTTCACGCCCTTGAGTACAGGCACGCTAAACTTTGAATTGGTTAAAACCTGACACCTGACCTCATCACACCGCATCGGAAGAGGTCACGTCATGGCTTCTAGAACAATCATCTTATATAACATGCAGGCACGCGGCTTGTTTAAGGGGAAGACTAATAGATTACTCTAGAGTATTTAGATCAAAATCAAATTCCGGAATAATATTCTGTTGCGGTAAGACAAAGTTTATGAAGGGAAAGGTTTATCGTTTCATATATATATATATATATATATATATATATATATATATATATATATATATATATATATATAACGTAAGACAGAGTTACTTGTGATTGCAGGGGTAACTTTGTGACACATGATATTTTTTTTCTTATTTCGGTTCTTGCACTGCGCCTGTGATACCAGGAAGGTATAGAACAGCGCCAACCGATTGTCCGACATACAGAGACACCAAGTGACGAGTTTCCGAAGATTCTGCGCCCCATTTGTCTTCGCTAGCCAGTGTATTGTTCAAACTTGTTGTCAAGCTATTGACTCAAACTTCGTTAATTTTTTTATGCTGAAGGCTCAGACCTTATACAACAAACTACCACAGGTAATTATTTTTTTATTGTCAATATGTTGGGTAGATTGTGGAGCAATATAACTGTTGTGTAATGATATATCCTAGACATATAAGATCATAACCTAAATAAAGAAAGGTGACGGGGTTACTTTGTGACACATTGACACTGTCACATAATAACCCACAAATTCGACCCACCTAATCCAGCCGCTCGATGTTGCATTTTTCTGTACTCTAAAATACCACTGGAGAGAAAGATGTATTGACTATCTGGTAGAAAAAAAAACTACCCGAAGAAAGCAGAATGTGCCGAAAGACGAATTTACTCATCGTCTCATAAAATTAATGGCTGCCTAGGGCATCCGAGGTTTCTTCGATATCAAATATATATATATGTGTGTGTGTGTGTGTGTTAGTTATTTATTTATTTACTTTACACTGAAATTTATAAAACCTATTACAAGTATTGGCTAAGTGAATTAATTTATGTTTTCAGTCACGTTACCGCTTATAAATATTTTGTGAAACTGCATCAGGATCATTTGTATTTTAGTTATTGTGTGTTCTCGCCCTGAAGGGAAATTCACATCTGTTTCATTTTTCAAAAAAAATATCTCACCGCAATAAAAATTAAACACCTTCTGAAACAATGACTTCACTTGCTCATTTCCCCTTCATTATAGTTAATTCATTTTAATCATTATTTCCTCAGACCTAAATTTTGATTGCAAATTTTAAATGACAATAATGAACTTGTTAGTCGGTTATTAGTTCCCGAATGATTAAGTACTTGTTTTTGAGAGCTGTTGAGGGAACTTTTTAAAGAAAATCCTATTCCTCCTGCAGTGCAAAAAGATTTTGAGCCTTTAATTACAGTATTCCCTTTGAAAAGATGAAGTTTTTGAATAATTGCTCTCGTGAAGAGAGCAATTTTAATGCAAAGTGGATAATTCAAAAGACAGCGCTGTATTGCTTAAACACTTGACAATTCCCTCATTGTGTCTGCTGATAACGGAACAATAGAATTAATAATCTTTCAAATAATTACTGTAGGCGTAAGAGAATGGAAAATATTGGATGAGAAAGTTTGGAAACAAATATATTATGTAATATGGATTAAAAAGTAACCGAGGGGAAAGCTGTGAAAGACAACTACTTTAGAGGTATTAGACTGTAACGAATGAATAAATTTCATATCGCATCGGTCTAAAATATCTTCTACTTGATTTTTCTTTATTATTATTATATAAACTTTAAATGATTCATTAATTTATTTTCTTACATCTATATAAATAAAGTAACAGAGGTAAATGTCCGTCGATCACGTGACCGTCACGTTTCCGGAGATAACTCATTCTGAGAAAACATGGCCGACATTTTTGTCGAAAATCGGTGTATCGGTGTATTTTTTCCCTCATGAAAGTACATAAATGTTACATATTTGGAAAGATCTCTGAAAACTGATAATTCTTTCTGCTTACATTTATTATGTTACTTTAATAGTTTTACAGATATTTTAACACTAAAAGCACTCCACCGCTTCACTCATGCTGAGAAAACATGGCCGACCGAAAATCGGTGTATTTTTTTCTCATGAAAGTACATAAATGTTACATATTTGGAAAGGGATTTGAAAACTGATAATTTTTTCTGCTTACATTTATTATGTTACTTTAATAGTTTTACAGATATTTTAATTATAAAAGCACTCCACCGCTGAGACGAAAGAATCAAATCACCCATCTCCAGTATGTTGCAGCCATCTATCGGCAGCGACGGGAATGAAAATTGACGGGAATTTAATACATTTGTATGGCCCTGAAAATTGCCTTTTTTCTTTAGTGGGGCCCGAGCATGAAAATAACAGCTTTCAGAAAAAGCCATTTAAAGTTTAAAGTTTCTATAAATTACTTTACTATTAGCTTTATACATTTGGCCATAAAATCGGTTCTAATTGTAGTATCGACTTCATTTTTTTAAAAAAAAGTTTCCTTATATTCCATTCTTCAGAATTAAATCATAATAAAAAATTGAGTTTTTTGAAGTTTTTAAGGAGATCTCCCCCCTTAATGAATTATCAATTATACAGAAAGTCTTGAGCTTTCTGTCACTATTGAAAACATGCGTTTTCGAGTTTATCTACGCAAAAAATACATGCAAAATAGTGAGAAAAAATATCTAATTTAACAATGAAAATGGAAATAGAATGAATATATCTTGACGAATTAACCTTCTACAGGCCGAATTCAGATGCAGGTTTATTTGAAATTAATTTTTTGCATATTTTGCCTTCTAATGCTTTAGTTGAGTGATATTAGTCATTTAAATGCGGGAAAAAGTATTTATATATAATTTTCATGGTTTTCCCAATTTGCAACATTGGCCACTTCTGATTATACTTTTACACTGGATTCAAAAAGGAAATATAGTGAAGAGTAGATTAAATAATAGGCAACGTATTAAGAATGAATGAAAGCTTTATTTTAAAATTTAAGTGCAGATATGAATTAAGTTGAAAATTTCTAAGTTTAAATGAAAATAACTTATTTTACTTAAACAAAGTATCAAAATTTTATGTATATACCTTTATTTCATTTTACAGTGGCGAGCATGTTAGATGCAATTTTTTCTTACACTCACTGCAAGCTAATCTTGCATTTACTGTGCACTAAGCACTTCTACCTTGTGTTGTTTGTACAAGGAAATGGCCACCACTCTTTCTCTGTAATATAGGGCGGTGAAGTTGGGGTCCTGATTGAGGTCCATCCTTTCTTGGTGCAATTCTTGGAAGATGGATTGTAATCTCTCGGCGAAACTCTAGATGAGTCAGCTTAGTATTGTTTCCATGAGTTGCTGAATGAAAAAGCCAACCATCGACAAGAGCCATATTTAATGCATTAACAAATAAATTCCACCACTATTTCTTATTGCGAAGCGTGGGACAGTAGCTGCCTAACATTCTGTCTAGGAGGTCAACTCCACCCATTCCAGTATTATATTGTATTAAATTTGGTTGTTGTATGTTCACTTTCTTCTGATCTTTTCGTGAATACATTTTAGTCGAATGTGTTGGGAGATGAGTGCAATAAATTGAAGAAACTGTCACTACAGAGTTGTCATTCCAGCGGCATAAAAGTCCCGATCCATCACTTTGGTAATCAAATGAACCTCTTTCTACTTTTTTTCATCTCCTTTGAGAGCATCAACGGATATTTTTGAACTCGATGTTCTCGGATAGTCCCAATAGCTTTTATATTTCTACTTGGAAGATCTTTCATCAATTGATTAGTAGTAAAATTTATCAAAAAATATTTCAACTTGAAGAGGGTTTACAACAACTGTCAGGAGATTATTTACAACCCTAGTCCCAAGAGGGTTATTTTATTTGACTACTTTCCTGCATTAATTTCCATTTTATACGGTTAACTATTATTTCAACTTTCAACCAAAAACTCTCATTACAGGAAATGATGTCGTCGCAGTATAGTGGTGACAGGACAGTGTTCCCAATTGGGAACATAGAGATTTAACTAATTACACCAAGTGCATTTCTTTTTAATTTAATTTTCTTTTCTTTTAAGGGGACAAGGGAACTTCAAATTCGAATTTTTTAATTTACAATTTTTAACTCTATATACAAAATAAGGATTATTCATTTTCTATTTTATTACATTGAAAACCCTTAAAATTCAAAATAAGGAACTCTTGGCAAAATAATGCCTGTTTTTCAAAAAAGATTTCAAAAATGCTAATGTTTTTCAAAATGCCCTATGCGTATTCTATATTAAACAAAATCCTTAAATTTTGTATTATAAGTTTACCATTTGTATATAAATATAAATGTGCATTTATTTTTTTTTTTGTATGAATCTAAAGTCTTAAATAATTTTTTTCT
Source organism: Dolomedes plantarius (assembly GCA_907164885.2). Lineage (NCBI taxonomy): Eukaryota > Metazoa > Arthropoda > Arachnida > Araneae > Dolomedidae > Dolomedes > Dolomedes plantarius. The sequence goes on along the minus strand of OU015495.1, from coordinate 176,733,622 downwards.
ATTTTGTCTGTTATTTTTTTTAAGTTTATACTTTATTTTATGGTCTATATTTAAAAAATATTTGCGATAACAAAGATTTATGCATAGTTTTTTGACAAACACTTCAATTAACAATTCTGAGATATATGGAGGATTTCAGAAGAAAATGATTACGCACGGAGCTTTTTGAAAAACTCTAGCATTTTTGAAGAATTTTTTGATAAAAAGGTTTTATTTCTCCACAAAATACTTATTTGCTAATTCTAAGTATCTTCAGTGTAGTAGAATAGAATATTAATTATACTCACGCTGTATGTAGAGTAAAATATTGAAAATATTGAAAATTAAAGAACGAGATTAGAGGTCCCTTGTTCCCTTAATAGTGTGAACCCTTTTAAGTACGCATACCAATTCTAGAAGCATTGGATTGTTTTTTCTCATTTATATGAATTTTTAAGTTGTGCTCTGTGAAAAATGTGAGAAAAGGCCATTTTTATGATTTTTTTATGCATTTCCATTTTTATGTTTGAAATGTGGTTTCTATTTTTAAAATATCAAGGCTATCTTTCTGTTACAACTGCTAATTATTTTCAAATAAATATTTATGAAATTTAATTTTTAAGTAAATTTTCAATCTGATGTTCCCAGTTAGGAACATTGGACTGTAAAAGGTTAAGGAAACTTGTAGAAAATGCAATCAGGAAAGCACATCTTTCTGCATTCCACGGTGTAATTAAATGATTACGACATGTTTCAAACTAATTTACAGTTCATCGTCAGGCTGAAGAGTATTTTGTGTAATTGTCACTACGAGTAAAGTACAAATGTTTCCGAATTGAACACATGACACTTTGCATTTATAAATAGTTTATGGTGCCTTCACACCTAAAACATCTCAGTCCGACGTTGACCTTGTTATTAGTTCGAAACATGTCGCTACCCCTTTCATTACATTGGGGAATATGAGATGTGTGTGTTCCTTATCGCTAATATGTACTCAATGACATTGTATTGAAAATAAATTTACTTTTTAAAAAATGTCTAAAACTTAAGGGGATCCGGGACACATTTTTAAAAAATTGTATTTCATTGAGTTGAAATTTTGAATTTTTTTGTGATGGTCAACCATATAATTTGTAGACAATATCGCATCATAAAATTTCTCAAAAAGGTTTTAAAAAATTTTAAAATTTGAAATTTTTAATAAAAGTGAGGTAATTTAAAATCTTTATAACTGGAAATATTATTTGTCGAATTTCAAAAGTTTTCCATTTATTAAAACAGAAATATATAAGTTTTAATTTTTATTCAGAATTTTTTGAAATGTTAATTTTTAAAAAAATTAAAAATATTTAGATTAAAAATTACAAAAAAAATTATGTAACTTATTTTTAAAAAATCCTATTTTCAAAAGTAAATATTTTTTTTAAATTTCCTGAATCAAAATTAAAGTAATATAGTTGAAAAAGACATGTTCCAAGTTTGAACCATTTATCTTTAACGGTTCTTGACTTATAACAATTTAAAGACGAGAAATGGGGAAAAAACCCATCATGCCGAAAAACGCACTTACAGGTTTAAACAACGATTGGCTACTATTTCAATGTTGCAAAAAAAATAATAATTTATCCTGTTCTAATTAAGATAGAAACATGATTTAAACGTCATTTTAAGCGTAAAAGAACAAAAAAATTTTTAATGCAATAAAATTTTTTTCGAAAATTCGAACAATTTTGTGTCCTGGACCCCCTTAAGTATATTCTCAAACAATTATTATATATCAGAAGAAAAACAACATAACATGCGTGTTAATAATCCGAAACTGTTAATATCACTAAGTTTGGTGTTGCGAAAATTTTTGTGGTAAGATATTAAACGGTTATTCATATAACAAACATGATATTTGTTTCTATCGAACTTATTCTTGTAATAATAACTACAACTTATATACCACGTTTGTAAATTTTCTGTTGAATCATATAAACTTGACATTTCTATGTATTAATAAATACTTTTAAAACTTTTTTTGTTGAATTATCCCATCAACTTGAAAGAAAATGATCAAATGCGTAATAAAGAGAGCAATTATAAGAAATTTTCAAACAAAATTAACTGAAAATGAATTCAATCCTACTTAAAGATGGCTAAAAGTATTAAAAGAATGCATTGTCATTGTGTTCTGAGCTATACTAAAAGTTTCAAATGTCTAGCTAGTCGAGAAGTTAGTTAAAAATCAAGTGCAAGATTTGTACTGGTCAAACACACAAACAAGAAAGCGAGTTAATAAAAACATGGTAAAAATGGATGGTTTCTGAAATAAGTGAATTTTGAAACATGTCTAAGCTGAGCTTCTCATCAGTACATATATGGCAAAAGTTGACAATGACACTGGAAAATCAACTAACTAACTAACCGACCGACCAAGGGAAATGAACCACTAGCAAAGTACCGTTAACTAGAATTTTTCCCCAAAATCTCCTATAGCTTTTTACCAGTGAATACCATGTAATCAAAACTAAATAGGGTTTCTGCGCTGAACTCACTGAGAATCACCTGGCATGTGGGATGGTTGACTCAACAGCTCTCTTTGGCACGTGTAAGTCATCCACCTCCCTACACTCAATATTTGCTCTCTTAAATGTACAGGTTGCTTCATATTTGTAGACTTTTCAACAAAATCATAAAAACAACAAACCAATGTATTATAGCTTCTTTTGCTGCAAAATAATTGTCATTAATGTACAAACTAAGTAAAAAACATAAACAACAAATTTTTAGCATAAAATATTCTTAGTTTTATATTCCACGAAATCAACCATTAAATTAATATAGAGATATAAAATACGCGTATATTATTTCTATTACAAAAATATCCAATAAATGCAACCACACTTTTGAGAAAATTATAACTTAGGATCAACCTCCATGGAAAAATGCTTTCATATTGCATATCACTTCTGACTTGTTTTATTTACTCTTCGCTATGGATTGTCATTCCGACTAGCAAAATTTGGATAGTGCGGGATATTGCCAGAAACTGAGGAATACCCGAAATATGCGAATTCAGCATCATTCCCTGCGGGTTAAATTTGTACCCGAACAAGCTGATAAGGATCAGCTTATCAGTCTATAATAAGCTGATAGGCTTCATCTCTAAATTAGGCGAAACCGAGTGATGTTGGGAAGCGGGATGAATTCTCCCCTTAGCCCCTCAGAAAGATCGAGGAAGATCCCAAATGACTTTTATAATATCTTTTGAACCAATGATTCCCATTTTTATCTGCACGGACAGTTAATTCGCATAACTGTAAAATCAAATTGAAGCAAAATCTACACAGGTTAGCAGGGGCCGTTCCTCGAACTGGCTCCACCTGTATAGTGCGGCTTCACTGTATCCGTAGCTACTGGACCCTTGTTGTTGTATCTACCGGGTGTCCCAAAAATAACCGACGATTTGAAAAATCAGTTAAAGAAAAACGGAAGGCGATAGAAATGTACGGTTTGCTGCATTCTGCTTAGGTAACCAGAGAATTTATTCTCACCAATTTTCAAAATTAGTTACAAAGTTCGTCAACAGATGGCGCTGTTGACTTGGAAAACTATAAAACTATGTTTTCAAAATAACCACCGTTTGCAGCAACAACGTGGTGCAGTCTGAGGTCAAAATTCGCTGACGCGCGTGCAAACATTTCAGTTTGAAAGTTCTAACAAGCAGCAGAGATGTATTGTTCCAGTTCATCTACAGTTTGTGGATTGTGACGATACACCTGGTCTTTCAAGTACCCCCAAAGAAAAAAAATCGAATGGCGTCAAATCTGGCGAATAGGGAGGTCAATCCATACCACTTTGCTTCTTGCTTTGAAATCATTGTTTATAGTTTTTCCAGTCAGCAGCGCCATCTGTTTACGAACTTTGTAACTAATTTTGAAAATTGGTGAGAATAAATTCCCTGGTTACCTAAGAAGAATGCAGCAAACCGTACATTTCTATCACCATTCGTTTTTCTTCAATTGATTTCTCAAATCGTCGGTCATTTTGGGGACACCCGGTATATACAAATCTCATTTTAATCTATTATTAATTATCAATTTTTTTCACATCTATGAATTTTATATTATTTTCGTCTAAAAATACCTTTTTTTTCTTACAATTTGTATAAAAACAGCTACGTTGCACCAATTCTATATATTTTTTTTTTCAAATTCCCTCTTTGAAAACTAATAAATTTTCTATTCGATGGTTCTGTTTTATTTAATTATAGTACATTGAATTGTACAGTAAATCCTGTCATAAACAAAGGTATTGGGAAATGTTCGTTGAAGGAATTTAACATATGATATAAATGGAAGATTTATTTAAAATCCAGAAACATGTTTCGTGTGCAATGGGTTAAAATTTTCTCTTTAAAAATGCTCCTTTTTTATCACTTTGCAATTTTGTTATTACCAACGAGTAGCCATAAATCATATGAAATTTTTTATTTCTATTATTTAGTGTGCTTTATTTACGGGAATACCATTACCGGGGTTTCTACGATTCCTCCATTCGCTACACTCAGATGACATTAAATTGAAATAATTTCTGGTAACTTACAGTTCTGAAGTTGTAGAGATTTCCTACAATAATTTCTACGGGTTAAACAAAAAATGAATTTGAGGTACTATTAAAACATTTTTTAAAGGAAAAAAATATGTTTTCAAATAACTGAAAACCTTATCACTCTGGTGGAAGATGAATTGACTAAAAGCAAACAACAAACACAGTATAAATATCTCTCAAGAAAGCAATCGTGAACCTACGTACATTTTTCTGCTGATGAACAAAAAAAATCAAAATGCATGACAGATGTCTATGAATAAAAATCGTGATTTGTTTTTCTCGGTATTTACAAAGTAGGATAGATATTTCACATCGATACCGGTTTCAAAACAATGAAGTTTCCGATACATTATTCAAAAGTCCCAAGTATCATCGTTCGATTCTGATGTCATCTCAGAACCTCTTTAAAATTAGAGAACCTTTGTAGTACTACAGATATTTTTGATAATAGATTGAGACTTTGAATCAAAGTCTCAATAGATGATTGAGACTTTGATTGAGACGATTGAGACGCAAAAATAATTAACAATGGTAATTCTTATTTCATTGAACTATTTTCTAAAATAATTTAGAAAAACTTACACTACGGGTTTCAAAACTTAAAGGTTGCGGGTCCATCATTGAAAAGTCAGAAGTATAATCGATTTCCGAGGTTATCTGAGACCGTATTTTAGAATTCGAGAACCTTTATAGTACTACAGATATTTTTGATAATAGACGATTGAGACTTTGAATCAAAGTCTCAATATACGATTGAGACTTTGACTGAGACGATTGAGACGCAAAAATAATTAACAATGGTAATCCTTATTTCATTGAACTATTTTCTAAAATAAATTTAGGAAAACTTACACTACGGGTTTCAAACATTATAGGTTGCCGGTCCATCATTAAAAAGTCCCAAGTATAATCGATTTCCGATGTTATCTGAGACCGTCTTTTAGAATTCGAGAACCTTTATAGTACTACAGACGTGTTTTTTTATATATAGAGGAAGGATACTCACGCAAAAATAACTAACAGCGGCAATCCTTTTTTCTTTACTATTTTCTGTAATAAATATAGAAAACATTTACACTTCAGTTTTCAAAACATTGATGTTTCCGGTCCATCATTAAAAAGTCTCAACTATGCTCGTTCGATTTCCTTTGTTATATCAGAAACTCTTTTAACCCTTCAGCTAGCGCGCTAATTTTAGGAATACCAGCAGGCGCACGTGGCACAAAGTGTAACGTCTCTTTCAACCTTCATTATTCCTTTTGTAATTTTTTTCTTCAAATTGAAAAATAATAATTCTGTGATTTATGTCAAGATATAAAATGTTTATAATATTGAGATATATTTATAATTAAAGACCAAAGAATGCAGATACAATAACCTTATTTCAAAACTGCCCGGTTTATTGGATCTAAGGACAACTTAAGAATGGATTCCTATTATGTACAAAAACTAAAAAACAATGTTATTGTCCATCTTCGTGATATGCGAGATGCAGTGTAATAGCTGCACATTTGATCAACTACAACAACTCCTGCTTTTGTCGTATTGTAATCCAGTCTAATCACTGGTTTACCACGGTTAAATAACGACTAACGATAAATGGAAAGGAATACAAGGGTCAGAAAATCAGACCTGCGTTAGAAAGGGTGTAGCTATAAATAGAAACTGCTTAGAACATTCAAACCTTACATGTAAAAACAAGCCATTCAAAATTACGAAAATGTTGCACTTTGTACACGGGCACGTCCGCTGAAGTGTTAATATTCGAGAACCTTTATAGTACTACAATTTTTTCTGATAATAGAGGGAGGAGACTTCCTCAAAAATAATTAAAAACGGTAATTATTTTTGAGAAAGTTGCTTAATTTTTATATACTATTTTCTAAAATAAATTCAGAAATACTTACACTAGAGGTTTCAAAACATTGAGGTTTTCGATCCATTATTCTAAAGTACTATGTATGATCATCCGATTTCCCAAGTTATCTCCGAACTTTTTTTTTTAATGTTCGATAATCTTTTTTTAATGCTTCAGATATTTTTTTATAATAGAGAGAGGTAACTACCCCCCCCCCCCCCCAAGAAATAATACAAATAACAATCCTCTAAATTTCCTATACTATTTTCTAAAATAAATTTAGAAATGCTTAATCTACCAGTTTCAAAACAATGAGGTTTCCGGTCCATTATTGAAAAGTTCCATATATAAAGGTTCCAATATTTGCCTCAGAACGTTTTACAGTATTCAAAAAACTTTATGAAGGTCGAGTGGTTTTTATAATAGAGGGAAATGACTTTAGCAAAATTAATCACAAACAGGAATCCTTTAATAACATTTTCCATATTATTTTCTAAGATAAATTTTAGTCATAATCTAGGGCTTAAATACAATTAATTTTTCTCCCATCTAAAGAAAAAACAAAGAAAGGCACACTGCCAAGAACGGCTGCATGCACTCATATAGAGGCGAAAGTAAATTCGTCTGGATTTTGACATTTCTAGACAAAATATATTTTATCATGCGCAGCGTAGTTTTCTAATCTATTTTTAGAATGGAATTGCCTAAAAACCGTATAACTTAAGTCGATAGTAGTGCAAAAGGTCTTATTTCCCTTGAAGGTTTTTGTATGCCCTTTAACTTCTTTCTAAAATTTGTTATGTTCTGTCTATTAGTTTCTGTCATTAAACTAGCGTTTGTCGCTTTCAGGAAAAGGTATGCGCGTCATAAAGGGAGCGCAAAATGTAGCTTTGATATATAGAGAAACATTTCTAACACGGCCAGTCATGGTTCCGAAAAAATTGGCCTTATTTTGGGAGGGGAGGGGGTCTCGATTAATGTCTCTCTCTCTCTCTCTCTGTATATATATATATATATATATATATATATATATATGAATATATATACTACATATTTATATATATATATATATATATATATATATATATATATATATATATATATATATATATATATATATATATATATATATATATTTATATATATATACATATATATATATATATATATATATATATATATATATATATATACATATTTATATATATATATATATATATATATATATATATATATATATATATATATATATATATATATATATATATATATATATATATATATATATTTATATATATATACATATATATATATATATATATATATATATATATATATATATACATATTTATATATATATATATATATATATATATATATATATATATATATATATATATATATATATATATATATATATATATATATATATATATACAGGGTGGCTATAAAGAAAACTTTGCCGATATACGGACCTCTAGCGGTTGTTCCGTTCAACACAATCAAAATGAGATTTCAGGTATAGTTATTCAGAGATATGAGCTCGGGATTCTATGAACGGCAACAAAATGGTGCTGACGGTTACAGTTATGCATAGAAATTCTAAAATTTCAAATGGAAACGCTCACTTTTTCCCGTGGAATATGCTCAGCGCATGCGAAAACCCTAAAGAGCATTAGAACGGTATGTGCAACACAAAAAACGTACGCGTTATGCACGCTCAAAAAACAGTTCTGCAACGGACAACAAAACCACGATGATGGCATGCATGTGGAAAATGTGTAACCCCAAAAAAAGTTTTATTTTTCCCGATCTGTGTTGTCATCAGTAATTGTTGTGTTGCCTCTGTCATATGCAAATTTCCTCCATGCGCATCGCGATTTTGTAGGACGTTCGCAGAGCTGTTTTTTGTGGGTACATAACGCGTCCATTTTTTGTGATACACGTACCGTTCCAATACAATTTAAGGTTTTCGCATGCGCTGGGAATTTTGGGACGGGAAAAAGTGGGCGTTGCCATTCGAAAATTTCGAGTTTCTGTACATATAGCCGTAAACCTGAGCGCCATTTTATTGCCGTTCAAAAAATCCTGGGCTCATACCTCTGAATAACTATACAGTGGAATCTCGGTCGATCGTTTTCCGAATCATCGTTTTCCCGCATTTACCGTTTAGTTCAGTCGGTCCCTTGAAACACGACAGATCGAGATTCCACTGTATCTGAAGTCTCATCCCGAACGGTTGAACGGCACGGCCGCTAGAGGTCCATATACCGGCAAAGGTTTTTATGACCACCTTGTATATATATATATATATATATATATATATATATATATATATATATAGCCCTGTATATATATGCTTGATTTCTAGAAATCGAGGTGCCGGAACGGTAACCTTCCGGGGGGGGGGGGGGGGGGTATTGATAAAGAGATGTACCTAAAGAGAGGTACCGGAACGCCGCTCAGGCGCGTTCCGCCTCAAATCTAGCCCTGTATATATATATATATATATATATATATATATATGTGTGTGTGTGTGTGTGTGTGTGTGTGTGTCTGTCTGTGCCTGTGTATGTGTGTGTCTGTCTGTGTCTGTGTGTGTGTATGTCTGTCTGTGCCTGTGTGTGTGTGTATGTGTGTGTGTGTGTGTGTGTGTGTGTGTGTGTGTGTGTGTGTCTGTGTGTGTCTGTCTGTGTCTGTGTGTGTCTTTGTGTGTCTGTGTGTGTGTGTGTGCTAAGGATTCTAATAATTCAGTAAGAAAATTTATAATTACCTAAGATGAAACATTTAGAAGAAAACTCATATCCGTTCGCACTTGCTATTGCTCCAACTAATTGTATATAAAGAGGCGATTATTCATCAAAAGATGCCCTCGCTTCTAACTTTTCAGCTAATTTAGGTTATACTTAATGATGTATAAACTATTGAAGTTTTGCCTTGTCTGGAAGAAGTCTCATTATCTGCATAATGGAAGAAATCACAAAATCACGTTTTTCTTGTCAATGTAAATACAGATTTCTATATTATAGGAAAACCTTTTTTTAAAGTATTTTGTAAGAAGCAAGATTCCAAAGATCTAAAAAGGTCAAATAAGGGACTAAGCATTATTATTTTATATGAAGAAAGATTTATCTAATTCATTGAAATTTAAACTTAAGAATGTTTTGAGTTCAATAAAACACCATTTTGTTTTTTAGCGTTTGTTTTTACCATTTTGTTTAATAGACTTAGCGTTATTACCAATTATTTCTTATCATACCCGTATTATTATATACTTTCTCGTACTGTGACTTGTTTGTACTTTTTTTCTTGCTGGAAAAAATACATTTTACGATATATGAATTATTTACTGAAGGTCGTGACTTTTAAATTCTAAAAAATAATAATATTCTAAATAATTTCTATAGGTCTGTTAACTAAAGGTCGAGATTAAACTAATAATGGTAGTGTACATTTATAAAATGTGCACTAACATTAATAGTTTTTGAAGATAAAGGTCTTTCTGTGTGTAATATTTTTAAATGTTACCCGTCACGTGTTTGTTAAATTTTTTAAGGGAACGGTGGACATTAAAATTTACTTTTTTTACTTTTCATCATAGAGATACAAATTTTTGTACATATACACATGTCACTATAAATAAATAGAATGCCGTAAAAGAAATTTCCAATCTCATTATAATTTTAAGATTTTTTTTTAAATTTGGAATTTATAATCAAAATTTTAAAATGCTCCTTGCTACTTAATTTTTTAGATATTTCCTCGATTTTGCATTTTAATCTCTTTCAACTGTATAACAAACAAATCTGGGTATCAATTATTTAATCCCTTGAATAGGTAATTTTTGAGAGATTTCTTTCTGAATTCCATCCCGATTTTCATCAAAATTTTGCCCTTCAAAAAGTTATAAATCAAATTTAATTACCTTAATGAAGTCGAATTGTAAAATGCATACCCAGGTTTTTTTGTAAACAGCATCAGGATTCTTCTTTATCAATTTCATGAATTTTGAACAAATATTAAGTAGCATGGAGCATTTAAAAAATCTAAAATCCTTGAAAAATCTGTTTTGAGAAAAACAGATTTAAAATTTATTACTATACTTACCCATTATAAATTACTTTGTAGAAGCTTCATAAATGATTCTTTACTTGAAAAAAATTATTGTGGTACTAATAATCTACAGAAATATATTTATTTTTTACAATAACACAATCAGTATTACACTGACGAGATTTGCTCAATTAAAGGTCCACCGTTCCCTTAATGAATCTTTTATTTTTGGATTTTATCCATCATTGTTTCTCTCGTTAAACTGTTACATAGCACAATCCGAATATTTTATTATCTTTTACGATTTTCTTATCCTTTATGAAGTACACATTTCTTTCAGGATCATTTACTGAAAAATGATAGAATATTTTATATTTACAAGATTGAATAAATAAAATTTAACTAATTCTTATCAAGTATAACTTACATTTTACAGATATTAAGGACATTTTACAGGTATTCATTATTTGCTATAAGCAATATTGAGAACATTATTTTATTTAAAATATTGAGAGATTGATATTTATCTACTACTTATTAAATACAAGATTCCAATATTAAGGGCATTATTTTACATTACCAATAACAAGGACATTATTTAATATTTTATGTTTACAAGCCTCAGGGATAAAAAGTTATCGAATTCTTATCGATTGAAACATTCCAGTGCTAAAGACGTTATTTGTCATTACCAATATTAAAGGCATTAGGGGAAATTTTATTTTTACAAGATTGAAGCATTAAAATTTATACAATTCTTAATTATTACACCCACAGTTATCAAGGTTATTATCTGGTTAATACTAAGCTGAAGTTAAAAGTGCGATTAATTAAACTAGAATAAAAGTTTCAAACGGTATGAATATAAATAAAAAATGACAATTCATCTCTATGTTAAAGATGCATATTCCTCAATTTAAAATATGTAATAGTCTACAGTTTTACATCTGGATTCATTATAATACATCTACTGTGAAACAAAAAAAAATATCACAATAGTTCACGAGTGACAAAGAATTGCAATATTCTCGCAATAAAAATTAAAAATGGCTCCGAGTTTTACACCTTAATCATTAATCCTAGAATTTACATACACTTTCTAACCAACTCTTAAACACACACAGATATTTAAATCTGATTTCTGTTTGATCCCTGAAACTGCAGTTAGTAACTCCAGAACTGTGTTAATTTAGGGGATGTTTTATAAACTAAAATAATGTAAAATAGAATTAATAATACCTAATGTTAATTCAGCGACAGAGTTGATTTAATCATTGGCATTTAACTGATTTAATAACTTTTAAAACAATAAAAGAATATTATCCTTCATAAAATTGGTTGCATGAATTAAATAACTTTGAATTAAAAAACAATATGAATATCAGAATTAAGTCACTTGCTAAAAACTAAGTCACAAGCTTAGCACTAGTAAGAAAATACGCCATCTAGAAATTTATAACGGTAAACAAAAACCCTGGGAAGTACGGTTGCCTTAAAAACTATAGAAAACGAAGGGAAACAATATCGAACTTTTGAATTTTTAAAGTAAGAAAAATGAGTATCAAACAAACGTTTCTTTCATCGATGAAAAATTGACCTTTTATTTTCCTGTCACGCTTCGTCCTAAACATTTCACGATAACTTTTATTTTCCATAAGTCCTGTGTCCAAAACGTAGTATGTCCGAAAGAGGAGACTTTGTTTGAAGTTGGGATTGAAATGTATTACAACTATTCATATTTTTGAAGTACGCCAAGTACGATTTCTTTGAATATCAGGGATTTTAATATTTATGAAGGAATACACCCACCAGCACGAACGTACATATGCATGAATTCTTGTTTTCCAATGAACATCTCTTTGTCTCTCATTTCAGTAACACACACACATACATACATACATATGTATGTGTGTGTGTATATATATATATATATATATATATATATACTAGCATTGTTGCCCGGGTAGATATATACATATAAAATTTTTCATGCATTCCATCAAAAAAATACTGGGCTGCACTCCCTGCTCTTCATGTTCATCTGGCCAGATAGAATGTGCTTAGCGCGTTTCTACTGAAATGATATACAAAGAATAAGAAAGAAACTTTGTGCCTGCGGACCTTCGTCTGATTATATGTCTGATTTTATTGAGAATTAATAACACAGTGTTGTGTGATTCGCACGTTTGGATTGATTATGTTTACTGTTTAATTATATTGAATTCGATTTATTTGATCCACTGTATAATTAGAAATAAGTTTTATAATTTACATTTGCCTTTATTTTTTATTTTTCCCTTAAAAACTCAGTTTTTTCCACATTACCCAAGATACGCACTTTTTTCCACATCTCTCAAGAGGTAAAGTGCAAGATGCGTTATCCCCTTTATTTAATCAAAGTAAGGCGGGATTCCGAATGAAGCCTAGGCTCAAGGTTTCTTCCTTTCTTATTGTTTGTGTATCATTTCAGTAGAAACGCACTAAGTGCATTCGGTCTGGTCAGATGAACATGAGAGCGGGGGGGGGGGGGGTGCAGACCAGTTTTTTTTTGATGGAATGCATGAAAAATTTTATATCTATATATCTACCCTGGCAACGCTGGCAATCATTTTTACATTAGTTTTCTTATGCCTTAGTGAACTAATAGTTCGGAATGAAAGTTCTGTGTCATGTTTCTCTGTTTAAAGAACTTTTCCTCCCACTGCTTAAAAAACCCCAAAACTCTAAAAGATTTATCTTATATGATTTCACGGAATAAGTAATTCAAATACATATTGTATGTTAACTCTGTTTCGCGAACTTAAGGGAAAAACCTGTAGAACTCTTAAACTTCCCATTTTATGATCCTCAAACGATTAATATATTTAGATCAACATAAGGATTATAAAAACTAGCCATGGGACAGAACTTAATTTTTCTTATTTTTCCAAACTTTATTAAGTTCTATTAGTTTGAACGCCATTGTCTAAAATTGTCTAAAGCAGCGGTTCTCAAGCTTTTTAGACCTACGACTCCACTAAATGTAAGAAAATTTTAATATATACTTCGCCCTCCCCCGTAACCCTCGGACCAGTCCTCTTCTCCCCGCACATCGAATTTGACTGATAAAGCAGCTGGTTGTGGTGAAGGGGCTGTATCCACATTTAAGTGGTAGGCGCACCTCTTAGGGGCACAAAAGGTCATTAAAAATTACTTTAAAAAAACTAATTGAGCCCCAAATTTTGTTTTTGCTGCGTTACCTTTCTTGGAACCTAAACATTAACTGTGTCGAATTTGGCCCCGGTGGGTGAAACAGTCTATGATTCTATAGCGGACAAACAAACAAACAGACGAGCTGATATATATATATATATATATATATATATATATATATATATATATATATATATATATAATATATATATATATAATACATACATATATATATATATATATATATATATATATACATACATACATACATATATATATATATATATATATATATATATATATATATATATATATATATATATATACATACATACATACATATATATATATATATATATATATATATATATATATATATATATATATATATAACATTAAAAACCCCATACCATTTTAAAATCTAACATTATTCTAAATTCCCTTGGGCGTACGAGCTAACTTTCGTTTTCAAATCTAAGTCCTAAATTAACCTCGAGAGAAAATATTAAATGGCTTCCTTTTTCAAAAATGCGTGGCGTCCCCCATATTTTAGATAAGCTCTGCGCAGATTACATAAAACCACATGTGACTTATCGACAACAGCAAATCCCTAATCGCGATGATGACCACATGACAATGTTTATATAAACCACATGAACGGAAACATGTACGCTTTTTTGATTTTGTAATTGTCTTGGAAAGACGTATTCTCCGTCTAATAAAATTTGATGCCGTAACTTGCCGCGTCGTTTATTCGAGCCACGACTACTCTTCATTCCCAGTGATGTGCTGGACGCCCATTCTTTCCTTGGGTTGTCCAGTATGTTACATATATATATATATATATATATATATATATATATATATATATATATATATATATATATATATATATGCATACACATATGTAGGTGAAGAGGCTTAAATGCATATTCTTTTTCCCTACTGTAGTCTAGTGAAAGCACCACGATATACCTTTCTAAAAGATAAGATTAATTTTAAACCATACTTAGATAATGTATTGATACATAATAAGTGTAGCACAAAAATTAAAAGACCCCATTTAATTTGCATCTATATATATGCCAGCTTCAAAAGTGCTTCTTCTAGGCTTAACTTTTTTGTATACTCCTCATGTAGATGTGTTATTTTCCCTTCCGTAGACTTATTTTCGTATCTTTATAACTTATTGCTTATAGACTAGAGAAATGTTTGAATTACAATTTAAAGCAACATCTTCAAAAAGATTTCCTGAGTAAAATAAACCTCCTTAAAACTTTTGTTTGATTATGTAGTTTTATCGAAATTTTCTATTTTATAATAGTAACTGTCATCTCAGTATAACGATAACTTTGTTACTGCTAATGCAAAATATATCTCTTTATGAATATCAAAAAGATAATTTAAATATACAGATCGCCTATAATACTATTTTAAATTTTTAAACACTGTAAATCATAGTTGTATGAATTATTAAATTTCTTTCATGCCATTTTCCCTCCCTTTATGCATATTTGTAAAACAATGTTTTGAAGTTGAAATTTAATCATTCGCACAAAGTCCTAGGCGCAAGCAGCTCTTGTCACTGCTTTTAACTTATAAATGCGACTACGTGAAATCCTCTCTGACGTTATACACAGATCTGATTCAAAATATTTACTATTCCTCCCGGAGTAGTTTAAATTTCATGCTTGAAATGCATATAATCTTGAGTTTATATTTCCAGTTCATTATCGAACGATGTATTCTCGTTCAGGTCATAAAATCTTACTATTACATGCTGACTGATATACAAACATAAATTCCCTTTATACATTTTAAGAAAATAATATTGTGTTTGGGAAAAAATAGATAGGAATGTAAGGCGTGTATAGGTTTAGGAAATGAAGCACTATACAATTGTTTTATTTCGAATTGCACTTTCAAAGATCAAACTTTTTTTTTTCTCGTCTGTCTTTTAAAACGACAGTAAAAATGTCATTTACAGAACAATAAAAATCGCATGTTGTCAAAACTTCTCTAGAGCAGAATTTTGAAGGAAATGGGAGAAAAATTTCATTGAGTTAACATTGTTGAAACACAGTTAAAATTTTTGAAATAAGAAGTATTAAAATGTGGGTTAAGGATAAAATTTATAGAAATTTAATGAAAATCATTTTTTCCTGCTTTGTCTCTCTCTGAGTATTTGAAAAATTTCGCTTTTGAAAAAAACTCGCATGATTTTTCAGCTGCATTTCCTCCTAAAAAAAGATTCAAGAAAATAAAGTCGACTACTGATTTCGCAAATCGCTTACTCCTTTCAAAAATGTCATATCTCGAAAATCGGTGATTTTTAGGTATGCTAGTTTTCAGAATGCCCTCAAAGAGTAGTATATCCCTGCAAGATCTCCTCGCTCAATATTTCGCCGCTAGAGAGCAGAATTAAAATTTCTTTTCAATGCATTTCCATGTACTTTTAAACTTTCAAAACACAGTCCTTAAAAAGTCTTGTTTTTTGAGATATGACCTTGTTGAAAGGGGTGAGCGATATACAGCGAGAATACTACTAATGATCAATCGCCGAAACGGCAACCCGCTCCATTGTAGATCGGCAGGGCCACCCCTCAGCCCCGCGCCCACAGGGCACTTCGCTACCTCCAAATGTCCAGCCAGAATGCCACTTGATACCGCTGACTCTCAGCATACAAATGAGACCATCCAGGAGCCAATAACTATTTTTAAATAAACATATCAATTTCATCTTAAGCATGCAGCCACCACAATGCAAAGTATTTTCAACTATCCCAAACGGAAAGGCTGCTTTATTTAATAAAACAAGATTACAAAAATGATCTCAACATACAAAATCCTGCTCCACTGTAGCAGCAAAACAGTTGACAAGCATATGAATGACCTTAAAACAATAAGAATACAAACATTTCGTACATAACTAATGAGAAACGAAAGAACTCAAATCATTTAAGTTTACAAGGCTGTACGTACAACTCGTACAACGAAAACGGCAACAAATCCAAAATTAAACAAAACAATCAAGTAACTCTACACCCCCCCCCGTACAACTATGTAACTGTACCCCCCCCCCCCCGTACAGAGAACAATGACAAATTCAACAAATTTAACATTAATAGGCGTAATCAACAACCCAGCGATTTATAAAAGATGGAGTCTTCTTCTTCATTCCACTTCTGTATCCTTAATCGTCTTTCCTCCTCCAACTGAGTGGAACTGAGTAGTTCATAATCGGTTCTCTCTATGATACGTTCTATTTCAAGTTGATATCTGCTGTAACAACTGTCCTCCTAACAAAATACAATCATTATTTCTCATTGACTCTCGGCAGCCTAGTGGTTTTTATTTTTTTCCGGTTACTGAGGGAGTTCAGAATTTAAATGTTGGGAAGAGCCATTGAAGACTCTCGGATCTACGTGGGTATGGACACGTGAAAATCTGTAGGCTGTAGAATCTCTCCGTGAAATCTGTAAGCGTAACTGGAGGGTACGAGTATCTTTAGCTGACACTGGATAATCCTTTTTCTGCATCTTTATTCTAAATTTTTGTTATTCTAAATTATCTTCTTGCCATCTTGAATGACCTTTTAGCCAGCGAAATAGAGCGGTACACGCTTCTGCCCTGCTGTCACAGTGGCCCTGACTTTGGAGCACCAGGGACTTGTTTTGGTGCGTCCGTGGAGTAGCCATCGTCTGCGGTCTAACCCCACCTATAGGAATCTATACCCGTGGTGGGCCCCATTTCATGCGTTTGGAGCATCTTTGGATGAAAAGACTAAATGAACGACTAGATGAATGACTAAATTGTGGTTGCATCAGAAGGATATGTTGGCTCACCTGAATGGTTCATAAGTTGAGGAGAATTCAACAAATCAACGTGTTGTATGAAAGACTGTCGACGGACAATTGCTAAAATTGCACGCCCCAACCCCCACACAAAAAAAAATCTCCTGCAGGAAAATTCAGTTCAAAGAGTATTTACTTTCATTTTTAAAGGAAATCGACATTAATTTCTACAATTATTGATAAGGTTGATAAATAACATGTTAAACTACAAGAAAGAAAAACTTTCCCTCAAAATACCAACTATTATATTAAAATAATACACACATCGCATTACCAGCCATTTCATTCAAAGATCAAACTTACATTAAATACAGAAACTATAATTTACGACTTCACTTATTACATATTGCATAACTCTTATGTATTCCAAAATGTAAAGTTCTGTTCAAAGATTAGGTATCCAATTTACCATCTGTCAGTTTAATTCATCTATTTTAAAGCCTGTTTTGCAATCCATTATTGGATCATTTGTAAGCATAATTATCTTCTAACTTCTGAGTCTTTAGGAGAAGTTTCTTAAAATTCATTTTATAATGCAAAATGCATAACACTTATGAGGGCAGTCGTAGATATGGTAATTATGATCTGATTTAGTGAAGGAGATCGAGTTATATCATGCGTTGGCAATATAATTCATTTTGATTATTTCTATTTTGGGTGTAGGTATGTAATTGTAAAACGCATTTACTTTTAGGTGGTTAATAAGTCGTTTTTGGGATCCTGCAGTTTATGAATTCGTATTACTTATATGAATTGTTTTGTGTGACTTAATAAATTCTAGGCTTCGTTGACAGACTTTGGAATTTATCACGTGAGCTGAAGCTTACATACCCCAGTCCTCCATAAATTTCTCCGACTTTCCATCAAGAAGCTTAGAAGCCACTCTTTTCATAGCTGTCACTGTTAAAAACATACATTTCCAGGGCATAGGTAGCCTTGGACACGAGTTTCGATCTTGTAATTCGTTCCTCATCAAGTCATAACTGATGAGTAAGGTGGAGGGAAATAATTCCTCATGAGGAATTTCTTTAAATTTCTACTGGTGGCTGACAAAGGGCAGTTAACTAGCCCACTTCGGAAAGGACCATCTTATATCTTTAAACGGAGTACAAAATTTGCAGCTCAAAAAGATTAAAAAATGCACGAAACGTGCCACAAAGTAGGAGCTTAAAGAATACATCCAGTTGTAACAGGTGGTCGTATGGTAGTATTTGCATCGGGTTGTGACTCTTTTCAATTGACCAGTTTTGAGAGTGTGATCGAGGGTTTGCTCCCCTCACTTTCAGTCTAACAAACCCCACCCGACCCCCTGTCATTGAGGGTCAGTCGTCAATTGAACCGGAAACGGGGACTGTTTGAAGTGGTCCAGTTTCCCTGATGTTTCACTCGAATCGCACCATTCAATTTGTTTCAGCGGGGAGGGAGGATCGATGTAAGACTTGCTTGTCAGCAAGAAGTAATCACTTTGTTGAGAACCCGATAAGAGATTAATAGGATAGTCATTCATCAAGATTAGGGTTACCAACCAGTATAAAGAGATCCAAATATGGCCTCTTATAAATGTCCAAAAAATTATGTGGTTGTCAAAATTTTAAATTTTGTCGATGAGGACTATTTCAGACTCGTATTTTATAAGACTTTACAAATGAACTTAATATTTTAATGGAGGTCTCTTAATGTAGTAAAGTTCAACTCAGAGTTTTAAAAAAAAGTATTATTTATATGTAGGAGAGAAGATAACTAAAAATGCGACATAATTGGAAATTTCCGAAAATTAAAAAAAAATGCATTATTAATATAAAATTCATAACTTTTACAATATTTGTAAGATATTTAAAAATTTCCATTAATTTTCTGGTACAAATTACCGTGTGTTAAAACAGACGCATTTTGAGAGTATGAATGTCTTTTGAGGATATTTAAAAGGGGAAGGGACTGTTGATATTCATATAAACAAAAACTTGTGGGATATATATATATATATACATATATATATATATATATATATATATATATATATATATATATATATATATATATATATATATATATATATATATATATATATATACATATATATATATATGTATATATACATATATATATATATATATACATATATATATATATACATATATATATATATACATATATATATATATATATATATATATATATATATATATATATATATATACATATATATATATATATGTATATATACATATATATATATATATATATATATATATATATATATACATATATATATATATATATATATACATATATATATATATATATATATATATATATATATATATATATATATGTGTGAATTAAATTAAGGTAATGTACGAAAAGAACCTAAGCACAGGTAAATTTTATGGACAAGTTTGTGACATCATCTATTAATTTTATGCACACGATTGTCTTTGAATAATTTTATCTTATATCTGAAATGTTAATACTGTGGTAGTTTTTGATTCCTCCACTTCTGGGCAAAGTGATGCCATGCTTCTTTACCGTAAAAACCATGATAGTCGATGTTTGCGTGAGTGGCAGTGTAAAATCTGCATAGGAACGTTTCTTACAATATATCCATGCATACCTGCATGCATTTATGTAGTTCTTTTTCAGAATTCAGCCAAGTATCTGCCTTTGACAGTTTTAATTCTGGTCAAATACCAAGGCTGTTCTGTTTCGTGTCAGCCAAAGGTTTTGAAGAACTTGTGCATTTCCTCGCGTGCATTTTGTTAAACTTATGTTCCTTAACGTAAGTCTCTCTATACCGCTGTGTAACACATTTGCAAGATACACATGTAAGGTATACACAAGATTCGATTCAGAAGAATCGGACTTTTGAGTGAGTGAATTAAAGAAGCTGCTTGAGATATGCTAATTTCGGCATACGCGCTTAGTATAAATACCATACAGCGTCATTAATAAAAAAGGTGGTTAGGGTTGAAGAAGGTTGTTATAAGCGATAGGGAGCTACGAGGTATGCAGCTCCAGTACTATCCTGAGCTAGTGCTTAGGGGGCCAGAAGTTTACGTGGCAGTACTGCTGGTTTGACTTACTGTTCGTGAGTATTGAAAAATATATTGTTCTTGAAAGCTGTATTTATATATTCCGTACAAGTGGTACGTATGATTATTGCTGTAAAAGCAAATTCTATATGTGCAACGAATTCAATAAACATTGTTTCATGTATAAACTGTGTTTGCATCAAATTCATTTAGAGTGCCACTTCAAATTATATACGCCCAAGTCTGGGTAGAAGTGAGCTATAATTACTCTATACACAATTAGACAATGTCATTTCAATATCCAGTTTTTAATTACCATCTGTTGCATGTATGCAAAATATATTTTATGTTAATAATTTATTTCTCATGTGCATGGTTATTTTGATTGTTTTATATGCTTAAAATGACATGGTTTTATAAGTAAATTTTTCCTGAAATCGAAGATGTCTCAACTAAAAATCCAAAATTAAGTGCTCGATTCTCAGCATCATGCACATTAATGTATCAGTTTGTTCGTGAGTTCAGACAAAGGGCTGTAAAATTAAGCTTAAAAAAAAATAGATCTTTTTAATGTTTCGTAAATTATTTAGATATGAATATTTTCAGAAAAATCGGTGAATAGGATGAAGTAAAGCAATCAAATATCTAAATTAGTTAAACAATATTTCTAGATGACTTAGGAGAATATAAAATAATAGTATGTTTCCGAAATATTGTAATACGAGATTTTACTGCCCTAGGTAAAGACAAAGTAAATTTCATTTATTCACAATTCTTTCCGTAATATTTTTACTGTCCCATACACTCAATTCATGACAAATTTCATTAATCTTGAGTTGAATCGCGAATGTGTATTTAAAGAGTATTTTAATGCGAAGCTACTATACGTATGAAAATATTTCTTAAGAGTTATAAATGGTATTAATTTAGTTTGAGAATAAACTGAACCATCTTTTCTACGACCATAAAAAAGTATGTTATCAATCCTATTTCATTCTTGTTTCATTTTTGTCTATTTTATCGGGAATAAAGTTTCATATTATGTAAGATATACATTACATTGAACTTTGACATTTTAGAAACCATCTTATCGTCTATTTATAAGCCAATGGGAAATTTGAAAAAAAAATACACAGGAAAAACAAAAGAAATACCATTTTTTTTATAACTTTATTTAGAAGTATTGAAATTTTCTAGAGAATACCCATATATTACTCTTGCGGATTCATCGCTCATCACAGTCAGTTTCATTTGTAATATATTTTTCCATTAAAGAATGCTTATTTGGGGAGTTTAACTTTTTATTTTAGAGAAGTCGTGATAGCATATTTTATACTGCTTCAAAAAGAAGGGTAAGTTTCTTATCTGCTTATAATATACGCTGTCGCAGTCCCAAATATAAAATCTGCTGCAACAAGTTTAAAGTTTTTCTTTGTTTTTACATTGATAATGCATACAAGAATATATTTAAATACGATCAACTGCGATTGATTAAATATTTAAAAATCTATTGCATTTACACATTTTTCCTTGATGTATGATAAACTAGCAAATGATTAGAATTCTAAGTTTTGTAAGACAGCCTGGTAAAGTATATACAATTCTTAACATTTATTACGCAATTAATTGATTGAAAAAATTCAAATTTCATTAAGATTTAGCCTATATTGAATACAACGGTTTGATTTAAGATGATTCAGGAAAGATATTTTTTTCTTCACCACTTAAGGGGTTGTATAATCTGAACATTTACACTTCCTTGGTAATTAACTAAACCTCGTTTACTTAAATCCTTTAGCCAAACATGTCATCTTGATGCTGATTTTAAAAGTTAAAAATTGCTTTTTATTTCAATTCTATTCCAAATTATTACATTTCAAAGTAATAATTTAATTCATCGTTCGTTCGACCTGTCATTGTATAATTAGTACAAGCCGTTTTCAAATTAATCAATCCCGTTCGAGATGTTCAGCAATTGGAGGAGAAAGAAAGAAAAGATGAAACACAAGCAGATAGATAGAGTAGCATTAAATGAATCTTACTGCATACAATGTTTATCAGAAAAAGTCACCCATGGGTTTTAGACAGACATCCTAGTGTTTGGGAAGGTGACAAATTTCGTCTGCGAAAAAGATTTCGGGTTCTGAACCTGATCTTAACAGCAGCTTTTATATCCTCATCGGTGTCGAATCTTTGTCTCTTTAAGCATTTCTTTAATTGTCCGAAAAAATGGATATCAGATGTTGAAAAATCTGGGCTGTATGCAGGATGTTCTAGGATCTCCTATTTCTTACAGACTAGTATATCAACAACAATCCTAGCAACACGCGGTTGTGCATCGTATTGGAGAATAATGACTCCTGAAGACAGCATGAAGGACCACTTGTTAAAAGCCTTATGAATATTATTGTTGATAGTGGGATTGAGATACTTAAACTGATCCCAAACAGTACTTCTACTGATCTCTACCTGTTTGCATCCCTCAGCAGTTAAAAACTGAACTGCTGCTCCCTGATAATGCTTGGAGGATTTTTCATCACACTAGCCATCTTTAACGCAATACCAGTCCTCCACAAGTGAACCCAGGGTGAAATCTTAGATCACTGCACATTTTTGAGTCATCTGAGAGCACTCCGCATACACCAATCCTACAGCTAATTTAAGCAATAATTGTTTTACGCAACTTAAATATCAACTTATCAGGAGGTGTGCTTCGAACGGGTTTCATTTCAATACTTATTATATAATTCTTTTTTAGACTATGCGTCAAACGCTGTTCGGTAGATAAAACAAGATAAACTTGAGCTTAAAGATGCTCGAGAAAGAGACCTGCAAGTGATTTGGGTCAATAACATCGTCCGTCTCATTTTAGTTTTGTTACAGGAGGGGTTTTTATAAGTACACTTTCCATTAGCGTATTCGGTTAAACGTCCTTAAAAATGTTTTAATGACCATAAATTGGATAGTTTGTACTCCAAACAGCATAGCATGACGTACTCTCACAAATAGATTTGACAATCAGATCGGACAAAAGGTGATGTACACTTTATGGACGAGGAGATTGCAGTCAGATGTCTTCAAAATATATTCCAAATGTCCTTTATAGCAGGCCTTCTCACCTCCAAATGTGATATGGGCCATATTAATTTATGGAAAGCTACTGTGGTCTGCCAGAAAATAGGATGTTTGGAAAAGCGAATAATAGTTTATCTAACAAAGAATAAGTTACTGATTATGTTACAATTCGAATAGATATTTTTTTTCTTTGCTTAGCTACTCATTTTATAATATATTAAATCTAAAAATAATATTTCGTATTTTTTATATTTGTAATATTATGCGTCTTAACAAAAAGCTTCGAGGGTCACAGAGTGAATTCTGGTGGGATGTAGATTGTGCATCTATAGGGTACAGATCTGCAATTGGCTAAGATCAGGGTAGACTTCGGATGCCAGAGAGAATCTAAGGGAACCACACTTGAACAGTTCTTGCCCGGTGGATGGAAGTATAATTGCCACATGGGGATAAAAATGCAACGTTGAAAAATGAACTTAATCTGCAGTAATGTTCAAGTAATCCATGCATAACACCCGACCTTTCATAAACATGATGAACCATTACGAAACCTACAGAACATGACCCACACCACGATATCCCCCATATCACGTTTAGCTGTGCTAATGTGTTATGACAGGTTCATTGCTTGGTGGTACTCGTACCATATTTTCTGCCAGCAGTTGGTAGAACAGAATGTGTACTGTGATTCGGCCGACCACATTACCTTCTTCCATTCTTCAGATGCCGAAGTACGCCATTTTTAACACAACTGTAGGCAAACTTTCCGGTTCATCGCAAAAATGACAGTTTTCCGAGAAGTCATGCATCTGGTTATAGCAATTCTCTGCATTTGTATGTCTATTGTTCGGATCAAGATCTGTTGGGATAAACCTTCGTTGAGGTTTTCCGCCAGTTGCTGCCTAGTAGATTTCTTTTTCTACAATAAAAGCCATTTGAGCCAATGCTGATTATAGGCTAAATTGATTGTTTTCGATCCGCAGTGAGGCTGTGAGTGAAAATTTATAGCTGTTAAGCTCTTTGGATATATCAGTTTTCGAGAAGCCTTATGAGTTGTTCTGTTTTGACTATAGTCGCTCCTGCCAAACCAACGTCTGTCGTGTTACCCATGTTGCTTCATTTCTCTCGAAATACACACCACAAGGATTCTTATCACGTTGTCTTGATCACCCATAAATACCGTAACCCACATCTTCTGCATAAACATGCCTGTTACACACATTTGCATAAATGTCCAAATGTATCTTATTCATTGGCCGGCGTGGTATATACATACATAAGGAGTCGAGAACAAGGCGACAAAAGTTATGCGTTCACCCATCACTACCTTTTCTATTCCTTCACTTTTCGTAAATAAGAAGGTAGCAATGAAGAATCAGCAACAAGGTTACACGTTACGTAAAAACGTAGTACAGAAGGATATCAACTTAAGCTAATATATATATATATATATATATATATATATATATATATATATATGATGACCGGTATAAAGGCCTTAAGTCGAAAACAGTGACTTAAAATATGCCAAGTTATTGGATTTTATACCAATCTCAGAAATATAATTTCGACTTGAATCTTTTCTATAAAGAAATGTACTTTTGTATGCAAAATTGAAAGATATAAAACTTTTATACAAGTCAAAAGATTTTTCTTTAATCAATCACTTTCTTTGACTTAAGCCCTATATACCGGGCACCATATATATATACACTGCTGGCCACCCAAATTGCAACACCAAGAAAGACAAGAGATATCACAACAAAATTTATTTTGTAGATAACATGTTGACCAAGTATCAAATGATTAAATTTATAGACTTCTGTAAAGTGTGGTTCCTGCCAAAATCAGTGGCCAGAGTAGCCGCCATTGTTGGAGATCACCGCTGCCACACGCCTCAGCATTGATTCAAAGAGATTTTGGATGAGTTCTTGGGGTACAGCAGACCAAGCAGCTTCCACACGTTGCGAAAGTTGATCTGCTGTGGCAGCTGGGGATGGAATCTGGGTCAATCGTAGAGCAACCATGGACCACATCTTTTCTATCGGCGAAAGATCCGGAGAGCGAGGCGGCCAGGGAAGCAATTCAATCTGGCGATTGACGAAAAACCGTTGGACAATGCGTGCCACGTGTGGTCGCGCATTATCCTGTTGAAATATGGCTGAGGGCAAGCCCTGAAGGTAAGGAAGGACAACTGGCTCCAACACCTCGGAGATGTAGCGCTGGCTGTTTAAAGTACCGGCAATGCGTACTAGAGGTGTGCGAGAGTGATATCCAATACCGCCCCATACCATAATACCCGGTGCTGGACCAGTGTGGCGGTGCATAACGCAGCTGTTCAGCATCCTCTCTTCACGGTGTCTCCAGACTCGAATGCGACCATCGTGGTGTTGCAGACAGAAGCGTGACTCGTCAGTAAAGACAATTCCATTCCATTCTGCCGTCCACATCCTTCTGTCATCGCACCATTGGCGGCAGAGACGTCTGTGGTTCAGCGTCAAGGGTAGACAAAGCAATGGACGTCTTGCGGACAGACCACTCTGCTGTAAACGGCGTCGAATGGTACGCGCAGACACTGGATGATGCATTACAGACTGCATGTGCTGTGCTATTGTTCGTGATGTGACTGAGCGATCCGTCACTGCCATGCGCACAATTTGCCTGTCATCACGTGAAGTGGTGCGCTGAGGTGGATGCGATGGAACACGCCGGTCCGTCGTACCCTCCTGCATCCAACGATCACATATCCACATTACAGTTGTTTGGTTTCGTCCAACACGACTACCGATTTCCCTGAAAGATAATCCACAATCTCGGTAGGCCACTATCCTTCCTCTGTCGAACTCGGATACTTGATCAAAAGATGATCGCTGTTTTCAACGAGGCATAATTGATCGTTTTTTTGAAAAAACCACAAGAAAAACACAATTGCCGAACTTGAAATCGTCGAAATCTCCAAGCCTTAAATAGCGCTTTGAAGTGGCGCCACAGGCGCGCGTGATGCGCGTGATGTGCGTGATGTGCGCTGAAATTCTAATCATTTGGATATCTCACCTCCGCTAATGCATGTTGTAAATTTCATGTTATTTGCATGTTTCCTTCAGGGTGTTGCATTTACAGTGGCCAGCAGTGTGTATATATATATATATATATATATATGCACATAAGACAAAGTTGAAAGTGAAAAACCAGTATGAGCTCTAAAGCTACTTGCAGCCAGGTACTAAAAAATTGAAAGATAATTTTTAAATATGTTTTAGACAGTATCTCGTCATCAGCGGTGCCGATACTGTCTAAAAACCGATGGATTGTTTCTGATATGTATGATCTAAACAATAAACATACTTAGACACCGTACAATCCATTAGAAACTGAAGAATTGTTTCTAGTGGAATTGTTGATTACTTTATATGTATATATATATATATATATATATATATAGATATGTATATATATATATATATATATATATATATATATATATATATATATATATATATATATATATAGATATATATATATATATATATATATATATATATATATATATATATATATATATATATATATATATATATATATATATATATATATATATATATATAAATCTGTGTGTATGTTTTGTGTGTAATCCAGGAGTCTAGATAGTATTAAATTATTGTAATATAATATAACATATTTTTTTTATTTAAAATCTCCCTAAATATAAATACTACATATAATCAAGCTGTATTAAGTGTCTTCCATTTGCAAATACCATTTAAGGCTTATGTATTCTTATTTAGAATTTAAAATAAACTCGCTTTTGATTATTTAAACTGTCTCCCAGACAGACTCTAAAGGTAGAATGAACTTAAGTTGATCCTAAAGAGCATTAAATCTCAAAAACTGCAAGCTTGTGCTCAGTAAAGTTGCTGACTGGATATTTCGAAAAGTTCCAAAATTAGCGTTAATAATCCAATTGAGAGGAATTTAACGCATAACTTATTGAAGCAAACTCCTTGTTACAGAAAATTTATGAATAAAGATCTCATGGAAATACGACTATTTCTGCATATTACTGAAATCATTCCTGCAAAAAATATAAAGTTTAAACTTTAATCAAGAGATGAAAAAAATTTGCAATAAGTTTATATTAAATTCTATTTAATATATTTGACTTAATTTATTAGTTTGAGAATTTAATAAAATATGAAAAATGGAAGAGAACTTCGACGAACCAGATCATATATACACACATATACACATATGCATACTTATATATATATATAAACATATGTTAAAGTTTAGCCATAGAGTTACTTTATTAAATAAACTCTCAATTTATTTTTTAATTTAATTTCCAATCACTGCTGACTTTCAAGAAATAATAACATTTTTGAAAACATTTTACTCTTCCAGGAAGCTTTCCTATACGACAAACACAAACAATTATTGATTTATATTCTTGTTTTAAGGCAGATTTATAAATCCAGAATTAAGAAACCCCCCTCTAAAGCCAATTTATAATAATTTTCCCAAACTCAAAAATGACACGCATTTCAATCGGAAGATTTATAGACCCATAAGGATTTCTGTCATTTCCTGTCGACAATACTCTCATTGTAAAATTTTTCATTCCGCACTCATTCAGCTTGGTAAGTCCACTATTTTTTCAAGTTGTCCAGACTTAAAGTGAGGGAATTTATCATACTTCCTGAATAACTGATATCCATTGTCTTTGGGATAAGCCTGCAGTTTGTTTTCTTGATTTTGCCTTATTCATTACTTTTTTACTTCTTTTTTTATCTTATAGTTATAAAAAAACTGACTATTAAATAAACATTTTAACTCTAAATGGTATTATTTTAGTGATATGTCTAAGTATTGACAGCCATTTGTTTTCTTCCGATTGTTTAAAAGTAGGGAAGTGGAAAATTTTATATAATCGATTTCACCTTATTGAATATTTTTTACTTCCCTTTCCGTGTTAAAGAAAAATACCCACTACTGTATAAATAATTTAATAACTATCGTAAGTAAAGAATCTTATAGTTTGACGGCATTCATTTAGTAATGTAACTATATATTTACAATCATTTGTTCTTATTTTTTAATCTATAGAGCTGGCAATTTTATATAATCCCTTTCGTGTTAATTTTTTGTACTTCCCTTTCCGTCTAAAAAGAAATATTATCTATTAAATAAATTTTTTAACCAAAATTGTTTATATTCATTGAATATATTATCATTAGACGATATTTATATTACTATATTTTTATACATTTCCAGTCGTTTGATTGCTTCTCATTGTTTTAACGTACAAAACAGGACATACTCAAATAACATTTTGGCTATAGTAATTAAAAATTAAATATTGGTTGATTTGATTGTTTGTTGGTTGAGTGCTTTACGGCCATCTTTTGCTGCATGAGGATAATTAGACTAAGACCATCGAGCAATTAAATGAATGAATAATACGTTCCTGAAATTTATTATCTACACAAATAAAATGTATATTTAATTTAAATTTGCTGTTTTGTAAAACCAGAACATTCGCTCACAAACACACCTGAGTACACATATTGTGCCTGTATAAATAAATCTTTATGGGAATATTTATCAGTAATGTGGTGTAAAACTTAAATTATAAAAGCATAAAAATAATTATTTCATTAAGAGATCAATGGAATTTAATTACTAAAAATTACTTCAATACAGTTACTTTAGTGTAACATTTTAAAGTATCTTATAATATAAGATTATATTCATTTTTTTAGAGAAATAAATAATTTTTTTCTTATTTCTTTAAAATTTTATTTCCTGCTTAAAATATACTCACTATTTATAAATAATTTAATAATAATCATGTAAGTTAAAAATCTTATAATTAGACAGTATTTATTTAGTTATGTTACTATGCATTTACAATCATTCGTTTGAATCTGCAGAATAATAATCGTTTTAATATACTGAACTGGAAATCTTTATATATTCACTTTTGACTTATTTAATGTTTTTACCTTCCTTTTCAGAGACAAATATTAGCTATTAAATAAATTTTTAAATTAAATTGATGATATTTATTAACTATCTTACAATTAGACGATTTTCATTTGTTAATAGTACCATTTATTTACACTCATTTGTTTTCTTCTAATGCTGTAACGTCTAGAACTTTAAATCTTCATATAACCGCCTTGCTATAATGAAGAGTTCAATGAAGGTTGGTTGGATGGTTGGTTAGTTGGTTGGTTGCTTGATTGGTTGAGAACATTACGGTCATATTTTGCTTCAGGAGTATTAATATGACTAGGACCCATGAATAATTAAGTGACAGGAAATGAATGTTTCTGTAATTTAAAAATTCATTTACACCAGTAAAGGGGATGTTTTAAATTCACTGGATACATTTTTAAACCTTTACTGTCATGATTTTTCGTGGCTTAATTTTAAAATCTGTACATTCATACACGACACATACATAAGTAACTCTATGATATCTGTATAAGTAAATATTTATGCGAATATTTATGAATAATACGGTGAAAAACGTAAATACAAAAAATATAAAAATAATGATTTTAGTAAGAGATCATTTAAAGTTTTTTACTTCTCTTTCCTTTTTAGAGAGAAATTTGTTTTAGTTATTAAATAATTATTTTTATTAATTTAATGATATTTATTGACTGTATTATAATTGGAAGTTATTTATTTATTAATATTACCGTGCATTTATAGTTATTTGTTTTCTTCTAATGTTGTAACCTTTAGAACTAAAAATTTTAATATAAAAATTTTAATATAATGAACAGTTAAATTAAGTTTGGTTTGCTATTTGGTTGGTTACTTGATTGGTTGAGAGCGTTACGGTTATATTTTTCTGCCCGATTATTAATTTGAATAGGACGAACGAAAAGTTAAATGAAAGGAAAAGTATGTTTTCTCTAATTAAAAAATTCATTTACACAAAAAAAAGGAAATTAAGTCACTGTATTTATTTTAATGCCTTTACTCTCATGAGTTTTCGTTGCTTATTAGTAAAATATATACATTCACATGCAACACATGCATGAGTATATATATGGTATCTATATAAATAAATATTTAAGGGAATATTTATGAGAAATGTGGCGAAGAATTTAAACACAAAAATCATAAAGTTAATGATTTTAATAAGAGATTATTTAATATATTTTACATCTCCTTCCTATTTAGAGAGAAATATTACCAATTAAATAATTATTTAAAATTAATTTGATGATATTTATTGACAAAATTATAATTAGACGGTATTTATCTATTAAACTTACCATGCATTTGCAGTCATTTGTCTTCTTATAATGCTCTAACGTATAGAACTGGAAATCTTCATATAACCGCAAGGCAACGTATAATGAACAGTTAAATGAAGGTTGGTTGGTTAGTTGGTTGAATGCTTGATTGGTTGAGGGCATTACGGTTATATATTTCTACCCGAGTATTAATTAGACTAGGACCAAAGAAAAGTTAAACAAAAAAAATGTATGTTTATGTAATTTTTGAATTTTTTTGTCCAAATAAAGGGGATGATTTGAATTCGCTGTATACATTTACTGTCATGATTTTAATGCCTTATTATTAAAATATGTACATTCGCACACAACGCATACATTAGTGCCTATATGATCCGTATAAATAAATATTTATGCGAATATTTATGAGTAATGCGTGGAACAATGCAAATACTAAAAACATAAAAATAATGATCTTAGTAAGAGATAGTTTAATATTATTTACTTCTCTGACCCTTCACAGAGAAATATTACCTGTTAAATAATTATTTTAACGAAAATTGCTGATATTTATTGAATGTCTGATAATTATACGATATTTATTTATAAATAGTACCATTCCTTTACAGTAATTTGATTTCTTCTAATGCTGTAACGTATAGAACTGGAAATGTTCATATAACCACTATGCTATGTATAATGAACAGTTAAATGAAGGAAAGTTGGTTAATTGGTTGATTGATTGAGAGCGTTACGGGCATATTTTGCTACATGAGTATTAATTTCACTAGGAAAAATGAACAGTTAAATGAAAAGAAAACTACGTTTCTTTAATCTATAAATTCATTAACACAAATAAAGGGAACGTTTTTAATTAGCTGTATAAATTTTAACGTCTTTACTGTCATAAATTTTCGTTGCTTATAATTAAAATGTGTATATTCACACGCAGTACATATATGATGCCTGTATAAATAAATATTTATGCGAATATTTATGAGTATAAATCATAAAGATTATTACACTACAGGGTGTCCATAATTGAATAGTCCCACTTTCAAAAGGCTGCAAAAAAAGAACCACTGGTCAGAATGACTTCAAATTTGAACTGAATATACTGGAAAAAGGGGAAAAATTTTATACAGTTTGTAACTTTTTTTTATTATGCTAAATCGTTTCCCTCTTCTTCCAGTATTCTGACAAGTGGTTCTTTTTTTGCAGCCTTTTGAAAGTGGGACTTTAATTATGGACACCGTGTATATAATATCATTCATATATATATCTATATATATATCTATCTATCTATCTATCTATCTATCTATATATATATATATATATATATATATATATATATATATATATATATATATATATATATATATATATATATATATATATATATATATATATATATATATATATATATATATATATATATATATATACTAAAAACATAAAAATAAAGATTTTAGTGAGAGATAAATGTACTCTATAAACAGCCCCTCCCCCCCCAAAAAAAAAAAATGTAAAGCAATTACTTCAATGCTATATTTTAGAGTATCTTTAAAACTAGGTGTTTCAAAAAACTGTTATCTTTCAACGTAATGAGTGCAGCAATTATTTCCTCCAGGGGGTATTTAGAAATGCAAAGTAAAACAATTCTTATTGTTCTAATTGTGATGAAACGACTTGCAAATTGTTTTACTTCACAAACCCCGAAAACAAAGCCTATTATTCTTCCGTGCTATATTAAAACACAGTAATTCTCCTCGCAAGTTAAACAATTCATCCATTGTTGCTCAGAACGGTAATACGGTAGAGAAAAATGATACCATTTAGCATTTTCTAAAATTTCATGGAAGACTGTTTTAAAACAGCGCTTTTATATTGGATAAAGCATTCGTGTGTTGGAGGTATTTTTATCCAAGTGAATACGTTAAATGTGGATGATTAATAAATTATAGCGTACAGCGATTTCTCTGTGATTTTAGCGGGATTTATCTTGCACAGACAAGACATGGGTGTTAGCTTTTACTTCATGCATCAAATCTTAACGAATTATTGCATGAACGATTGTTTAAAGTTCAAACACAGTCTGCTGTGTTCGCAGTCTGCTAAATAAACACAAAGGAATGAATTCGTCGTAGGCAACAGTTAAATAATTATAAGGGTATTCTTATTATATATTCAAATTTTAGTTCAAACGCTTTACTTATTTTATGTGATATTCATAATTCGGTAATGTCAATAATAAAATAATACAAAGGTTGAAAATTACGTTCAGAAATATATAACAATATAAGGATCTTCTGAAAATTAGAAATTATCATACAGTTAGATGCGTCTAGGGGGTAGCTAACTAGATGAAACTTGTGTGGTCTTGGTCTTATTTATTTTTGCTGTCCTACAAATATTCTTTAAGTATTTCTTTCTCAATTCTTTTTGTTTGACGTCAATCTGTCAAGATTTCGTAGAAAACACTGATCTATATATATATAAAACAGTTCCGTAACTGAAGGACTGACTGATTGACTGACCGATAACGCACAGACCAAACCGCTAGACCTAAAGGGCTGAAATTTTGCATGGCGATTTTTCTTATAGTGTAGGGGTGCACAAAGAAAGATTTTTTAAAAATTATTCTTAGATTTTTTTAAAATTAAATTTTTTATCTGTTTGTAACTTTTTTAATTTTGCAACTAAAATAATAATCTGAGGGTTGTAAAATTTATATCACGAGAAAGATTATAAAAATTCCTTTAGAATGAAATCTTTTTTTTGAATCTTTAGCTCCATTTTTTGATTTTTTAAGTATTTTTAAAGATTAATTTTTAGAATTTAATTTTGTAAATGCTGATCACGTGGTTTCTTGTCTTTTTGTGATACTTTAAATTATTTTACGTCACGTGCATAACATTGAAATAAATTGACAAAAAAATAGTAAATACGGTAAAAATAAAATTCAACCACTAGACTAATTGAGATGGAAGTTTTTAAAGAATTTAATTCAAATTAGTATGTTTTATAGATATTAAACATACAAACATACAAATTAATTGCATACATTGACCGTTGTGTATAATTGGAATTTACTCCGTAGCGAAGCACGTGTATTCAGCTGGTTTTGAATAAAGCCTTACTTGAAGTGTTCAAATAAGAGCTTTTATTGGCTAGTTAAAGTATAAAACACGGGAAACGAACTAGTTCTGCCGACTTCGACTGCAATAGTCCCACTTCCCTAGTCCCATATCTTTAGTTCTTAGTTATTGGATTTATAGCCTTTCATTTTTGTTGTTAGTTCAGCGTAGACAGAGGGGAAAATGCAGATTGCGCAATGTAGCTAGTAGAGTAGAATAATGCATGATTATGATCCCCAGTACTAGTATTTTTTAATCATTTATTCAATAGTGGTGTATGCTAGTATGGGTAAGGCATCCTAGGAATGTATTTGGATCTTGTAAAAGTAAAAATAGAGATTTATTTATTTAAATTAATAACAGGAATCGTATGATGTGCAAAGCAAGTGTACTTGGCGTTTTTAATACGTGTTGTCCAAGAAGCAATGTTTATTGGTATAAATGAACCTATGCCGATCATTACTTAGCGAATCTTAGATTTAATAATGACTTTAGCTTTAAAATCCTAAAAACATGTGTTGTCTATACGTATAACTAAAAATACATATAAATGCTATTCAAGTTTTATAAATAAAAAAATCCATACAAATTTCAGCCTTCGTTAAAGAAATACCTTACAAGTTCTTTTTAATGATCGTAATTAGTATTAAAAATTTTTCATTTACCTCAAAAGTCAACATTATTTTTTTGCTAATATGTACAACATCCATTTCTTTTTTAACGAAATAAAGCAAAATTTTTAACTTATTGAACTTAAAATAATATAATTGTTATTTTGCAAATAATTGGACAGAAATAAAACATCGAGAAGCGTTAGAGTTTGAAAATAAAATTAAAAAAAGGCATTTAACTCTACCTATTACCCTCGTTAAAAATACTTAAGAGATATTACGAATGAATAGAGAAAAAAAATATGCCAATTTTTTACGCAGGATGAAGTTTTTGGATATATACTACGTTTTTTTTAAAGTTACATTACATTTAATTTTGTTAACGATTTATACTAAGCACTATCAATGCAGAAAACGTAGATCCTTTTCAAAAAACTTGAATTCAATATCCGCAACAATAGCAAGAATAAATAATTTGAGTTAATGATTTCAAACTGAATAGGAAGTAAATGGAGTAAATAATTTTGAGTTGAACTTTCTCTATTCATGTCGCGCAGGAAATCATCCTATAGAAATAAGATCATTCAAAATAATGTCATTAAATTCTGTCATAAATCTAGTACCAGCAAAGCAACGAAAAAGTGGATAGAGGAGGATTGTGCTATGTTACATAATTAGATACTTGAAATAGATTTAACAGTTAATCATAATATGAAAGGCGGTTAATTGGGAATTAGGGGCGTAAGTATGGATCATTTTTATGTGTGTATTCGTGTGCTATTTTGATTGTTATAGTTTTGGCACAAAGGATATTAGTTAAAATCACGTAATCGGAATGTAACTTAGGTGTATATTAATTTTTTTTGGTATTTACTTTAGAATAGAAAAAACACATACATACACGAAGAACGTAATTAAATAGACAAATAATTTTTGCGCTAATTTTTTTTTTATAAAATAGTGCTCTTTGTTTTCAAAAAGGGTGATCTTAATAAAGATAGAAGATTCGATTTCTTTAAAAATCCCACTTTATCACTGGGGTTTATTAATCATAAAGATTATTACATTATATAATATCATATTATATATATATATATATATATATATATATATATCCCTCTCTGTATATATATTTAATTTCTTCTCTAAAGTCCTCAATCAGGGATTCCTAATAGTTTTGGTTAAAAGTATAAGAATATGGACTTTCTACTCCCATTAATAGCATTTCTCGTTATTGAAAATGATCGAATTTCCAAAGCATCTCTGAGAATATCTAGTGAATGGAAATTTAGGGATCCTCCCTCATGGATTAAGAAATTTAGAGAACATTCTTCATTTTCCTCCTCAGCTTACAGCGACATACCAATATTTCTGATGACTTATGGCTGTATTTTATTTTAAACTCCAGTTGTCAGTACTTGTTTTCTGGAAAATATTTCTTTTTTTTCCTGTTGAAAGGTACTCAACAGCGCTATTTAAAAAAAGTAGAGGAAGCTCTCTCTTTTAAAAGAACTAATTTTTGTTCCTACGCTACTGTTCTGTCCACAAGTAACAACAGACTGGGTAAATTGCAAAGATTAGTTAAATGTTATAGTCCTTTATGTGTTGTATAGATATCATGATAAATATCTTTTTAGTTTCGAAATTATTCATTACTTAAGTTTATCTCTAAGCATTATAAATATGAATGCAGTGAACTTTTAACGTAACGAAATTTAGCTACGTATTTATTTCCTTAGAGTATTTTCTTCATACATTTTAAAAGCAGTTGTAAAATAATAAACTAAATTCTTCACATAAATTTCAAAAATAATTTTTTTTCAAAGATGTTTTTTAATGTATAATTAAGCATTTTGGGCTATGGTACTGTAATGATTTCGACGTTCCTGAAGTGGAATTCCAGGGGAGCGGACACCCCATTGTAAACTAAACTGTTTCATCAGTGCCAAAAGGGGACCTGACCCTTTAATGCCACAATGGATTAGGCGCACAGACTCTTCTAATTACTTCTGGGAAGGAACATCCGTTTGAAAAGTCATCCTTCGTTGACAATAGAGTCCCGATGACAAAGCCTAATGCAGACTGGCCGGAGCCTAAGAGACACGTGGAAGCGGCAAGCTGTAACGAAAGTGGCGTAACCTATAGTCTCCCCGGAAGTCGATAATGCGAGATATACTCAACGAGGCAGAGCAGCGGGGAGTTAGTCGTTCGCCTGGTTTTAGATGATCACAGGCCTTTGAATAGACTGTCCCTAGAGACGGACAGGTGCTCTTGCCGGAATCCTGCAGAATCAACTGACTTACCGAGACACCTAGAACTCATTTATATTGTAATTTTAAATATTAATTTGTACATATAGCATTATGTTCATCAGGAATACTAATAAATGCATTGATTATACTAAAACGATGTCAGTCATTATTTGACGCAAAATCTTTACAGTACTTTTAATTCCAAATTTCACAACATCGGATCAATGGTCAGATGGTAAAGTCATCGAAAGGAAGACCAAATGCCCGGGTTTTATAGGTGATATAAGGAAGTGCTCGATACAGATATTCGCGATCATTAGAAAAATTAGTATCTTTACCGTTATGAAATACATAACACATATTCATGGAGAAAAAGAACCCCATTACCTTAAACAATGATTATAGCAAATAGTTAAGGGTGGCCCATTAACCTGCAATATTAGTATAAAACATCCACATCTTGTACTTGGACCGAAAATTTTATAGAGATAAAAAATGAGGAGTGGTATTCATAACAACGAATTTCCTCGCATTCCCTCATTGTCTAGTTGTCAGGACATGGAATTTAAAATTCCGAAGGTCGATTTTTTTAAAATTTAACTGTAATTCACAATTGACGAATTGGATATACAAAGAAATTTTGTGTACAGATCAATCTCACTTTCATCTCGCTTTTATTCGATAAAGCGAAGTTGTAAAATTGCCTTAAATTAACTCATTACAAGTCCCCACTCATTATACGTGATCCCCACTCAATTAGCAAAATATTATTTTGATGTCCGAAATATTTCTCTATACTGGGCAAAGCTAACACCAAAGGCAGTAAATCCAACTTTCTATTGACCGCCAATTAAAACCACTCTTTACGTCATATTTCTTGCTTTCCAAGAGTATTCACTCAAAATTGTGTATCCACCAGGGCAAAAAGACGATATTCGACCCTTCTGGTGCCAAATAACTTTGAACAAAATAGGAGCCGCAGCCTGTCACCCTGCAGCCTACACTGAACCTAGTTAGGATTTCTACAGCCAGGGGACATTAATTACAGCAAAACCACCAAAAACAACGTCGTATTCAGATAAATAAGGAATGTGAGTTGTTAAATCTCCTTTGTGAATGTGTCCGAATATTACATGGATGAAGCTTGGCGATCTATTTTCCAGCGAGTTGAAAAAGGAAAATGTTAAGTCCACATATTTAGTTCTCCGGCATAAGTACTTGAAAACAGGTCATGATTATATATGATATAACAATCCGAATGATGGTAATCGAATATAAATTCCTTACTTTTTCATGTATCCTGAAAAGCAGCATTTAATTCGGCTGTAATTCGATATGCTGTTGTACATATTTCTATCATATTTAGACGAAAGTGTCTTGTAGAGAAATGCTCTCAATGGACAAGATTGGGAAAACTTCAAGAACATTCAAGAACCGACATTAAAATGCTGCACATAGGAATAATCAAGTGTGCAAATAACTACCATCCCAAAAATGAGGTATTCATTTTCCGTGCGCAAGAGAACTTATCTTTCAGAAGCACTTAAAAAAGGGAAATTATAAAAATTATAAGACCTGGAAAATGTAGTAGTTAAATTAGGGAATTTAAATGGTTATACAGACAAATCATATATATATATATATATATATATATATATATATATATATATATATATATATAGTTGGTATGTGCAGGGGGATAGCGAGACAGTTTACAGAAGAGTGGTAACACCATTCATCTTTGCATGGGTTTGGTTTGTTTCCATCATTGCAGAATTTCTTTGATGAATGTAAGAAATGTTGTATATTATCGTATATATTTGGTGTGTATTTTGTATATTTTGCAGTTACAAATCAATAAAAAAATATTACACTATTGCAAAAATATATTATATTTCGCCTTACATGGGATATTAATGCAGAGGCTCAAATGTCATAACACTCGGCAGTTTTAAGTATTCAGCAGACAGAAAAGTTTCCCCGATTTCAATTCTAACCCAACGCGAACGGCGTTATCTTTCCTTTAATGCTTCATTCAAGCTCTCTTTCCGGGGTTTCAGAGTCCTTTCACATACGAAACTGAAAAGCTGCCACAGACTAACCAATGTTAAAACAGATACCCGGGATCTTTGAAATACTTAGTTCAAGCAAGAATTTTTATTCATAGATATTGATTGGGGTTGAAGGGTTTTCCGTTTTACTTCAAAACCTATAATTTAAATTGGTAACATCAAAGGCTTTTCAGGAAAGTTTAACGGTTACGAAGTTCAGCTTTATGCGATTTTAGACAGGTTCTCAAAAGGAGTAGTAAGCATATAATGAGGCAAAAGACTTTGAATACAGTGATGTTGCGGTTCAAAATCCTCAAAGTTTCTTGGATGAACACAGCCCGAAAATTATACATATTAAGTTTTCTGTCAGGTTGATTTGCAACATTTTTATTTTTAATTTTTAACTATTAAAAACTGCAATAAAAATCTAATTACTAGTATTGTTTATATATATATATATATATATATATATATATATATTTAAAAGAAATCATTCTTAAATTGCATGCAATGCAGAGATTCTTTTCACAGACT
Organism: Dolomedes plantarius; assembly: GCA_907164885.2. Classification (NCBI taxonomy): domain Eukaryota; kingdom Metazoa; phylum Arthropoda; class Arachnida; order Araneae; family Dolomedidae; genus Dolomedes; species Dolomedes plantarius. The sequence goes on along the minus strand of OU015495.1, from coordinate 176,694,145 downwards.
GCTAAACCGATAAAGTTTATTTTTTTTCCAAGCATGCTTTAGATTTCTTTGTACCTGATTATATGTTTATGAAAATTATATCTATCATAAAAATGACATATTTTAAGAGAGGATAGACATAGCATTTAAAAAATGATACATATAACTCATAGCACATTTGAATTTTCAGAACTATTTCACAGGACCATTGAATTTCTTTTTACGCTGTACAACATGACAATTGTCCTTCAGATGAAAATCTGTTTTCCTGTATATTTTTGGCTGAAAACAACGAATCTGTAATTATTTTTTATTTACTACGCAGCATTTTCGAAAAAATCCTTTTTTTCGCAGTGGGAATCTATACTGTAGCGGAAAGCGCCTGTACACAAAATAAGTTTATTCAGAAAACGGCAAAGCCATTTCGTAGACTATTTTACGTAGAAATTAGACATTGTATATTGCTGTGATGTGAATGGCCTATTTCAGGCATTGGGACATGAACATAATCCAGCAGAGTGGCGCCTGTGTATTGACTCGTTCAAACGTAGTGCCAAAGCAGTGCTCCTCTATATAAGCAATGTTTCTCCGTCTGTTCCTGTAGCATATTCTACTAATACAAAGGAAACTTACGAAGTTACGAGTGCGATACTGAAGTAAATTGAGTGCACTATGTTCAAATGGCACATTTGTGGAGATTTGAAAGTCACTGGGATAACAGACATGAAACAGGGATACACTAAATTCTTCTGCTTTCTCCTTTCTGCTGGCTTCCAAGAAAAAACTTCAGTCCTGGCACCATTAAACATATCACATGAACCACTTGTGAATCCGCAATGTGTCTTTATTCCACCATTGCACATTAAACTCGGTTTGATGAAAATATTTGTAAAAGCTCTGGACGGAGAACGAGTGGCTTTCTTGCATCTCAGGAACAAATTAAAAAATTTAAGTGAGGCAAAGGTAAAAGAAGGGGTTTTTATTGGCCCACAAATTAAAGCAGTCTTTCATGATGAAGAGTTAGAAAATAAACTATCTCAAGCAGAAAAAGAATCCTGGCTATCATTCAAAGCAGTGTGTTCACGTTTCCTTGGAAATGAGAAAGCTGAAAATTATGAACATCTTGTTGGTGACATGGTGAAGTGCTTTCGTGCTATAGGTTGCAATATGTCTTTAAAATTACACTTTTTGGACTCACATCTGGACTTCTTTCCTGAAAACCTTAGCGCAATTAGTGATGAGCATAGTGAATTTTTTCACCAGGACATCTCTATGTTTGAAAAGTTTTTCAGTGGACGATGGAATGGAAACATGCTAGCTTTAGGTAGTAAAATAACCTTAAAACAATGGATGCATGCGTGCGTTGGAGCAAGCAAGGGAGACAGAGCAGTGGCCTTTAATATACATTTATTTAATAAATCAAAAATTTCATTTAAAGTGCAATTGCTACTAGCACAATATTCCCTTTCATATTAACATTTTACATACGAGGACTCCGAAGCAGAGGCAAACTATCTGGTCAAAGTAATAATTTTTTATAGTATATGGGGAGGCAATTACTACAGCTGAAGTATGCAGCCATGAAAGATGACATCGACGACAAGGGACCAAAATCACGTCATATACCGGATCATCTTGGTGTGTTACCGGCACTACTCCTAGACTCTGAGGCTGTCGAGACTCTATGATCTGAGCTGTATGAAAAAAACAGCCGGAGCAAATTCTGGACCTTCTTTGATTTTCTTTCTTACTTGGGGGGGGGCTGTTGTACGTTTAAGGGGGGGTCATTCTGGCCCGCCCCTTTTTCATTGGGCACTGGCTGTTTTTCTGTCAGTAGTTACTGCCCCAATTGGTTCCTTATTATACTGCCCATGTCCATAGTCTACGAAGTATTTCCCCACCATAATTTTCATTTGCAATACCACTTTTATCATTATCATCTGAAGGTTTTACTGTGGGCCATAAAATAATGACCATCTTTCTTGCAATATTTATAGACTTTTGATCGCTATCAATGACCACACCGACAGCTATTCTTCTATTTCCTCCTGGTATAAAAGCCCTTATTTACCCCTGCCTCTGCAGCCTTTGCAATAGATTTGTTCTTGGCCACACACAGCGGGTAATTATACCATTCCGCTTCTACACTAGCTGAATATTGCTGGTCTGTTAACAGGGACCACCAACAGATGTCTACAAGAGGAAACGGCCAAAAAATCATTTTAGGGTTTGTGTTTTCTATATTCAAGCATCTGTTACATTTCTCTGTAACCAGTTTGTATAAATGTGAGAAGTGGGTCTCCTACAAAAATGGTACGGGCTGTACCATTTTGGTTTTGATATATGAATCAAGCACCCTTTGTTTATACATAATTACATAGATTCATATGAAGGACAGAAAAAGTTCAAATTTGTTCTACAGTGCTATCCTTCTCTTACAATGTGTGTGGCAAGTGTTTGTGGGTATGTTAATGTATAATATATGGCAAGTGTTTGGGGGTATGTTAATGTAAAATATATGGCAAGTGTTTGGGGGTATGTTAATGTATAATATATGGCAAGTGTTTGTGGGTATGTTAATGTATAATATATGGCAAGTGTTTGTGGGTATGTTAATGTATAATATGTTAATGTATAATGTGGAAATATAATGTATTTCCGTCAGTAAGAACAAACCCACAAACGTTCCGTTCATGTATTCCGTACATGTATTTGAAAGTGTCCCAAGAGCAAAATTGTGCATTTTAATTGCACGTTAATATTACAAATATGCAGAGATATACATATATTTAGTGAAAGGATACGCTTATGAAGTCACGACAAAAGAATTTCCGAATAAAAACGAAAGTCAAAAATATCTTTCGTTATGCACAGCAGATATGAAGGACAGATTATAAACTTTCGTGGGCTTCCTACTGGCGATATTTTCGATTTGTTTTCCCTGTGATGCTGTGTACCCATTTCCTGTAGTTACATTACACCCCAAGCAGTTTGCTTGATTCTACGTGGATCAAAACATCACACATTAATAGAAAATCTGTTCATTGTCACAATTTCGTTTACAATAGTCGATAAAGAAATTAAATATACGTACGCATACATTTATCTATTTATTTTATTTCAGAAACTTTCTATTAGCTATCTTTACTTTTGATAATATTTAATAACATCTTTTCACACCTCCTTACCTAATTCTTTTCTGAATGTTTGCGTCAAGACTTTAAACGCATCATGCCTTGCCATTAAATGTAAAAAAAAAGGATGTAAGATTTTCGTAAAGGGCTTTGGAAATGTTACGCTACGGTGCCTTTTTTTCAGAGATTTGAATAAAACAAAGAGGATATCGTGAGAGTATATCGTAAATGCTGTGAAATGCATCCTAGTTTCGTGATAAGGTGTATTGTCGAGTTTTCGCTTCGCAGCTTTACACAAAAATAATACATTGGTTAGAAGAATACGTCTTTTCACTTTCAAGTTATTTTAATAAAATATATATATATATATAAAGATTGATAACATGGGATTTAAGTAGTCTAAGAGGAAGTAAGTTTACTATTCAAGTACACTGCCATAGAAAATTCTAAATTCAGTGATTTTCTAAATTGAAATTTTGAAGGCTATAAAATGAACAAATAATAAGAAATAAGAAAAAAGCAAAAGACACCTATACTATTCCAATAGAAATTTTAAACATACGTTTAATACTAATATAGAATGTTAACTATAGCGTCGAAAATGCTGTCCCCATCATTCTAAGGGTAAGTTTCTGCGCTTCCTGCCAAATGTTGTTAACATTGCATATACTTAGTTGATTTGAGTAGTTAGGTCAGTCTATTTATTATGTTAAAAATGCTTTTAATGATACGATTCTCTTGAAAATTTGATGAATTTGAAGGGGACCATATAAATAATTTATCTAATGAATATACGAAAAATTTATCCTCCTTTTTCCATGCTGAAATTTAGGATAAATGTTTCATTTTGCATCTGAGAAACCAATTTTTCTAACTTCCTGTAATTTGGAGAGAGTTTTCCATCTTGAAATAACGATATTATAATAATTTAATTAGGAATATGTCACAAAAAATGCATTTACAAAAGTGATTGCATAAAAGTGACTACATGCAAATGCTAATTGCCATCCTTTCCTGGTGAATTTGGCCCTAATACAAATGTTAAGAGTTGGATAACATGCATTTACTAATCCAGTATTATCCGTTTTACATTGCTATTTGCTTTATGAATTGCAATGATGATTGCAATGATTGCAGTGAGTTGTTTATGAATTGCAATGATGTATGAACCAACTCCGAAATCTATAGCTGAAAGAGAGTGGTAATGATAAAGATAAACTATATTGCTCATGAAGCTGGATTACGTAAGATAAATGTTAATAAGAGTAGTGAGATTTGCAGAAGTCAGCTGCAAGTAAGAAACTGGTTAGCAAAACTCCATAATGAAAGGTTGGAATATTCGATAATTAAATTTGTTGGTGAAAGAAAAAACAATTGAAAACACGAGTAGATGAAGATGTAATGGCAATTTTTTTGGAAAATAGTTTTTATATTTTTAATTAATTAATTAAATTATTTATTTTACATGGATGAAGGTTTTCTGAAAACACATAGCATCTCACATAACATCATTGAATACCCATATATAAATCTCGAGAACCATTATAATTTTTGTATATTCAACGATGCTATGCAGGATATACATACATAACACTTTAATCCATGCGAAAACTAAACTATTTTTAAAATATTTCGAACATAACACCATTCTCTATTCGCGTCTTGAGTTCATGAAATTTCAAATCAGTGTAATTGGCATGTATGCAGTGAAATGTTTCTGCATATTATGTATCAAAATGCTTGAGCGATTCCGTGAAATTCATTTACACTGTTGGTAGCAGAAACACCATTTTCGTATGACGAAAATTTCATCAATAATGAACTAAGAAAACAGGAGTAAATGTAGTTAGGAGTGTTGGATATCGGTACATTGGAATATTGAATTACACCAATAGATCTAAAATCTTATCCCATAACCAAACATTACATATCATATATCACGTTATTGTGCACCCTAATTCAATCATATTTTATACAAAAAAAAACTACACAGCGCCGCCATTGAAATTAACAACGTCGATGACGAAAAATACCTTTCATGGCCATACATAAACACCAAGATTTGTTATTCAAAATCATAACTTCATTTTAATGGGACCATGGTGTCTTTGGGGTCGGGATATGGGTACGAGCCCACCAGATGTTGCCCCTGGGGAAGTGTGGTGAAATTGTGGTGCCCAAGCACCACAGAGGGTGAAAACAGTAAGCTAAATAGGAGCCGATCCCTACGCCTTAAAGACTTCAATGCGCCTGGTTGGGATGTAACCAGAAAGAGGAGGTAAGTACAACAATGTCATTTTAATGTAAACTTTTAGTGAAAATTTTCGTAAAAATTTCGTGAAAAATTTCGTGAAAATTTCATGAAAATTTTCGTGAAAATTTCGTGAAAATTTCGTGTAAACTTTTTGTGAATCGTGTGAAGAATATATTTTGAAAAGTTATGTACAACAAAATATCTAATGCATGTACTGTATCTAAAAAATAAAAATACTTTTTTTTTCAAAAGACTATATAAGTTTTTGCAAATGTTAATTTTTTATTTTTTATGTAGACCTTATGATGAAAAATTTTAATTTTTTTATTACATAAAAAATTTAAAATTTAAAAAAAAATTAATTTTTTATGTGGTATGTTTTATACTAGACAAGTCGTAATTGTTTACTCATTACACAATCTGTTTCTTTTTTGGCATATGATGTCTTACGAACGATAAAAATATTTTTATGTTCTTAAACGTACTCTTCACTCCGTACTATTTCAATTTTTTTTCTGAATCACCCAGCATCGAAATTATACGTAAACATACATGTTTCAAACCGGAGAGAAAGAAAGAATTTTGTATGTCTCACTTTCTTTCCACATCTCTTTATGTTTGTTATTATCCTTTAAAAAAGTATATAACGTATATAAAACTTTTCCCTGAATCCTGTCTCTTTTACATTTGTTTCATGTTGTAAAAGCTTCCTTTTTTACCGGATTTGATTAAATACCACTCCCCCGGAAAAAAAGTTTAATACACGTTCGGGACATACATTTCTAACAAAAATAATGTTCACATGCTCCAATAAATAAAGGAAAACAATAAGTGCACTTTTTTAGATTCAACGACAGGAGAATTTGCCTCTCTGAATATATTTTACTCCGCTGCTGTTTCAGGTACTATGTTGAGTGAGAGTTCACTGGAGCAATAAATGCATAAAAATGAAACGAAGAGTACCGCAAACATTGGCATTCTCCATGGTTGACATTGTATTTTACTTCGGAAGGAGATACTTGAGTAATGCAATAAATAAGAGTCTAAAAATATTCTTTATTCTTGCTTCAAACAAAGTATTTCTTGAGGTATTGGATTTCCTTCAGTTTAGTAACGCGAAAACATCAGGACTGAAAACGATATAACTCGTAAAATTCCACTAAAAAGGAGGAGAGATATCAAAGTTACATGTTTTCTTTTATTCAGATTCTTATGTATAATAGTATATGTCAATAAATATTACGATCTAAATTGTGTCGTCAGAAGAAAGACGTTGCTTTGAGGTCGAAGTACTCTTATAAATTGCTCCCCTGCATATGTATAAGTATTTATATGTAAGTGGGTATTCATATAAATATCGCCATATATATGTTAAAAATAAGACATGTTCATAATGTTTTTCAGTTGTCTCTCAATAATACTGATAAAGGTGTAAGCGATAAAGGTTTATTTGTTTCTTGGGATGTAGAGAATATTAAACTTGCAAGCAATATATAAAATGAATGACTTTTTTTTTCAAGCATTCCTAAAAATAGTTGTAATAAATAACATAAAGAAGTGTGGACAAGTTTGAAATAAAAATATAAATTTCTGGTTTCCAGCAAAGTTCAGCAATTTTTTTAAAAAATGTAGTAGTTCATAATATTATAAAAACAGGAAAAAAATATTCTTAAAGCTCTAATATTTGCTCGTAGTTATAATTGAAAACTTGAAATATTGTAAGTTTTTAAACCAAATCGTAAAGAAGAAAACATAAGACTATAAAAAACGTAAAGATAATATAAGACTATAAAAACATAAATATTATATAAGACAATAAAAAACGAAAATAAACTATAAAACACATAAAGAAGTGGGGTACCAGTTTGAAATAAAAATGTAAATTTCTGGTATTCAGCTAAGTTCAGCAATATTTTGAAGAAAAAAGTAGTACATAAAATTATAAAAACAGGGGAAAAAATATTCTTAAAGCTCTCATATTCGCTTATAGTTACAATCGAAAACTTTAAATGTTGTAAGTTTTTAAACCAAATCGTGCCGGAAACTGAAAATGTCAAGTGTATTAACAATTAAGAACAATACCTTAAAGTATATAGTGAATTTGAAGGAATAGCGAATATATTGTACTTGTTCAGTCTTCATAAAACACTTACTATTTTTTATTTCAATTCATTCTATTTTTATTCTAATTCATTATAATAATTGTTTCATTTTATTCATCATATTGTTTGTAATTTGTATTCTAATTGTGTTTCTGGTCAATAGATGGCATCATATATGTAACTTTTTTTTTACTTCAAGCTAAAAATGTTTTTTTTCAATCTGTTGTTGCACATTCAATTCTGAGTAAGGGCTCAAAAATGGCTAAGAAATGTTTAATCTGTTGTGGTGTATATTCTGTTCTAAGCAATGTCGTGTAAGAATTCAATATCGCTATGTTGGATGCGATTCCGTATATTCTCTTTTTGTTAAAGATTCTGTGCAGATTATTGTTCAAGCTGTTGACATTTTGATGTCAATTATTCATTTTGTAAAGCGTATTTCCGAGGGGTTATTCGGTCTGTCATGAATTCAACAATTATGTGTTAAACTGAAGTCAATTATTAAATGCCTTTTAAGGATACATACAGGGAACTAAATTTTTTAGTGTTGACTTATTATTCAAGTATTATTCAGATGATGTTAAAGGTAAGCCATTCCAGTATTACCTTTATTAAAAGAAGTTAGAAGATTGATTAGTTGCACTTAAACAAGAACATAAAATATTTTTGTTAATGGATTCTCATACAGTCCACTAAGATATAAAATTATATTAAAAAATTTATTGACACCACAGTACTTAATATCTAAATAGTAGTCATTCAAAATCTCCATAATTTACAAATATAAAATTTGATCTACAGAATTATTGATAACTATAAAAAAATTAACCAGGCATTTCCAATAGTTTATTACCTTTACATTTATATGGGTATTTTATTAATTTAAATGAGTCCCTTGTTGTAAGTAGCAGTAGGATTTTATATGCAAAAATTATACGACATGCATACATTTTCCCTCGAAATTTTTATCGTATCAAAGCTTACATCTTGCATTTTCCAGCGTGTCTTCTCAAAAAGGAGCTAAAGGTTGGTTGAGAGCGGTTCGGCCAATTATTTTTACCATTAAGTAACGCACTTTTTAATTTTTCACTTGGTAATAGTTAACAAACAAAGCATATATTTTATAAAATTTAACAATAACCATACACATAAAAAGAGGTGAAAACTTCCATTCATTTACAAGCTAGAAGTTTTCACTGTACAAATAAAACAGTTCCATAAGAAAATACTTTGACCATCATTTGAAGAACTATGATTGAACAAATACCATTGTTTCCGGGGAGAGTTTTCAAGCACGGATTTTCAGAATTTTCTGAAATTTTATAAAATATGAAACACACAAATTAAATATCTTGGTATTGTTGTTGCCCTATGGCACAGTCACAAAATCCCCAAACAAATAACATACACACAGAAGTAATATTTATTTACGCACGAGAGACACCGGCGATGGACAACAGATTTTATGCAGCTCCTTTCGAGACGGGGTCCTTTGTTGGAGGCAAAAGACATTTACCCCAATATTTCCTTAACCCGAGAGCACTCGCGCCCAATTTCGAACACGAGAACTCGCGCAGGGTATCTCATACCGTAGTTCATTTCTGCTATTTAAATATCAATTAATATTGTTTATATGCAAACCTTACGTAACTGAAGAACATAAGAAAATAAATTTTTCTTTAAGATTTTTAGTGAATTTTAATAATACTTACATTTTTATAGACAATTTTTACAAACTACATACTGATGTTCAACACAGACATTTTTCCCATTTTTGCACATAAACTTTGTTTTTCAGTCCTTATTACTTGGGCAAATTTTACATCGTTTATATTTTGTCTTGAGTTATTTTGCAGGCGGTTCATTATTAGTGATTTCCATATCCATTGAAGGGCTTGAATAAGTTGTTTTTGTTTGAGGCACCATCATATTTAGCATGTTGCTATCGAAGAAAACATTCCATGAATCTACGGGAGAAGCGACATCTCTTGAATAATTTGTATTACCTGAAAGCTTGATAATTATGTTCCTTGAAGACTTTCTTACATTTTGCCGGTATTTTTTCTTTAGCCATTTTGTAATTTTATCTTTACCAATCTAAAAATCGGCTGTTGACAGTGAACCTTTATCTTCGGTTTCTGTCTCAATTTCAGTAGAAGAATCGTGATTGCTACAGTATTCTCCATCCTCAGAGGCATCATTATCTTCGGATAAAACTTCATTATCACTAGAAACAGTCTCTAAAAGGTGTCGCAATTGTTTTATTTCCTCGTCGTAATTCAAAAATCGCGCCATGATGCACTAAACTGAGAGACAAAAAGGAAATATGTGACTGACGCGAGGACTCGCACGGGTATGACATACCCGTCGAAATATTTTTCTCAATATCTGTTTTTTGAGCAGACTTAGTTTTTACCCCGCTGAAAGAATGTGACCTTGAATACAGCTACACGAAATTTCGGCCTAATCCGATAAGAAGAAGATAACAAAAACATTGAATGAAAATGGATTGGGTATGTCATACCCGGTGCGAGTTCTCGCGGGTTAATGTCTTGTGGAAGTCATTCAGTGTCCCCGGCGGGGCAAGCTGACGCCTTAACCCTCTGCAACTAGGCGGCTTTTAAATTTAATGAACATACTCTTTTATCTTTGCCTTCAAGTCTTTACTATATTTTAAGGTGTTTTTTGTGAGAAATATTACACAAATTCATCTGATTGTGAATTGGTAATACAGATGAAATTTTCAGACACCGGTACACTTTGGTTTAAACCTTTGAGGGGTGCCGTTTGCACAGTGCAAACGCCAAAATCTAGTCTTTTCTTTTCAATTGCATTCAATGTATTCCAGTTAAATGAGTAGAAAAATAGTTAGTACTGCCATCTGTTATCAGTTAAAAGAATTAAAAACATTTTATAACCTTTAATTGGAAAATTTTTCAACATTCTTTAGGTTAAACAAAACGGCAAAAAATCTGCACCGTGCAAAAGAAGGAGATTATTGCCCCTGACTGTTTTAATTAAGAGCAAATATTAGAGCTTTATGAATATCATTTTCCTGCTTTCATAATTTTAGGAACAATTATGTTATAATACAAAACAATCTGAATTTAACTGAATTCCTAACTTTCATGTACTTTTTTTAAAAACTCGTGCCACACATCTTCTTGTTTTCTTATTACAACTATTTTTTGGAGTCTTTAAAAAAAGGCCATTTTTATATTACATATTGCTAGCATGTTTGATATCTTATAACATTCCGCGGTATAAATATTCTTTTAGTTTCCTACAACAAAGAAACTTTTATTTTTTTTTCAATTTACTAAAATATATCGGATTTTATATCATATCTCGCTCATGAAAAGGAAGCAAAGAAAATACACCAAAATTTCATTCACAATAAAATCAAATACTTAACAATTGCTAAGAATGACTAACAAGACAAATATTTCGAGATTCGACCCTAGAAATTTGTAATTGTTCGAAGCCTCCTTTACCTATTGAATTTGAAATCAGTCATAATATGGATCTGAATTCAAGCATAATAATAACACGCAAAATAGTCCTGGAGGCCAACCTCTGTTTCCATCGCCTTAAAATTTTTCTTTAGATCCGATCTCTTAAAAATAATCCCTAAAATTTACTCTTAAGTGTTACTGAGACCCGTACTAATCTATGCCTCGGGGGACAACATTAAAGACATTTTTTTCTCCTTTGGTTTGGTTTGGAGCTCCACGGTCAATTTTTTGCTACACGAGGGCCAATTAGATCGGGACCTACAGTTTGAAGCCGATTCCGAACGTCTATAAAAATCCATGCGAACAGTGGGACTTGAACCCACAGGATCTGAAAAGCGCCCTAGCCATTCGGCACCTGGCCTTTTCTTTCTTTTTTTTTTCTCGGGGAGGGGGAAAGGGGCCGCAGGTTAAGGGAATTTGGAGAGAAAGGTTCAATCATAAAAATTATAAACTTTGTATCAATTCTTAATCGTAAATTGAATGAAACGGGCAGATCCCTTTACAAGAATGGATAACTCTCTAGAAACAAGATAAAATATCAATTCTTCTCCAAGATGTCAAGGGGAAGACTACCCCTTTGATGGATTGATGACGTCAATAAAATAGTTCCACATCATCCAAATAAAAATCAGGAGATCAAGGTTTCAAGGCGAGTGAAATGGAGGGGACTTTAGAAGGCCAGAGTCCACAGTGTACAGTCGTTCCAATAGTGATTATGATACCTTTGTTCTTGAATTTTTAAGCACTTGAAATAACATTTTCAGGACGTACGCATTCCTTATTAAGTTTCACAGTCTCTGTAAACTTATATAGTTAGATTTGACGATTTTTTTTTCATCGAAATAATTTTCGCTTGTTTTATTATTAAAAATAGATTACAATAAAACAAGTGTGTAAACAATGCAGGATCAAAGTAATATGAAAATGATGCATATATTATAGAAATCATCATGATCGTTCGTATGACCGCCCAGTGGGGGTCAAGGCCTTCCAGTTTGTTATAGGGGGGACTTTAAAATCATTGTCTACACAGTCTTCGTCCTACCCTAGGTTTAGTGCTTAAAATAGTTTGTGAGTGAAAAATTTAATTAGTTATTGTATAGGAATTCATTCTGTATATATGTCCAGCAAACATCATGCGAATGATTTTAATATATTTTGCGTGATTTTAATATATTTTGAATGATTTATTTGTTACAGAAATAAGGAAATTATTTTTAAAAGGAAAATTAATCGTCTCCATAAATGCGTATGCATTTGACCAAATATCGCAAATCGTATTAAAAATATGAAGCATCATTTTGAAATGACATTCCCTACCAAAGCAGTTTTCTGAATCGAAGTACGTTTTAGCAGTTTTCAAAGCCTATTTAAATATTCTGAAATGACTGGAACTTAACATTTTTATTATAGGAAAAGTAATTAATGTTCTTAACTGAAATATTAATTATGATGTTTTGAATGAACTTTTTTTTTCTTTCATTTGAAAAGGAACGAGAGAAACTGTTTTCCGATTCTTTATTTATCTATCGGATTATTGAATTTTACGTAAAAAAAAGAAGAAGAAAAAATAACTATCCTGGAGTAGTAAGTAAAAATGTTTAAAGACATATATCCAATACTCAAACAAACGCACGTACAAAAAAAATATTACTTCTCATTCACTATTTTGAAATTTCTCTTTAAAAAAAGAGGGTTTTACTTTCATAAAAACATTTCATTCATTATGCCTTCTCTGTCATTGATTTCAATTGAGCAGAGAATGCTAACACTTTTATTTCAAGAAGATAAAATAAATAATTATTACAGCATGGTGTGACGCAAATATTTTTAAAGGGAAGAATCAATAAAATCAATTAAAAATTTAAAATGTCATCAAAAATGCATGAGTTTTAAATAAATAATCTAAAAGGGATGAATATGGGTATCTCAGTTATTTTTCTCTATCTATCATGCGTCTAATCGCGAAATCTAAAAAGGAAATTACATCTATAAATAAGTTTAGAAATAAGTATTATATTAAAAGTTAAAGGATATTATTTTACATAATTTACACACTATAGTTTTAGCATAAATAAAATATTTTTAAGCTATCAGTTTTCTACGGCAGGGAGTACTTACAAGTCATTCGCGACTTTTCTGTCCATCATGCCCACTGAATTACAATTCACCTTCTCATTTCTATGCCATTGATTTCAATTGAGCAGAGACTGCTAAAATTTATTTCTAGAAGGTAAAATAAATAATTATCCCAGCATGGTGCGAGTGAAATGTTTTTTAATGGAACATTTGAAGAAGAGTTAATTAAATTCTTTAATTTTTTTTTTTAAATGATGAAAAGTGTATTTAAGTCATAAGTGAAAACTTCTTAATGTACAAGCTTTAAAGGGACAAGGGACTTTCAATCTCCTTTTTTTAATTTTCAATATTTTACTCTATATACCCTTGAGTATAATTTATATTCTTTCCTACTACATTGAAGATACTTAGAATTCACAATTTTTTGAGTTTTATATATATAAGCATTTTATTATATAAAAAAATTCTTCAAAAATGCTAGAATTTTTCGAAAGGCTCCATGCGTATTCATTTACTTCTGATATCTTCCAAATTTCTCAGAATTGTTAATTGAAGTGTTTGTCACAAAACTGTGCATTAATTCTTTGAAATCACAAATATTTTTCAAATTTATAGACCATAAAATAAAGTAAAAACATAAAAAAAAACATAAAAAAATAACAGGCAAAGTAGAAAAAAATTATTTGAGACTAGATTCTTACAGCAAAAAAATAATGCACATTTATATTTATATACATATAGTAAATTTATAATACAAAATTCAAGAATTTCAATTAATATAGAATGCGCATGGAGCCTTTTGAAAAACGTTAGCATTTAATTTTTTTCTTTGAAAAACAGGCATTATTCTGACAAAAGTCCTTGTCTTGAAATCTAAGGGTTTTCAATATAGTAAAATAGAAAATTAATTTTTCTCATTTTGTATATAGATTTAAAAATTGAAAATTAAAAAATTTCGAATTTGAAGGTCCCTTGTTCCCTTAATTTTAAAAGAAAACAATTGGGTGGACGCGCCGAGTTCCATGTCTTTCCCCGTGGAAATGGGAATGCTCACACCTATAGAGATGACATCCTCGATGCTTAAGTGCGCCCTTATGCCGGGACAATATGTGATGCTTTCGTGCTACAGGACGATAAAGCGAGACCGCACAGGGCTCGTATAGTGGATGCTTATCTTGAGCAGGAAACAATTCAGCGCATGGAGTGGCCAGCTCGATCACCGGACCTGAATCCTATCGAGCATGTTTGGGACGCTTTAGGAAGACGTATAGCTACTCTCAATCCTCCTCCTACGACCCTAGCCATGCTTTCAACTGCTTTACAAGAGCAATGGCTCCCACATCCTACTGAACTCATAGACCGCATAATTGACAGCATCACACAACGCTGTACGTGCTGTATTTCTTCTCGGGAGATCATACGCCATATTAAAGGTACTTTTCCTATACCAAACTGACGCACCCGACTTTTTCATTGTCTACATATGCTAGTTTCTATAACAACATAATTGTCTGTCGGTTTCTTTTTATGCTATTTTATACCTACTTATGTGTTGTATAATGTGTTTAAGTTTCATTAAATTCTATGCGTAACTTTTTGAGTAATTGCTATTTTTGTGACTTTTCCTTAATTTTTGATAACCAGTGTATTTAAGTGAAAACTTCTTAATGTACAAGATTTTACTTTAAAAGAAAACGAAGAGGAAAGAAAATAGAATCACACATTTTAACCCTTTCAGGGGCAACAACCTCCCCCGTTTGTAGGGTGCCAATTTTTTTTCCCGATTTCATTTAACCTAAAAAATCTTGGAAAATTTTCCAATGAAAGGTTTCAAAATGTTTTTAGTTCTTTAATTTGACAACAGATGGTTGTAGTAACCATTTTCGGATAATTTAACTGGAATACATTGAATGCAAATGAAAAAAGGACTAGGTTTAAGCGTTTGCACTGTGCAAACGGCGCCCCTCTAAGGGTTTTAACATAGGATTACGTTCCTCCATAACGGTCATGCGGAAAGGAAAATTTCAGACGCTAAAACTGTCCGTCCATCCATCCTCGCGAGTCACATTTTTGGCAGCGAGCCAAACCCAGTCTATCGCTTGGACAAGTTAAACAGAAAAGAACTAAGATGAGTCAAAATTTTGACATACATATATGCATATATATATATACATACATACATATATATAGAAACATATATACATACAAAAAATGTAAGCAATGATAAGTAATCCTACGTTAATAACCCGAGGTAGCTCCGTTAGAAGAGACTATCTAATTTTTTTCTTCTTTATCTAGCATGTATTTAATCAGGAAATCTGAAACGAAGGTAACATCTAAAAATAAGTTTTTCAATTAGTACTAAGTGGGCCGTAGACTGAAAAATTTGGTTTCATGACACAAGAAATTCAAGTTTCTCGAAATCATTCTATTTAAAAACACACAGACGCGCACACTGAGTTTCATTAAATCATAGCTGCACAAGAAGGTGAAATCACTAGTTTCTTGAAACTCGTGAGTATGGTTTTAAGCAACTATAGCTTTATGTAAAGTGTGTCCTGTGGCAGAAACCAGTAATTTTGTTAATGAACCCGGTGTTGGATTAAACCAGTACTCTGGGACTAGAGGTAACCTGGGACTCGAGGAACGCGCCGATAAAATACCACCGTGTATAGCTCTGATATGGGCACGAAGAGATTTAAAAAAGAAATAAATTGCTTCTAATTATATGACAAAGACTCAAAATTCAATCTGCTCCATCAAAAATAAAGACAGAAGCTAGAGTAAGAAATAAAAATGAAGCACGTGCTTTATGAACTACAGTGTTGAGTTGACTTGTTCACTCGTTCATTGCTTCCTTCCTGCATAGTGTTGCCAGATGGCAACAGATATATACTATGCCCTAGATTATTTTTAAAAGTTTATTTTAACATAAAAAACCTGTTAAATGAAAGATAAATGTTAATTTTATAGTTATGATTTTTTAATGGACATAAAAAAACATTTAGTTATAAATAATAACTTCGAAATTTGGTCAATCAAGTGATTTCAAAAGTCCCTCCCTATGGTTTCATTTACTGCTATGTTACTGGCCACTATTGCCATCTGTTGAGGATAAATGGTGAAAATTGCATTAAAGATGTCCAATACTTGCTTTTGGTGCTTAGGGTTGCCATATGGCTACATTTTACTGGCCAGTGGCATCCCGGACAGTTGGTGTAGCCAATTGGCAACATCATGCAGTCTAGGGTTAAATGCATAAACCGGAAAGTCCCTCTATGAATGTCAGTGAGGTAGACGGTACGATCCCCCCCCTCCCCAGATGTCGCCCGTGGGGGTGCTCGGTCAAAATTGAGGTAGCAACTAGCTAAGACGGTCTCCGAACATGGTGGTACTATTTAAAACCGGCCTCACACTTCAGCCATCTTTATTAGCCATCCTAATAAAAAATAATTTTTATAGCCTATATGGACCTAGTCTGGAACTTCCAGCCAGGGGGCATAAGAAAACGGCAACAGCAACCATTACTCATGTTGGGAAGAGCTATGACTTTTGTAGGCAATCTTGTTCAGTAGACTGCTTGTCAAGACTCCTAAGTGGTCACCTCATGTGCCTTAAATTTGATGAAGGTAATAAGATCTTCCCCCTTTGTGGAAAATGTAACATTTATCATTCCGCCCCTGACCATCTTCTTTCTTGCTTGGGGCTTGAAAAGGAAGATTTGACGCAGAATCACCTCCCTTGTATTGGATTTTTTAAATATTTTTGGTCTCATGGATCTGGTCTAGACTGTCGGATACATCAGATAGGATTAGTAACAACAACAACACAACCAGCACTTTTGCTATCTTTCCTGTGACTAGTAAAGCCTGAATACATCCTCGCCATCTGGTGACATCGTAGAAAATGAATTCTACAGTTTACCTGGAGTGAGATCTCATGAGAAAATGGTTTCGAGAACCATGTTATATGAAACTGGTTTTAGAGAACTAGTTACCTCAGTGTGCGGTACACCTTAGATTACGCGTTTTAGAATACTATTTTAACACATTTTGACCCACACATAGCTTTAACATTTTTAACTTTATTAAAAGTATCAGTTTTAAACGGCTAGTATGAAATGCAGATCATTCGTGACCACCTTGTCTATCACGGCCACTGAATTGCAATTCACACTTTCCCTTTAAAAAAGATCCTATAAAAATTTTCATGTAGACAAAATATTTTTGCATCTTATTTTTGTTGTTTGTGTAGAAGAGACAAAGTGAACAATCCAACTACGAATTTAGTTGAAAAAGGTCATGAGTTACGCAGCTTATTCTATGTTTTAAGATGATGTTCCAGTAGTTATAGTTAGGAAATATTCAGAATATGAATTAAGAAATATTCAGAATTTTCTTTAAAACAATTTTACACTCTCAAAAAATAAATAGGATTAAATTTGAAACACATACACCTTAAACTAAAAGTTTAAAAAAAATAGAAAAATAATCTAAAGATTAGTACATAAATATAAATTTCGCAGGTATCAGTTGGATATAAAAAGACTACAATGTAGTGAATATAAACATACATGCATTGAATCTAAGACAGAATTTATTTTATTTTTTTAATAATTCTGTGACATTCGACAGTAGAAAGTATTCGCAACCTGGAAAACGATCACAACATTTTGAAAAATTTACTACACTGGTTCTAAGGCATTAAGATTTTTAACAGTTGTGCATTTTAGACAATCTAGAAATTTTATAATGAATGTTAAACTGTGATATATAGGAAAAAAGGTACATAAAAGGTACAGATGGTTTATATTTATTTCATATTATATCTTCTGTAAATTCTTATAAGAAATTTTGTGTGAAGTTTTTTTTTTGAATGGGTAAATTTTACAATCTAATAATATATTTTGTTTGTTTTGTTAAAAAAAAATCATTTAGAAAATTATGGCCAAAGTGCTCTTAAATTAAACAACCATTAAACCATTCTTATAATTTTTTTTCCATCAGTGAGGCATGCATTTTTTTCAATATTCATCCACAATTTTTTACAACTACCACAAATGAGAACGAAGTATGAAAGATCAATATCAGAAATGAGAATCAGATTTTTTTTTATTTTTAACTGAAACAATAAATTAAAGTTTTTATGGTTTCTGTAAAAAAACTTTAAAATATCGGAAAAAACATTGTTTGTAATCTTAATCAAAAAAGTATTATGTAACTTATAGAGTTTCAGTAAAGCATTTCAAAATACCATCACCACAAAAGTATATATTATAAAATTAATTATGTTTGTTTGCTGATAAATTTCTATCCCATTGGTCATAATGATATAGATAAATAGACTGAAAATAAACTACTTATAAAAAGTTAATTAAAATTCAATTCTTGAATTCCTGGTTGCACATGTAGTTATTTCAATAATACATGGGCAATATTTTAATTACGAATGTAAAATATTTTGACTTGTTTGAATAAAACCCAATTTTAATGGATGTGGCAATAAATTAATAGAGGTAATAATTGAATTTATGGAATAAGTTGGTGATTAGTGAAGTATTCTACAGCCTGCTCTTTGAAAGTATAGAATATTAAAAAGTTTTGACAAGTAAAAACAACAACAAAACAGAAAAAACCTTTATACCTGGCAGTTTAAAACTTCAAGTATACTTATTTTGGGAGAGAATTTATCAATATATATGAATATGATATTTTCTCATTTTTATATATTTATAATATCAAGAGTATTAAAAAAATGTGATTCAGAGAAAAATAAAAGTACGGAAATAAATTACCTATTCTGAAGAAAGCGACGGGCAGATTTATTAAAATCTATAAAAATCGATGTAGTTGCATTTAAATAACATGTAAAGTTATTTGTGTTATGCATTTTTCTTTGGTTACTCTTGGCGCTATCTATCTTCGAAACACTTGAAGTCTGAAAATTCTTTTTCTCCCGCGGAATAAAATTATCGCTAAAGTCATCAAGCCATCGTAAATCGTTGTAAATGCTTTTGAGGTAGATAGTATTTGCTGAAGAGGCTCCTTTCAAAAGTAGTTTTCGGAGTTGATGTATTGGGCGCGAGTTTTCGAAGGCGCTTTCATGTACTTTAAACACATTGAAACTTGATTATGTTCCTATGGGAAAAGTAATTAATGTATTTTTACAACAAATCCGATAATTGTGTTTTGAATAACTTTTCCTCTTCAATGGAAAAATATCTGTGAAAGGAAATCTGAATTTGATTCATATTCATTTGCAAAAATTAAGAGATTTTAATTTGCGGACCATCTCATAACTGTATTATGCCCTTTTGAATGGCAGCAGATGATATTTCAAGTTCTGCTATTCGGGATGTAACTTGGAGTTGTGCACTTGAAAAATTACATTTCTAATTAAAATTCGGATAATCACTTTCAAACGAAGAATAGTTAAGTAATTAACGGTTAACATTGCTAAGTAATATAGAACATTTTTAGGGTACGTTAATTCTGCAAAAAAATAAAATTGTATATCAGACGTGATTCATTGATTCCATATTATGTGTTATAGAACTCCATTAATTACTTTCAAAAGGATTTCGCTTTAATATATCCTTGTGTTAGACCGCTCTTAATTATGCGATGTGCTGTTTTGAAAGGATGATGATTTATAATATCTCGAAATATAAATTAATTTGAAGTACCTCATAACATCTGGAAAGCTGTTGTAGCAAAATCTCTGAAATTCGTCTATCAAAGTATAGACTTCTCCTTACCACAAAACATTACGTAAGTGACTGATTGCATTGCACCAGACAGGAACCATCTCATCGCTATTTCTAACTGAAAAAAAAGACAGTGAAAAAAAGTCAATCACTTGGCAAGTTTAATAAAAAATCTTTTAATTTATCTTCGTTTCCAATACTTATATCATTTTAACGCTTCAGCGGGCGAGCCAATTTTCAGCACATCAGTAGGCACGCGTCGCACAAAATGACACATCTCTGTCAACCTTGATTATTCCTTTTCTAATAAATATTTTTTTCAAATTGAAAACAATAATTCTGCGTTTCATGACAAGGAATAAAATGTTTATAATATTGAGATATATTTGTAATTAAAAGCCGAAGAATCCATAAACAATCACGTTTTTTTCAAAACTGACCGATTTATTGGATCTAAGGACAACTTGCGAATTGATACCTATTATGTCCAAACACCCAAAAAACAATGAGGTTGTCGATCATTGTGGTTTGCGGGATGCAGTGTAATAGCTACACATTTGATCGACTACAACAACTCCTCCTTTTTTCATATTGTAATCCAGTATAATAGCTGGTTTACCACGGAAACTTTTTACAAAAGTCAGATTATTATTGGATGCAATCAATTATGAATAAAGTATAAATCCTTATAATGTTGCGTATGAATGAAATTTTCGTATAAAAGACATGAATTAAATCCAGTGTCCTTGATATTTGATTAGTGCCTTCTCCAGCCTAACACCCCTGAGACAATTCCCAAACACCTTGCACACAGCTGTATTATGTTTCAGTACTATACATAATCCAGGAATCTGTTGCTCACAGAGCAAGGGGGCTACTTTGTGCCTCAGTACATTTGGAGTACTGAGGCACAAAGTATCATTCTAATGGCTTTGCCCGAATTGAAATATCGCATGCGTTAAAGGAATGTTGTCCATCCATTTCTTGAAAACTGGGCACCACAAATTTGACTGAGTGGATTGTTTGATTGATTTTAGCCCAGATGTCTGTTTCAGAAATGATATGGGATCGAAATTCGCAGAAAAACCGTTGGAGCTAACCGTGGCTTTTATGGATTTCGAAAATTTTTGTCATTAAACTTAATACTAAATTACTCTAAAACAAAGGCCTTATAAGACCTGTGGTTTCCGAAACCTCGGAGACATGGACAATAACCTTAATTGATGAATTGTCCCTGGGTGTATTTGAAAGAAAAATTCTAAGAACTATTATTTGGGGTGTTCAGTAAAATGGATTAGTGAGAAGATTAAATCATATATAATTTTTTCCATAAATCATATATAATGAAAATATCCTTACATTATTTAGTTTACTAAAATAAAAAATAATTTTGGCTGATCATCTGATACGACTATCTGATGAAAGTAATGCTAAGAAAGCAATACAATCAACTCAGAGGTAAACTAAAAGAAAGGTGACTTCCTTTTATTGACAAGGATTTTCACCTTTAAAATTTCAGATATCGCACCTCTGCTAGAAGAGTGTTTCATCTCAAAATTGCCATATTTTCAGGAAGAGCCATTTCATTTCTTCGTTAGCTCTTCCTGAAGATATGGCTATTTAGAGATGTAACACTCTTCTAGTATAGGATCTCTTCTAGAAGAGTGTTAAATCTCAAAATAGCCATATCTTCAGGAAGAACTAAAGAAGAAATGAAATGGTTCTTCCTGAAGGCATGGCAATTTTGAGATGTAACACTCTTCTAGCATAGGATCTCTTCTAGAAGAGTGTCAAATCTCAAAAAAGCCATATCTTCAGGAAGAACTAAAGAGGAAATGAAATGGTTCTGAGATGTAACACTCAAATTTTGAGATGTAACACTCTTCTAGCAGAGGTGCGATTTGTTAAACTATTGCTGGGAGCAGGGGAAAAGGAGAAAAAAATAACTCTTTGAGAAAGCTAGAGCCCACACTGGGCTGTTGTGACAGTGATTATGAGGAAGACATTTTTCATTTAACATACATTATTGAATACACAAGGCCATTCATGGTTCGGGCCTTCTCCAGGCGAAATGGTATAAGACAAATCTCCAACAGCTGAATTTAACCCATTTAAGACTGGCGTTGCGAAAACGCAACATTAATTTCTGTATTTTTGAAAGATACAGAAATTACATTTTTGAAAGATTTCTGTATTTTTGAAAGATTTTGTTCTAAGTTTTGTACGTCTGAAGTAAGATTTTTATTTTATTCTCTATACTTTAATTGATCATAATAATTTTTTTGTTTCCACATTTTCTTGCTTTTAGCACTTGCAAAAAATTGTTTTTTTCTGGTGTTTTGAAAGGGAAAAAAATGACTAATTTCAAATAATAACCTTACATAGCAGCACATGTTAAATTTCTGATTTGATGCTTGTTCCGAGTTTACCAGAGACTAAAGAACAAAATGGCTTCAACGGGTAAGGCAAAATTTTTGTTTTTATGTTTCTCAGTTCATATTTTTAAAAATGTTGCGAAAACGCAACATCAGTCCAATGTGCATTACTTAATTCGATTGGGTATTATTAGTGCTGCCTAGTTTTTTATGCAGTAAATTGGTATTGTTTGCATTTCTGATAAGTTTGTCTCTATGAAAAAGCGATTTTGGACATTGGAAGAGACATTGCGAGTATTTTCATGGGCTAGATGATGATGATATTTCAGAATCGTCCTCAACAGAAGCTAATGATGAACCATAATTCGTCATTATCCCTCCAGATCCGGATTATTTGAAGGATGAAGAAGCTATTGATGATAATATTTTATGTGAAAATGTCGAATCCCCTAAAGACATTGCAGGTGAAATCGACATTTTTTTTCTAATAAATGTAAAAGTAAGCAGTATAGTAAGAAAAAGGAGTATATTGTATGGGAAAAATGGAGACTCTACATGGATGTAAGAAATTCTAAAATAAGTTTATTAGAGTTTCAGAGATCTATATCTTTGAGAGAGCAATATCTTTGATAAAAAGGCTTGAAGAAATGCAGATGAATTCTGTTTTACCTGAAACTTCACATATTGGAAGACCATCTTCAATTCAAAATCTAATTCTCAACGAAACTCGGAAAAACCTTATGGGCCATATTATTACTAAATATAGTGAAAATAAACAAAAAAATTTAAACACTGCAAAAGTCAAACAATTACTGTATGTAATAAGTGTAATGTACCTCTTCATGCGAAAAGTTTCAAAGATTTAAAAAATTTTTAAAATTTTTTTATAATTTAAAATTTTTATATTTTTAAAATTTTTATACCGGTTTGGACTGATGTTGCGAAAACGCAACATTTTGTAAATCTCGTAAAAATAAATTTAATTTTATGGAAACAGCTTATTTGTGTAATTATTGTTCTAAGAAGTGTTAAAAAACTGTTTGGTGTATTTCCAATAAGGGAAACATGGAGCGGTCCTAAACGGGTTAAAGTAGTATTGTATTTCAGTAATATCTTTAACTTATAGATCTGTTGTTCTCTGAGCAAGGGAGTTAATTGTTCAGTTTCGGAGATATCAGCTGTCATATACATAAGAAATACTACATAACATATTTAGTTGAGCTACAGCAGTCTGGAAGCACAATCACTAAAATCCTGGCTTTGCGAGCATACTTGAAAAGTCATTAATCTTACCTTACTTATACAAAGCTTTTAATTATTCACATTATATCGAAAAAAATTCAAAAATCTAAATAGGTACGTCTAATGCACTTAACAACCAAACATTTGTTTCGACTACATCATGAACACCTTATTACAGAATAATGATCGAGTACTCTGGAAACAGGAAAACTCCATAAGAGAGTTGTTCTCTTGTTATTCTGGGGTCCAATAATTTCCAGCAGTCCTAGTCCACAATCGAGAGAACAATTAATAAATATATCTTTGTATTAATGAAAAAATATAACGTTAATCCACTTGACTCTCTTTTCTATTCAATGTTATTTATTTGAAGATGAATGGAAACGATTCGCTTTGAACGGTCATATTCATTAATGTTTACTCAGTCTTAACTATTTAATGGATTCTAATAATAAAATATTAACATTTCTCTAATTAGTACTCCCTTTCACAATTTATCATTAGGTATAGAATAATTTTCTTTATTTCAGGTATTACAGCATAAATATATGAATTGGTATATTTTCATAAATATGCGCAAAGCAAATAAAAGCAAATTGAAAGATTCGTGTTTCATCGAAATTTAAGTGTTTAACAGAATGCTTACAATTATTCCACCTCGAAGTTTAAAAAACGTACCCATTGAAATCAAAAAAGAATAAAATGCAAAAGAAACGTACGCGTTTTAAAATGAAGAAGTTATTTATTCATTAATTCTTTTGATGATCCTAATTTAAATGACCCCTTAAACTGCTCCTTGGCTAAGTATTTTCAAATAATTTAAAAATACTAAACTTTTGCAATCCATTTCAAGTATGAGTGAAAACTTTATTTTGCTCCTGCAACTGTTTTAATCTGAACTACAATTTACATTCATTGCCGTAAATTAATTTGTCTTCAAGCACATCAAAGTGTTTTCTAAAACGAGAGAGATTTCTTTCCCTCCGTGCCAGTTTTTCAAGATAAATGAAAAGACTGTACTTTTCAAGTCCAAACGCCGCATGGAGTATGCTTGTGAATTTCTTAAATGTACTAATTATAAAAGATGCTCGTAAATGTTAAATGTTGTTTTATTTGCCTGCGCTACTCATATACGTGACTTCAAACGGATTTAATGAATATTGCGAGCAGTTGTTAAATTATCTCGGAAATTCCAAAAGAAGGTTATTTTTAATTTCACGTATAAAATTTCTTTTCAAGTTTGCTCTTTGCAGGTAATTGAATTCACATGAACGTCAACTTCTTTACGTTGACGTAAATGCCTTTTAATATGATGTTAATAAAAATATAAAACGACTAAAATGTTCATCATAAGTTTGCCTGAAGTGAATGTCAACGATTATAAAATACATTCCTGGATTTGCTTTTGGAGTTTATATGGAATATGTTGCCCTGTTTTCACCACGTGACAAATAGTTAGATATCGTGAGAATGATTTTTTTAAAAATATCATGAGACTGGAAAGAAAATTTTATAAGAAGCTTTAAGACATGAACGTCACATGAACGTCAACTTATTTACGTTGACGTAACTCCGTTTTAATATTATGTTAATAAAAATATAAAACGACTAAAATGTTCATCATAAGTTTGCCTGAAGTGAATGTCAACAATTATAAAATACATTCTTGGATTTGCTTTTTGAGTTTATATGGGATACGTCGCCCTGCTATCACCATGTGATGAATAGTTAGATATCGGGACGATGAATAATTTTTAAATATCAGTAGACTGAAAAGAAAATTTTATAAGGAGCTTTTAAACACAAGCAAAACGAATATTTCTAGGAATGAGGACGTTAAATGTGTAGGCCAGAAAGTCCTTCCATGTGGTATGTGGATAGGAAGATGGTCTTAGCTCACCAGATGTCGCTCCTGGGGGTGCTTCGTCACAATTATGGTGGCACCTGGCTAAGTCGGTATCCGACACTTGTGGTGCCATTGAAAACTGGAGCCTTCTAGTAACCTGGTCTAGAAAGTAGTGATCAGCAGGCATATATAACACCACCAACAACAACAACAGATACCTAGATTGCAAGGGACAAAGTGCACCTCCACTGCGAATAACTTAACTATTACGGAACGGTTAAAATGGTTAGGGGTTGAACGATGTAGGAAAATCAGTAAAATTTTAAAGCTTGCAGCTACCTTCTGCCAGAATAAAGATTCGAACACTCGTCCGGATTTTCTTATTCTCGTCTTCTCAAATCACCCATTTCCTACTAAGTGCTCATACAAACGGTCTATTCATATTTTAAATTTATTTATCATTTTTACCACTGTTGATATTTTTTACCACCCTGAACACACTCTATAGCCTAAATAACGACCAACAACTGTCCTCCTCGATAAATGGATGTCACTGTGACAACAATTGTCTCTTGCATTGAAATTAGAAAATAACCTTGAAGCTGAGGTCCTACTTACTGAACTGTGTATGTGAAGTGATGAACTCTCACTTTTAAGTTATATATTTAGCTATCATACTTTCAGTATCTCTATGTCCTTCAAGGGTTCTGACAGAAGGACTTTTCATCTTTTTAGTTTATACATAATTTTTTCTATGTTGATAGTTTTACCGCCTTGAATACGTTTATAGGCAATATAATGGTCCACAACTGTCCTTTTTCCATAAACGAATGCAATTCTAAAAATCATCTCTGTCCTGTCGGGCGATGGACGAATGGCTAGGGCCTAGACATTCAGTACCAGTGTCTAGGGGTTCTAGTTCTGCTTTTGGCATGGATGATTGTAACCGTTCGGAATAGGCTTTAAGCAGTAGATCCCGGTCTAATTAGGCCTTGAGTAGTAAAAAATGACCGTACCAAGCCCCCTGACAATCGTCTGTTGGATCGAGATTTGAAATAGACAAAAAGTGAAGATCTTACTTACAGCAGTTTCTTTATGAGTTAATGAACACTAATTTTTTAGTTATTTTTTTTATTTTAAATATTAATATATTTTTTTCAGTATTAATATTTTCAGTATTAAAATTTTTGCAATTATTAAATTACATTACATTACGACATTGTACTTCATTTTAGCGTTTGCCCTAAAGATATTAGTCTTCATAGATGAGTTTAATGTCTGGGGTTATCCAGTTAGACGAATGGTAGGTTACAGAGGGCTATTTTATCAACCATTTAGGGATGATTCTTAATTCGATAAGTTTTCAGCTATTCGACAAGAATACATAAAAGTGGGAGTTACTATGTTCTAATTGTTTCACCATGATTGTCCAATATTCCGGCGTGAAATTGAAAGATGGGATGTAGTACAGTATCGATAAGATTGTTAAAAAGCAAATGGAATTTGAAAAATAATAATTCATTTTGATAAAAATTAAACAAGTTCTAGAAATGTTTTTAAACATAAAGGACATTTATAAATTAGTAAGGTCAACATTCAATTTGTACTTATTTCTCGGTACATATGTAAGGTATACACAAGATTCGATTCACAAGAATCGAACTTTTGAGTGAATGAATTAAAGAAGCTGCTTTGGATATGATAATTTCGGCATACGCGCTTAGTATAAATACCACGCAGCGTCATTGATAAAAGAGGAGGTTGTTAAGGTTGAAAAGGTGTTATCCTGCGCTAGTGCTTAGCGGGCCAGAAGTTTACGTGGCAGTACTGCTGGTTTGACTTACTGTTCGTGAGTATAGAAAATATATTGTTCTTGAAAGCTGTATTTATATTCCGTACAAGTGTACGTATGCTTATTGCTGTAAAAGCCAATTATATGTGCAACGAATTCAATAAACATTGTTTCATGTATAAACTGCGTTTGTATAAAATTCAAATAGAGTGCCACTTCAAATTATATACACCCAAGTCTGGGTAGAAGTGAGCATAGAAACTCTATACATAAATAAAAGTGCAATGTCTCCATATATATATATATATATATATATATATATATATATATATATATATATATATGTGTGTGTGTGTGTGTATGCATACACAGACATACACACTTGATATAGAACGATATAAAACTTTACAACAATAATCCCTCTCGAGAAAAGCAATTTCCATAATTATTACATTCCAAACTGCTCCCAGAGCAGTAACATTTATTGGAAATTCATAAAGCATATATAAATCACGAAAAATACAAAAATTTATAATTTATAAGTTGAATATATTGGGAGCTTAGAAAATTTATCTTGAATTAAATTCAGACTTTTGACAGATACAAATATGTTAACATAGCGGAATTGACAATATGCAAATACTACTTCAAACGACCATTCTTGCAGCGCAAACAGCATTAATACACATCATTCTACGGAATATTATGTTAAAAAATTACATATTTAGAAAGAAGAGAGAGATACGATCTAGAAATATAAGGTTTCCAGACAGACCACGTAATGCATTCAAAAATGCAAATTATCGTCAAAACTTAGTTTGGACTTAAATAGACATTGAAATATTTCTGTCAAAATTTTATAATTGCCATGTAAACTCATGAACACAAGTATGAAATTAGCAATAAGTGATCTTTAGAAATCGGTAAAGTTTTACCTAAATATATGATAACTGTAGATGCAACTTTTGTTCAAGTTAACTATCGAGATTATGTGTTAGATAGAAAACTTCACATAGGAGTTTAAATGTGAACTGGGAAGTAAAGATTCCATAACACGGTGGTGTTATCTTACATCAACGGTAGACGGAAGTGGTCAGTATCTCAACACATAATTGCAGAAATTCTACATGAAACAAAATGTAAAACTTTAGATAATTGGAAAATGTAGAAACTTTAAAACCCTGAAACATGTATAATTCATAATTCATCTATAGTTCAATGGCTGTCCACATCGATTAGTGGTTAGCTCCTTGGGCTCCCCCAAAGTGGGCTCTGGTTCGAATCCCGGATAAGGTTTGAATGATCGCACTGTCCCGTCATAGGGAGCAGTTTTGACTTACATACCGGGTGGCCATAATTAAACTGACAGTGCTCACAGTGTTCTGTAGCGCGATCTATTTGCGAGAATGACGCCACATTTTGTAGGAAGATTAAACAAGACGGGGGACGAATGATTCCGCGAAAAAATAAATTAGTTCCAAAAGTCACCGCTAGGGGAATATTTGGCGCTGTGTAATAGAAAATAGAGTGTTAACAAATGCAAATTAATACGGAATAAAATTACCTTTTATTATGCACATTTTCTTATTTAGTTCAAGTTCAATATGGCAACACTTTTAAAAAAGCGTAAAATCTACATAAACACCGATAAAATCTCGTGATCTGCAATATGACGTACGCTGAGCAGAAGAAGAAGTTCTTTATTCAAATTTCACGTTACATCCATTGGCACAGTGCCAGCTGCTTGGGTTTTAAAAGGCAATGTGTTACGTATCGAATCAATCGGATTGAAAGTTTATGTGCAATGTCTCCTTCTTTAGTCGAGCGTGCGTTACTGGTCAAATTCTTTTACCTCAACCAGTGCAACGCGTCAGCCGCTCTTCGTGCTTTTAGAACGCACAAAAAATGCGTAAAGGTAACGGTCCTGTGTCAGTTAATGGGCTAAAAGCAATGGTTGCGACGTTTGAGAAAACAGGTTCTCTGAAGGTTCAGTCAGGCAGAGGACGAAAACCTGTACCTGTAAATGTGCATAATAAAAGGTAATTTTATTCCGTATTAATTTGCATTTGTTAACACTCTATTTTCTATTACACAGCGCCAAATATTCCCCTAGCGGTGACTTTTGGAACTAATTTATTTTTTAGCGGAATCCTTCGTCCCCCGTCTTGTTTAATCTTCCTACAAAATGTGGCGTCATTCTCGCAAATAGATCGCGCTACAGAACACTGTGAGCACTGTCAGTTTAATTATGGCCACCCGGTATATGGTGTTCCCATAATAAATTAGCCAAAGAATTCATATTGAGGATGCCCTTAGGAATATGTACTTACCGCGTTGGAAAGAAAGTCTTTAGTTTTTTTCAACCATCCAAAAATTCCAGAATATACCATGGAATTTATATTTAATGAGAATATAAATTATGAATTATCATAATATAATTCTAGGGAGTATATAAGTTCCAGCACTCCTTTTCTACTTTAAAGAAGGTACGAAGGGAATAACGATTCCAAATCTTCTTGAAAGATAACTGAGACAAGTTTATGCAATCCCGGATAAGGTTTGAATGTTCGCGCTGTCCGTCATATGGAGCAATTTTGACTTACATATATGGTGTTCCCATTATAAATTAGCCAAAGAATTCATATTGAGGATGTCCTTAGGAATATGTACTTACCGCGTTGGAAAGAAAGTCTTTAGTTTTTTTCAACCATTCAAAAATTCCAAAATATACCATGGAATTTATATTTAATGAGAATATAAATTATGACTTATCATAATATAATTCTAGGGAGTATATAAATTCCAACACTCCTTTTCTACTTTAAAGAAGGTACGAAGGGAAAAACCATTCCAAACCTTCGTGAAAGATACCTGAGACAAGTTTATGAAAAGAAAATGTAATGCGACAGTACCGAACACAACGCAGCATAAGTAAAATTGGATAAAAAACGCTAAGTGAATGTAAAAAAATTCACAACTCGGAGTTTCGTGAAAATAATACATACAATAAAAGAAAAACTGACATCAGAAATCATAAAAGTGTGCTACCAATATTGGGTGTCTAACCCATATTTTTGTCATTTGTGGATATTCACCCTGTTGAAATGCTTCAGTGTCGCTAACAAGTGTTATTTTATTTCGCTTCCCTTAAAATATTATTCCCCTTTTATTACAAATTCGCTTCTCTCGCCACGACTCTTGGTGTTTTACCTTCTAACATGACATATTTGATAACGGTTCATGAGGGTTTCTTTCCAGCTGCCAGGTACCACTATAACGAGTTTCCTCTTCCCTTCTTCCTGTTTAACTGCCCTTGGATTGTGAAGAATTCTTATTTCCTTTTCACCTTCCTCTGAGACTGTAAGGATTTCCTCTGCTTCGCTCAGCCACAAAGCATCATTCTCCTTACATGAGATTTAAAAGGACTATATTTATAAAAGCTGTGCAATAATAATCGTAAATAGAGGTTTCTCCCTTCTTGGGGAAGAAAATACCTCTGATAATGTCATACTGACTTAAATAATATTTCTTAGCTGGAGAGAAAATGCCACGTGCAGGATAAACAGAATTTGATTAATAAAATGTTTCGAGAGCCATAAATTTATTACCGGAACTCTAAGCCAAGAAACTGTATATTCTACGGGTTATATGTATTCCCGTTTAATGGTTACAGTTTTTTTCAGATTGTTCATTGTATTGGTAATGAGAAAAAATTGTATATATATATATATATATATATATATAATATTAATTTATATATATTAATATTAATAATATTAATTTATCGCTTTAAAACCCTTAGCCACAGAACTTACCATGAATCACATGCCTTTTCTTTTCTACACGTGTATACATCTGGAGGCAGGAGTGGGTTAGCATCGCGACCCCCTACATCTGCTGACCCTACAAATAAAAGTCCTATGTTCCTCTCGCATCTCGCGTTTAATGTTGAAAGGTGATATTTATCCGAGTCGTTCTTCTGGAATCAACGGGTGTGTTTGTCGCTTTAATAAAGGATTCGGCCAGACTGCATCAAGATTTTATTCTTTTCAGGCTGAGTCTAGCTCCAGCCATGTAAATATGAGCCAGTTGTTCCTTTTAGGTTATAATTTAAGGACGAGATGAAATGGGTATATTACACACACACACACACACACACATATATATATATATATATATATATATATATATATATATATATATATATATATATATATATATATATATATATATATATATACATACATGGTCCCGAAGTAGCCAAGTGGTAGAGCGTCGTATTTCGGTCCTGAACATGCTTGGATTGAATCCATACAAGCACTGTGTCTAGGCAAGATATAGGCACGTAAAATCCGTAAACCCAAAAATCCCTCTATGATCTCAGAGAGGTTCAGAGGGTACAGTCCTTTTAGATGTCGCCCCTGGGGATGCTCAATTAAAATTGAGGTGGCACCTAGCTAAATCGAACTCCTAACACTGTGGTGCCGTATCAAACCACAGCCGCAGTATTCAGCTCTCTAGTCTATATGGACCTGGTCTGGAATAATTCCGGACAGGGTGCATTTGAAACATTACACTCACACATACTCATAAACATACATGCAATACATGTACTATATGCATTTTCACTCAGTTATTATACAGGGTGATCCAAAAGTCACAGAACAAGTAAAAATTCAATAAATCGAAAAGTATAGACAGTTGTAAGATCCGTTTTTCAGAGAAATGCGCAGAGAGACATGGGATTTTTTTTATATATAGCGAAAAATTGCACTGCCAGAAAAGTTACATTTGTCACCGTCAGATGTTGCTGTTGTGGTCCATGCTACCTGTCACTATTTAAACATATCCGCCGTTCAGCACACCTCAAATTTTTAAATCACAGTCGAATGTTCTGCAGTGCTTGTAAGAGACCGCATTTTCCCTCCTTGCAACTGAGGTAAGTAATCGATGGTGTAAAATTCATGCAGGTTGGAGCACTTCTACTTATTCTATCTAGATTCTATCCAGCATATGCTGGGATCTACATTAACCGATGACCTTGTCCTCAATCGCTATTTCCCGCATGAATGGCTAACATAATCTCCGAACCTTACACCTTGTGACATTTGGTTTTGTGATTACCTGAAGTTACAAGTTTATAGACGTCGGCCGAAGTCATTCGCAATGTTGAAAGAAGCTATTCGCCCTCTTGTGACAGGAATTAAAACAGATACCATCTTTCCTGCTGCACAATGTGGTGGCACGTCTGATGCCCTTTCTCATGAATGGCAGCCACCACATTGAACATTTGTAATCCTATCTACGTTGTGAACTATGCTGCGTATCTGGTCAAACTACTGATATAACTCAAGCGCCACAAGTCGGTGATATTTGTAACTATTCTGGAAAAAGATTCGTTATAAAAATATACCATGTCTTTCTGTGCAAAGAGCATCTTACTGTCTATACTTTTCGAATTATTGAATTTTTACTTTCTCTGTGACTTTTGGATCACGCTGTATATATATATATATATATATATATATATATATATATATATATATATATACATAATAATAAGCGATATATGTTTTCATTACTTAAGATTGCTTTAGCTATACTTTTAACATTAATTAAATTTTTCAACAAATATGAAATGAGTATTTATGCATAAGAAAGGGTGCGGTGGCCCAGTTGGAAAGAGCAGTGGGCCAGTAGTCTGAAAGAACCTGGTTCGATGCTCGTCACTGCATATCCACTGCCGAGTTCATTAATGGTTGCCGGAGCACGTAAAATAGGTCGTGGCTGCAATGTCCTCCAAGTTTTAAAATGTACCTCTGGAGGTGCAGGGTAAAGTGTTAAGGACTCGTCACTTGATTCGGTTCAAAATTATGGGACCGGTCATCTAGCCAAGTCGGACTCCAACCCTTGTGGTGCTAATTCAAGACAGGAGTCACCTCTTTCAGCCCAATAGCTTATTAGGACCTGAGGAATGGCTTCTCCAACCAGGGGGCATTAGAAACAACAACA
Organism: Dolomedes plantarius; assembly: GCA_907164885.2. NCBI lineage: Eukaryota > Metazoa > Arthropoda > Arachnida > Araneae > Dolomedidae > Dolomedes > Dolomedes plantarius. Next base: position 176,661,109 of record OU015495.1, on the reverse strand, counting down.
ACAACAACGTATGAGAAATGTTGCCCTAAAAGCAGATAATCTGGAAAATTTTTAGGTTTCGTTTTGGACAGCTACTGTCAACTTTTGCTACACGAATTGCACTGGCACCTACAGCGTAAAGCCGATCCCAAACGGCTACAATCATCCATTCCAAGAGGGAGACTCGAATCCACATAATCTGGTGCCGATTGTCAGCGTCCTAGCCATTCTGTCATCGTCCGGCGGAATATTTAAAGGATACAAATAATTTAATACTATTTACGAATGCATAGAATATCATGCTGAGATATTTTCAAATGCAGGTTCATTTATGTTGTTTCAAAATTTTAAGTAGATATGCGTTTATAATAATGATTACAACTAGGTATAACAATTCAAAGTAATGAAACACTGTAATACGGAAAAGAATTTAGAAAAGGGAAAAATGTGCTATAGATAAAATTTAAATGATTTATGTAATTGATGAAAAATAATATACGTTTTATAATATAATTTTAAGTAGATATACGTTTATAATAATGATTACAACTAGGTATAATAATTCAAAGTAATGAAACACTGTAATACGAAAAATAATTTAGAAAAGGTATAAATGTGCTATTGATAAAATTTAAATGATTTATGTAATTGATGAAAAATAATATTTCATTCTCTATTTTCAAATCCTTATAGCTATACAGAACATCCCTATGTGATGCAATGCTCTGAGAACTGAAGTTTTACGCTTCATAATTAATTACAAAAGCCAAAGGAGTAGCAGTATTCAAAATATTGACAAGTAAAACAAGGAAAATGAAATAATACACAATAGCTCTTCTTTTCTCTTAACTTCGAGAGATGGATTTCAATCTCTCGCTAGGTATATATTATTTAATTTTTGTTAAAAATGGATGGAAATATACTCCTAACATTTTTTGAAACGTGTCTAGGGTTGTTACAATCTAGGCACCTAACAGATATTTTCTGTTTTATTGAAAACTCTTTTTTTCCCATTTTCTGCATGTATTATACAGAAAATTCAATGCGAGTAGCGTGCAATGCGAATAGCAATTTTTAAAATATCAAACACGAATGTTATCAATTATCATCGACGGTAAATTGCTTACGTTTACAGTATTGGTACCGGTGATGAATAAATAAAATTTATATCCTTTTTAAAATTTTTTGGCAGGAATAAACGCTTTAAATAGAAATATTATTAATTGTGAATTCGTAACAAATTGCGGCATAATTTTTTCCTCTTTTGTAATTACTGATGAGTAAACATGCAGCCGTCGCATTGTATTTGCTCACAATTGAAACATTATTGGAGATAGAGTATCTTTGATTTTTAAATTTTTTCCCTTTTTGAATATTTTAAGCGATATTGATATTTATGAAAATAACGAAAAGTGTTTAAATTTTAGAAAATAAAAAGGATCTTTTATAGAAAAAATTAACGTATTCTTAAAAAATCAAATTATGTCATTTTTAGGATAACATGCTACAAATAATTTTCGCTCGAGTTTAATATATTTCTTAACAAAGAAAAATAAATTAATTAAAAATGTTGCTGGAAATCCAAATACATACTACTTATAGGATAAGGTAATGTTTTAAAAATAATAAATTCTGTTATTTTCTGTTCATCTGTCTTATGCTTTGTTAATTTCTGGGATTATCCTTTAGTATTCACAATATTACAACCTTTAGTAATATTAAAGTTTCGTAGCATTCAGTTTACACGTTTTACTTCAGAGACATTTATTAAAGCAAGTGAAAACATTTTTTTACCGATACATTTTATATATAATTTATTTCGAACTCTAAAAATTCAAGTCAGGGCGTTGGCCTGTTAGCTTCAGCATTAACTTTCAACACCAGTCTATGGATTCTACTGACATGATTTGTAATAAAGTTTTTCAGTTGTTAGTCTCCACCAAGTTAGATCTTGACTAGCAAAAGACGACCGTTGTCTCTCATTTAATCAATCTGTTGCTAAGTTATAGTTTTAGATCTTTTGTGTCTTACTAGAGAATAGTTGTATATATCTTGTATATCCAATAATAGCTTTGAAAATTTTATTTAGATCTTTTCTTTACAAGAAGCGAATTGTGCGGAGTGTCTCAGCAGGCGTCAGCCAGTTATACATGATTAGGAGGTTGTAAAACCTGCTTCATCTTCCCAATAACACAATTTAATAAATAGCAGATTGAGAAGAATTTTGTACTTTTTATTTCGCAAGGATGTTTTACAGCCGGCGTATTCGATTGGCAAAGACAGTTACGCCTATATAGGTAACGCGTCGAGCTTACAAACACGCGTTGTACGAAAAAACTTATGGGCATGATGAAACAGGTATGTTCGAAATGGCATGTTCGTATGGGTATATATTCTCTTATACATTCAAAATTTATTGTTGTTTTCTTTGCCAAGTGAATGAAACAAAAATCCATTGCATCCTATTTTCACCCTGATATCAAAGACATTATTTAACAATGATCTCTCTCCGCATTTTTTTAATAACGTTATCAGGTGGTCACAGTTGTGTTTGCCGGCTTTCCGGACACTTGCACAATGTGAATACAAGCACGAGTTGCCATTTTCAATACGAAAATTCATGCTATTCATAAAATTTTTAAGTAATAAATTAATCTTTATGCATTAAATATATTTCCTATTTAGAAATATTCACGAAAAAAATGCCTAAAATTAGAATCAAGGGCTTTAAGAATGGTTTTCTTAATTTATTAGCTTATGATAAAAATTATTTTCTACTTAAGACAGTCTGTTTTTAGAGAATTTGATTAGTGGTATATGTAGTTTAACCATTCGTGTATATTGCAACTGCTTACCTATTAATTGAAAGTTTCTAAATTTTCTAAAGATTAAAATGTTTGGTTCAACAACACTATAACCTAACATTTATGGGTCTTTATGACCACTTAGAACCCTTGGTATAACCATGAAAAAGTAGAATTCTTTAAACATTGTCCATGGTTTAAACCTATAAAAAACCTACTGAAGCGATATCATTTTAAAATAAATAACATGTGATACATTATCGTATAAGTCTAAGCCATTAAGGGGACAGTGGACTTTCAAAATTGTGAAATTTGTCCAAAAATTCTTTTTTTTTTATTTTATTGAATTGCGAAACTACGGACGAATAGGAATGTGTTGCAAAAAAAATTTTAATTTCTGTGATTACTTTCCTAGTTATAGGCATTTGTATTTAATTTAGATATTATGTGGTTACTAATAGCAATAACTTTAAATGTGTTTTCTCAAAATAACAATTTTCATGTCATACGATTATTCTAACTGCTCCATGCGCATTTCTAACTATCGTATTGCTTTGAAATTTAAGTTTTATATACTTAACTGTATATCAAATAAATCTTATTGAAAAAAATTATGCTTCGTGGCTCAGAATTTCTAAATTTTGTACTCGAAAAGAGGATTTATAGTTAATTTGCGACATAAAAAGGGTGTTTTCACTATTATTTTTTTTCTCTTTATATTTTTAATGAATGCTTAAAATAAGCAATAAGTTTCATTGTTAGTTCTATAAGATATCCCGTAAATAAAAATTACAGTATTATAGGCAAAAGAAATGCGCATGGAACATTTTTAATTAAGCCAATTTTTTATATAATTAATAATTCATAGTTCATAAATTATTAATATTTCATCTTTAAATTTTAACCACTTTTACAAATCTATGGTGCTAATCACATATTCAAATTTCAAGCAAATCCATTCAAAACAAAAAAAGTTAGGTTTGAAGGTCCACTGTCCTCTTAAATACTTCTTTTTTTATATCTATCTGAAAAAGGTTCCTAGAAACCCTACTTTCAAAGGGCCATTTAAATTTCCATCTTATTAACAGAGTTCATGGTTTCAGAATCACAGATTAAGAAGCGGATCACTGTTTTATAAGTAAGGAATTTTCATTTTTCCATGGTATGAACTTCCCATTCCATATATTTCTAAAATAAATCTTAACATTTATTTGATGCTAATATTATATATTTTTTTTCAATTTTAGAATATATTTGAATCTAATGATTCTCTCCAAAGCTTAGGAACACTTACATAAATTCAGCTCCAAACTTGTACTATCTCCCTTAAAAATAACTGCATTAACTGACAAAATTTCTCCCAGTTGCAAGCATATACTGTATATCTCCCTAGGTTCCTTGTTTTTAAGTTAATTTTCTTCACAGTTTCTTGCAATTGCAATATAATTATTTCTTATAAGGGTGGGAGATCTGACAATTTTATCGATATCGTTAGTTTATGTTTGAATTCCTTCTGATTTGAAGATATAATTGACCTAACACTAAAACATGAAAACTCAAGAGGAAGCTAGGTAATTTCTAAATCTTCTGAAATACATAGTGTGAAAAATAAATTTTAAGCAAAATATTTAAAATTATATACTTTTGTGTAAAAAAATACTTGCAGGTAAAAAATTAATGTACAGTGAAACTTCATTTATCCGGACTAACTGGGACCATAAGCAATCCAGACAATCGAAACTCCGGATAATTCGGGTAATACTGGTAATAAGCTAAACACAATGTTTAACTAAGCAGACTTACCGTTTATTAGGATAGAAAACTATGTTTTGAAATAAAATTATATAGTATTGTTTAAAAGACATTAAAAATATAAAAATACCTTTTCTGAGTTAATCCAGGTCAACGCACTATGACAATCTAGTAAAAATTTCTTAAACTCAACAAAAAACATTTTATTACCTTAAGGGGGTCCAGGACACAAAATTGTTCGAATTTAATTTTCGAAAAAAATTTATTGCATTAAAATTTTTTTTTGTTCTTTTACGCTTAAAATGACGTTTAAATCATGTTTCTATCTTAATTAGAACAGGATAAATTATTATTTTTTTGCAACATTCTAATAGTAGCCAATCGTTGTTTAAACCTGGAAGTGCGTTTTTCTGCATGATGGGTTTTTTCCCCATTTCTCGTCTTTAAATTGTTATAAGTCAAGAACCGTTAAAGATAAATGGTTGAAACTTGGAACATGTCTTTTTAAACTATATTACTTTAATTTAGTCTCATCAAATTTGAAAAAAATATTTACTTTTGAAAGTATGATTTTTTTTTAAATAAGCTACACATATTTTTTTTTGTAATTTTTAATCTAAATATTTTCTTTAAAAATTCTTTAAAAATTAATATTTCAAAGAATTCTGAATCAAAATTAAAACCTATACATTTCTGTTTAATTAAATGAAAAAAAATTGAAATTCGACAAATAATATTTCGAGTTATAAAGATTTTAAATTACCCCACTATTTATTAATAAATTTAAATTTAAAAAATTTTTAAAAACTTTTTGAGAAATTTTATGACGTGATTTTGTTTACAAATTATATGCTTGACCATCACAAAGAAATTCAAAATTTTAACTCAATAAATAAAATTTTTTTTATATGTGTCCCGGACCCCGTTAATTTATTGTACAGTCTATGAAGGAACTGGACATTTAATCAAACTAAAAAGCGAATACTTGGCGTACTTATAGTTACGTTCATGCTATCATAGTTATAAATTGTTATCTAATGTGAACATTAAATAAAAAAAGTCTACAAATTTCATCCGGATTATCCGGAAATCCGGATAAACGAGGACCGGATAAACGAGGTTTTACTGTATATAAAACTAAACATTTAAGCACTGTTTCTGAGTTAGAGCAATAAAATGTTTCAGATCTGGATAAACTCCCATTTTAATAAAAATTAGAAAAATATGTAGCATTTTGGTAAAGCTCTATTAATGCGTATCATGAAGCTATTCTCCAACAGTAGATTTTTAAGCAATTAAAACACTGTTCTACAACACACCCTTTTTTGTTTTAATAAAATGCTCAATATTTGACTTCTACATATATACTGAGTCCAAAGCTGTACCGCAATCCTAATTCTCAAACAACTACTCCCCAAACAAGTGAACAACGTCCTGAATATTCAAAGTTTAATTTAACATTCATATTTACGTTCCTTTCATATCGAATTATGTAAACACTCTCGGAAATTGGTGCCTTTCAAAACACCTGCATCTTTGCGGAGCTAATTTCTTTATTAACTTGTCTCGCAGAGGAAGATGCGGGGAGAAATTTAAAGTATTTATGGCACGGCACGAGGAAAGAAAACCTCGGAAGAGCCCTTTATAAATATTCATCAAGGTTATGAATATTAATACAATTAATCCTTCAAAACTAATTATAAATTTGTAAATAAGTTTTGAAATTTACATTGTTAATTTTTAGTTTTAATATTAATAAGAGTAATAGGGGAATTAAAAACTAGTTAGTGAGATAAATTGAGAATGGTATGTTATAAATTATCAAATTGAGCATTTAATAGGAATAATTTGTAGCATTTGAAAACAAAACTGCAGGTAAAATGGATCAGAGTGTAAAAAGGTGTAGGAAAATGCGTGCAGGTAATCAAAGTCACTTAAGACGTAATATCATTTCTAAAGGAAGCAAATTTACATTATTAACATTACATAAGGCAAATTAAATAAGTAAAATACTATTTTTATGTTAAATATGTTTCACCACGAATATATTAAATCGTACAACACGCGTTATATTATATCATATGTAACCACAGAGAATTTAATATGCACCGAAGTATAATATCTAAAATCTTGCTGTGATGTGTTTTATTATTATAGTGGTTTATAGATTCAATGTGAAGTTCTATTTACTACCTCATGTAGTATTTTAGAGTATAAAAATTTAAATATCGTTCTTACATTATATCTGCAGTATTTAATACTACCACGAGGAAACAAATCTGGGGATGGTTATTACCAACAGTAGATAGTTATCTATGTTATTTTAACAACAGATAGGTATAAATTACAATTAACTTTTGTAATGTTATTTAGGATGTAAGACTTTTAAACAACTATTTATCAACAATATAATGTACATCACACTACATCTATTACATGATATGTGGCAGATTATAGACACATAAATTACTCCCTCTCTCAAATTTTCTTTGACTGACTGAGCAATTCGAAGTATTCTACGTGAATCAAAGCAAAAGGAAAAGGAACAGTTAAATAGTATGCCATATGTTGGGGTGTTAATCTGGAAAAAAATTTGTAATGCAGTGCACATATTATATATAATTTTTTTAGAATTTTATTAACATTGCCTTTATGTAATAGAACATAATCGTAAACTGAATAATAAATTTCATAACTGTAATAAAAAATTCATCTCCCATATAAATATAATTACAGGTACAGGAACTCTCATATAAATATAATTACTCCCATATAAATATAGTCTCCCATATAAATATAATTACTTCCATATAAATATAATTACTCCCATATAAATATAATTACTTCCATATAAATATAATTACTTCAATATAAATATAATTTCTCCCATATAAATATAACCTCCCATATAAATATGATAAAGGAAATGTTTTTTTTTATATAAGTGTCAGCTTCAGGATATGTGTCAAAATGGTAGAACGAAATTAACATTAATTTTCAGATAAATATCATAGTAGCTTATGAACATGAAATTTAAAAGATGGACTTCCTTGCTAAAAATGCTATCAGGGATGATGTAAAATATGTCATTTGTGTGGAATAAGAGATTTCTTTCTTGAAATGACTTGCATAGAAGTGGTATAACGGATAAATAAATTTAAAGAAGCTTTAAGAACGTCTTTTACAATTAACCTCTTGTAAAGTAATACATTGTGCGGTAGAAAAAAAAGTGACTGAGTTTTTGAAGGGATAACTTGATGGTTCGTATCAAAGAGAAAAAAAATGGAAATTTGAATTTTTACTAGAATGTTGGATACGTAATTTAAGAAATAACGAATTTATTATTAGAGTCACAGAAGATTAGTTCTGTTGTTGATAATTTAACAAGCATTATCAGCATGGACTAATTGGGTTCGAGAGAGGATAGATGAATAATCATGACTGAAGACCACTGAAGCTTTTACTGAAAACTAATTGCGATAAACAAAATGTCTCAGCACTAACATATAAGTTTAAACCTATGTTCAATGTGATCATAACACGAAGGACAGCGGATAAGTAATGTTGGAATATGTAAATAACTTATTGTTGAAGATAATAAAAAAGAATAGATAATTTGCTGTAAAAAAATATAATGGATTATGAAGCAATGAAGTAAAATTATACATCCTCTCACCAACCTTGGTTTTACCCTTGTTATTTGATCCAACAGTACATAACCGATGAGTACCCTAGAGGTAAGATAATTCTTAATTTGGAATTTCTCTAAATTTTTCTGGCGATTTTCAAGGGGCAGTCATTTAACTCACTTTGAAAAGAGCCATCTTCTGTCATGAATTGTGGTACAAAATTTAAAACGCAAGAAGATTACAAAAAAAAAATTATTCCTTACCGAGGACACCCATAACAATGGCGAAACATAGGTGCAATGATACCTGTGCGATGGAGATCTATATTTTTCTTTCAAGCTCTACCAATTTGTGACAATTTATGTATTTTATTAATAAGCAAAAGTATACAAAGCAGAGAAGCCAATGTCTCAAAATTTATCAAATTCCGGATAGAAGAATCAGTTGAAGGTAAGAAACACACGAAGCAATTTACCTATTAGGTTTTGTGCAATATATATCTCTGGAAGCAATTTTATCTTATAAGGCTGCTTTCGATATTGGTGTTTAGGCATAGATAAATGCAACAATAAAAATGGCACTAATTATCACAAACGACAAACTGGCCACGATATCTAATAAAATTTGGTTAGTATTTGGTGTTCCATAGAAATACATTGTTCTAGGATGACAATGTTAGGGTTAGTCGCGAATAATATCAATTAGAGTAGTTCAGGGGACATAAGGTATCTTTTGCAAACTGGCTACCATAAAGTCTCGACATGTATGATACGACTGTAGAGGAGTTTAAGAAAGATTCGACTAATACGTGCTCAGCAGAAGGTCTTTAGAAACTAAGCATGTAAAATTTGACAAGATTAAAAGGTTTAGGCAATATAGCCATGTTCGCTGTGTAAAGGGTGTGAAGTCTTAAATCGTAGTTTTGAGAAAAACGGGATTGACATGTTTGTGTTTTGTTTCACCTATCCCAAATTTTCACTGATGAATAAAGATATTTAGGAGTCGAATTGGACTTAGCTTTCTGTACCCTGCAGTAGCCCTTGATTTTTCAAACATGCCCTGTTTGATAGCTCGTTTTAGCCCATTTTGGACACCCTTTACACAATAAACACATATATGAGATCCACGAACCATTGTCGTTAAGAATACAAGCAGAAGTCATTGATAAAGGTAGACGATGAAATTGTAATGGACAAGAATTTTTTACAAATATTTTGGTTGTGTAGAAAATGCACGTGGAAAAATTATACTTCGCATAAACTAATTTTGACTGGAATCTGATTTTACAAAACAAACATTTAAAAAATATATCCGTTTTAAATCACTTTATCAGTTCGATGACGCATAAGCATATTGACTTTAGCAAATATCTCTATCTCCAACTGCTTATCTATATATTTCAGTGAAAAACATGTAGTTATTTTATTTGGCTTCTTCAGTCCCACTTCCTCTGTTATCGGATAAATTCCACTTGTCACATATATTCTTTGAAATAGCAAAAATTGAAGTAGACAAACAGTTTACTTTTTGTTCACCCTTGGAGTGCAATAAATGACCGCAGCGCACCGAAAACCAACAACTAACATTTTGGCTTTTGATGGCAAGGTTACAAGTTTTTTCTTCTCGTATGTAATAACATTAAGTTGGAAGAAATAAATTATAAAATAGTTTATTAAATTGAACTACAGTTTATTTTAAAATGTGTTACATCTTAATTAATTCAAATGGAATTTTACGCATCAAAATCTAATTTGGAGAAATAAAATTTTGTCAATCGTTACTACAGCAGTACGGTTTTTTATTCAAACAGAATTCTCCCCCCCCCCCGTCTTACACCGAGACACACACACACATCCACACACCTCAATATCGGAGAAGAAAATTAGTCTTTCTTGATGTAGATTTCAGTGTATGTTGCTCTTGTACCTCCGATAAAAAAAGTAGGTGGTGATTACATTCCCTTACGTAAATAGTAATCAATACGTAGATAGTAATCAATATCATAAATTACTAATTATGACTACATTTCAGTTTAAATAATTTTTGATTTCCCAAATTCTTTCATACAGACGAGAGTAGTGTCATTAAAGTTATATTCTAAGTGAGAGAAATCCAAGAAAAATAATCAAATTATGCATGAAAGGTGGATTTAGGGCATTCTTCCTTAATCCATAACTACTTTAACGTTAAAAAATTACTATAGTATAAAATAATTTATTATCTGCCTAATATTTTTTGCCTTAACGCGTGCCCAAAATATAAATGAATACAGATTTATATATATATATATATATATATATATATATATATATATATATATATATATATATATATATATACATTCATAATGTTTTTTTTTCTTTTTTACTTTTGGAAATAACAAAAATAAATACAGAGAAGGAGAGCTATTTTAGGAATTAAACTTTTATAAGTGTTGTATTTTCTCAGCAATACACACACACACACAAACACACGCACACACATATATATATATATATATAAAATTAATCGTAAGGGATATTTTTATAGACAAAATAATGCCGAAGATAATATTCAAATTAAATGCAATAAGACATACTAATGAATATAGTACCGTTAATATGATACAGTTTAAGGAACATAATGTCTTTTATTGTATTTTAATATTTTTTTGGATAATGTCCAATCGTCTGCCGTATTAGCAAGAAAATTTTTATTTTGTCTATTTAGTTGTTATGCACGTGACGATAAATTTATTTAAAGTACCAGAAAAAGAAATCATGTGATGAGCATTTAATAAATTACATTCTAAAAATTAATCTTTAAAAATTCATCAAAAATCGGAAAATGAAGAAGATGAAAAAAAATCTCACTTTAAAGGAATTATTATGATCTTTCTCGTGGTATAAATTTTAGAACCCTCAAATTATTATTTAAAATTCAAACTTTAAAAGCGTTACTAAAACAGCTTAAAATTTCAGTTTAAAAAAATGTAAGAAGAACTTTTCAAAAATATTTCTTAGTGCACCCTTACACTATAAGAAGAATCGCCATGTAAAATTTCAGCCCTTTAGGTCCAGCGGTTTGGTCTGTGCATTGTATGTCAGTGAATCAGTCAGTTACGGAACTGTTATATATATATATATATATATATGTATATATATATATATATATATATATATATATATATATATATATATATATATATATATATATATGTATATATATATATATATATATATATATATATATATATATATATATATATATATATATATGTGTGTGTGTGTGTGTGTGTGTGTGTGTGTGTATAGGTGTGGTCACTTAGACGAACATGACAAAAAACATCTTGATCTTACACAAAGTTACACCATTACGAAGAATTAGTTTCCTTCTGATTTAACGTAATAACTTTCATAACTCCAAGTCATTTCTTTTTATTTTTCTAAGCTTACTCTTCTCCAAATTTAATTTTAAAGAGTTTCGTAAAATAAGAATCTTAGGAGATGCTTAATATTCAAAATTGAATTCACTCATTGTGCCCCACTCATAAGCAAAGGAAATTAAGTGTACACCACCTAGAATGGATATTTTCCGAAAACACTTAAAACTTCTTCGGGTTATTTTCTTTTCCAATTAGTGTCACCCATTGGTGTTAAGAGCAAGCGGAGATATTTATTAAATATTTCAATCAGCAGTTTCGAGAGCCTTGTAAATATTGCAATAAAATCACTTTGCATGTTTTAATGAGAATACTTAGAATTTAAAACGTGTTTCAAATTAAAGATTTTTTTATTTTTTTATTTTTACATAACTTTATAATTTTCTTAATATATTGCGTGCAGTAGAGAAGATTAAAAGACGTTTAATGCATTTGTCTAATTTTCAATAAGTTTATAAAAAAAATTATTATTGGTTCCAAAGTGTAAGGCCCATCTGCAGGTTTTGGAATTTGAACTTGGGTCATGGAATCATTAGGCATTAGTCTACCAACTGAATTATGTCACTGATGTGATTAACATAAGGGTGTTAAGGTAGTTGTTCACGGATCACTGTTTAACTTCTCAAAATACAAGGGAATGTTTGTGAACCTCGTTGAAATCACCAACAATCTGACTTCGGACTCAAACAAGCAATCAACATTTAATGGACGAAACACATTATTTACAGATTGACAATACATCGTTAGGCAGCTTAAAGGAGATACGCCCCTCGTAGCTCTCAAACCTACAATAATCAGAACATGAAAAAACCAACTGTTGCCAAAGCTGAAGTAAAATTTACATTGCTGCCAGTTTTACAATATACTGCAGTAAAATAAAAATAGGGAAACACAGTTACAGGGAGTTAAGCCTGCAGAATAAACATATGATGCACGTCAGTATCAGGGAAGATTCGAGAAATCAATTAACAGTAGTAACCATATTGGATTCATCATGTCAATGCTATAACATGGAGAATGTCTTTCTAATGATTGTCTACTTGGATTTAAAGATCTTTTGTTTTAAATCATAATCCGTGGATTTTTGGGGTTTTGGTTGGTAGCACTACGGCCATTCACTCTTTTTGGTACGAAAAGTTTAATTAGACGAGAACCTACTGTTTAAAGTCAATTATGAATGGCTACGAACATCCATGAACCCATAGACTCTAATGCTGTAACGCTAAAAATCAGCATTCATGATCGCTATGGTGCTACCGATAAATATCTAGAAACCAAATACTTGACTAATACAAATTTATTATCTCTTACACATGTTTCTGGAACTGTGTACAGTCTGCGATTACAGTGATTAGGCAGGAAAAGCATGGGGGCATATTTGAAAAAACACTTTGAAAACTATTTTGAAAAAAAACTTTTTTACTGGCCGTACGAAGTCCCGGGAACTTCCTCTTGCGGTCTATCCGATGTATTGCTTTTTTATTTATAGATGGTTCCGTTACATACCGAAAGGAACATTCCGTTACATTCCGTTGCATTCCGTTACATTATTTCTAATGATTGTCTACTTGGATTTAAAAATCTTTTTTTTTCCTTTTTATTAAAATCCGTGAATTTCTTTTGAATTTTGGTATGTTGGTTCCGTTACATACCGAAAGGAACATTCCGTTACATTCCGTTGCATTCCGTTACATTATTTCTAATGATTGTCTACTTGGATTTAAAAATCTTTTTTTTTTTAATTTATTAAAATCCGTGAATTTCTTTTGGATTTCGGTATGTTGGTTCCGTTACATACCGAAAGGAACATTCCGTTACATTCCGTTGCATTCCGTTACATTATTTCTAATGATTGTCTACTTAAATTCAAAAATATTTTTTTTTATTTTATTAAAATCCGTGGATTTCTTTTGGATTTCGGTATGTTGGTTCCGTTACATACCGAAAGGAACATTCCGTTACATTCCGTTTCATTCCGTTACATTATTTCTAATGATTGTCTACTTGGATTTAAAAATCTTTTTTTTTATTAAAATCCGTGAATTTCTTTTGGTTTTCGGTATGTTGGTTCTGTTACATACCGAAAGGATCATTATGTTACATTCCGTTATATTATTTCTAATGATTGTCTACTTGGATTTAGAGATATTGTTTTAATTAGATGAGAGGAGGGTATTATGGAATACCATTTACATTTCTAAAAATAACTTTACTGGTTTTTGACTAAAAATCCCCAAAATCATCAGAGTACATACTATAGCTAACTGTAACGAACTGTCACTTGTAAAAAAATACTATTTAATTTGTTGTTATAAAAAAAATTATTTAAAAAAAGTTACAAATGGAGGTTAATATGAAATAGTCGGGTAATATGGAATAGGCTTTTAAACCATTGAAAAACTAATTAGACTTCATAAAACATAGTTATTTTTAACTCTAAAAACCATATTTTTAAGATTATGTGTAAGTCATTTCTGCTTCTGGTCTATTTACAAAAGTCACAGATATAATCTTCTTTCTCTGCTCCGGCACAGTCAAGGTGAGCCAGTAGAGGACAGCTGAAGCATTGAATACAAATATCCCCTCATTGATCTTCGGATAATTTTTCGTTATAGAAGATACATTCAGCGTCTTTGTTTTCCGGTTCTTTAGTTGATGGTATGAAGTCCATTACAGATGGTACATCAGAATGGAAAGATTCATCGCTACTAACACTGGAGTCATGTCTAGTAGGTTTAGGTCTAGAAGGTCGGTCTAAGTTTAATTTCTTAACAAGGGGTCTTTGAATGTTCAGTTTCTTTGGTTGTTTTGAAGCTTCTAGTTCCTCCTTTATGTCCTTTTCTTTCAGTTCATCCTCTAACTCTTTTTTTATATTGGGAGTAGGTTATTATAGAAGATCTATGTTTCCTGCCTATAAGGGGATTATGGAATACCTAGTATTCCACAATACCCGAAACGCCATCATGGAAAATGAACCTTTAACCCTATCACTGTAACCTGGGGTCCACGCGGACCCCAGGCACTTTTAACTAGTTGCCAAAAAATATATATCGCACTTTGAGGGTTTAAGCCAGTGACATCCCATCTTAACATGTGTGTAACACAGGGTAAAAATTTAATTGCATAAATATCAGGGGTTGTTTGGTTTTTTAAATTTGAAACATATATGTCACATTTCTGTAACCTGGGGTCCGCACGGACCCCAGCGTTATTCTGTGTGTCTGAGAACTATTGGACACATTAAAAAAGAATGAAATATAGCTAGGAAGAATGACGTGTTTTTGATAATACGTATTAATAGCAAGGTCCAAAATTTTTTGTTTCACAACAATGTTATTCCCAGAATCCGACAGATGGCGCTAGGTGATGCGACATCTGTGTTTCATTTTTCTCGTTGCGCGCTTGTCAGTTGAGAGCTCTCATTCGAAGCCGCAACATGTCGCGACAAAGAGTTTCGATAGAAGATGCTTTACGCATGATACAATAAAGTGATAGTGAAAACGATGTAGAAATAGATAGCTTCGGTGAATCATCTGAGTCTAAAGAGAGTGACGTGAATATTCAAGATCCGAACATTGAAACCGATAGTGAATAGTAAGGTAACGAGTATACTGGCCAACAAACTCTACCTCGTAAAAGAGCTTGATTCACCCATCTGTTGAATCAAGCACATACTTTTGAATCGCTGTCAGAACGTAAGTGGAAAGTGGACCACAGAAAAAAGTAATTCGGTAAAACTTTGGCAACTAATATTTTAAGAGAGAATAGTGGATTAGCAGGAGATGCCAAGAATGTATCTGATAAATTAGAATCACTAAAAATGTTTATAACATCTGAAATGATCAACGTTATTGTCCGAGAGACTAATAGAAGGGCTAAAAAAGTGATTGCAACTTGGAATCAAGCCAATCCGGCAAATCAGGAGAAGTGGACTGAAACAGATGAAATAGAACTGTACGCTTTTATTGGATTACTCTTACTCGGTGGTGTATACAAATCTGCGAACGAAAGTTTAGAAGAAATGTGGTGTTTGGGCAGTGGAAGGCCGATATTTCGTGCTACAATGTTTATGCGAAGTTTCTAAAATTTGCTTCATTTCTGACAGTTTCACAATGATGCAACAAGAGAACAAAGACTAGAGGTAGATAAACTAGCTGCCTGTCAGGATGTCTGACAAATGCTTCTCGAAAATCTGGCGAAATATAATAAGCCCGGAAAAGATCTGACAGTCGATGAGCAATTAGTGGCAACTCGTGGTCGTTGCAGATTTCGACAGTACATACCGTGCAAACCCGGAAAGTATTGAAACAAAATATTTTGTTGCTGGGACTCCACCACTTCGTTTCCTTTGAAAGGAGAAGTGTATGTTGGACGACAACCTGGTACTGCAGTTGTAGCAAACAATGTTTGTGATCTCGTCAGGCGATTGGTTAACCCTTGGAGGAACAAAGGACGCAACGTTACCATGGACAATTACTTCACGAACGCTCAGTTAGCAGAGAACCTACTAGCTATGATAACCACAGTGGTTGGAACAATTCGAAAAAATCGAAAAGAATTCCCAAAAGAGCTGCTACCAAATCGTCAGCGTGAAGAGAAGTCTTCTAGCTTTTGTTTTGATAAACAACTGACTTTAGTTAGCTACACTCCAAAGAAAGGGAAGACAGTCATTTTGATATATTCCATGCATCATGACAAAAACGTCATTGAGGAGAAAGACAATATGCCAGGTATTATTACTCATTACAACGCAACAAAATCTGAAGTTGACAACTTTGACCATTTATGCATATTGTACACATGGAAGCGAAAAATACGCCGTTGACCTATGGTCTTCTGGTCCTACATGCTCGACTGCGCAGCTGTTGCTGGATGCATAATTTGGATTTTTAAATATCCAGATTGGGAATCTGGGAAGCGCCATCGACGTCGATTGTTCCTGAAAGACCTTCGGAGAGAGCTGGTCAATAACCTCATTCAGAGAAGACTTCAGGGGACAGGGAACTCCTCGACAACTGATATGGACAAAAATTTTGCCCTTCTTTCAAACTAGCTGGAGAGTTTAATTTTTATGTTAGAAACTTGAAACTCCAGAGACAATACATTCATATATATACAAGTACATATATAAAGAAAATTTATCTGTACTACTTTAAATTTATTTTAAATACAATAAAAATCAAACTTGGGTAAAATTTTTAAAAATTAGACATATGAGTCTTTTTGTGCACTTTATGAAAAATTTAATAGATATTTTCATCTGAAACTTTGCATGCATAATTTAAATACAGTATACCACACAATGAACCTAAAATTGCAGAGTTTAATGTTGTAATTAAAAATAGAAAAATTATATTTTCAGGCTTTCATATATGTCAATTTTTTTGGCAACATAAATGCTAATTTTAAAAATATCTAGCAATTTACTTACAAACTTTTCGGTTCAGTATAAAGAACTTACCTTGGTAAAATATCCTACAAAATTTTACATAAAAATATTTCATACTTTTTAAGAAAAGTGCACCTCAATGTTGAAAATTTGTGTTTTGAGAAAACAGCAATTAAAGTTAATTTTTGTTCTGAACACAAATATATTATGACTTAAAATTTTCCTGCACTATATTCTGTTTGTTTCAGACATTCTGATTGTTGTATTTTCTTTTTTAATAACTTTTTTTTGCTTTTAGAGTTCTTGAACAGGCTTGAAATGTTGCGTTCAGCCTCTTGAATTCTTTTATCGTCGATAGCTTTCAGTGCTTTCTCCATGTATCTGCCAGGTACAATTCCAATTTCTTGCATTACATGCAATCTGCTTTGAGCACCATCATTAAAACATATCACCGCATCCATAACACCTACTTTTAAGGTGTTTATACCAACAAAAACAGTTTTTGGTAGGCGTTTCCATATGCAGTTATTAAAGCTCTCATTTGGATTTTGGGTTTTGCCATGGGAGCACTTTTCAAGAATAGTTTTATCACTTAAAGCTCTGAAAACAGGTTTTATTGCTGTGAGTACAGCTTCTGGAAGTGAATGCTTGTGTTTATATTCTTCATTTGTTTCCAGAGCTTTATTGTAACCACACCAGCTGTCTCCTCCAGAAGGACATAAACCATGCTGAGGAAAAGCATCACTTGATAACTTGTGGAAATAAATTGCCCATACTGCTTTACACATTTCAGAAACAGGTTTATCAACATTTCTACGAATGGCGAGTCCATAATATGTTTGTAGAAGTTGAATTTCATTATCTGTCAGGCGTCCTTTGCCTGAAATTCGACCACCATCTAAAAGTCTCTAGTTTTTAAAATTATTTCTCAGTGAACGTAGTTTGGCCCCCATTCTTTTTTGAACGTGGCCGATGCATTCTAATTTGCTGACTTTAACAGCGGTACCATATACACAGGCATCTTGAACAGTTTTAAAAGCTTTCGAGTCACCGTCCCCAAGGTAGTTAATGTACCGAACATTTCTTGAACTTTCAGAGCGTCTGAAAATTTCTAAAGCACCATGAGCCTCCATTCCCCCACTATACCCATCATATGACTTTTGACAGATATGGTCATTACCAGTATCATTGTCATTACTTTTACAATAAAAGCAATACTTTGAAATACATTCAAAGTCGATGACTTTACCTGTCTCAAGAGAAGTAACCGACACTACACAGTTCAAAGATGTGTGCCCCCTCTTTTGCCATGAGCCGTCAAATGCACATGTAAGATCTCTTGAATTAGTAGAGGCCACAGTTTCTTCCACTGCTTTTATCATTGAGCGACTGCTGACTACAGTCAGACTTCTTCCAATTTCCTCATTTAGTCGAGAAAATTTCTTAGGGGGAGGTGGTAAGTTCATCACAGCACAAAATGTTTCTGCTGAATTTTTCCCTCTTCCTATGCATCTAAAGGCATAAGCAAGTCGAATATTTAAATCATAACATTTTTTAGACTTACTGGAAGTCATGGTACTTCTTCCATTACCACAAAGTATGCAATATAGGAACAATGATAAGGAAAGTCCTCTTCGATTATTTTCCTCTGGCTTTATAATGACACAGTCTTCCTGATTACAATATTTGCACTTTACACCACTTTTAATCAAGTCAGACAGGATTGGAAGCTCAATAATAACATTAATAGATTCTGATTTATTAGAAGAAATATCATTAGCACAATCACTATTAAAACTGGAGTCAATTTTAGATCTTGAAGCACTAGCAATGTTTGATTTTACATCAGTAGAACTCACATTAACTTCAGGCGTGTGCTGATTTCCAAAAAACTTCCGCTTTCCAAATATTCTTGCACGGCCCATATTTTCTTACAGGAAATAAAACTATTTAGAAGTGTAAAACGCTTCAATATATTTTTTTAGAAATAAGCAAAAGTTGTTTAGATCAGCAATCTAAATAAGAACGTGCGTAGCTTTCAATCGTAAACAACTTACATCATAACAGTTCGGTTTACAGTTTGAAGCATGGTTAGAAATAAATATCTGAACCGTGAAGCAAGAAAAATAAACCATGGAGCATGAATTAAACCACAGAGCACAGAAACAGCGTTGAAAGAGATGCACTGACAGATCAAAACAAACAGATTCATTAAAGGGACAGTGTCAGTTTTGTTTACATCACTAAAATTACTATATCTTTACTTCTAATAGGCAGAATTTCATAAAATTTACATAGATCTACTCAGAAATCTATATTCTATTTTACTAAACCAAAATTGAAATTTCGAAAAATTGAAGGTATTTTAGTACCCTGTCCCCTTCAGAACGTTCAATCGCTGCAGCCTGGAGTTCATCATTCATCGAAATCTTTGGGGATTGAAATTCCGACACTACATGCTTCAGCTACAGGACCCAGTTCAAGAACAAAATAAAAAGGTACGGTGCCAGTTATGTGCACGTTCTTTGGATAGAAAAGTAAAGACCCGATGTACTTATTGCCATATACCGTGTTGCCCGAAACATCAGAAGACCAATTGAGAGGTATGTCCAGTTAACATTTAGAAATGCAGAACGAATCTGTAAATATGATCGTAAAATTATTTTGTTCTGAGTTTTATAAATAAAATTGTTTAAAAAATATCTGAATAATCGTTAATTACTTATAAGATAATTAAATGAATTCAAAATTAACTTTCATGTGATGTAAATCGTATAAAATATGTAAATTACAATATGGGATCCGCGTGGACCCCAGGTTACAGAAGGGTATATTACGAAACGATACAGTGATAGGGTTAAATTGATGGACAAAACATTGTCAGCTAAAAGACGACTACATTATAACAAACTACATTTCTTTTAGTGTACATTATGCTTGACATCAATTTTCAAGTCACATGTGTACTAGTAGGTTAAAATGTTTGAAAACTTACCTGCAAAAACTCTTGAAAGTCACAAAACACGTTTTGTTCTGTAGCAAGTGGTACAACAACAACAAGAGGTTAACTCTCAGTGTACTGCATCATGGGAGTCCTTCTTGAGTAGTTCGTGGTATTCCCACGTGATAGCAGCACAAAACAGAGCTGAAACTTCGGTATTCCATATTACCCGACTATTCCATAATACCCTCCTCTCCTCTATAATCCGTGAATTTTTTTGGATTTGGTTGAGGGCGCTACGGCCATATTTTTTTTTTTTGCTACGCGATGGATAATTATACAGGGACATACTGTTCAAAGCCAATTCCGAATGGCTACAAAAATCCACGAACCCACAGACTCTCGTGCTGTAACGCTAAAATCAGCATTCATGATCGCCAAGGTTGCTACCGATAAAAAACTAGAAACCAAATACTTCACTAATGCAAATTCTTTATCTCTTACCCATGCTTCTGGAATTGTGTACAGTCTGCGATTTAAGTGATTAGGCATGAAGAGCATGGGAACATATTCCCTTTTCACACACATTCCACCTAAACAGTCATCAGTGGTTCTGGAAGTTTTAAAAAAAAAACTAGTTTATTGGCCATACGAAGTGCTGGAAACGCCCTCTTGCGGTCTATCCGATATATTCCTTATATATTTATGGTTGGTTCCGGTACATACCGAAAGCCATCGCCCTAGTCATTCAGCCATCGTCCGGTTATAAAACCGTGGAAGATAAATAAGTTTTACTCTGCTACCTTATGTACTCTGCTAATTTATTAATTAAAAACAAAATTGCATACAACAAGAGAAATTTATTTGTATTTCAAACACTGTATGCAACATATTTCCTTTAAATAATTCAAATTAAAAAATCTTATTTGCGTTTCCTTTGAAGATCGAAAACGATACCAGAGTATATATAATTTTTTCTCTATTACGGAGTGTCAATTATAAAAATAACTTCAAATAAACAATCATTGGGAAAGCTTTCTCCATAGTTTAGAATTGAGTTAAATGAATCCAATATAGCTACAACACAGAAGCATTAAATTTTGTGCTTTCAGTTGGATACTATTCCTCATTATCTTTCTGAGTCGCACCTATCACATTACTTTACTTAATTTTTCCACCGATGATTTTGTTCTTTTGTGAATGTTTTTTTAAAAGTTTCTTTCCTAACGGATCACGTACTGTCTGTCTGTGGTTTAGGATTATTATAATGACCACCTATCAGTATTAGAAATGAAATCCTTGAACCCAGTTCGCCAAAATCTTAGTCATAACAGTCTATATTTAGCCATATTGACAAACATAACAAGAAAGCATTCACTGTTACACAACGATATACCATTAAGAAGAATTAGATTCCTATTTTTAGTTATATCTTTGTCCCGTCTATGTGTTAGTTTTAGTTACAGCCGAATCAAATGGCTAAATGCAGGAAGCCACTCACAAACTTTTCGATAACCATAAAATTATTACATGGAATTAAAACATTCCATATGTAAAGTGTTACACCTTCTTTGTGTACACATATTCAGCTTTCTTCCACACTAATAAAAAAAGAGTCTCTTATTCATAGGAACTGGAATCAAAAATTGCCGAAATTTGAAATTCATACGTAATGATGTTTTTTTTCTTTTTTAGTGATTGGGAATTGAAGTACGTTAACTTTGACCTAAAACGTCATCTTTTGAGATTTAACGTAAAATGTTATGATTGAAAATCCATTAGTGGCTCTTTTTAAATAATATTATTTTCTACGTTTTAAACTTATCATTAATAAGTTTACAAAGCTGTAAGCAACATATTTACTACTTAATAAATCGCTTAATAAAAATCACTTCGTATGTCACTTTATATGTTAATTATAAAAATAACTTCGTAATTATTAAAATAACTTATTTTATTTTTATCCTGCTTTGGTTTTAGTTCTCAGAAGCAATTTCTGTTAGTGGACACAAAATAAAAGTTTTATTTTTTTTAATGTGGCAGGCACTTTGACTTTCTCCCTTTCATCCCACTTTCTCCCTTTCTCCCTTTTCTCAACATTCTCCCTTTCTACACCTTAAAATTATTGGTTGCTTTGTAATGGGGGCAAAGTATAGGTTAACTAACATCACCCGCCTGGTGCGAACTCAATTTAAACCAAGCACCCCCAGGGGCACAGAAGAAAGCTAGAATATGGATTAGGTAAAATTTATAGAAAAATATTAATGTAAGGACTAGAGTTTGAATAAGTCAGAAACAGAAAATCTCAATGCAAAATCTCAAGTTGCGGTCATTTTTTAACTACATATCTTTGGATCATTTGCAAGTGCTTAAATCAGTGGAAAATAGAAACAGGTTCATTTCTGAGCAATATTCTCAAAGAGAAAGATTCATTAGTACAGAGAAATAATGGTTAATATCCTCTTAAGCAGATGCATCCCATCAATAAAATTATGGTTTCTGGTGAACCTACCTTTTTGTTTATTACATTTTGTTAGGAAAATAATTTCCCTTTTGAGTGCTGCAGACAGTTAAGTTTTTGTTAGCACAAAAGGAAGTTGACCTTTTTGCTAATACACAAAAAATTTAGCCCTTTTAAAAACTATTCCATACATTTCCCCTTTGAGAAAACAATGTATGGAAAATCTTACCAGGTAAGGTTCGTGAGGAATTTATCTGTTTTTCAATTGATTATGATGTTGTGAACTAATCAATCTGCTTACGAAATAAAGAAAAGTCTCTCAAAATTATGCAAATGCCCCTCCCAAATTCTAAATAAATGTTATTCTGACTTAGTAACCACACTTTTCAAGAAAAACTCTGAAGGGAATCCCCTTATCTATATACAGGGTGTCCCATAATGATTGGGACAAACTTTAAGGGGAGGTAGGGCATGTCAAAAGGATTCAAAATTGCATAGCAACCTATGGTCGCAAGCGTCATGGGAAAGTAATATCAGAGGTACAAGAAATGAAGGAATGCAAGACAAAGATTATCAGAAATGTTTATTGCTCATAAATATTACATATGCTGGAGTAGATGATACTATTTCAAATGGTTACAAAAGATGCTCAAGTTTCTACTATTCCAAGAGATGCAAGAGTTACAGCAATGTACTATGGCGGACACATTCGAAATCACCTGGATTCGCTTGGACCTGGTTGTCTGGCCCCCACGTTCTCCGGATTTAAGCAGCCTGGATTTCTTTCTTTGGAGTGAACTTAAAAGTGCTGTGTATAAAACACCTGTCGAGTCTGAAAAGGATCTGGTTGCGAGAATTGCTTCCGCTGCTGCAGATATCCAAACAAATCTATGTGTTTTCGAACGCGCCCGCCGATCCATGGTCCATCGCTGTAACACTTGCATGTCTTGTAATGGTGGAAACTTTTGAGCATA
The DNA here is from genome assembly GCA_907164885.2 of Dolomedes plantarius. Lineage (NCBI taxonomy): Eukaryota > Metazoa > Arthropoda > Arachnida > Araneae > Dolomedidae > Dolomedes > Dolomedes plantarius. The sequence continues at coordinate 176,637,759 of OU015495.1, read as the reverse complement.
TTTTGTAACCATTTGAAATTGTATAATCTACCACAGCATATGTAATATTCATGAGCAATAAATATTTCTGATAATCTCTGTCTTGTATTCCTTCATTTATCGTACCCCTGATACCACTTTCCTATGACGTTTACGACCATGGGTTGCTCTGTAATTTTGAATCCTTTTGACATGCCCTACCTCCCCTTAAAATTTGTCCCAATTATTATGGGACACCCTGTATATAAAACGCGTAGGTATGCGGCACAAAAATCGACGATATTTCTGCACTCCGAATAGCAACGGCTGCAACTAACAGATGTAAACATTAGCTGCCGTCCGCAATTTGGAACCGCGTGTCAACATGAATTCACGCAGTGAAATCACCAATGCTCGAAAGCGAGCTACACGATCAAGTGAAAATTGGGAACAGTCTCAAGAAAGAAAGCGAAGAAGAAACAGTTCATTAAGAGAGAGCCGTGAAAGAGAGAGCATAAATGATCACGAGGTTAGACTTAATCGTCGCCGGCATAGCAACCGATAGCCAGTAATAGTTAATTTTCTACACTTTTTTTCGGTACTTCCTGAATGTTTACTCCATTTTATAAGTGAAGAATTTTTGCCAACAGTTTATTATTTGATATGATTAAGCGTAGATATCTGAATTGTGAACAATAGTACATAGAGAGAGTGATGTAATCCACACTATATTTTAGTACTTTCTGAATTTTTACTCCATTTTATAAGTGAAAAAAATGTTCTCCAACAATTTATTATTTGATGTAATTATAAAATGCAGATATCTTAATTTTGAACAATAGTACATACAGAGAGGGATATAATTTTGAAAATCACTGGTGCTGGGTTTCTCAGTCTTAACTTTAACTCTGTTCTGAAGTGATGGAAATTCACAGTTTTTAATCACGATGTTTTAGAATGAGTCTTATAGATAATACCCCTTAACAATGTATATTTATGATGACAGGTAATGGTAACATTCCTTACATATATTACTTTCACTTGAGTTCTTTTGCAAAAGAAACTATAAACTAAAAGTGACCATGCTGGTCGCACAGCGGCTAGTTTCTAAATAATCCTGGTGCAGATCTTTGCCAGTCCATTCTCATAGAGTACAGTGAAAATTATATACAGGGTGTCTCAAAAGACCTTGACACATTTTAAAAATTCATGAAAAAAAAAAATATACAAGGTAGGAACCGGAAATTCACATATATGTTACCGCATATATTAGAGTTTTTTTTTTGTGCCGAAAATATTCAACAGCGGGAGCTAGTTGTTCCATGAAAGCGGAAGTTGTAAAGCGACTAAAGTTGTTAATGGCTATTTTGCTGTCCTAAAAATTTCTTATTTACATTCCAAAATCTTTTGGGAACAAGACAGTGCACTGCCTCATTGAGGTATGACGGTACGAGACTTTTTAAATGAGGAATTTCCAAACAGGGGGATTGGACAAGATGGTACCATCCAATGGCCGCCTCGAACGCCAGACGTTACACCTCTTGACTTTTTTCTTTGGGGATTTGTCAAAGTTGATTCAACAAAAGTAGAGAGTCTTAAAGTACTTGTAAAACGCATAATTGCTGCAGTTTCATGTGTTGCGGAATTCATTTTGGAACGTTCATGGGCTGAAATGGATTACCGACTAGATATTTCACAAAATGAGCGCATATTGTAACTTATTGACTATACTAAAAAAACTTTAACATATGAGGCGGTGAAAGGCAAAGTGATGTAAGTGACATTTTCAACTTTTTTTTATTTGACGGCTAAAATGTAATCTCCATGTTCAGTTTATAGTGGAATCGCAAGTAATTATTATTTTCAATATTATAATAATTAATGGTAATTATAATTTGTTCAGTTTATAGTGTAATTTTCTGTAGTTTTTGCTGTAAAACGTTTTCGACTTACACCATTTGACTTACTGACTTACACCACTTTGCCTTTCACCGCCTCATATAAAGCAATACGTATGTGAATTTCTAGTTCCTACCGTGAGTACTTTTTATACCTAAATTTTTAAAATGTGTCAAAGCTTTTGGAGACACCCTGTATAAGTTGTCAAATAGAAAGAAAATTAATAAAGAGTAAAATTTCTTCTCTCAAAAGAGATCTTAAACTTGCTTCTCGATGTCCTGCTCATATAGAATTCGTCAGCATCAATGTAAAAAATTTTAACCAATCATATGTATATCAATCATTGACCCAATTAACCAATCAGCAACAACGTAATCTTTAACGGTGACGCTCAGGGATTCTATGTGAATAGACCCTAAGAGACAATACGGTACGATGTAAAACGACATCAAGCGGTTAAGGTCAGCGTCATCACACTGAACAAATATTTAAATTTAAAAAAACAATTAAGCTCTTCCTGTCAAACCTTGTCTTTAATATCCAACTTTCACTTTTCTATAGCAAGGTCGTTTCAGTTCATTTTGTTTGACTCTCAGCTCATTCACAAGAATAAACGATGTGTTCTCACTTAAATGATCATAAATCATTTCAAGTGTTACAACTTATTCTTACTCGCTCCTTATGCTTTGCCTTTTTTCCCCCTTCAAATAAATAATTCATGTAAAACACGAAGTTACAATTTTAAGAAGTGATGTGAAAAGGCGCTACTATAATCAGTTTTCGCGCAGAACCAGTTAAATATAAATAATCTGCTCCCCATGTATAAAATATCTCGTGACTACCCGAAAACACGAAATTAGTCATTCTTGGAACAATCACGGATTGCTGGTGATTTATTAAAAAATATATTACACGAAACTTACCGTGTACGAAATTGTTTCAAAAGTTTACACGAAAGCCGTTAATTTGAGCAATTCGTTTTGAATCTTTAACTATTGAGTCGCGATGTAATACGAATATCGTCATACATCGCGATCATTTATTACAATTCATTTTCTTCATTTTTGCTTTCAAACATCAAAGCATTTATGCAATGATCAAACTTTATTGTTTTCACGGTTGAAAAAATTCCTTGATCTTGAGTAACAGTATAAGGATAGATTTCGATATTTTAAAATTACATTTAACATGCTCGGTTCCATTTCCAGGATGAAAATTTATTTTGACAGGCGATATCATCTGGGAAATGATATCTTCTTCCAGTTTTAAAACTTAAAACTAACATGCTGTTGTTCTTATGTTGGAAAAATAAAGGGATATTTTTCTTATATTTTTGCTAAAATTATATGTTTTTTAAAACCCATATGGATTTTTTACGAATTTTGTAAATATTGCATTTTGTTCCGTTAAAATGGCTTTTATGGAAGAGCTCCTATAGCTATGTATTTAACATGGGAATCTACGGGAATATCGCCAAATATGAGAGTTATCGCCAAATTGGCGATGGATTTTGTGACTTATTGTGGTCACCAGATTTGGCGATATTTCGCCAACTTGCCGACTAAATCTTTCTTTAAGATTCTAGAAATATCTACCTGTGACTCACCTATAGAGGGCATTTTGGTAATCTATAAATATACCTGACATTGGCATCGGAACTCAGTTCAAATTCCTAGTGAGATTTGAATGTGTTGTAACTGCGTTAATTGGCATGTATTGTATTGAAAATTCTGGTATCCTGACTTGTGTTTTTAGAGCTTTCTGCTACATAGAAGACAGTTGTTATGTCTTTTATCTTTGGATCTGTGTATACGCCTGAAGAATTTACAAAATAATAAATGTATTTTGCGTGAACTTTCTAAAGAGATTTTCATTCAATTATAATGAACCCAGGAAAACGGAACAGTATGCAGTAACAATATAAGAAAAGATACCGATATTTTAAAATTACTTTTTACATAAAAACAGATTTTTTAGAATGTAAATTTATTTTGTCAAAAGACAATTCATTAAATTTCACAACTTAAAAATAATTTCCTACTTAATTTGAACTCTAAAATCCATGGTGAGATTACCAGTTTCTATTTCAATAGATATTGCATATCAATTCCTCTTGTAAGAATTTTCGTTGCAAATGATTTATCCTCATCTATGATCAGTAGGTTAGATAAGACTCCTGTTAATGTGATGATCTTCTACGAGTCCTGGTAAAGATATTTTTAACATACCATAGACGATGGACCCTAAACAATTCCGATGACTTGCATAGTATAACTGTATTATTCTTGTTTCAAATGTCTCTATGCGCTTACAAGCTTGTAGATATCGGTAAATTAATTTCACGATATCCACTCTTGTAGATGCACTTATTTCTTCTATTCTGTAGTTATGTATTGTATTATAATTTAGAAACTTAAAATAAATATATTATGTTTGTAGGGGCAATTATGATTTCCGATGATCATGAATTAAATTTATACATAGAATCCTATGTTTATAGAACTTGTTAAAAAAATAACAGCTTATATTGTTTTGTAGTGCTAAACAAATATTTTTTGCTTTGGAAACTAATGATTTCAGGATAAATTTTCTATCAGCTTAACTACTGTTTAATGCAATTGGTAATACAAAAATCTTCATAATTGTAAACTATTTGAGTATTAAAGTGTAATTAGAACAGCAAAATATCATGAACAATATCATTTTAAACACTGAACAAACATACAACTTATTTATATGTGTGTATGCTTATTTTTCTTAAATTAATATCATAAACTCAGCATAGGCAGAGTATACATTTGCATAGGGAAGATTAAACTATCATGTGTTTATTATTTTTTTGTCATGTACGAAAAATTTCCATGATTTTGTTGCTCAAAATAATGGAAAAAAATGTGTTGCACATCCAGCAATGAACCTAAGTTTTTTGTAAGAGTTTTGTAAGAGTGCTTGGCATTGGTCAGCTATAATTTCACTTTAAATTACAATCCTTAACCTTTTAGCCGAAAAACTATTGAAGTTAAAAATCGCCTGCCTGCTTTAGCTATGAAACGTAGAAAAAAATCAAAAGTGCAATGCTTATTTCACGATATATGTGATTGTGGGGCCCTTGCATTTGTCGCGTTCCTTTGGGGTGTGTTCTCGGTTTTTCTTTAGTAAATTGCGTGACTTTGATAATTACACAGGCCAACGAAAAATGACTTTTTGATAACTTTTTTAACGTTAATAGCTGATTCTTATGTAATTTTTGGTGCTGAATCCGTATCTGACCTCAGTTTTTTTTTTTCTATCAGCCACAGTTTCGTCACAATGTAACTTCGTCGAAAACTAGAAAATTAGCCAAACATACCATAGAAAATAAAAAAAAATAAGTGTTACAATATGAACAAACTTTTATTCAAGTATGAACCTGAAAATATCTCATTTTTACATAGTTTTTATGTGTGCTTTGGCTTATATTCCCTTTCCCTCTTCTCCTTAAAGCTCCTGATATTGCTTTTTCGTATGTGAATCGCTTGCTCAACTTCTCGGTGAAGTGACCAACATTAGTCTCCCATCATATTGGTATTCCAGCGGCCCTTGTACCGTCTTTCCATCAATTTAATATCTTGTGAAACCTCTCACCTTGCTCCTCACTGACATCACCCAAATTATCTGGGGAAAAATCAAGGTGACTGTTCAAAAAAGTCAATCTTGAGGCTTATCAAATAGCCTAACTTTTTGAACTTTTCTAACATATTGGCTACAATAGAAATATAATGTGGGTCCTTTTTGCTGCCCAAGAACTTGGTCACAATCTGCTTGAATGATACCCAAGCCTCCCTCTCTTTTAAAGTCATTTTTGATTCAAAGTTGGGATCGAACATCATTTTTCGGATGTCAGGTCCAACAAACACGTCTTCGTTCAATGTTGCTTGTGATAGATGAGTAAACTTCTCGTAGATATACTTGAAACATTCTCAATCTTTGGATAAGGCTTTCACAAACTGTTTCATTAGGCCTAATTTTATGTGTAGAGGTGGCAGCAGAATGTTTTCAGGATCCACGAGATTCTCCTCTCTCCAGGCTTTAATGATTTTCTTGCTGGCCAGATTTTTCTGGACCAATGTTGATCCCTTGCCCTACCATCCCATTTATATAAGAAACATGGGAATTTGGTAAAGCCACATTGCTGGCGGTTAGCCTATGGCCTTGAATTCACTAAAAATGTCATTTCTTTAAATATTGAGTGTTGAAAAGTTAAAAAATGGTGGGTGATACGGCTTTTTTACTGTCATAAGCTGTTTCAGCACACTAAAAACCACAAGAATAAGGCAAATTTATTCAAAAAGTTTTTTCATCGTCGGCCTGTGATATTTGGCCTTATTTTAAAGTAAAAATTTATTTCCAGTTAATTTTATTTATTAGTAGACAATTTTATTTATTATAGTCTTAGTTAATTACTTGTCTTATAGTATATCTCTAAGACCAGTAATTTTTATACATGACGGGAGAACTGCTTAATTAGTCCTTATGTTTAAAGTCAGTCTGATAACTAATCCAGAATAATACAATCCTCCAATGAAAAGTAATACTTGGATTTCTAGAACGCGTCACTCTGAGCAAATAAAGAATATTACAACATGAATTCTATAAAGTCAAGTACTCTTTTAGATTTTAATTGAAAGAATCATATATCGCTGCTGCACTTCTCTTTTACGACATTCCATTTGACTTCTGATCATAAAGGTCATTTTTGACTTCAAGATACGGATTGAGTTTTTAACTTTTCGAATAAAAGCTAATATGTGTATTTTTTATTTCACCTTTGCTCACATATTAAGGCGCCTTTATGACCGTTTCTTCCCTGTTCGAGCTGATTGAAGCAACTTTTGCATTAGTGTTTGTAAAGAAATGCACTTTCTGATCTAGAGTCGTGATGTATTTTATGTTGCGAAAACAAAACCCGTCATATTAAACTTTTTTTTTCAAAATCACAAGTAGACAGGAACAAGTTTATACATTATCCTACTGTGAAATATATTACAAAAATTTATAAAACTCAGTTGCAGAAAAATGTTTGTGAACATTAAAGAAAAAGTTGCTATGTTTTAAACATCCATGTCCTTTGAAATTTTATATAGTAGTGTTCGTATAGACATGCACTTTGAACTCTAGATTTGAAATGTGTTTTATTTTACGAAAACAAAAACCCGTCATAGTAATTTTTTTTTTCAAAATCTAAGATAAACATGAACAAACTTACATGTCATTCTACCTTGAAGTATATTACAAATATATACAAGATGTAGTTGCATAAAAATGTTTCTGAACTTTAAAAGAAAAGTTGTTATGTTGTAAACTAGCCTGTTCTTTAAAATTTTCTACAGTAGTGTTCGAATAGAAATGCACTTCTAGTTCTACAGTTGTATTGTATTTCATATCACAAAAAAAAATTCAAATTAAACGTCTTTGAAAACCACAAGTAAACAGTAACAAGCGTATATATTAGTCTACTATATAATATATTAGAAATATTTAAAAAGGCAGTTATATAACATGTTTTTGAACTTTAAAGAAAAAGTTACAATGTTTTAAACTTGCATGCTCATTGAAAATTTCTATATTGTTAAGAACTAATAAAACACAAATTGAGAAAACAAGCCAATTGTGATACAAGTCAGAGAATAGAAAAACTTCGGGAAATATTAAAGCAAAAAATGCTTTTTACTGTTAGAAAGTCTAAACTAGCCTCGCTTTAGAGGCAAATGCTGTTTCCATTCCCAGGAGCTGTATAAGAAACAAAACACCTATAAAATACTTAAAAAGATGAAAAATTATTAAAATTTGCCATCACTTGACTTACTATGTAGACGTTTTCCTGCTCTTCTTTTCAAGACAAAAAAATGTGCTTACAAAATTCATATGTATCTAGAATTTGAAGTTATTGACCTGATTTTACCTGAAATTGAAAGTTAATAGTTACTTTCTTATACTTTCCCCTAATAAAATTCTAGTTCATATAAATTTAAGTAGATGAAATTAAAAAAATATTAAAAAAATATTAATAAAAAGGGATCATTTTTCTCTGCACAACGGCGAAATGGTAGAGTTAGAGGGTGATACATTTTTGAGATACCATCTTAAAACGTTGAAACTATATATGTAAACGCTTCTCTTGGAATTGAATGCCACTTTTGGAGTGGTGGACTTAACATCCCTGTCACTTTTTAACGTAGGTTTACAATCTTAGTAGTTCTATTAAAATTTTACAACCTGTATGAACTATTGTCTTTTGTGAATCCATTGGGGTATTTGGTACTCGATGTCATATTGGATTTGGTTCTGATTGTGAGAAAACGTGAACTTAGTCCTATTGTACTTCGCGCTATTGCCCTAGAAACTATTAACACTCGTTACCCTTCGACGAGTGGCTTCACATCTACACTGATGGACCCCTGTTGAATTTTTCTCAGCGTGCTTTCGCTAGTGATTTCAGTGACTCTTTTTCCTTTTATCTGTATGCTAGCTCATTTACAACTCACTTCGATGGGAATTGGAAGCCATCCATATTGCCCTCCAATAACTTGCTGTTCGTCTTTGCCCTTTTGATATGGCTGTGATATTTTCAGATTTTTTTATCTGGCCTTCAGGCTTTATCAAGCAACCAGGAGAATAGAAGTTCCCAAGTACTGAGCTTCAGGGAGCTTCTGAAGGGGATTCAGGGAAAAATTGGCTTCCAATAGGTACCATCCTATTGTGGTCTTTGGGGATACTAGATGGCAGACTTTTTGGCAAGAAAAAGGAACAGTTATTCTTCAAAGGTCTTGTAGAGGCCTACCATTCCATTCTGCGAAATTAGAGATAAAGAGAATCTTAAAACAATTGTTTTGTATTGTGGTTTCCCATGCTGCTGGAAATACTTCCTGGAGTGTCCTTTGTGGATCTCACTGTGTCCCGGATTCCCCCTGTGCAGCTGCAGTGGCCGAGTTTAGACTTTGGACTGGACAAGTTTGTCTTTGACCCCTTTTGTTTCGTTTTAATTTGACAAATTCACCTGAGTGTGTGACTCTGGGCAAGACATGACTGCTGCTCATCTGGACGAGTGTTTTGCACTAAAGGATTTGGACTGTATTGTTAAAAAGTATTGGAGAGTTTGTTGCCTGATGTCCTGATGACCAATGGCCTAGCATCTGTTTCATAATAAAAATTTTACAATCTTAGTTTAAAACTATAACTAACAGTAAAACATCAGTAAAATGAAAGATGAATGTAGTAGAGAAATTTTTCAATATATTTTCATGTCTTTTTATTTTTATTTTTAAAGTCACAATTACAATATTTTATTTTTGTATTTTTTATAGATAGAAGGATATTGATTAAAAAACACCCTTTAAAATTTTACCTTTTTATAAATATTTCTTTTCCCTTCATCTTCTTTCATTAATACTTCCTTATGAATTTCATCATTAGACAGTTTAAAAATCATTTGCTTTGAAAATTTCTTTGTCTGTAAATAAAAGAAACACAATAAAATCACTTTGATAGATTTAATTTCGATATGAATAAATAGGTATCTAAAAGAATTGTTCTAATATAAAATTAATAAATATAATTATTGGATATAATTCAAGGAAAAAAAATGTTAATTAAAAACTTTTACGAGCCGTAAACAATAAGTGAACAGTACAAATCAAAAAAGATATTCATAATACATTGTTCCTAAATGCACTAAGCTCAGAATGCCATAGAAAAGCATTGATCCTTTATGATTTTCAGACATTCTTAAGTAAGTAACAAGAAAACCCACTTAAAAATTCTATGATCAACTCTTTACTTCATGCGAAACAAAAGGTCTAGAGGCAAAGTAACAAAATTTCTCAGCCATTCTGTATTGAGTTTTCCTCTCAGATCCTTTGAGAGTATATAATTAAGAGACTTGAATGAGGAGGTAGTGTCTATACTCCTATCACTGTAGAGGTACGAATATATTGCTTTTAAGTTTTTCTACAGTTTTTTTTTCTTACGGTACGTAGTTTCTGGAATGAGAGAAAAAAATTTTTAAGTTGGAATTTATTTTTTCATGTGATAATTATATCGGTATAAAACTATTGTTTTGTCATATTGTTAGATATAATTAAATATACAGTGTTTAAAAGTACATCATCAGTTTTTAATGGGATTTTGTTTAAATGGGGTTTAGATAAGGTATTTAGTGTTAGTGTTGCTGTTACTGATGCCCCCTGGCTGGATACACCCTAGCTATATCCATTGAAGGCTTCATGCGATGAGAGGCTGCTCCTGTTAAGCTTGTGGTTATTGGGCGCCACAAGATTTGGAATCCGCCTTTATAGTCCGTGCCATCAACATTTTGATCAAGCACCTCATGTGTGACATCTGGTGGACTGGTACCCTCATTTCATCCTTAAGAACCAACAGGAATGACATTATGTCCTATACAGTTAACTTGCCCATACCGGGAGTAGAGACTTGTGCATTCAGTGGCGCTTGTCGAGACTCGAACCAACCACCAGCAGTACCCCCACTACCACCCACGAAATAACTAAGTGCCGTCAACCGAGGTAACTCTGGCCCAACAAATGAAGAAAGATTGTATGTGCTCTGTCTAGACCAGGGATTCCCAAAGGGGTCCAGGTTGACCCCTTGGGGGTCGATGGAAGTTTAAAAAGGATCTATAGTATTCCAGGGGTCTATTGGGGGTCGATGATAAATTTTTTCTGTTTTAAAATTTAATTTTGCTACGAATGCAATTATTAGATAATAAAATCCGTTTCAATATGTATAAATATAGATTTGCATAGGGCGGAGTGATCCACGCCTCTAAAGTCGAATGTCAAGACGCTTTTGTGCATGTGTCGAATGAAGTTATATTATAATAACATATAATTTAATGAAATTGTTTAATAAAATATATATTTATATTCGTTATATTAGTTATCGTGACTATACGATGATAAACAATTCCAAACGATCCCTAAACCGATCGGCTAGTAGGGCGAAGCCCGGCTAGTATATATACATATATATTTATAATAAATGTAAAAAATTGATGTAAAAAAACGAAAAAATATTTTTATAAAAAAATTGTAACTGATATTTTTATAGACAAAATAATGTAGAAGAAAATATTCCAATTAAATCTAATAGAACATACTAAAGAATATAGTAGAGTTAATATAGTACAGTTTGAGGAACATATCTTTTACTGTACTTTAATAGTTTTTTGGATAATGTCCTATCGTCTGCCGCATTAGGAAGAAGAAAAAATAATTTTTTTTTGTTCTATTACGATTTTATGCTCGTGACTATAAATTAATTTAAAGCACTTGAAAAAGAAATCACGTGATCAGCATTTAATAAATTAAATTCTGAAAATGAATATTTAAAAATTCACCAAAAACCAGTAAATGGAGGTAAAGATTCGAAAAAGGTATCATTTTAAAGGAAGTTTTATGATATTTCTCATGATGTAAATTTTATATCCCTGAAATTATTATTTTACATGCAAACTTAAAAAAAAAATTACTAAAACAGCTTAAAAAATTAATTAAAAAAATCTAAGAAGAATTTTTCAAAAATCTTTCTTAGTGCACCCCTATACTATAAGAAGAATCGCTATGCCAAATTTCAGCCCTTTAGGTCCAGCGGTTTGTACTGTGCGTTGTATGTCAGTCAGTCAGTTACGGAACTGTTTGATATATATAGATAGGTATATTGGTATAATATTATAATAGGTTTGTTGGACCAAAGTTTCCCACAAAGGCCAAAGTTACCCCAGCTGACGGTATAATAATTTAATTAGTACCAGTGTTGGTCAACAAGTACCTGATACTTTTTATTTTCCTTCATATAACTTAGATAGTGTGTTAATTGCTCCCTTATGGGGCATAAATTAAATGAATAACCCGGAATTATGAAGTTTATGCTCAGTCCTGTCTTTTACGTACATACAAAAAAAATTGAAAAAAAAAAGATGACGTAGTTAATTAAAATGGCTCGTAAGTTCTCTCTGAAACCTCTAATTTACGGAAGAACAAAACCTAACTTTTGGTACTAATATTCGGAAGCATTGTTATTTCCATGTCCAATATAACAAGTGGTGACTGCCAAGCAAAAGTTGAGCCGTTTGAGATTCGACAGCCAATATAAGTAGACGTGATGACCAGTGAAGTAGGTTTGGAAATTTAATGAAAAACATATATTAATTGTATTGGTTGTCAATATACAGGGTGCGGCAGAAAGAACGTTCCGATTTGGAACGTCAATAACAAAAATACAAAGCAAGGTAGAGAAAGAAAACTTTGAATATGAGATCTGAAAGATATCTGAGAAGTACACAACATGCCATTGACATCCATATTGACATCCATTAAGTTTTAAAGATTCCATCAGTTAAATGTCGACCGTAATTTTCGATGCAGTTTTGAAGTCTCTTTCGGAAATTTTGCATGGATATGCGGATTATGTCCCGCGGAATCGTAGTGATTTCTTGCGTAATTGCTACCTTGAGTGCTTGCAATTTTTTTTTGTGGGGCTCTCTCAAATCAAAACTGTACCAAGACCGACCAACAAATTTGAAAGCGCTAAAGGCAGCAATTACGTAAGAAATCACTGCGATTCCACTGGACATGATCCTCAGATGCATGCAAAATTTCCGAAAGAGACTGCAAAACTGCATCGGAAATGACGGTCGCCATTTAACTGATGTAATCTTTAAAACTTAATGGATATCAATTGCATACAGTGTCCTTCTCAGGTATAAAAGATATCTTTCTCTATCTTGCTTTGTATTTTTGTTATTCACGTTCCAAATCGGAACTTTCTTTCTGCCGCACACTGTACTAGCACATACAATTTATTCTTTAATCAGTTGTGTCTCTTTAAAATACAAGTATTAAAATGCACTATAAGATTACTATTTTAATGAAAATGTTTAACTAAACCTATTTGCTTAATTTTCCTTGCAAATTTCCTTTTTTTTCAATGAAGAAAAGAAATGATACTTGTATGACATTTTAATCTTGCTTTTCATTTTTCTAAGATGCTAAATCCATGTTTACTTGTTAAAATTTGCCTGAATTTAATGCATTCAAAACGCTAGTCCCAATTCAGAGGAATTTCAAATTAATCACGAAAACGTTTTGTCGTAGATTTAAAACATTAAGTTCTCTTTCCATTAATAAATTTTCTTTTAACCAGAATGACAAAACTGTGTAAAGAATATTTATTACAAACACAATTATTTGGCATTTTGTATTAAACAATCTTGCACACTTTTAATATCCTTCATATTTACTTAATATAAAAAAACACATCCTTCAGTTTCGTCTATTAATTTTACTAAATTCCGCCGCGGAAGAGCGATTCCTCCCAAAAACAAAAACAATGGACGAGCTTTAAAGAGTTACGCACTGGATCACAGAAATGGCAGGGGAAAAAAAACTTCTTTCTGAATAATTATCATCAATCATTTCGAATAAATCTATCATAGTACACAGCACTACAGTCTTTTATCTTTTAGTAATTATGTGCTGAGGTATTAGAAGGCATCGAAGGGAAGTGAGACAAAGTAGACGAAAACTTTTATTAGCGTTGTATTTAATCTCATGATAATAAGTGATGATTAACAATACCTGCAGAAACTGAACTTAACAAGTATTTTTAATTCTCCCATCCTCTGAGATGGGATCTCTTTCTATAAAATAATTTTGTTTATCCGAAAGATTATAATAACATTCATGAAATATTAATCTTGTAGTTGTGCATTACCATCAGCAGTGGATTACATTAATACAGTTATCGTAAGTTATGGGTTATTGATCAAAAGTATGATTTGGAAGGTAAATTTATGTTGATCTTTTTCAATTAAAATACTATGTTATCAATATATCAAAATATCCTCTTATGAGGTAATATTAATATATATATATATATATATATATATATATATATATACAGGGTGATTTTGTTTAAACTGACACTACTCAGAGTCATCTGTGGCGCGATCTATCAGCCGGAATTCCACCAAAATTCATAGAGAGGGTAAGGACGATATTCCGCGAAAAACAAAAATTTCCAAAAGTCACCGATAGGGGAAGATGTGGCGCTTTTATTGTTGGCGCACCCGAGATTCTGTATAAAAGACAAGGAAAACATCAAAATACACATTTGCGACTGTAGTCGACAGCAGCGCCAGTATTTTGGGTTATAAATTGATGAATACAGAATAAGTTGTAAGCAGACAAATGAATACCAAAGAAATTTCAAAGCAACACCCTTTTATGCAGCAAATTCACTTCTCCCTCCTTCATTGTGACCACAGTCCTTGTGGCCGACGCATTGTATCTTGAACACTACTTTCTCAACGGCCAACCGTAACATGTTACCAGGAATGTCCATCGAAGTCTGGGATATGTCGTTCTTGAGGGCCGGCAAGTTCGAGACTCCACCAAGATACACCTTAGACGTTAAATAACCCCACAGAAAGATGTCACATGGGTTACTGTTCGGGAAGCGAGATGGCCATGCCAGTGGAAAAAAGCGACTGATATCATCTGTAAAGCGAGGGCGCATCACATTACGCACCGATCTTTATAGCCAAAAATACTGGCTCTGCTGTCAACTACGTAGTCATGAATTTGCATTTTGATGTTTTCCTTGCCATTTTTGCAAATTCTCGAGTGCTTGACAACAACAGCGCAATACTGTCCCCTATCGGCGACTTTTGGAACGATTTTCTTTTTTCACGAAAACTCTTTCCCATGTCGTCATTAGTCCCTCTATCAATTTTGGTGGAATTCCGGATGATAGATCGCTCTGAGTAGTGTCAGCTAAAAAAATCACCCTGTATATGTATATGTATATATATATATATATATATTACTATATTTACTATAGAAAGAAGAAAAAATATAAAGTTTTGATGCAATTTATTTCTATCCTAAATTTACATCCGTGTTTCATTACAATTCTTATATAATTATGTCTGAGAAAAAAGAGGTCAAAATAGAAATAAGAGACAAAGGAGAAGAAAACTTTTGTTAGCGTTGTATTTAATCACTTGATAATAAGTGATGATTAACAATACATGCAGAAACCAAACTTTACAAGTATTTTTAATTCTCCCATTTTCTCTGCTTGAGATAGCTGTCTATAAAATTACTTTCCTTTATTCAAAAGATTTTAAAAACATTCATGAAATGTTAATCTTCCAGTTGTGTATTACCATGAGCCATGGATTATATTAATACAGAAATAGTCAGTTTTTAATCAAAAGTATGATTTGTGCAGTTTATTTCTTTATAATGAACTTTTCCATTTAAAATATATCATGAATATATCAAAATATTTCGCTTTAACCCGGAAAGAAACAAAAATATCAAAGTTTTTATGCAATTTAATTCTCTCCTGAACTTACTTCCGTGTTTGATTCTCATTCTTAGAAATTTATGTCTGAGTAAAAATAGGTCAAAATAGAAAATTGAGACAAAGTAGACGAAAACTTTTGTTAGCGTTGTGTTTAATCTAATGATAATAAGTGATAATTTAAACAATACCTTCTGAAACTGAACTTAAATGTTTTTATGTGGGTTTTAAATTCTCTCATTCTCTATTCTTACGATCGCTTTCTATAAAATAATTTTTGTTTAGCTGAAAGATTATAAAAATATTCATGAAATATTAATCTTCCAGTTGTGTATTACCATAAGCCATGGATTATTTTAATAGAAGGATACTCAGTTTTTAATATAAAGTATGATTTCTGTGGTTTATTTTTTATAATGAACTTTTCCTGTTAAAATATATCATCAATATCTCAAAATATTTCATTTTAATCTGGAAAGGAAGAAAAAATATCTAAGTTTTGATGCGATTTAATGCTCTCCTGAACTTACTTTCGTGTCTGATTATACTTTTTAAAAATTTATGTCTCTGAGAAAAAAGAGGTCAAAATATGCTTTGAAGTCATGAAAAGTAGATTAAAATTGATTTTCAGAAAGTTGTAAAAAAATATTTATAAGTGTATGAAAGAAGCATTAGCTTGAAACATCTTTCGATTTTCCTGGGTGTTTAAAATTTAAAAATTCAAATTAAAAATCATTAATAAATTATAATTATATTTATGAAGCTGACAAACAGGATCCAATTATTTCGAGTGTGTATTTTGCCTACTAACTAGTTTTACCTGTTAAATGAGAATTTCTTGATTGAATAATTTTATTTCCATCAATTTGCATCAGTGTGGAAATTCTTTAACCCTCTGAAGTCCAAACCGGCCTAGCCGGTCGAACATTGAGAACTCCAGACGGCCGGTCGAAATTGTCCTAGATTCCCAACCCCCTAGTTCCTGGTAGGTGGTCATTCTACCAACAGTTCAACGTCACCACAGAGTCGTTCTCTTATCTGCTCGATCGTCTTTTATTGTCCCGCCGTTCTTTATGAACTGATTCTGATAGAGGGAACTGCTGATAGAGGGGCCGCACCCGTGACAAATTTCAGTACAATAGTCTGAATTTTCTGTGGGGGGAGGGAAAGCCACTTCTCGTTCTCGGCCGGAACGGTCTTTTTGGGTAATCTGCAAAATGGGCCTTCGGTCTTCAGAGGGTTAAACAAAAACTCCTTTATTAATTAAAAATTCCATGTAAATATCAGTAAAATATGCATTTCTCCTGACCTAAGTTTCCTCCATGTAACCCCTCAGATAAAAACAATTTTTGACTTTTTGCTAAATGTTCAACAACAAGTACAATAATTTCCAGCCCTGCTGTTTCACATCAAATATTTTAATGCCAACGAATTTATCGGGATACTTTGTGAAAAGTTTGCCACTGTAATTGTAAAATTATTTTTCTCATTCGGGGCCCGTTTTCCTTCGATCCAACAAGTCTCAGAGCTGCAATGCAGCTCTCCAGTTTGGTGAAATCAAGACTTTGGCACCTCAGATCTTTTTGATTGTAAATTGCCTAACACTTTGTGAACTCCTCTGGGATATATTGTTTTGCCGAAATTGTTTCAATTAAGGAAGAATTCCAACGGCGAAATTCCGTGTGCTTTATTGGTCAAGGAGAAGGTCCGGTTTCGAGGACCATTAGCCGAAACCCACGAAAATGTTCTGAAACATTAAGACAGCTAACACTTAAAAGTGTTCAACGTTCTTTGAATTGAAGACATGAGTGGATAGTGGTGTGAAGTCATAATTTTAAAAATACATTTTTTTTTTGCATGAATGATAGTTTTATGTGAATTTCTCACATATTATGATTGAATATCTAATAAGTATAATAGTTCTCAACATTTATCCATGGATATTTAACGATGCTATGTAAGACATATACATAACACATTCATCTACGAAAGAAACTATTTGGGAAAAATTGTGGCCCAAAACATTCATCTACTCTTGACTTATTAGTTTTCATCTAAAATTGATATGATAATCCTATCGAATTGCTTATAAAGGAAGAAAAAGATGGTGGATGGAGCAGAAGTCTATTTTCGTTTTACATTCATATAAACAACCCAAATTTCTGAGTTTGCTTATCTGTCTGATTGGACACGACACAGCATTTAAAATACTACTTTTGATCCAAAATGAATGTGCGAATGGCCTAATTGTTTACTAAACTCTTGCGCTCTTAGTTTAAACCGTGTGGATCACAATAAATAAAAAAAAAACTGTAAAGGTAATATTATACAAGCGTGGGAAAATTCCTGAACGGGTAATCTTCCTACTCAGGAGAATTTCTGAACAGTAAAATGTTACTCACAAACTACAGAAACACTCTTCTTACGCACTGGATCAAAAAAAAAGTGCCTAAATCTCTTTGAGTCTTCCAAGACTTGATCAGTTGGAACACCTATCATGGAGATTTAGAAATTTTATGAGAAATATGCCAAAATTTCCTTCCTTTTGTTCTTTCTTATCCTTTTTGATCAACTACTTTAGTCGACGTTATGTCTCCTCTACTTATCAGTATTCTTTATCTTGGAATAGCTGGCTTGCTCAGTCACCTTGAATAAATGTCCAAATATGCCTTCAGCACACTATGAGGGAGAGCTAATACTGGTACAAAGATAGCATCACTTAAAGACGGGTGATTTGTGTTTCTTTGGGAAGGTTATATGTATTTCTTTTGGATTTCATGGTTCGGGTGTTGTTTGGCATGATTACGCATGGTATTTTTAGATAGCGTCAAAAGGGTTAAATGTTTTTCCATTGTTTAATTTCAAATAGATTACAATATATCTATAGTGCCCGGTATAAAGGGCTAAAGTAAAAAAAGTGATTTTTAGATATTGGTTAGTATTGATAAAAAAAAATCTTTTCACTAGCATAAAAGGCTTAAGTCTATTAATTTTGTATACAAAAGTACATTTCTTTGTAAAAAAGACTCAAGTCCAAACTATTGTTCTGCGATTGGTAAAAAAGCCAATAACTTGGTATATTTAAATCACTGTTTTTGACTCAAGCCCTTTATACCGGACACCATACATATGTTTTTTCATATTTAATTATGCATACTGTATTATAATTACGACTGAATAAAAAAGAATAACTTTCAATCCTTCTTTAAATTTCTAATAAAAACAGTATTTTTCTTTAAAAAAATTACATAAAGATTTTTTTTTCAGCGTAAATTGTGTGTATGACAAATTTGTGCTATTTTCCAGTCTTCAGAAAAAACTACATGAATTACAAC
>OU015495.1:176609202-176614202 GCA_907164885.2 Dolomedes plantarius | reverse complement strand
CTAAACGACCTCAAATCCTAAAATGGATACGTAACTTTATTTTGATGTATTACAGGAATCTTTATTATAAATTTCATAAAATTTCGTCAAAAATTATGACGCGAGGAGCATTTTAAAGACTTGCAAATCTGGAAATTTCTCATTTTGAGAAAAAGTCATTTAAAAGATAATTTTTTATCTACCTTTAATACTTACTACTCTAAAGCCACCAATTTTTCATTTCTCTTTTCACTACACATTTTAAATGCATTTCATTCCAATATTTACATGTTTTTAAAATATTAATACACCCCCAAAAAAAAATTCCAATTTTGCTCGATTTTTGCTAATTTGAAAGTCCACCATCCCCTTAATCCAAATCTTACCAGCACTAAATAAAATATATGACTGTTAAGGTAGCAACATGTTTCGCAGCTTAAAACCTAAAATTTACGATTTTACAGGGAATACAGTGGAATAAAATTAAAAATATCTGAACAAGGCAGAAGAGCATAGTTATGCTGGCCACTTTTATTGTTTCTGATATATATTTAAGCCGAGCTGCGTTTTCTTTCAACAAGCATAAAGGCGTGGTATTAAAATATCGCAGCGAAATAACATACGGAGAAATAATTTAACGAAACGTGATTACTGTTACTTACATGAACTAGGTAAGAGTTATATTCGTGGAAATTGCTTCAAATTTTATATAAATGCGTTGGAGTTAAGTTAAATGAAAATGATCCAATATTTTGTAATTCTACGTGAACAGTGAATAAATATAAAATACGAAAGCGTAAAATATAATCTAAATTTTAAAACATTTGTCTGGTAGAAAGTAATATTTAGCATAGAGTTTGAAAATATAAATCTAAATATCAGTATTTTCTCCATCATGTGTAAATCAGTAAATATTAATTCCGAAAGGTAAAAAGCTTTCGGGGAAAACTATTCTGGCAACAGGATTTCAGTGTAATAAAATTCAACATAAGGCTAAAAGTTTATAAGGGATTTATTTATTCAAAAAGGTGTCTGATGAATAAAATGTTTCACCAATATACGAAATGAAACATTTTATTTCAGTTTAATAAATTGAGTATTTAGCATTATATTGTATTAAATTTTTTACTTTTAAAACCATTTTGTACGTCTTTCGTTATTATTATATATATAATAGCCGTTGTCTTTGTATAACACTGCCGGGCTGTACTCATCTTTCAATTGAAGTCCTCAGTAAACAAACAGCCAGTTAGGCTTAATTTCAATTTCAGATGTGGATCAGAATTTTTTTCTTACCTAAAAACTAATATCTTCTCCATCAAATCACGCTTGTTCAGCCTATTTTTCTATAAAACATTCAGAACTAAAAAAAATTGGATGCTTTTAGCTGTATATTTAACAGTTTTTAAAAATCTCTTTACTTTTGAGAAGAATTCTGAAAGTAAACAAACTTGAATGTGAATGAATCAAGTAGCTCAAGTATTCATAGCTGTAAAAAACTGGATGGCAGTCTACTACTCCAATCGCATGAGAAACTAAATAAATAAAAAATAATGAAAGGGTTTGCTTTTACAAGGTGTGGATTAAATGCAATATTGTTAGATAATTCGGGATATTTTTTAACTTTCATATACTTTTTCCATTATGACGCCATTATTAGTATTATGACGTCAAAATGACGGGTTACCTTCTAGTCTTCTATGAAAACATAAGATTCAAGTTTAGTAAACAAAATAATTGTCATCAATATGGTTTAGCAAAATACACTTACTTTACTATATTTTTACTTTGATGTATTTCACTTTTTTTTATGATTCTTTCCTGTTTCCTCATTGAAAACTTTTTAAGAACGTATAATCAGCCACTTTACAAGAACTATCAGAAAAATAGAAGTTCTAGTAGAACTATGTCAAGAACATATGTGTTTGACGTCAGCCTCTATTGAAATCCGTTGAAGTTAGTGTGGTTACGAAACCTCACTCGGTTTTAGATGAAGTCTAAGTCATTGAAATAGTGAATACGCAATAAATATGTTTGAAATAGGTTATTGTAAATTTGATTTATTTAAAAAAATTAATTCTAAGTTAAAACTTGTGTATTTTGAATAAGCAGTAAAGGAACTTTATATTGAAGCTAATTTATTTCTACAGGCATGAAATCTCCAAACGAATTAAAAGACATGGTGAGGGGCTAAAAACCCCAAAAGCCTTGATATACCTTGAGCAATTTGCGTGTCTTATGTATAAAAAAATCAATTCTAAGTTAAAACTTGTGTATTTTGAATAAGTTGCAAACGAACTTTACATTGAAGCTAATTTATTTCTACAGGCATGAAATCTCCAAACGAATTAAAAGACATGGTGAAAGGCTAAAAACCCCAAAAGGTATATTCCTTGAGCAATTTCGTGTCTTATGTATGTATAAAGTATATGATAAATAGAATCAGAAATTTTATAATCGAAATTATATAATATATAAATCGAAATTATATGATATCAGAATTATGTAATTTCGATTAATGTAAAAAGAATGTTGTCTTTATTTGAATTATCCTTGAACAAGCATGTTTTAATCAACCCTGAGCTCTCTCGGAAAATCAAATCATTCATGAAAAGAAGTTTGATACTTAAGAAACATGATGCAAATTCGGGTGTTTTAAATAACTTTAGTAGATTGTATTGATTAAGCAAATTTACTGACAAAGGATTTGGACTCATACAAAACTTGAGATGTTTCTGATAAATGATACTTACTATTAATTGATAATATTAACTTAAAATGTTCCCTGATAATAGTCACAGTTAATGATTTCTTTCGATTATTTACAATGTATTCACTTCCACATATGGTACAAGGTCATTACTTTTATCAAATTTTCCCGATAAATACCTGTATTTAAAAGAAATTTCGATTTATTCCAATATATATTGTTTAAGGGATTCTTTAAAATCCTCGTTAGCCGAAAAAGAGTGAAGGGAAGAAGCAATTACGGGAATTTACGGTGGCCTAGTTTGACTGCATCAGGTGCGCATTGTAAAGATAGTGATCCAGACGTCAATTGTACGAGTCGAATTTAACCCTTTAGCGGGCGCCCCTATTTTGAAACACAAGCAGGCGCGCGTGGCGCAAAGTGCAACATCTCTTCGAACCTTGATTATTCCTTTTGTAATAAACTTTTTATTTTCAAATTGAAAATAATAATTCTGTTTTTTGACAAGATATAAAATGTTGATAATATTGAGATATATTTATAATATAAGGCCAAAGAAAGCAGATACAATCGCCTTATTTCAAAAGTGTCCGGTTTATTGGATCTAAGGACAATTTAATTTTAAAAAATCTAAGAGGAATTTTTCAAGAATCTTTCTCAGTGCACCCCTACACTATAAGAAGAATCGCCATGCAAAATTTCAGCCCTTTAGGTCCAGCGGTTTCTTCTGTGCGTTATCTGTCAGTCACTCAATCAAGTCAGTTACTGAACTAATCTCTCTATATATAAAACAGTTCCGTAACTGCATGACTGACTGACAGATAACGCACAAACCAAACCGCTGGACCTAAAGGGCTGAAATTTTGCATTGCGATTCTTCTTATAGTGTAGGGGTGCACTAAGAGATATTTAAAAAAAATTCTTCTTAGTTTTTTTATATTAAATTTTTAAGCTGTTTTTGTAACATTCTTTAAAGTTTGCATTTAAAATAATAATCTGAGAGTTATAAAATTTATATCACAAGAAAGATCGTAAAAAGTCCTTTATAATAAAATCTTTTTCGAATCTTTACCTTAATTTTCTGATTTTTCGTGAATTTTTAAAGATTAATTTTTATAATTTAATTTATAAAATACCGTAGATTGGGGTTACTTGGACCCAAAAAGTGAAGATTTTTGTACATTTCTTACCCAACGATAGCCCTAAAAACATGTTTGTGCTGATAACTTGATTTGAACAACTTATTTGAAGATTCCCCAGGATTTTAGGTCTTTTTCAAACCAAAGTTTTGATTATATATATATATATATATATATAGATATATATGTAATAAATTATTCAATTTTGTGTTCAAGTAACCCACTGATTGGGGTTACTTGAACCCAACCTACATTTTACATGAAATATACAATTCAAATAGTTAGTGGACTCAAGTAGCACATAGGATCTTGAAATAAAAATAGAGGCTTATGTACGAAAAATTTATTTTACATTAAAGCAGAAAACAAACCCCTTTTTATTTACAAATCAGATTGTTAACAGTGAATGAGTCTTCAAAACTAATTTTACCCCGTCCCGCCCAGGGAGGTTGTTTTGAAAACATCATTGTTCTTCCATGCATTGCAAGATAAGTCTTGACAATAAATCGAAAGTCCAGTTCGTCGACGGGAAATGCAAAATCACAAATTTTGTTTAAATGACTGGCACAGGCCAACTCTTCTTCACTAGTAAATATGATTGGATATCCAAGTTCGTTCAATAAACCTGTAGAGTTTAGCTCACTTCTACCCGGACTTGGGTGTATATAATTTGAAGTGGCACTCTAAATGAATTTGATACAAACACAGTTTATACATAACACAATGTTTATTGAATTCGCTGCACATATAGAATTTGCTTTAACAGCATTAAGCATACGTACTACTTGTACGGAATATATATTAACATTCAATAGAAATGCACTTTGCAAATACTCATAAACCAGCAGAGAGTCAAACCAGCAGTTCTGCCACGTAAACTTTGGGCCTGCTAATCACAAGCGCCAGTTAACACCTGGAGCTGCCTAACTCGTAGCTCCCATTTGCTTATCTATCAACTTTTAACAACCTCTTTCAACCTCTGTATTAATCAAGCTGCTTGGTATTTATACCAAGCGCCTATGCCGAAATTAGCATATATCAAGCAGCTTCTTTAATTCATTCACTCAAAAGTTCGATTCTTGTTAATCGAATCTTATGTATACCTTACAAACCATTCTTCAATCTCCTTTTCATAGTGGACCTACTAATTTTAAAGTGGGTTGAGGTATCTC
>OU015495.1:176561702-176606702 GCA_907164885.2 Dolomedes plantarius | reverse complement strand
ATATATATATATATATATATATATATATATATATATATATATATATATATATATATACTAGCATTATTGCCCGACGTTGCCCGGGTAGATATATAGATATAAATTTTTTCATGCATTCCATCAAAAAAATACTGGGCTGCACTCCCCGCTCTTCATGTTCATCTAGCCAGACAGAATGCGCTTAGCGCGTTTCTACTGAATTGACATACAAACAATAAGAAAGAAATAAACTTACTGGAAGAAATAAACTTACTAAAAATAAACTGGGCCTGCGGACCTTCGTCTGATTATACGTCTGATTTTATTGAGAATTAATAACACAGTGTTGCGTGATTCGCACGTTTAGATTCAATAAGTTTACTGTTTAACTATATTTGTTAGATACTATGTAATTGGAATTAATTAGATTTGTTTGATCTACTGTATAATTAGAAATAAGTTTTATAATTTACATTTGCCGTTATTTATTATTTTTCCCTTAAAAACGCAGTTTTTTCCACATCACCCAATAGGTAAAGTGCAAGATGCATTATCCCCTTTATTTAATCAAAATAAAGCGGGATTCCGCCTGAAGCCTATTTTCCGTACTTTTGTGATTCGGTTTTTTATTTTCGACAGGCCAAAAACCGTATAAAAAGCAAAATGTAAAACGGTTCAAGCGATGATAAAAACTGCAAATAACAAACGACACAAAGCAGAGCCAGAAAAATTGTGTTAAAACATACTAATTTGAATTGCATTCTTAAAAAACTTCCATCTTAATTAGTCTAGTGGTTAAATTTAGTCTTTTACCGTAGTTTAATATTTTTTTTGTCAATTTATTTCGTTGTTTAATTTAAAGTATCGTAAAAGAAAATATACCCTTAAAGCTTAAATTTTTAAACCCTTAAAGCTTAAATTTTATAACCCTCGGATTATTATTTTAATGCAAACTTAAAAAAAATTCAAAAACAGCTTAAAAATTAAATTTTTAAAAATCTAAGAAGATTTTTTCAAAAATCTTTCTTAGTGCAACCCTACATTATAAGAAGAATCGCCATACAAAATGTCAGCGAGGAGTGTGTATCTGAGGAGGCAGGGCCAAAGGATATCAGTACAAACCCTCCCCTCCCCGCGCATCGAGATTTCACTGATAACATGTTGTGGTGAAGGGGCTGTATATACATTTAAGTGCACATCTTAGGGGCACAAAAATCATTAAAAAATAATTAAACAAACCAATTGAGCCCAAATTTCGTTTTTGCTGCATTAAGTGTCTGGGGTCCTAAATGTTAACTGTGCCGAATTTTGTCCCGGTGGGTGAAACAGTCTAGGAATCCATAGCGGACAAACAAACAGACGAACTCTTGTATATATATATATATATATATATATATTTCAAATGGATGAACCACAGGGCGTGGGTCCAAACTGCACCCGTTTGAAAAAAACTGGTCCCTTAATTTTGAACCGAGTCAAGTGACGAAACCGGAACACTTGACCTCGTACCCCCAGAGGTAAATTTGAGAACTTGGAGAACATTGCAGCCACGACAAATTTTTCCTACATCCGCGGTTTGTGTACATGGCAGTGGATTTGTCAGCGATCGGCATCGAACCAGAG
Organism: Dolomedes plantarius; assembly: GCA_907164885.2. Lineage (NCBI taxonomy): Eukaryota > Metazoa > Arthropoda > Arachnida > Araneae > Dolomedidae > Dolomedes > Dolomedes plantarius. Next base: position 176,605,100 of record OU015495.1, on the reverse strand, counting down.
ACCAGATCACCGGATCATTGCGTCTGCAAGCCGGGCCACTGTGATCCATATATATATATATATGGATTTCGCCAGGATTCGATCTGAGAACCCTCAGCACCGAAAACCAGCGCGCTGTACCACAAGGCCGACACGGCCCTATATATATTATATATATATATATATATATATATATATACAAATTGCATTAGTAATTAGTTAAAATTATACATAAGTGTGACGATTGTAGTCAGATATGAATATATGGCAGACTGGATGTATGTTATGAACAGATAGATGGGCGTTTCTGTTGGAATATTAATGTCTGTCTTTTCATGACGTGAGTTCAAAATAATTTTAACACAGAGGTTAAGTGAAGAGAGATGTTTTTTCAAATTCTCTTATATTTTAAATCATGTTTCCTTAACATCAAGTTCAATATTTAGTTCTCTGAATCTCGTAGCGTATTACATTATTAACGTAATCAAACAATTGGATAGCTTAAAGGGAGTGGAAGGAGTTCAATCGCACTAGCAGCAGATTGATTCGACGAAAATTAGCTGACCTGAGCCAGAGGGTACTGACTATTGTCAAGACTATCGGATTCGCCGTTTAAGTAACATTTAATTCAAACAATTTTAGGGAGGTAGCCGTTGGAAGGAAAGGCATTTACATCAGAAACCTAGTTTTGGTTAGGATATATTTGACTATGTAAACTCTACATTTTCAGATTTAACTTGATGTTTTGTTTCCCTTAACTGTTTGTCATTTTGTTGGGGTTTTTAGTTATAATGTTATTTAGTTAAGACAAATTCCTCTGCATAGTCTATTATTAAGGCTATAATTTTAGATTTCTGTATGAATTCGAAGAAATATTTTAGATACCTACCTGTCTGAAATGCTGCCTAAAAAATTCGTTAATAAGTGACATAATTATATTAATTTTCCACTTTGATATCTACGTAACTTTTAACTTTGACGGCCAGCGTTTTAATGAGTGATCTGTAGTTGGTTAAAATATTAATCTGTAAATAATTTGAGTTGAAATTGATTGTACTATGAAATTAGGAAGATATATATGAAAAAATATGAGTTAAACATCTTTTAAATATGCCCAAAAAATGAAAGAATTATGCATTCAAATACATCATTATCACTCATTTTTTATATTAGCATACATACGGGACATATATACAGGTACCTGATGATGTTCAAATGGCTAGACTGATGGCATTTAGTACCAGGGTCCGTGCGTTTCAGTCCCATTGTTTGCAAGGATGTTTGCATGGATGCAGCCGTTCTGAATCGGCTTTAAGCGGTAGTTTCCAGTCTAATTAGCCCTCGTGTAGTTAAAAAATCCCCGCAGTGCTCCAAAACGTAAGCCATTTATGCAGAAAAATTTTTAAAATGAAATAATTAACAATAACAATTTTTTTGTTATTTACTGAGGATAATTTTCATTGCAATACATCGAAATTCTTTTCTTGAGATGCATAATTTATAAAAATATCTTCTATTTCCATGTCCGATATGCTAGCTGGTAACCAAGAGAAACCAGTCTCGATCATCGATAGGAATTTTTGAATGCGAAAGAAAATATCTTTAAGCAAAGGAAATACCTGAAGAAGTTGAGCTCTCAAATGATCTAAAATTATTTTTTTAAAAGTTATCTGAATGTTTCGCATAAACTTTACTCATGTAGTAAATAAGATTCTGGTGGCAAATGGAGATCCAGATGTCTTTTTTGAAACGTGTTTCCTCACTCTATATGTTTAAAGGAAAATATATTTACGCGAGAGATTATTTTAATCACTGGTGCATAGTTATCGCGAATGCATTCAGCTATGCGCTACACGCCATGAGCCAAACTATTGATATGCCTTAGCCTGGGGCAGTTCATATATTATGATGATGCATATTTTTACTATATATTATATCATTATTGAAAATTTTACACTTTTTCAAAAAAGGAAATTTTTTCTTATCGCAAAATGTACAGAGTCATTGATGAATATTGCTATCGAACGATCCACTTTGCCTAGAATTTTATAGACACAGAGATGCGGTCGAGAAGACTCTACTGCCAATTTTCCACAGACAGCGTTGGTAGTATATCGGCTGAATTTGTCTATGCGCAGAGAGTCATTGATGAATAGTGCCATCGAATGATCCACTTTGCCTAGAACTTTATAGACACAGAGTTGCGGTCGAGAAGACTCTGTAACCACATCCCCACAGACAGCGTTGGTGGTATATCGGCTGAATTTGTCTATGCGCAGAGAGTCATTGCTAAATAATGCTATCGAATGATCCACTTTGTCTAGAACTTTATAGACACAGAGTTGCGGTCGAGAAGACTCTATAACCACATCCCCACAGACAGCGTGGGCAGTATATCGGCTGAATTTGTCTATGCATAGAGAGTCATTGCTGAATAGTGCTATGGAATGATCCACTTTGTCTAGAACTTAATAGACACAGAGTTCCGGTCGAGAAGACTCTATAACCGCATCCCCATAGACAGCGTTGGTGGTATATCGGCTGAATTTGTCTATCGTTTCTTCTACGCTAAGCCAAATGGAAATGCCTTCACTATCAATCTTTTATCTTAAAAAATGTCCTTAAAGATTGTATCTATATAAAATTTTTATCTGTATATTCGCTGAGAGTAGTATGATGAAATAATTCTTTAGAAAGTTCTTGAAATTAAGGTTATTAATTTTTTAACGTCTACTTACATCCTATTGTCCTTTGGCATAAATACAAAATAAAATAATTTCATCCTCTGTGTTCAGACTATACCGAAGTGGTGAAAAATTCTGAAGATGTGAAGTGTCCTTTATTTGTTCTGCCTATTTTCTTTATCGCCAGCCGTTTTTTTAAATGTTGGTTAACTTGGAAAATTTTCGTCAGATGATATGCACCTTTCACATATCGCTCACTCCTTTCAACAACGTCGTATCTAAAAAAACGTGATTTTTCAGGAGAGTGAATTTAAAGTTTAAAAGTAGTATAGAATGTATTAAAAATAAATATTAATTTTACTCTCTAGTGGCTAAATATTGAGCGGTGGGATATGGCGATCTTAGGATATAGCATTCTTTCGGGGCATTTTGAAAACAGCCATAACGAAAAATCGACGATTTTTGAGATAAGACGTTGTTGAAAGGAGTGAGCGATATGATACATTATACAGGATGTTCAAAAAAGAATCCCCCTATTTGAAATGAATACATTATGAAAAATATTGAACATAGAAACTTAAAATTAATTTGGAATATTACATGGCTAATCATAAAGTTTTTTTTTTTCAAACCAAATTAAAGGTGCTCAATATGCCCACCTTTGGATGCATGACATATATCTATACGGTAGGCAAATTCGTCCCAAACTTTTGCGAGGACGTCTGTATACACTGCTTCCACGGCAGTTATGCGTACACAGACAACCCGTGTCTTGGAATTGTTTATGCCATCGCCTAATGCTCTGAGAGGTAAGAACTTCAATCTACCAGGGTTTTGCCGATGAAAACCACGCTGAACAGTTGTTACGGACTCGCAATTCGAAAATTGTAGACTACAAAATGATATATGTTGTGCAGTCACTATCTTTACAAACAATGAAGTAGCGGGCGAAGGATGAGCGTTAGGACTACTTGTTGGCGACTACTTGAAACTAGAGGTATCCCTCTTTCTGCCCATACTTTACTCGATCAAAACGGATTGAAAGATGAATAGTTATGATTTTTTTTAAATCGGATGATTCTTTTTGAAACACCTTGAATAATTCTTCGTCAGTAACTTGCTCATTAGCCTGTTCCTAAATCTATGCTTGAGTTAAAACTAGGGTGCATGGGCCCAATAGATGGTAAGGAGCAAAAGAAATTCTGAAATAGCCTATGGATGTCCCTCAAATGAAAAAGCAAGACGCATTTAAGACAGCTTTGTGAGGAGTGATAAGTTTTTTTTTTTTTTTTTGAGAGCGTAAAGAAAAAAAAATCATTTATTCATGGCACACAAATAATTCGGATCTGTGGTAATAATCGCCAATGTGCAGTTATATTCAGTTTTTTTTAAATTTTTACACATTATGCGCAATAACTAAATATGAGTCCAAATCTAAAACCCTTATTCTCACATTTTATTATAATTCCTTCTTTAGTAACTATAAATACTTCAAGTTTTACGTGATCACACTAAGATAATTTACGATATGAACTCCAACATATAGTCGCGACCCTACGTACTCGAATTCATATGTATATACTGACACGTATCATCCGTCTTTTGCTAATTTTGCCTTTTAATAAATAAATGATATTTGATAGCTACGTTAATCATAATCCTGTCTGCATTTCTTTTTTTATTAGCCCTTAAACGATGACTAAAATACTGATATTTATTCATTGGAGCAAAAGATAAAAAAAAAAAATAATAAAACAGCTGGAAGAAGATAGATGGTTAATCGATGATTTTTCGCATGTTATTGAGTAACTCGGAAAATAGCTGTATGGAGAGATATGTCTTTAGTACCGTGAAAGAAATCCAATATCATAGGGCGCTCACTGATAGGCGTGTCCTCTATCAAGGAGGGAGCTGAATGATCGAAACTGTGTATTTTTTAGAATATGAGCGCAACTAGTACTTTACAACTTATACTTTGTCATAAAAAATAGTCTTTCCTTAGTTATATTTTATCTTTTGTTTCTTCTGTTTAGTCTTCGCAAATGGTTTTTTTTTCCTGAGCCACCGTAGATATCGAAAATAAATTAGTTGAAACATCTCTTGTAATAGGAAAAAATATCTTACATTACAGAGTGTGATATGCTACGAGTATATGTCATACCAGTCATTATTCAAGTGTGCAGATGAATGAAAGAATAACAATACCCTTATATTCCAAGCGCAAAGATGTGGAATTCTATGTAAGATGGAATGTAACGATATGAATTAGAAAATACGACACTCAGTTTCTTTCCTTTACGAGTACACAAACAAGGTATACATCAAGTAGTTTTATATTCGATATATTGATTAAGGATATGCAGAGTGGTTGAAGTTTAAAAGTAAATGACTTTTGAGATCATTTGACATCTGTGAAACCCTAAATTGTGGATTCTACATGGATCTCGAAACTGTTCTTTTTTCCTACTCAATGGTATTCATGAATGCGTATTTTGATTCCTTGTTTAGGCAGTTAAACAAGGTCAAAGTCTCTGGACAAGAATATAAATAATGAAATATTGGGGAAGTAATCTCAAGGATACAGTTTAACCACAATCAATATCTATTTTGCCCAAATATGATAAATTATATAATTATATATATATATATATATATACATATATATACATATATATATATATATATATATATATATATATATATATATATATATATATATATATATATATATATATATATATATATATATATTTACATATATATATACCGGGTGTCCCAAAAATGACGAACGATTTGGAAAACCAATTAAAGAATAACGGAAGGTGATAGAAATGTACGGTTTGCTGCATTCTGCTTAGGTAACCAGGGAATTTTTTCTCACCAATTTTCAAAATAAGTTACAAAGTTCGTCAGCAGATGGCGCTGCTGACTGGGAAAATCTATAAAACAATGTTTTCGTAGTAACCACCGCTTGCGGCAACAACGTGGCGCAGTCTGAGGACAAAATTCGTAGATGCCCGTACAAACATCTCAGTTTGTATTAGGGATGCGACATCGATGTCGATGTTTTCAATACATCGATGTTTTGATAAAAACATCGATGTTTTAAACATCGATTTATTGAAGCCGATGTTTTTTTAACATCGATGTTTTTTGATCGATGCTTTAGGTTGTCTCGATGTTTTTTTTTAATGAAAAAGTACGGTAATAAAAAGAAAATTACCACGTAGCATAATTTTCGCACTCAGTAAATGTAAGTCTGAATTCTGAAAAGGACGAATACAAAAGGGGGAATGATTCCTTAGCAAACAGACAAATGGCAATTAACAACATTTGAACCAATCAGAGCGCTTGGAATGTTCCTGACACTCCAGAACCTGCCATGCGGTTTTATTTTACAAATAGTGTATACACGAGTGCATCCATTTAAGTTTTTGTTTTGTTCTGGTTTTATATAAGTTGACGTTAATATTATTAGTAAGATGCCTCCCAAAAGTACCGTTTGGAAATATTTTTACAAAACCACTGACAAATTGGCAAAATACAATATTTGCCTTAAGTCCCTCAAAATTTCTGGCAATACCGCGAATTTATCTGGACACTTGAAGGCAAAACATGGCGGTATTTACAACAAGAATTTTGAATCATCAATGTAGCCCAAAGCAACCAAGTTTTTGCCATTTGTGCCTGCCCAATCAGAGAGTAAAATTAAATCACCCCCTCCCCCCACGACTAACGGAAGTAAAATTAATGTTAGAGATTACTAAACCAGTTTTAAAAAATGGATGTTCTAAAACATCGATGTTTGAAAACATCGATGGTTTTTGGGCGATGTTTTATTAGCATCGATGTTTTAATATTGAATATCGATGTTTCAAAACATCGATGTTTTGTTATCGATGTCGCATCACTAGTTTGTATGTTCTGACAAGTAGCAGAGATCTGACAAGTTCCAGTTCATCTACAGTTTGTGGATTGTGACGATACACCTGATTTTTCAATTATCCCCAAAGAAAAAAATCGCAAGGTGTCAAATCTGGCGAATAGGGAGGCCAATCCATGCCACTTTGCGTATGTGTCTTCCTTTGAAAATGTTGTTTTATAGTTTTTCCCAGTCAGCAGAGCCATCTGTTGTCGAACTTTGTAACTAATTTTGAAAACTGGTGAGAATAAATTCCCTGGTTGCCTAAGCAGAATACAGCAAACCGTACATTCTAACGCCTTCTGTTTTGTTTAATTGACTTTTCAAATCGTCGGCCATTTTTGGGACACCCTGTATATATATATATGTATATATATATATATATATATATATATATATATATATATATATATATATATATATATATATATATATATATATATATATATATATATATATATATATATCTATATATATAAAACAGTTCCGTAACTGACTCATTCATTCATTCATTCATTCATTCATTCACTGACTGACTGACATACAACGCACAGTCCAAACCGCTGGACCTAAAGGGCTGAAATTTTGCATGGCGATTCTTCTTATAGTGTAGGGGTGCACTAACAGAGATTTTTGAAAAATTCTTCTTAGATTTTTTTAAATTAAATTTTTAAGCTGTTTTTTTTTACTTTTTTTACGTTTGCATTTAAAATAATAATTTGAGGGTTATAAAATTTATATCACGAGAAATATCATAAAAATTCCTTTAAAATGAAATCTTTTTCGAATCTTTACCTTCATTTCCTGATTTTTGGTGAATTTTTAAAGATTAATTTTTAGAATTTAATTTTTTAAATGCTGATCACGTGACTTCTTTTTCTGGTACTTTAAATAAATTTATCGTCACGTGCATAAAAACTAAATAGACAAAAAATAATTTTTTTTTCTTGCTAATGCGGCAGACGATTGGACATTATCCAAAAAAATATTAAAATACAGTAAAAGAAATGTTCTAGAAACTGTACTATATTAACTGTACTATATTCTTTAGTATTCTTTATATTAGATTTAATTTGAATATCTTCTTCTACATTATTTTGTCTATAAAAATATCCCTTACGATTTTTTTATAAATATATATATATTTTACATCAATTATATACATTGATCGTCGTATTTATTATATATATATTGGCATTAATTGCATACATTCACCGATGTTTTTACTTTGAATGTACTCCGTAGCGAAGTGCGGGTTTTCAGCTAGTATATATATAAAACAGTTCCGTAACTGACTCATTCATTCATTCATTCATTCACTGACTGACTGACATACAACGCACAGACCAAACCGCTGGACCTAAAGGGATGAAATTTTGCATGGCGAATCTTGTAATAGTGTAGGGGTGCACTAAGAGAGATTTTTCAAAAATTCTTCTTAGATTTTTTAAAATTAAATTTTTAAGCTGTATTTTAAACTTTTTTTACGTTTGCATTTTAAATAATACATTGAGGGTTAGAAAATTTATATCACGAGAAAGATCATAAAAATTCCTTCAAAATGAATTTTTTTTCGAGATTTTACCTCCATTTCCTGATTTTTGGTGAATTTTTAAAGATTAATTTTTAGAATTTAATTTATTAAATGCTGATCACGTGATTTCTTTTTCTGGTACTTTCAATAAATTTATCGTCACGTGCGTAACAACTAAATAGACAAAAAAAAAATTTTTCTCTTTCTAATGCAGCAGACGATTGGATATTATCCAAAAAAAATGCATATCCCTTACGATTTTTTTATAAATATACATATATAGATAGATATATATTTTACATCAATTGTATACATTGATCATCGCATTTATTATAAATATATATATTTATTTTTTGGCATAAATTGCATACGTTGACCGTTGTATTTAATTTGAATGTACTCCGTAGCGAAGCGCGGGTTTTCAGCTAGTATATATATATATATATATATATATATATATATATATATATATATATATATATATATATATAACCAAATTATGTGTGACTTCAAAGTATTAATTTTTGTTTGGCTAGAGGAATAAAATATGAATACCTGATTGTTATAATACTTTTGATATTTAAGTGTATATTTCAACACATCGAATATAACTGACTCTTTAAAATGAATTTAAATCCTTTTTAACGTAGGATTACGTTCCTACATAACGGTCATCTGGAAAGCAAAATTTGACCTGACAACTAAGACGAAAGAAACCTATGTTTTAAACCATACACATTGTGAAACTTTTAAACATGCATATTACACAATAACTGTTGTTCTTCCAAAGGGCCCACAGATGAACTAAGACTTATAACTAAGGAGGAACTAAGAATAAGCTGAAGAGCATATCTGAGATTACAAAACAAGACGGCCCGATTTTGCGAAAATTTTACTTGCACTACTTTGAATTTGACCATCCATACACAAAATAATGGTTCTATAGTTAGCTTTTATATTCTGTTTATCTTTCAGATACGTTATACCGCTCGCATTGCAAATAGCCTGATGATGAAAAACGTAATTTGCGCAGAAGGTTGGGGATGATGAAACGGGAATGTTCCGTAATGTGCAATCGAATGAGAAGAGTTTCGAAATGTAAGTGTCTGTTTCTTCCCAAGCAATAACACTACCAGTACTCAAATTACGACACCATACAATAGTTTCGTCATCCTTAAAAACATAATTACGGTATTGAAATTTCCTTTCTTAATACGGTTTTGTTTATCCTACGGATCTGACAATTTATCTTATATTTGTATGGTTGCCATTAACTTCCAAAGATATCTAAAACCGGAAAGTACTTTGCTTCATATTCTTCCATTATTTCGGTAATTTATAATTTAAGCTTCTTTTTATATTTTTTGTTCTATGTAACGTTACTATATTAGTGGTAAGTAAACGATGTATTATGCAGTTCCCTTTCAGTTACAAGTACCTTTCTCTCCCATAGCCTTCGTACCCCAGTCAAAATAGACCCGATTTTGACGAATGGCTAAAAAAAATATGAAAGTTTTGAAAATTGGAGGAGATGTTTGTTTAGGCATGCTAATGAACATACTAAAAGTCCCCACCGATCAGACTTGAGCTTTCGCCGCCATCTTTAAAAATGTGTACACTTTTTTGGTTTTTTGGAAATATCTTTAAAAATATTGATTTTATAAAAAATAATTAAATACAAAAATTAAAGAGTATTAAATTATGAACAAAAATCATTCATAACATTTTTTTATATGTCTAACAGGAACAAAGATAATTTACTTTGAAAAGAGCGCACTATCACACCTTGGACGCGCAAGCGCGGTTCCCCATCGCGGTGGGGGGAAATATCCGCGCATGTGCATACCATAATTAGCCAAATTAGTTTTACACTAAAGGGGAAGGTTTTTGTATTTTTTCAAATAACTAGGGAAATATTAACTTTACGTAAAAAAAGTTTAATTCAAAAATTAAAAAACATTAAATTATGCACAAAAACGATTTTATACATTTTTGTCGTAAACCTAACAGGAACGAAGATATTGACTATAAAATGCGCGTTGATAATGGAGGTAGCTTCTACAAAAAACAATGCACAAAAAACATGTATTATATTTTTTTATAAGTCTAACACGAACAAAGATAATTGACTTTGGAAAGAGCGCACTATCACACCAGGGAAGCGCATGCGTGGGTGCCCATCGCGATGGATGGAAGACACGCGCATATGCATACCGTAAGGCGCCAAATCGGTCTTACCCTAGTATTTTCCTAGCCAGTTAATAGTTAGTCACCGTTCCGTGTGCGTCTGTGAACAATGGCTGATACGGAACTATGTTTTATATGTAAAAAATTAATGTCAAATGATGATTTCGTGAATGTAGGAGAAAAGGGGATCGACGCTTTAAAGAGAGCTAGTGTCCAAAGAAAAGACAATAAGCATGAACAGTTGGAACATTTAAAATCTGTTTCGGTTCATTCGTTGTGTCGGAGAAATTACACCAGACCAGGAAGTGTAAAAGTTGATTTAAAAAGAAATGCAGAAATCGCGTCAGCATCCCAAAGTGAAGAGCGCGTGCTAAGTTTACGATCTTTTTTGCCTCAGTTCGATTTTCGAACAAAATGTTTCTTTTGTACGGCAGTGATAGACGAAGAATTCAAAGCAAGACAAAAGAAAAAACCAACTGACAGGCGAAGAACTATATACGAAGTTAGGAGTCTCGAAATGAAAAACAAAGTTCTTGAAGCTGCAGAGAATAGACATGACCAGTGGGGAGAGGAAGTTCAGTGTGGTATACGTAATAAACGTTGCTCATTTAGTTGCAGCTGATGCGATTTATCACCAAGATTGCTTCATGACTTTTTTTTCTACACACTGCACCAATCAGAAAGAGAGGGCGGCCTGAGTCGGATTACGTCTCAGCAGCTGTAGACGAAATATCCTTCTTCCTTGATAAGAATGACGACTGTCAATTCTCACTACCCGAACTCAAATCTCAAATTACAGGGCTAGTTCCAGACGACATCACTTTGAGAAATAAGTTGAAACAAAAATACGGGGATGGCATTATTTTTGCTTCAAACTCCAAAAAAGTTACTGTCATATGTTTACGTAATACTGGAATGAAAGTCTTATCAGACTCTTGGTACGACAAAAGGATAAGAAATGATCGTGAGGAGCGTCTACGAATAGTACAAACTGCTGCAGCCATAATAAAAGAAGATATCCAGACACCAGTTTATGACACTCGTTGCTATCCTCCATGTGATAACTTTTTCAGAGATGTAAACAAGGGCATTCCAGAAAGCCTAAAATATTTTTTGGAGCACTTGATTATTAAAAAAAAGTCACTTCAATAGCTCACGTCATTATATCAGCACTAAGGTCACGATCATTTATGTCTCCTCTGCTCAATGGTCTTGCTTTATTTTTGTACAAAAAGTTCTGTTTCAAGAATTTAATAACATGCTCTCGAATTCGGGATTTTGTTCTTCTTACTATGAAGCCCAAACACTTGAGATGTCAGCCATAAATCATCCGAAACCCCAAATGCGCGAGGGATCATTCTGCCAATTCGTATTTGACAATGTAAATTTCAATGTGTCGACAATCGATGGCCTGAATACGTTTCATAGCATGGGGGGCATTGCTTGTTTTACTCTAGCGTCAGCAGTGGAACCCAGGACGAAGATAAAAAAAAATTAACCGAACGTACATCCGCATCGACAGTAGGCAAAATGGGAATCATTCCTCTGGAAACGTTTGAAAATTTTCGAGGGCCTGGGTTAAAAACAATTACTATCGAAGATTTGAATGTCTTAAATCCTTTATCGGAAGATTTACCACTGCCTAAGCCATCTCATATCTCCTGGATGTGTGCTAAGTGGTTAGGTCTTCGACAGATATCTGAATGGAAAGGATTTTCCCATTGTATAACCAGAAACCAGCCTTGTGAAAAGGCCAAAGTAATAACCCTTCCTTTTGTTAATTCACCACCAAGCAAGTATGTCACCATTTTCACTGTGCTGAAATATGCTGCCCAGCAGTGTGTTAAAATTCACCAAAAATCTTGCATACTCACGTTTGACCAACCACTGTATATTAAAGCTCGAGAGATAGTCGCAGCAGCATCCATCCCATTATTATCAAGTCGTATTGTGAGGCTTGGTGGATTCCATCTTTCAATGTCATTCTTAGGCTGCATTGGGTATATAATGGCTGGAAGTGGGTTAAAAGAAATACTCACTTTGATTTATGCACCTACGTCAGTAGAAAAAATGTTGTCTGGCCATGCATACGCTAGGGCCGTCCGAGCTCATTTATTGACCCAAACAGCCTTAGCAAAAATAATTTTTGACGGCATGGACATATCGGATTTGGAATGTAAAAATCTCCGTGAGTTGTTTCGAGATTTTGCTACTGAACCACCATCGCAAGAAACCTTAAACGCACACACTCAAATATGAGCCATCGAAATTAAAATGAGGAAGACCTTGGAGCACCTGAAAAAGAAAGGCCCAACTGCCTGTGGGGCTGGAAGCGTCAAGAGAAAATTCTTGTGCCCATCACAACTACGGATGCAGTAGCTCCCGATTCCGTTTTAAACATGGTGTTTTGCAACTGTAAGACTGACTGTGGAGTAAGATGCGGATGTCGGAAAGCAGGCCTCAACTGCACAACGGCCTGCAATAATTACAATGGTGTATGTCAGAATGGCATCAGCCCTGTTGATGATGACGATCGAATGAAAGAAGTTGATGAATGGGCCGATGCTAGCGGATCCATAGACGATCTATACATCCTGACGAAGGGAAGAATCCCATACCGAAAAAAACACGTAAATCCTGAAGTAGGTAAGCTTGAATAATTATTCGTAATGTAAATCTGATAGTGAATACCCCCCAAGTTTACTACATTCATGTATAAAATTAATAATGATTAATTATTACATAGCCAAAAACATTAAAGTCTATTTTCTTGTTTAAAGAATGCCGAAATGTGGGAGAGGTTAGAAATTCAAAGAAGAGCACTTGCAACGAGATTTTGAAGCTACCTCCATTATCAACTCGCATTTTATAGTCAATACCTTCGTTCCTGTTAGGTTTACGACAAAAATGTATAAAATCGTTTTTGTACATAATTTAATGTTTTTTAATTTTTGAAATAAACTTTTTTTTCGTAAAGTTAATATTTCCCTAGTTATTTGAAAAAATACAAAAAACCTTCCCATTTGGTATAAAACTAATTTGGCTAATTATGGTATGCACATGCGCGGGTATTTCTCCCCACCGCGATGGGGAACCGCGCTTGCGCGTCCCAGGTGTGATAGTGCGCTCTATTCAAAGTCAATTATCTTTGTTCCTGTTAGACATATAAAAAAATGTTTTGAATGATTTTTGTTTATAATTTAATGCTCTTTAATTTTTGTATTTAATTATTTTTTATAAAAACAATATTTTTAAAGTTATTTCCAAAAAACCAAAAAAGTGTACACATTTTCCAAGATGGCGGCGAAAGCTCAAGTCTGATCGGTGGGGACTTTTAGTATGTTCATTAGCATGCCTAAACAAACATCTCCACCAATTTTCAAAACTTTCATATTTTTTTTAGCCATTCGTCAAAATCGGGTCTATTTTGACTGGGGTACGAAGGCTATGGGAGAGAAAGGTACTTGTAACTGAAAGGGAACTGCGTAATACATCGTTTACTTACCACTAATATAGTAACATTACATAGAACAAAAAATATAAAAAGAAGCTTAAATTATAAATTACCGAAATAATGGAAGAATATGAAGCAAAGTACTTTCCGGTTTTAGATATCTTTGGAAGTTAATGGCAACCATACAAATATAAGATAAATTGTCAGATCCGTAGGATAAACAAAACCGTATTAAGAAAGGAAATTTCAATATCGAAATTATGTTTTTATTTATTTTGACTGTGCTATCGGGACTTGATCTGATATTGCTCTCCGTCAAGTGGCATAAACAACAACATATTTCAACACATAGAATATAACTGACTCTTTAAAATGAATTTAAATCCTTTTTAACGTAGGATTATGTTCCTGCATAACGGTCATCTCGAAAGCAAAATTTCAGATGTCCTGCGTCATGAGTTATAAAAAAACAAAACGTGGAGCATTAAAATAATATATATATATATATATATATATATATATATATATATATATATATATATATATATATATATATATATATATAATAGCCGTTGTCTCTGTATAACTCTTCCGGGCTGTACTCATCTTTCAATTGAAGCCCTCAGTAAACAAACGGCCGGTTAGGCTTAATTTCAATTTCAGATCAGAATTTCGGATCAGAATTTTTCTTACCTAAAAACTAATATCTTCTCCATCAAATCACGTTTGTTCAGCCTATTTTTCTATAAAACATTCAGAACTAAAAAAATGGATGCTTTTAGCTGTATATTTAACAGATTTTAAAAATGTGTTTACTTTGCGATGAATTCTGAAAGTAAACAAACTTGAATGTGAATGAATCAAGAAGATAAAGTATTCATATCGCGTAGTGAGCTGTAAAAAACTGGATGGCAGTCTACTACTCCAATCGCATGAAAAACTAAATACATAAAAAATAATGAAAGGGTTTGCTTTTACAAGGTGTGGATTAAATGCAATATTGTTAGATAATTCGGGATATTTTTTAACATTCATATACTTTTTCCGATATGACGTCATTATTAGTATTATGACGTCAAAATGACGGGTTACCTTCTAGTATATATATATATATATATATATATATATATATATATAGATATATATATATATATATATATATATATATATATATATATATATATATATATATATATATATGTATATATATATATATATTTAATACTTTGGAAGCACGCCAAACGTAGTCTGTATCGCTTTGGCAAACAGTAAATAGTTAAAAAGAAAAATGCTAAAATGAGTGAAAAATTTGACATACATATATGTATATATATACATACGTACATATATATAGATACATATATACATAACACATACATACATATATACATGCAAAAGAGGTAAGTAACGATAAGTAATCCTACATTAATATCTCGCGGTAATTTCGTTAGAATAGACTACCTGAATTTTTTTTTCTGTAAATTTTTTTCGATTTATAATATACTATTTATAATATAAGCATAAGGGAACGTACAAAAATTATTCTTGAGAATACATAAATGTCTTCAAAATACCTGTCCGTAAATATTTCCTATAATTTACGGTAAGTAGGTTTAAATACACATCAGAGATGTTACACAAAATGCATCAGTCTGTAAGTTCGGAAATGCAAGTGCAAAGAACGGATGGCTGCAATAAGTATACGAGTTATTTAGTAAAAAATGGCATGAAAACATATCCCAAAGCAAAATTTTTTCATCAAAGCTCATGTGTTTAAAGAAAGAAAAGATCGAAATGATTTTTACAAGATAAAAGGGAAACTTCTGTAAGCAAGAGAATGATATAAAATATCGAAACTTTGAAAAAAGAATAAAAAAACATAAAATAAGCCAATACAGTTTTACTTTTCTTCATAGATGGATTTATACTCTTTGATTTGTCTGATAAAATCTTTTTTTGTTCTTTTCCTTACTATTGAGCGAAAACAAAGAAAAAAAATTTAAGGGATGTAAAACCTTTTGATGTAAGTAAAGTTAAAGAGCAATTTTCATAGAGAAATTCAACTATTTTTTAATGCATTATGCTGTTTATTATTCAGTGTTGAGATATGTAATGTATTCTTTCACAGGACTAATGTTTTCCAACACTTTTGACCTGATGAATTTCTGTGCGTTAATAAGTGGAAAAATTTGTTTTATTTTAAAAATAAATATTTACGTAAAATTTTTTATTCTGAATATTAGAGGAATTTTAAAATATATATGTCTAATATTTTATCTAAATAACAGAAATGTTAACTAAAATGGATTGTTCATTTGGTGTAATAGTCTCTGAAGTTGTGAGTAGCATAACATCTTAACTGCCTCAGTACATGTCCTGGTTCAGCAGCTTGAAGAAACAAATCTTTCCTTCATACATGAAGTTCTACTAATCTAATAGGAGTTTTAAACAACCATAATATAATATGCATTTTAAATTAGTATTTTTTTCATTACTAGATATATATATATATATATATATATATATATATATATATATATATTTAAGTTGCTTACCCGACTTTTTGGGCAGTCCGTGAGTGAAAACTACTGCATAAATTTACTTCATTTTGGTCTTAAACGAAAGATTGTAATCTGTAGATTTGTCAAATTTGGTTTTTGTAACCGAAATTTCTACTAATGAGCGATAATTTACAATTAAAAATTGCTTTCTGAGCATGCCCAGTGGCATGTTTAAATCTGGCTTTAGAAAGTCACTGTTTTTGCGCATGCTCAGTGACATGTTTTAATGATAAACGCGTTTATTCCGAGGAGTCTCTCTAGATCTCTCTCTGCCATTTTTATTTTTATGATAATTATGTTTGTGAAATATAAGATTAAACCTGATGGAAATTGTTAGTTCACGCTGTTTGATTAGCGATAATTTACAATGAAATAATCGCTTTCTGCGCATTCTCAGTGTCATTTTTAAATCTGGCTTTAGATACTCACTAAGCCCGAGACCGCTTGAACACATTAATTCGTTTCTGCGCATTATTATGATTTTCAACATTTGGCAATGATGTTTTGAGTATAATTTGTGTATTAGTACATGTATTTACTATCTATATGTCATGTGTTCACAGGTACCAACTAGTACCTGTGTACACACCTTTTTACACCTGAGTATAAAAAAGGGAAAATAAAATTTATTTTAGCTTCAAATTTCATTTAACATTTTTTTCCTATGAATCCTGGAATAACATTGATTTAATTCATAAAAAACAGCAAAATATACTTATACATACAATTCGCCTCATCTAAGCATCTTCAAAATAAAAGGAGGTTATGGAATTGAATTAAAGGGTAGTCTACAAATTAATTTTGTAGATGAGCTGATCATAAACCCCACGCTATTAATGCGATGGGATCTTTCGATTGACAGTCTTTCGTCATCGCTTGACTGTAAATTGTTTAAAATATGTCCTTATGAATGAATCATATTTTTCCTTTATTCGATCTCCAGGAATGTGTTTGACTAAGGTGACAACCTACGAACATATTTTGTCATTAACCAAACGCATTACCAACTTTAAGATTCAATTGAGACCTTAACATGACATGGGGTTGCTATTAACTAATACCACTTTATTTGTTTTTCCCTACGCAAAATCTATGACTTTTAAACGTACTATAAAGTAATGGAGAATAGAGGCCTGTTCACACAGAAATCTGTCATCCGTCAGCGTCATCGTTACCCTTATTGCCATATTTTAAACCAATCACAGACCTTAACGATTTCGTGGCTAATCATTTGGAGGTTTGTAATTGGTTAAATATATTTCAATGCGAGTATCGCTGACGCTGACGGATTCTATGTGAACAGGCTCTAAGACTCGCTCTCTTTCGCGTTCGTAAGCCCCTTGTAGCGTTATAGGGCTGTGGATCGTTTTTAGCACTTGGTATTAGACACCACATAGGTCGGATTCAGAATTTATACCCTAACTTTCTACCACCAGAATACAATACAAGCACCCCATCCCATACCCCAGGGGTGAACATTTGGGGGCTGGTACTCCGATACGTACAAATCTAACGGGGGAATTTTCTTCACTACACATTCAACGTACCTACACCCGGCTTAGACACGGGGTGATTTAGTGGATCTTGTCTGGATTCGATTCGTGCACCCCTAATACCGGGTCCCGACGCATTACCGATTGGCTATCACATGTTCGACAGTCAGCACTACAAAAAAATATGCCAGCATTGATACATAATTACAAGATAAAAATAACTTTTTATATACCATTTTTTAAAATTTTCTGTTGAATCATATAAACTTGACAATTCTATGTATTAATAAATACTTTTTTAAATTTTTTTGATGAATTATCCCATCAGCTTGAAAGAAAATGAAGCTAATTGGATGTTAAATTGCGTTTAACTTTTTGTTCCCGTCCCGAACAATAGATGGCTGCACCAGTCTACAAAGCAAAATTAACTGAAAATAAATGAAAATGAATTTAGTTATATTTAAAGATGGCTAAAATTATTAAAATAAGGCATTGTCATCGTGTTCTGAGCTATTCTAAAAGTTTCAAATGTCTAGCTAGTCGGGAAGTTAGTTAAAAATCGTTTGCAATATTTGTACGGTACAAACAAACAATCACACAAACACACAAACAAGAAAGCGAGTTAATTAAAGCATGGTAAAAATGACCACTGTCTCTTCCATCTCAGTGGACTTTCCTGCGCAATTAATCTCAGTGTGCAGCTTAGGTTTCCGGGAAAAAAAAGAAACTGATTTTCTGGGAACTTTCGATTTTTTGGATCACCTATAAGATGAAATGCCTCCACAGATGTGAGGTTTAACCAAACAATTGTCTTCGATCTAATCTCATTCAGCAGTTTTCCCAGACGGGTTTCGAGCTATTATTGTTCAGGTTGGCTTACTAGAAATTCATCAACAGATATAACATCAACATGTTGCCCTATATGTCACATGAAAAAAAGTAGTCGAGAAGAAATTGCCATAATGAAGACATTTTTCCAAAACATTCTACTACTATATTTTTTGGATTATATAAAACTATAATTTTGATTTGATATGATTTTTGGCGCAGGGTCCATCACGGGACATATGCGCCAGACAGTGACAAACAGCGTTGCCAAGGTGCCGAAATAAATAGTGAGGAATAACAAACCCCACCGTGCAAAATTAAACAATTATAATAAAGAGACAATACAGCTATAACATGGGTAAACGCTTAAAACGTGTATATATAAAGGAATAAAAGACTTATAGAACAAGATGTAAAGTAAGAGATGTATAGTTTTTATAGTGTTATATTTTAGTGTCCGAATAACTTTGATAAATCATGCACTTAATATATTATTATTTTTGAGTAATATGACGAATTAAGGTAAATATTTATCCATACTTTTTCGAAATAATTTAAAATTGCTCGTTCTCTTGTCTTAACCAGCACACTCTCCCCCCAATAAACATTACAGAAATAATTATTTTCGATGGATAGATCATGGCGTGTATCCTTTAGCATTTCCTTAAGCGCCATTCACATTTTATCCTTTAACCCTCGAGTTAAATACACAATATACATAACTTTCTTCCTTTCATGGAATGTTCTACTAGACTGGGTGGATAAAAATATTATGGTAGAATGAAAGCTCGATTTTTTAGCTCAATTATTAAATTGAAACGGAAACTTTCTGTATTTCATTTATGTTTTAACAACCTACACATGAAGATGATTTCTATGTGTAGGCTGTGAAAACAAATCTTCCTACAAGAGTTATTTTTAAAAATTAAAAGAGAAATGATTTTATTTTTATTTCTGAGAAGTATTCTGAAATCGCTAAACTAGCTAAAAAAGGACTTTCGAAATGTTCAAAACAAAAATCTGCTTCCATTGACAATTATATGTGCCACGCGTAAAGTTTTTGAACTATGCTTTAATATCTAAATACATTTGTCAAAATATATTTCATTTTCAGATTAGCAGCATTGAGGTTTTGTTACCAGGATGGATTGATAGTTTAAAATATTTTTACTGAATTTGTCAAATTTAACTACCTTATTCACCCTACTGTCAAAATATATTCATCTTAATTGCACTGGTCAGAAGTGATATCTGTAACTTAAATAAGAAAGTAAAGTTTGACTTTAAAACAGACTAAGAATTTACTAAGAGAATTTTATTAATTAAATAATATTAAATTTTTAAATAATATTATAAATAGTATTTAAATATTATTTTAAATAGCATTAAATAATATAGTAATACTGAATTACATTTAAATACTAAAGTAGGGCTTCAATCTAAAACAGACTAATATTTACTTAGAAAGGGTAAACAGAAATATACTGAAGATGTTTACGTTAAGATCTGGTCTCCCCCTCCCCCCTCGCACATTCTTTCACTAAATTTTAATGCCTTACTGTTACTGTTAACTACAGTCTTACAGTCAAATTGGCTTTTATTCCCCTTGCTGTCGTCTCTCATATCTTAAAATATTAGTGCCGATAGGCATTTTGTCAATCAAACTCGATATTCACTCTGAACTCTGTGTTAGGAAAACTCACGCTCAATCTTCGACTCTCTGCTGTCTCTTATAAGTCACTTGTTCTCTACTTGCGCCAAGTCTATATGATTTTATTCTGTATGCAAGAATTACGGGAGAAACAGTCACTTGGAGAACTTGTTGATAGCAAAGAGAATTAAAAAAAACTGACTTGAAAATAGACAATATTGATTTTTAGGATATATGATATTTTAAAAAATTAGTAATGGCACAACTTCTTCATATAGACGAAATGAAATATTAAAATATGAAATGAAATCTTTTGATTTTTAGCTATTTTGTATATTGTAATTCTTTTGCGTAAATTAAATTTGAATTTAAATCAAACAAATGTCCTTATATAAGCAAGTTCTTTTTCAATTCTGTCTCTAATCCAAAAAATTTCAGATATTAAAAAAAGGGCGATATCACTTGAGTAAACAGCATCATTCATTTACCACTACAAAAGGGAACTAACCATCAAGGAAATTAATGTTTAAGGAATTAATCTTAAAAACATATTAACCCTTAGAAGAAAATTTCAAGCAATCTATATTTATATGTATTTACTAACTTTTTTTTCTTTTCCGTTGCATATCTAAGTGCTTTTTAATTAGTTCACCGCGAACAATTTTTCACTAATATCTTTAGTAACACATAACCATGATACGGAACGCAAGTCCTTTTTATTAGCACTTTTTTTATTACATTTAGAAAAAAAAATTGGAAATTGTGTTTAAGAATGACAGTTATTCAGAACTTCCGAAAAGGGGAAACCAACAAATAAACGTAGAAAAATTCCTCAGGACTGAAAAATTGGGCCACTGAGAAAAGTTACAACTTGGAGCAATCAGCGTAATGAGTCACGTAGTTGGCACATGCACACAAATTATTTCGACGTTTTAATTAGACAAGGAACTTTGTTGCATCTTTCTTCGGGAACTGGGGGATATGACTCATTAAACATGGGCTGAAGAGTTTACTAAATCTCAAATTTTATGTCAATGCTTTTTGGAGCATGACTTAAAATAATGAAACTTGGAAACTGCAGTTTAACTGTTTTATTTTCCCTAAGAAAGAGTCGGAAGGAAAATATTTTAATTAAAATATAAATAATGTAATAGATTAGCATGAAACGTTCTTTCGAGAGTCCAAGTTAATCGGTATAGTTCACTCACATCGAATGCTATGCATGAGATTGAATACTTACTTTGGGGGCGCATTATAAGTTTATATTAAGTTTCTACGTAATCGTTCTTACATATGCTTACAAGTGTATCGCTTAGTATACATTGATTTATAACATGCTCAAATACAGTTTTTCAAGTAGATACACTTCCAGTATACAAAGCAATTCTGGACCTATTATGGGCTCCTTAGCATGGCACAGCCGATAAGTACGCTGGATTGAGAACATTTAAAAGATAGCCCTCCCATGAGGATGTTTTCTGCGCACTTCGTCATTTTCAAGCCCTTTAAATTTTGCACTGCAAGACAGACGATGGTTCTTTCCTTTGAGGGCCAAATCAGTGCCATTGTCAGTCATATAACCAAAGTTCATTTATTGCAATATTTTTGGTATTTTACACTTTAACAGTTTTATAGATAATTGTCTAAATTAAATGAACTGTGAAATAAGCTATCCCCTGAAATATTGGAGGGGGGGAAGCTGGGCTGCAAACACTACATAATTTTAAAACTTTTTGATAAAATGTTGAAAATTTTATAAGTGTGTGTGTAATGACATCAACACTTAACATTTCATTTATTCATTAAGATAACTGTGTATTATATCTAGAAGCTAGATGTTTCACCGTGTTTGTTAATAGATTATTGGATTTTTATAATTCTGCGAGAATGTTTCTTCACACTCATTTTGTAGAACAAAAAGGAAGAAAAATAAATTTCATGTTATAAAGTTTTACAAAGCTGAACCATACACAACTCTTCATGTTTAAACATGAATGTTCAAACATAGCTTTATTTTGTATTTTTCTTAACGAAATAAAGCATTAATACTGAAACAATTGGTTTTAACATTTTTTGCTAAGGGGCCAGTATATTTGCCTGGCAAGCAAGATTTCAAATTGATATTTTCTTCATTTGGGACAGAAGTCACTAAAACAGTATCCTGGAAAAATTTAAAAAACGAGAGAGAACCAGTGATTTGATGATTCATCAGCCATTAAGTTTAATTATCCTCAATTTCAGAGAAAATCTTATTCAGCTTAAAACATCTTTGCACCTGCAGTTAGAAATGCTTTTAGTCACCAGAAAAATTTAGAGATTTTTTGCATTTGCAATTCCTTCCCATCCACGATCCTCCTCGACAATGTCTTGCTCATATCCGAAATTCAGGCTGAAATCTATTGGCAACAATGGCTGGTACGCTTGACTATATATTTTTACAGTTGGCTCCCCCTATGAGTGCGTAGTCCATGCATTGTGTCCCCTTCGAAATCTCTAAACAATTTTGTATCGCAGTTCATGATAGACGATCTCACTTTCTGTCGTAAGCAAATGACGGCATTATATCTATCAGCAATAAAAAATTAGAGAAGTTCCGCTCTTGAAATTATTTTCCTTCCAAATTGCTAATTGGCTATACCTTGTTGGTTATACCTTGTTCTTAAGAGGTCAAAGTCTGTGAGTATACTGAATAGCCTGTTGAGTACTCAAAGTCTGTTGATTATACTAGGCTGAAATATAGTAGTTCCAACAATGGCTGGTACGTTTGACTATTTATTTTTACAGTTGATTCCCCCTATGAGCACGTAGTCCATGCATTATGTCCCCTTCAAGATCCTCTAAACAATTTTGTATCATAGTTCATGATAGACGATCGTACTTTCTGTCGTAAGCTAATGATGGCATTATATCTATCATCAATAAAAAATTAGAGAAATTCCGCTCTTGAAATTATTTTCCTTTTAACGTGCTAATTGACTATACCTTGCTCTTACGAGGTCAAAGTCTGTTGGGTATACTGGAGGTATATTTACGGCCGTTTTCCGTACATTTGTCATGCATTTGTGTATAGGTATATCCGTAAAGATGCGTGTTACTTACCGTATTCGTTTGTGACATCCATATATTGTTGGAACTCTGAATATGTTTCTTTATAAATCCTTACGTCAAAATATAGCGCCATATTGGAAGAATACTATATACCTGAAATGTATTCAAACAGCATAAAATACGCTCTGATAAGGTGAAACTTTAGGGGTTTGGTAAATTCGTATTTCTAAGACATTTTCAATTACCTATGTTCTAAAGTTTAACTTAATTTTCTGAAATGATCGATAAATTGTGCCATCCTGTGATCAACCTTGAATTAAAAAAAAATCAAAACATGATAGATTTGAGGACAAATCACCTCCAAACTTATTGTAATAAAAAAACCAGCACCGTATTCGATCTGCAGTGAATCTCAGTCTCATTTCGTAATCGGCTCATCGTTAAGTCTAGACAAGAGGTGTTTACCTCAACCTTCATGACTACAATTTGTCGACTGAAAGAAGTGTTCTTTCATGACAAAAAAACCCGTTTTATACTTCAAAGATTATGGTCTATCTAGAATGATATATAAGAAAGAAAACTTTTTGAAAGAGTCCCGAAATTTTGCAAAGCAACGTTATTATCAATAGCATTTTTTCATGGTCAGAAATATGTTGAAGCAAGAAGTTCGCAGCCTCCTAAAATTTACCCATACAAATGATTGACAAATCGTACAGTTTATCATCACGAAATGGAGCATTATACTGTAAAAATGAAATGGTGTTTTGGCCATATTGAGAAAATGGAGAATGAGAAAACATGTTTAAGATACAAAAGGATGATACGGAAAACAGGTAAATTCGATAACAAGAAACATTACAGTCTGAAACAGGTAGTATTTTTAACCTAAATCAGTATTTCATTATTAGAGTATGGGCATGATTACCTCAACGGACAAGTCTCAAACGCAAATTTAACTTCTAAGAAAACGAAGTTGATATTCAAAATAATGAACAATATTAATTTCATTTCTTCAGTGAGGAATGAACCGAACAGACTGAAATAATTAACAAAAGTATCTCTAAATGAATCATCAAATTTATGGTAGTTTGATTTCTATAGTGTTTGATCCAAATGTTTATGGTAGTCCTGTAAAAAATGAAATCAACAGTATGAAGCTTATAGGACTCTTTATTAATTAAAGATTAAATTTTACGGTTAATCTTTAAAGGATATTCAAAACAATGAACAATATTGATTTCATTTCTCAGTGAGGAATGAACCGAAAAGACTGAAATAATTAACAAAAGTATCTCTCAATGAATCATCAATTTATGATAGTTTGATTTCTATAGTGTTTGATCCAAATATTGTATGGTAGTCCCGTAAAAAACTAAATCAACAGTATGAAGCTTATAGTCCCTTTATTAATTAAAAAATTAAATTTTACGGTTAATCTTTAAAGGATATACATTTATAACTATTTAAAAATGACAAAGCGCAATAAAAAATTCCTGTTATTCAGAAAACAAAAGGAAAATGACATTGGCGAATATTGAAATCCTTTCCTGGTAGAATTTTAGTAGCAACAATTTTTTAAATAAATTGTAAATATTTATTATTTTAGAACGAATCAATAACTGCTAATTTTTTACGAGAAATCATCATTGCACTGACGTAAAACAAAACTATAATTACCGGTTAAAATGATTGTTAAGATTATGTAATTTGTTCATAAGGCAGAAAAATGATCGTCCAATAAAATTTAATAAAATCAAAAGGCACTTACTAAAATCAATAACCCCACTATTATGAAATAAAATTTGCTGGTACGCTTAATGATATATTATTGTTTGTTGTCCAAGAGTCTAAATTTATAGAAAACGTTGCAATTGAAAATATGTTAACAATATATATATATATTTTTAAAAAAATTATATGGTAAAAACGGACCTCAACAATAAAGACAAAAATGTAACTACAAATTACTAAGTGACAGGAAAATTCGAAGTGACGTCGCAAGATATTTTGGCCCCTGTCGAATCCCAGTAGAAAATAATAGTTAAATAGCTTTACACAATAAAACTTCTTTCTTAGTTGATTCTTGTGACAATGTGTTGTCACACCGTGAAACATAAACATCATTTATGTTTATAACAAAGATATGCTTAGTGCTTTCTGGCGACTTTTTGTGACCAGAATTTACAATGCAGTTTCCTCTTTTACACATGAGGTGACCTAAAGTGGGTTAGCACTTTCATCATGACTATGACAAGATGTTTACGACATGAAGAAACACCAAATTGACGTTTTACGTATATGCTACGCGTATAGTTACCAATGCTGTATATTTTAGCATATTAATATTATACTAGTTTACGAAAAACGAGTTTAATTTGTTCCGTGACGGAGCTCGTAACTCCTATTACTTATATGTCAAATCAGTTTCCCCCATTGAAATGAATAGAAATACCATTAATATATTCTGGGCACCCCAAAGCACCCACAATCTTTTGCTACATGTTTTTAAATAAGAAAAATGTACTTATAAATTACTAATATTGTAAAAAAACACAATACAATATAATGTGCTACAATAAACTGATTTTATTAAGTTTTTTACACAACAGTTACATTGAGGATCAGACAACTTGAAGATGATGTACGGAGGTGGAGTAGAAAGGCTGAACAGAATAATTATATCTTATTCGCTGATTTTTGCCCTATTCGCTACGATTTCCTTACTTCCATACGAAGGGGTTTTCGATAAAAAACTTGTCCATTGAAGTGTTTTTCATCCCCCTAAGGCTGTTTTTGAAGTTGAGAGGTAGGCATGATGTCGGTTTCGCAGAGGGACTCAACTGCTGTCAAAGCAAACTGCCTCGTGTAGTTTATTGTTGAAAGTTAATCTCTAAATTTAAGACTAGAAAATAGTCTTAAAAATAATATGTAAATAAATGTATAAATATTTGACCCTAAAGTTTGATGTTTCTCGTGTTCTCATTTGTCGAGAACGTTATATAGCGTCTCTTCTCAAACAAGCTGTGGGATATCTGAAGCTGGCTCGTGACCCGAATTCTAGCTCGCAACTCAAAGCTAAAAATCGGCCGAGAAGACGGTTCGTACTAAAAATACTCGTAAGTTTAGGGCACTCATAAGTCGACGGTACCATGACCTCCACTGTACTAGAATATTTAGAAAATATATATGCAAGAGGACGTTTTGTACTAAATTTCATCCAGGAAAGAAATAACATATTCTAGTTTCATTAGTACACTTTAAAAATTACAGAACATTATGTAAGATCACATAACAAATATTGACTTAAATCAAACATTAGCGTTATCTTGGAATTATGAGACAAATATTGGAACTTCCCAGTTCTGAATTTTTTTTTCCGCGTAAATTAATTAAAATTTACATATCCTGAAGAGAAATTGAAGAAAATGGATTTTTAGTTAGATAAATTTATTGGTTCAAATATTTTCAGATATAAAGAAAACTATTTAATGTTTACCTTTCAGGATTGCGGTTTAAAAAAAATTGGAAACAGAGTATGCTCCAGCTGAAATCACCATTGCCGCAAGGCACGTTTCTGGAAAACCAATAAAATGAAACAAAAATTGTAAAAATAAGACGTAAATAACTTTTCGCCTCAACTATTGTTTTGTCACAATCAGATTGTCGAAAAGGATTCAATTAGAGAGGTGCTGGCTAATACCTCCAGGAACAAGTGCAAATGTAGCCGCGAAAATATCTCTTTGGTAGGTGCACAGACATGGTTTTAGGCTAGTTTTGACAATTCTAAATCATGAATTTTGCTTGTTCTTTATTTTGCTTGTCGAATAATGCATAAGTAAAGAAAATAAATAAATAAATAAGTATATATATATATATATATATATATATGGCATGAAGCCTTAATTCTAACCACTTCCTTATGGTGTCTTATACAACATTACTCCATCTTAATCTATTCCTAATAATTCTTAATGATATAGCAGTCAGTGATTACAGGCCTGTGGCAAAGAACTACAAATTAATTACACTTAACAGTTTATTTCTGAATGTTAACATACCAGATTCAATCTATTAATTATTTGCCCAGCAGCATCTCGATCCTCGTGACGCGTGACCAAACTGATTGAAAAAATATCCTGCTCTGCGTTAAAAACCCTATTTCTCAACCGCCTAGTGTCATAGTGCATGCTCATGACGTATGAGCCGAAAATGGGAATGGGCATGGCCTAGGTTTGATACTATTAATAGATTCTCTCTTGGCTCGTTCAAAAAGGGAATTACCCTGAAAGGAAATTACCCCCCTTCGCAAGCGTGTTTCGAAATACGTTTATGAAAATAGTGGCATTTTACGCCACGAAATTAACTACCCTGAAGCCTTCTTGTAAGGTCTGCGCGTGTGTGAAGTACATGTGATTCGCACAATATGGGAACGTTTTTGATACTTAGGTTTTATGTATAAATGCAGTATTTTTGCGGTGATTTGCTTCTATCTGATAGCCATGGTTCTTGACCGTAGCTCTAGCCCAAATGTTTCATGAAAATAACACTTTCTTAGTACTGCCATGTCAATTTTACCCCATTCCTCTTGGATCGTTTTCCAAAGACTGTTCAGTGTTCTTGGATGCCGTTTTCCTAATACTCGTTTTAATAAACCGAAAGCGCAATAATCCATTAGAGAAACGTCAATTGATTTACAGGTATTTCTTTAAATGGGATACAATTTTTTCCTGTTTCTGATAATTTCTTTGATAAATAAGCGGCAGTTGATTTATACATGTAACTAGAATCTCTGGCCATATGAATCTCAAAATTATCAATGTCCTTTTCATATAAGGCTGGAATTTCTTCTTCAAAAATCGGTTCTAAAGTATTCTACTGATATTAAAGTGAATTAATTTTGGCTTTACTTGAGACTTTTTTGATTTTTAAATTGTCGCTGTAACAAAATCCTACAACTCCCATGAATTCCTTTGTTAACTTTTCTGGACACTGCCGAAGCCATTTCGTACGGTCATTCCCGGCAGCTGAGCAATAGAAAATTGATCTTTTTTTTATCACAGTCACTTAAATACACCCATGCCTCTTCCTGTGTTACCACAAATTTCCATTTTTCAGCAGCTAGTTTGTTTTTCATATAATTTTCCGCAACTTGTTTCTTTTTTTTCATCAATATTTTTTAGCAAAAGCAGATGAACTTTAGGTATAAACCTTTTTTAACTTCAAATCTTTATGAACGGTTTTACTTACAGTGCCAGAAAACATTCCTTGTTTCGATGCAATGGATCTTGAATCGGCGGACTTTATTTTAGTATCAGAGACTTCACTTTCTTGATATTTACCTTCGTTCATAAGATTCATAGGATGCGGTTTGGTGGGCATGTTTTCATTTTTACTTTCAGTCAGACTTTTTTCCCTTTCAAATTTAATATATTATAAATGCATTTTGAAATGCCCTAACCGCGATTTTTACACCGATTTATAATTGGTTGATACGAATATTTCCCCCCTCGGAGAGCGCAGATACGTAACTTTCGAGCCATCTATCGATTTTAGGAGCTATTTTCAAAATAATTCTTTTATTTTGCATTCAAACCAAAACAAAACAGTAGCAGACGATTATTCTGAAGTTGCCAAAATTTTATCTCAAAATGCAAATGACAAAAATAAATTACAACATTGTTTCCATAAAGTTCGAACGACCTTCTGTATAAGCCCGTTTAAACACAGAGATATTAGCGGTATTAGGGGGTATGATAGTGCCTACTGATAATTTTCTTAAGCAAAATAATTATGTTTTCATTGAACTACCTAAATATCTCTCGGATGCTAGAGGGATGACAGAAAGATTTACCTTAAAGAACCACAAGTAGACGTTTGACATCATCTATGCGTCTATAAAATTATGTCGCATGCATTTGACCCTATATTGACGACACATTATCCACGAGGCAGAAGTGGAGTCACTTAGGGAAAATATCATTCGTTGTGCGAAGCACGTGGTTCAGTAGAATGTTTTTCCGGTATGACGGGGCCGTATTTCGCTCTTTCAGTACTATCGAAGTAACTGCAGTGTATCGTTACTCCATAATTGATTTAACTATATCCCCACAAAAAAATTTCATTCCGAGCAATGGATCTTTATTTAAATCTCTCTATTAAATTGATATGTGTCAACAAGCGTTCTCTCAAGAAACACGGTTTTGCATTAGGCAGTAGTACCGATTGTGCAATTGAGGCAATTTCATGGGTATAAATGAAATTTCTGCAAGTTTCGACTGAATCATTGTTTTTTATTTCAATCAAATGTAAAATCAGAGTGTTGCAAGAGCCTTGTAAATACATGTGTATGGCTCAATTGCAGGAGAACTTGGGAGAACAACCTCCTCTATTCAGCAGATGGTGTTTCAATCTCCAGTTCAATCACCGTGATAATGTCTCTTCAATCAATGATTTCAAAAATAAAGCATATAAAATTGAAATCGTTCCACTCTTGAAAGCCATTATCCCTACTGAACATCTTTGAACAAGCTTAAAATTCGTTTCTGCTCTGATAGGAATATAATTCCTCTCAGAAATCCTTTACGAAAGGTTTTTTTTAAGGTTGCAGGGTATATTCGAGAAATAGCATACTTTAAATATGGGGGAAGGATTTGCGGAACAGATAGGCATTTTTTCCATTGCCTTCGAAGAGTCGCGTAACGTCAGCGTTACACGCTGTGACCTCGTGATATTTCAAACAAATCAGAGGTAATGTCAAAAGGCTTGGTACCGACGGAGGAACGCAAAGCTACCCCTCGGATGTAATGCGAACAAGCCTCAACCTAGTGATTGCGCTAAAGGAAGACTGAAAATGTGCTCAGTTTGAAGAATTTATTGGAATTTTTCTCCTTTTAAAATTTGTGTTCCCTAATACATCTAGTAACGTAGAATATAATGGTAAAGGTTCTGGGTGTTTAAATAGTTCCGTAAAAATAAATTTCTGTTTGAAAAATTTGGTATTTCCACAACGAGGACTGAAGAGAATGACGCGGAATTCCTTTAAGAGGGATAAAAGCAACTTCTTCAAGCAACTTAGTCCTAAAGCAAGTTGAAACAAAGCAACTAATTCATGTTATGAAAACTACAGAATGACGGGAAATTATTATTACCATAGAGATTTTTGTTTGTTGTTGTTGTTGTGGTGATGCCCCCCTTGACCGACAGTATATTGTCAGTTCAAGTCCATAACGGCTAATGGGCAAAAGTGTTGCGGCTCCGGTTTATAACAGCACCACAAGGGTCGGAGTCCGACTTGACTAAAGGATTGGTCCCTTAATTTTTGATCCGAGTCAAAGACGAGACCAGAACACTTCACCCCGCCTTTCCAGAGGTAAATTTGAGAAATTGGAGGACATTGCAGCCACGACAGATTTTTCGTGCACCAGCTGCCATTAGTGTACACGGCAGTGGATCTGTCAGCGACCGCGCATCGAACCAGAAACATGGAGATTTTTATTTGGGCTTTACAGTGTTGTCATTATAACATTCAATGCATGTAAACATTGTATTGTAAAGTTATAAAGAAAATAGCCTTAAAATCATAAATATGTACTTTGAGTCAATGCTTCGAACATGAGACGATATCTCCCACATTTTAAAGCTTTTTACTGATAACGCAATCATTTATTTCGTTCTGAAACTCGCAAGCGTTATATCCTTATGGTGATTGATTTAAGGAGGATTTCATCCAATTTAAAGAAAATGTGTGATTGTCTTGAAAAATATCGTAATTTTAATTTAACAGCAAACAAAAGTTGTAGAAGTTTACCTTCTTTTGATCCAATTATGTCCCATACTGGAGCTCTATTCCCTACGTAATAAACAGATAAAGCAATTACATTGCTCAAACAATTGATGTATATAACAAGTGAAGTTTTTTTTTTCCCTCACAACAATAAAATTTACGGAACACACGTATTTTATCCCAGGATAAAGTTAGCTATATAAGGAAATAGCGATTAATAGTTAAATGTAATTTTCTATTTTTTTTGTGCGTAATAATATTGAACAAGCAAAAATCGAAATGATTTAAAAGTGTAAGAAGAAAAAAAAAACAATTGATATGTTTGAACTATGGTAACCCAAAAGAGAAAAGAAGACAATCGTAACTAAGTCAATGAGAAATGTTTTCATACATTTTTGAAAGCCATAAAATATTAATGGTGTTTGAATTAATATTAATAGGAACATATATAGGGACCCATAATTTAATATGACTAGAAAATATTGGGAACGAAAATCTTCTACTTATATAAGATATTTGACGCTAATCTGATTATAAATTATGTGAGCGTGGATAAACAGTTTTTTGATACAGACTTAATGAAACTAAAAAAAAAAGATTTTATTGCATGGCAACATTTCTGCTATCATAAAAATAATTGAAGGTTATTGATATAGAAATGTTATATCACTTTTTTAAGCAGAACGCAATTTACATATTCATAAACATGGAATATTTTTATATAGACAGGTTTTAATGATAAGAGAAATTGATAAAGGGGGGGGGGGATTTATTTTTCTTTATTTAACTATTTTATTACCTGAAGTGAAATATGGGGTTTATTGAGTATAACATGTGTTACGATACCTTATAAGGTGTTAAGTTATGATTATACGTTTACTAACTAGTTTTTAAGGCTTTAACATTTGGTAAACTCGAGTGACAACAGTCTGTAAATATCATTGCATTCAAGTAAGAAGACAAATCAGTTAAAAATCCTGTGCTATTTGTGAAGGGTCCCATTCGTTTCGTGCTGCGTCTACGAAAAGCTGATTAGCTCATGTCTATGTGTGAAGCGGAGTATGACTCCAATTAAAGCTTGAGTACCATCGTAAGCCATCTGCGATCCATATCTAGCCAGACAGGCACTAGCATTAGAGAATAGTAAAAATTAGCGCCTACGAGTATTGTAGGATCTAAACAAAGGGTGTTATAATTCGCAGGGTAAGAGATATGATGAAAAGATTTACTAAGTCAAGCTCCGAGTAGCAGTAAATTTTGCTATCCCCCTACACTAAGTTCTCCATTTTGAGTTGTAAGTTCTGTTCTCGTAAATAAACTATAGTTTGTTTCGTTTGATTTCTTGTTTATGAGTGCTACGGAAATATTTAGCAATACAAAACCTAGACGAACTAAGGGAACTGTAGTTTTAAGCATATTATTAATATCCGAAAATGCCCATTATAGTAAATAATCATTATGAATTTGATGATAAATGATCGTTTATTCTGTAGCACCGGTTATTAGCCGTTTAAAAGTTAATTTTCTAAACAGAAAAACAGTTGTACACACCTACTTTCGTTTTTGCACGAACCTTTTTTACACGATGATTTGTAACGACGATTTCGCGTTACAGTTTTTTTCGTAATTAATTTAACTTTTGAATTATTTAACTTCGGTAATGTCTTGCCTAAATTGTATTCATTCTTGCCTAAATTGTATTCCTTCAACTTGTTTTTTTTTAAAAAATTTTATCTGGTCCCTGCTAGTCGTTCTGTTTTCTGTTCCCACGCTTAGTGTGACCGTTACTGCACCGTTACAGATGGTGCCGTGACCAGGATATGTAGTCATTCTCATCAAATTAGTAAATTGCTCTCTATTTAATAAGAAAATCATAAAAGGCTAAATGTAACACAATTAAAAATCCAAATATTTATACACAAAAATAAATGAGAAGGAGATCAACCTTGAATGCACATATAATTTAAACAAATGGATCTGTAACGGTGCAGTAACGGTCACACTAAGCGTGAGAACAGAAAACAGAATGTCCAGCAGGGACCAGATAGAAAACAATTTAAAGGAATTCAATTCAGGCAAGACATTACCGAAGTTAAATAATTAATAGGTTAAATTAATTACGAAAAACTGTAACGAGAAACCGTCGTTGCAGAACACTGTAACGATGATTTCTCGATACAGTTATTTTACGGGAGTCATTTTGATTTAACACGAGAGGCCCAATCTAATTTCTCAATTTTTTTGCCTAAATTAAGAAAACAAAATTTTATTTGTGACGTATTATTTTTGGCGACAGTGTATCCAGTTCTGTTTTGATTCAAGAATTCAGTCCGGAAAAACATTTTGTACTTTTATTATATCAAAAATGGAGAAAATGATCCTGTTCTAAATGCAGATTTAATAAAAGAAGGTCTGGAATTGACCGAAAAATTGGGTAATAATCACTTTGTCAAACATGACCTTAATAAGGAACGCGCTGGGAAGTTTCAACGTGAACTGAAGTTGTTGACAACCTCTTACAGAGAATCGTGTAACCGCCTAACCAAAATAAGAGACACAACGGTTAATAACTGATTTCATTCGTAAAACCGGTGAATCATCAGCACCAGAGGAGACTCAAGCATGAATTTGCTCAAGAGATCACAGACAGAATTTCATTAATACAGGAAGAAGACGATGTCCACAACACTTCTAGTGATAGCAGTGATATTCTAGTCGTACACAAACGTATGCGCTGTTTATTGTCAAAAAGTGAAAATGAATAAAAAATGTAGGTCTAAAACAGAATTTTTTGCTATTGTTCATGAAGAATTTTTTTTGCATTATATATTAATGCATTTTATTTTGTTGAAATAAATAATAAGCTTAAACGAATATGTTTATATGGTTTTTCAAAATTATTTTTACATTGTATTTATTCTTCCATAGATGGAATGTCTTTTTTACACGAATTCTTCAGGAACGTATCTACCGTGTAAAAGCAGAATTAGGTGTATTTTTATAAAAAATATTCTCAAATGAAAAGTCTTACTTTAATTTCTTTAAATATATACCTAAATCTTTCCATGATAAGCTTTAGAACGGCCCAGACAATATTTAGGTAAAGCTGATATTCTTTACAACACATGCAATTCCACTTCAAATCATTAAAGTTCATATTAGAGCTTGAAATATAAGGCAATGAAATGCAGCTTTCAAAAGTATCAATGCAACCTAACGATGAGAAGAAATCTTCACATTTCAGCACACAACCTTCTTCTAGCTTCTTTTCTATATTTATCACTAAGCCTCTAACATAATATTTCTTTTAAAACGAATTTATGAGTAATTGATTACTTTTTGTGAAGTCCGTCTTCATATAATACAATTATGAATTTAACTGGAATTAAATCTCCCAGTCTGCAGTTTTTCGAATATTATTCATCACTGCGATCTATCATTCTTACCATACCAGTGATTTATTTTTCTTCCTTTGTTCACTTAGTATGAGCAATACCAGTTTAAAGGGGGTGATGGACATTACAAAGCGATTTTTTTTAATTTTTACCTCAGATATATGAAATTTTACATAATATTCATTAAAATATAACTATATTATACACATTATAAAATGTTTTAAATATTGAAAAATAATATTTTAAAAAAATGAAATTAAATTTTTTTTAAATGCTCCTTGCGATCCAATTTTTAACTTCCCGCTTAATTTTGCATTTATATTGCTTATAAATACATTTTTAACAGAGTTATGTATTACTTTGAGCTTTCGTTGAATAGTTAATTTTTACGAAATTGTTTCATGCTTTTACTCTGAATTTTCGTGAAATTTTTGCACTTTTCTACACTAAAGTTAAACTTTGATAATCTGAAAGATGTCAAAACTTAAAATGGGTACATAACTGTATTTTGATGCATCAGAGAAGTTTTTATTATAAATTTTATAAAATTTCGCTGAAAATTATGACGCAAGGAGCATTTCAGAGACTTGCAAATCTGGAAAATACTCATTTTGAGAAAAAGCCATTTAAAAACTGTTTCTTCACCTACCTCTAACACTTATTTTTAAAGCCACCAAATTTTCATTTTACTTTTCGCTACATATTTTAAATGCATTTTATTCCAATATTTACATATTTTCAAAATATTAATACGCCAAAATATTTCTAATTTTGTTCGATTTGGGTAATTTGAAAGTCCACAATCGCCTTAATAGAATGGGTCCCAAGAAGAAATCATGGTAGTCAAAACATAATTGAAACTAAACAGAAATAAGGGCAATAGAAGTCCCAAAATGTACAAAATTCATCTTTTTTTTTAAATGCATATCAAAATAAAGTAAAACAGAGATTAATTTAGCTCAGTCTCATTCCTTTGCAGGCATTTGTAAAGTATTTTTGGAGACATTAAGTAACTGATTATTATATTTTCCACAAACATTTGCAGTTATCTTGCGCAAATAATTATGTATCTGTAAATTCATGGTGCAAATAATTATTTGCAAAAATAATTGGTATGTTATTATTTGCACAATTTTTTCTAATTTTCATTCCATTTCAGTAAAATCTAACTCTGATGTGAATTGGATGGAATAAACTAAACACCAAACAAATTGAATTAGAAAGGTAAAGGTCTGTTCTTACCTGTGAATAAGTGCTACGTAATTCAATATTACATCCGAAAATAGTACATATAAACAGAGTATGGATAATTCACAGCCCTTTGTCAATACTTATTGCTCTGTTATTTACACCTAAACATAAAACAAAATTAGTACCCAGGGAATGTAATTAAAACATTTTAAAGTAATCTAAAAGGTTACTTAACTTATCAGCCACTTAGAATTAAGGTTAAACTTGTATTTGGAATTAAGTTGCATGAGTTTAAGTCATCGACCTAATGATGCTAATGAATACAAGTACCTTTCGTATACAATCTTATCTCTACGTATTTCACCGTACTTTATCCTAGAGAAACATCTGATGTAGTAAGGTTTATTTAGAATCAGATATTGTCGATGCTTAAAAAAAAATTTTTAAGTGAAAAAAGGGCGTATCTGAAAATCACAGGATAATATAATTACAAACACTTACTTTAGAATCAGCTATTGTTGATGCTTAAAAAACATTATAAGTGAAAAAGGCCGTATCTGAAATTCACAGGATAAATATAACGACAAGCACTTACTTTTGACGCTTAGAAATGTAATCAACTTTGCTTTAATTAATTGCTTTTGTTATCAAAGTTACTTTAAGTTAAGAGCGTAGAATTCCCGCGGTTATGTGGGTATTCAGGTTTT
This sequence comes from Dolomedes plantarius, assembly GCA_907164885.2. Lineage (NCBI taxonomy): Eukaryota > Metazoa > Arthropoda > Arachnida > Araneae > Dolomedidae > Dolomedes > Dolomedes plantarius. Next base: position 176,568,683 of record OU015495.1, on the reverse strand, counting down.
AATAATATAATAATAATAATAATAGTATCTATCTATCTATCTATCTATCTATATATATATGCATATATATATAATATATATATCTCACAAACTTGCTTCAACCAATATTTTATTCAAAGTCATTGAAAGGCTCTCATCTTACAGAAAATCAATCACAGAATATAAGTTCACACATGAGATATCATGTCTTACAAATAGTTCAGTAGTAAGAATGAACACAAACACTACAAGAAACAAACACTATCAAACGCAGGTATGTAAATATTCAACGATATATTTCAATTTTCGGTAAATCATTTTCTATGGCAATAAGTTTAAAATCATATCAATAATATTTCATAATAGAAGACATCATGATATCTATTCCATGAAAGAAATTAGCGCTTCGAGAGAACGATTTGAATATATAATTGTTTGGAAAGATTTGAAATCTGAAATTTTGCTGATTGCTTTATTTGAAATGTTACATCTCATAAAAATCTCAAAAGAGTGCGATTATCCTAAAATATTATTTCATGCGAGTTATTCTCTATTAGAAGATAATAGAACATTAACAAGGATTTGTTATAGAATGTAAATCAGTTAGAAAGTAGCAGACATGGAAACGTTGACAATAATAGATCTAGTGTAGATTTTTTTTATGCAAAAGTTAAGGAATTCAATGTCTCTTGTAAAAGATTCTTCTCTTTAATATAAATATATAAATATATAAATAAATATATACTATATATAAAATATAAAATAAAATAAATAAATATACATATATAAATATATAAATATATAAATATATATATATATATATATATTATATATATAATATATTATATTATATATAATACACTCATGGACAAAAAAATAGCGCACCAAGAAGGAGTCGTCAAAATGAAACGAAATTTTTCATACGTAATGACTACTTTGATATAAGTAAATGATAAGAAAATCAAAGAAAAAAGATTATTTATTTCAGAAAAAAGGCAAAAGAACGGAGGAGTTAATACTTCGTTGGACCCCCTCTAGCGCGAATGCACGATGCGATACGATCGGGCATTGAGTCATACAAGTTCTGTATGATGTCTTGAGACATTTCGTTCCATATTCGCTGTAACCTTGCCTCTAGTTCGTTCAAACTCGTGGGATGCCCAACTCGTCGTCCCAAATGATCCCAGATATGCTCGATTGGAGACAAATCTGGGGATCGGGAAGGCCAAGGAAGGGTAGTAACAGTGCGGAGACAGTCTTGTGACACCCTTGCCGTATGAGGCCGAGCATTGTCTTGTTGAAAAATGGCTCCTGGGAGCCGTTGCATGAGTGGCAACACATGTGGTTGCAGGATTTCATGAACATACCGCTGGGCTGTCATGGTGCCACGGAACAATACTAGGGGTGACCCTTGTATTGTAGGCAATGGTACCCCATACCATCACACCAGCTGGGGAGTGATGGTCGCTGTATAGCAAAGGCAGGATTGAAGCGTTCACCACGGGCTCTCCCACACACGAACGATTGTCATCACTGCCGAGATTGAATCTGGATTCGTCGCTAAAGACGACCTGGTTCCATTCCGCTGCAGTCCAGTTTCCTCGTGCGCGGCAAAACTCCAAACGGAGGCGTCGAAGGGTGGGCGTCAACGGCAACACATGTAATGGGCGCCGCGATACCAATTGTCCTTCAGCCAGTTGCCTTCGTATGGTTCGAGAAGACACAGATGCCCCTAGTGAAGGTGCTACCTGTGGCTGGATGGCGGCCGATGAAGCAGTTGGCTGTACGCGTGCATTTCTTACGATGTGGTGGTCTTCTCGACGACTGGTCTGTCGAGGGCGTCCTGAGCCTGGTCTTTGTGTACATGACATCTCTCGGGTCCACTGGTCCCAACACCCCTCACAACACAATCAGAGCGGACTAATTGACGAGCTACTCGCCTAGCTGACCACCCAGCTTCCATCATCCCGACGAATATCCCCCTCTCAAACTGCGACAACTGCTTATATCGTCTTCGAACACGGCGTAATGGCATGTCTATCTCAGCTCTTCCTTTGTAAATGATTCAGCACACTCAAACAAGCTTTGGTTACCTGTTTTATACTCCACAGAGTATGATGTTCGACGCCCTCTACCAGCTATACGTAATGCGCAATCACGCTGCATTTCTAATCATTTGCATATCTCCCCGACATGTACATTGATTGCAAGTTTCGTTACGATCCCGCAATTATTTCTTGGTGCTCTAATTTTTTTGTCCATGAGTATGTATATATATATATATATATATATATATGTGTGTGTGTGTGTGTGTGTGTGTGTGTGTGCGTGCGTGTAGTATATTAAATATTGTGCCCTCCCTTCTAGCATATAAATTCCCTTTCCTAAATCCAATCCCCAGTAATATTAATTTATCGCTTTAAAATTCTTAGCCACAGAACTTCCCATGAATAGCATGCCTTTGCATTTCTACAAGTGTATACGTCCTGATTCAGGAGTGGGTTAGCAACGCGATACCCTAAATCTACTGACCCACAAATAATGGCCACATGATTTTTTTCGCCATCTCACGCTTAATGTTGAAAGGTGATATTTATTCCGAGCCGTGCTTCTGAAATGAACTTTGTCGCTCTGAACTTTTGTCTGGATGTACTTTTGTCGCTCTAATAAACGATTCGGCCCGACTGCTCCCAAATTTAAATTTTATTCCTTTCAGGCTGTGTCTAGCTCCAGCCTGGTAAATATGAGCTAGTTTTCCCTTTCAGATACAAATTTAAGGACGTGATGTAATGGGTATATTACTTACACAAACACACACACACACACATATATATATATATATATATATTATATGTATGTCCGTATGTATGTATATACATGTACCTTACCATTTATGAATACCTCTCCCAAAGTACACGAAAGTATATCAATAAAAAGTAGTTTTCAGAAAAAATCAGAATCAGCTTAAAAGATAGACTTTAAAGAAATATTAAGTTATCCTTAAAATACACCATGTATTTCAAGAAATATGACATTACCTAATACTGTGCGCTCTGTATAAAGGAAAACTGGAAGATTTTCAATTAATTGAAACTGAGGTAGATTCATTTCATTTCTTAAATCATATATTTAAAAGAACAGCATTACTACTTCCTGCTGGCTGAATTTTAATATAAGTAGAAAAAAGAATTCCCGCTCATAAAGATATGTAGTGAGAATAAGAGAGAAAGTACTGCTTAAAATGTGAGAAAGTAGTTTTTTCTTTGTGCACTAAAATTAAGATGGAAACACCTTTCGGGAATACAGTGGGAACACATCAAACAGTTTACGACTGGGAATACGTCTGTAAAGAAACCATTTAAAACTTTATGAGGACACTGATGGTGAAGTAATATTTAACAGCAGATGTATAAAGTATCCCATAGTTCAAAAATGTATGATATATATTCTTTTACTGCAAATGCTGTTGATATTCACACATACACACATACATATACTATACGCATATAAATATAAATATATACAATAAATTTATATGAACTGGGGATTATGAAAGTCATATATTTTTAGTTTCGAGATATTTATGTTTTGAGTTTGAACGTCACTGAACTCTGTGCAAGGATGCAACAAACAACTCAATCTTAGGGGCCTGTTCACGTAGAATCTGTCAGCGTTAACAATTTCGTGGCTAATCGTTAGTATGTTTGGAATTGTTTAAATATAATGCCAATACGACTAACGCTATTACTGATGTATTCTATATGAACAGGCCTTAACGGTTCAATTTTTACAATTTGGCAAAGACTGCCACAGACTACGGTAATATAAAAGAATTCAATATGAAATAAATAATAAATTTTTTTTCTTTCAGATTCTTGATTTAAGCCACGTTTATAATCACCGTCATATCTATCAATCTATCTGTATATCTATATCCATATATATAAAACAGTTCCGTAACTGACTCATTCACTGACTGACTGACATACAGCGCACAGACCAAACCGCTGGACCTAAAGAGTTGAAATATTGCATGGCGATTCTTCTTATAGTGTAGGGGTGCACTAAGAAAGATTTTTGAAAAATTCTTCTTAGATTTTTTTAAATTAAATTATTAAGCTGTTTTTGTAACTTTTTTTAAGTTTGTATTTAAAATAATAATTTGAGGGTTATAAAATTTAAATCACGAGAAAGATCATAAAAATTCCTTCAAAATGAGATCTTTTTCGAATCTTTACCTCCCTTTTCTGATTTTGGTAAATTTTTAAATATTAATTTTAAGAATTTAATTTATTAAATGCTGATCACGTGATTTTTTTTTCTGGTACTTTAAATAAATTTATCGCCACGTGCATAAAAACTAAATAGACAAAAAATATTTTTTTCTTGCTAATGCGGCAGACGACTGGACATTATTTTGTCTATAAAATATCCCTTACGATTTTTTTATAAATGCTTTTTACACCAATTGTATACATTGATCATCGTATTATTATAAATATATCGTATTTTTTTTCGTCGTATTTTTTTGGCATTAATTGCATACATTGACCTTTGTATTTAATTTGAATGTACTCCGTAGCGAAGTGCGGGTTTTCAGCTAGCATATATATGTATATATATATATATATTATAATATATATATATATATATATATATATATATATTGGTTATAAAACGTACAGATCGAAATAATAGTAAGTTTCATTTCTATTCAAAATTTTATCAAATTGAAGTGTTATGTATAATCATATGTAGTCATTGTGTTAATTTAGCCAAGAGCTTAAAAGACTTATATCTGCTTTATTTTATAAAAATTCTGAAGTTGTCTCACCCGTATTTATAATACAGTCTTCAATACTAACAACTTAAGCGAGTTTAACCAAGTTAAAGAATTCGTTACTGAATATATAATAACGAAATGACGAAGTAGTAATAATTGGCTCCGTAAAAGAGAGTTGAAATTCACCGGAGTTTACGAAAAAAGGTGGAAAAAAGGGCTGAAATACTTTCAAGCTATTTTGTAACTGAGAATACTTTTTTCAAAAGAAAGGGACATTTTATTTCTTCTATAAGAATGTTTCCGACATTTTTATCCACTTATCATCGGGAAGTGAAGTTGATAGCTTGTCTTTACCAGTCGACAGCTTATAAAACGCTTCAGGGTGGTAGGAAAACTTTTTTTTCTCATTCCCTAAGACCTAAAGGATGTAGAACAAAGAATTTTGTAGACAGCTCAGTGTTTTTTACACTAACTTTAAAGAACATGATAAAAATAAAAGTTAAAACTTTTTAAATGATATTAATCATTGCTGAAAATACGCATTATTGAAAATCGAAATATAAGCATTGGTACTAAATGACCACAATTTAAAAATTGTTTTTTCTATAACTATCAATTAAAATATATCATTGTCTAAGACAAGGAAATATATATCTATATAATATATTATATATATATATGTATATATTATATATATATATAATATATATATATATATATATATATATATATATATATATATATATGTATATATATATATATATATATTAATATATATATATATATATATATATAGGTGGTTATCAAAATAATGGAAACACCTATCAATACTAGTGGTCTTTATGAATGTGCTTCGTATTCCTTAAAAAGAAGTCTGGCCACCGGTGTTTGTTTATATAATAAAGTATACGTATCATATTATTCTACTGTCAGGTAGCAGTAATGATGCTACGGGCATCGTGCTTTTGTGGAGAACAGAGTAAAATATCAAAACTTGAAGACCTTGCGAAAAGGGCAAATGTTGGAGCGCGTTTAAATTAAGTATCTGATACTGCAACTCACAGGCAAATGTTTTTTTTTAGCTACGGTATCGAAAGTCATGATAGCATAGAGAATGCACGGAAAAAACATCCTTTACCAAACAGAACAGTGGACGAAAGGGAGAGCTGAGTGAAAGAGACGGACGAGGTATTGAAGCGGATTGTGACATGAAGAAAGAAAAAATTGCAACCAAAATCGCCCTAAGAGCTCAATCTGCATCTGCTGCTCCGGTATCAACCATTACAAGTAGAAGGGAACTTCAGAAACAAAGCATTTACGGAAGATTAGCTATTCCCAAGCCACTGTAATTGATGCAGATACAAATATCGTACACAATGGTGCCACGAGCAAAAATCCTGGCGAGTAATATGCCGAGAAACGGCATTTGGTACGAAGAATCATTGTTCACATTGTTCCTCGCAACAGGACATCCGTATGTCTGGAATAAACCTACAAAGGCGTAAGTTTCGGGCTGTCTGATCGCAGCTGTCACTAATGGAGGTAGATCTATCAGGATTCGGGATGGCATCCCATGATTTTCTACATGCCCTATGTAACCCTAAAGGGACTTGATTGGAAGGTCTTTGTCGAAATTTTATCTCACCAGTTCCATCCTGTGGTGCAACCATTGTTTCTTAAAGGATGTCGTTCTCCAGGATGATAATCCCATTAAACATACAGCTAAATCTATCAAGTATTGGTTTTTTATAAGAACATGAAAAATAAGTCAAATATCTTATCTTGCCCTATACAATCCCACTGACTCTATATCATCCAACCACTGTGATCTGTATAAGCGGATAAATCCAGGTATCTATATCAACTACAGCATATCTTCAGGAACTTTCATGATTTTTTCCTGAAGAATGTATAATATATAATTGTATAATATATTCTTAACCGCTATTCATGACTTGTATAAATTAATTCCAACGTGAATCAGGTGGTATTACATAACAAAGGTGATCCAAGGAGTTTACATGATGTTCCTTAGTGTTTCTATTATTTTATAACTACGTATAATATATATATATATATATATATATATATATATATATCTCTATATATATATATATAATATATAAAATATATATATATATATTATATATATATATATATATATATTATATATATATATATCTATATTATATAATAATATATATTATATATATATATAT
>OU015495.1:176324538-176561602 GCA_907164885.2 Dolomedes plantarius | reverse complement strand
TTAATAAATAAAATATTTTTAAGAATATAGATTCTTAAAAATATTTTATTTAATTTAGGGCAAAATTAACTATATCTGATGTGTATTTTTTTTCCGTATTTGTATTTATTAATTAATCACACAAAACTCCCACGAGTTCATAAGAATATCTTCTGACGATAATGGCCGGGTGATTAAAAGAAATATAATATTATATTATATTTGCTGCAATATTTATAAATATTAATAAAATAAGAAAAATCCTTAATATAAGAAATTGAGTATGTATATAAAAAACATGTGATAGAAACAAAATTACCTTTATTAGAAAATTGATTGCATCAGATAAAATAAAGGGCAACGAAAAAATTAAAAAAAAAAAGTTTCATAGCATTTAGGCAAATAGGGAGAAACTGTTTTTCGAAGAATTGCATAAATTCAACCAATTATGTGATTAAGGATTTAAGAGAGTTATTTGCAGTTAATACTTTTTTTTTATCTGTTTTATATCCTTTTGTTATTTTTATGTGAGAAAGTTCTTTACGGTGAGAAACGTTTATGAAATAAAAAAAATATTTTATATCTTGGACAATAGTTTATTTTGTAGCCTCAATAAGGCAATTTACATTCCAAACGTTATGATTCATTTTAAGGGTACAAGGGACCTTCAACCTCGAATTTTTTAATTTTCAATTTTTAACTCTATAATCAGAAAGGGAATAATTAATTCGGAAGCAAAATTCTTTTGCTACAATTAAGACCTTATAATTCAAAATAAGGAATTTTTGGTAGAAAAATGTCTTTTTTTCAAAAAACCTTTCAAAAATGCTGTCTCCTTTTCAAAATGCTCCATGCGCATCCCATATAATTTAAAAACCTTCATTTTTTTAATATAGGTTTACCATATATATATAAACAAAATTGTGCATTGAATTTATTTTTAGTAAATCAAAAGTCAAAATGTGCCTGTTATTTTTTATGTTTTTGCATGTCTCTACTTTATTTCATGGTCTTTAAATTTGAAAAAAAATATGTTTTCAAAGGATAATACATAGTTTTGTGACAAACACTGTAATAAACAATCGTGAGAAATTCGGTAGAAATCAGAAGAAAATTAAGAAGCATGGAGCTTTTTGAAAAATTCTAGTTATTTTGAAGAATTATTTGATTAGTAGGTCTTATTCTTCCACAAAATACTTATTTGCGAATTCTAAATGCATTCATTGTAGTACAAAAAATATTAAGCATTCTAATTTTGTTATTAATAGTAAAATATAGAAAATTAAAAAAAAAAACGGGGTTCAAAGTCCCTTGTCCCATTAAATTCGAATCTATATCATGATATTTTTTCGATATATCTATGAAGACAGGTATAAAGGCCTTACGTCGAAAGTAGTGATTTAAATATACCAAGTTATTGGATTTTGTACTAATCGCAGAACTATAATTTTGACTTGAGTCTTTTGTACAAAGAAAAGGTTTTTTGCATACAAAATTCATAGACCTAATCCTTTTGTACCAGTCAAAATATTTTTTTTTATCAATACTAACAGATATCTAAAAATCCCTGTCTTTTACTTAAGCCCTTTATACCGGGCATCAAAGATATGTTGAGAAGATTTTTCATGTGAGAGTAGAAAATTAACATAATAGGGGAAATTAATTTGATTCAGAAGCGAAAATTTTCATATTGAAGTCAAGCATATTGAAATTTAGCCTTAATATTTTTTCATCATTTGCAGATGGAAAAAAAATTATAAATATAAATATTATTTTAAATATTATAACTGGAGGATATTTACACTTAAAGTCATAATAAAAATATGAGTTTTTAAAATTCTTAAACTCAAGTAGTGATGTGAGAGGGTTCCGAATGTATTTTCTATTTATTAGTGTATCTGGTCAATTGCACACTTTACCACATTGAAATAATCATCAAATCATTTTTTTCAAGCCAAACTGCTTTGAAAACTCCTTCATTGCACGTAAACAAAGTTTTCCTTGTGTGTCATTTTTTGGGTCCATTGTTCCCACTTCTTTTTATTTTTATTTATTTATTTATTTTAAAAATCAGACATGAATGGCTCTGCCTAGTACTTATTATGACTTACATTAACATTTTGAGTTTCTCTATGGTTGATATGGTAGGCAGTCCAACTCGAGAAGGCAGTCCAACTCGAGAAAATCACATTAATCCAGTATAATCAGGTTTATTTCTTCTTCCAGCAACCACTGTTCCAAGTAGCGCATTTTTGAGCGCTCGCCATTTACATTTTGGGGAACGCGGCGAACACACGTCCTTCCTCAACAAATTTCTCCCGCGCTCTGACGAAACTGCTATTGTCTTTAGACCATCTAACGCCATCGCGCATGAGTGTGACATTTACACCGAAGATGAGGCATAGGCGGAGCCACAAGCTGTCACTCAAAACCAACGAAAAACCCGGGGATTCCCCTTTTTCTCTCGATACGTTTCGGACTAAGATATAAGAATAATGGCGAATTACGCCACGAAAATAATTTGATTTCTAAGCCCCCTTTAATATAAATTAATCATTCCTTTCCCAATTAGTTCTTCACACACACACACACACACACACACATATATATATATATATATATATATATATATATATATATGTATGTATGTATGTATAAAAATGAATATGTATGTATTCTAGTTTTTTTTATGTTAAAATAAATGTACAAGTTTTTTTCACTTCTTCATTTTCAAATGTATTGCTTAGTATAATGTAGTATTTTTTGGCCATGTATTTTTCTTTGTCTATTACTTGTCACGTTTATTTCACTTATAGACTCCTATAGCGTCCTACATCGAGTACATGGTGTAACATGTGTCACAACTGATTGCTCTGAGGATTAACTAGTTGTTATTTCCATTGGTAAAGGTCATACATACTACGTGGTATTTGGGTGAGAGCCCAACCATGCATAATAACCTGTTTGAATATGTGTATAAATGTTTATGGTGTAAAATGTGCTGTAATTCGTTAAATTTATGGACAGAGTTAAAAAATGCCCAGTTTTTTTTTACATTGAATCTAAAAGAAGAGTTAATTTTTGGGTCGGTTTTGATTCATTCCATGAAGGTTTGGTTATGGATATTGGGACATAACAGCCTGGTAAACTGTAATTTATGGATGTACCAAAGTTTTAAATGATTCCTGTATTTCAGAAAAATCAGCTTATCCGAGAGTATTGGTAAATAGTAAATAATTTTGATATTTTTGAAATCATTTGATTATCATCCTCAATAATAATTAAATAATATATGTGTTCAAATAAAAATATCAATTATAATTTTTATTTCAATGTATCAACCAAAGTTAAGTATCTTCTTTTTTAAATCTACATATAACATATAGGGAACCTACATAGGCAGTGTCAGATCCCAATAACGTAAATGTGATGCCTTATTTATAGTTTGTGATAAACTGCATTAAGATCAATTAATTCATAATTTTTCAAAATTAAATTTTATAAGGGATCTACTTGACACATACCCTGGAAATCTGTGGAATTATTAAAACTAATTTGTAATACCTGATAAATTTTTGATAATATACACACTGAAAAATATATAATTTGAGGAACAAATTTTATCAAACAATCATCGGACATGACGATGAAAAATTATTTGGAATGCTCATTATCTGATGCTGAAAATCTGTAAAATGAAAAGTAAACTGCATTCATTATTTTAATTGCTGAAAACTTAATCTCTTTGATTTATCAATAAACAATATTTATTAGTATAATGAGAATATTATGAATTATTACAAATCATTTTTAATTCATTTCTAATAATTCATAGATTTTCATTGATTATATGAATAAATACGTAATAATTAAAGGCTTTTATCACACGCACTTCAGAGATTAGGAAAAAACCTTGTTTGGAATGATTAGAATCCTTGATTCTAAAAATCTGTGAAATAAAAAGTAAACTGCATTCAATTTGTCTCTGAAACCTTAACGATTTTCATTTATCATAAAAGAAATATTTATAATTAATATTATAAGTATATTAAGAGTTTAATATGGGTTATTACAAATCGTGTTTAAAACTGTTTTGTAATACATAACTCATAAAATTTATATATATATATATATATATATATATATATATATATATATATATATATATTTAAAAGGAACAACTTTTATCTTATGCTCATAAAAAAGATTGGAAAAAACCTTGTTTGGAATGCTTACAATCCTCGACTTAAAACATCTGTAAAATGAAAAGTAAACTGCATTCATTATTTTCATCGCTAAATTCTTATGTCTTTGATTTATCACCAAAAATATTTATTATTATTATGAATATATTCTGAGTTTATTTTAAATTTATTATGAGATTTTACAAATCATCTTTAAAACTGTTTTGTAATAACACATTAATTTTTAATACATATATAAAGGGGAAAATATGTAATATAAGGAACAAATTTTATCGTATGCACATCAAAAAAGGTTAAAAAAAACCTTGTTTGAAATCCTTAGAATTCTCATCTCAAAAAATCTGTAAAATGAAAAGTAAACTGCATTCATTATTTTCATCGCTAAATCCTTAATGTCTTGGACTTATCACCAAAAAATACATCTCCGATAAACAAAGAAAAACTTTTTCAAGGTACCTCAAAATTTATTTCGGAATAAAATTACATACACACTCAAAAAGAAAAAAAAATTCGATTACACTGTGGCTTACCAAAAGTCTCGAAGAGTCACACAACAACAAAAGGCTTTCTTAATAAACCGTCCTTTTAATGTTTGATTATTTTTATTTCCATCGTCTTAAAACTCCTGAAATTAAATTCGACTGAAAAAAAAATGAATGAAAAATGTGTTCTTTTTCTAACCTAGATATAAAGACCAAACCATTTCTTTTGAATTCTAAAGTAATGATAGAAAGGTTTTCCAGGGAAATTAATGGTGATAAACGGAATGAATATCACTTTCAACGGAACCAGGAAAAAAAAAATAAATCAGCGAGAATGGGAAGAATGCAATTCATTTTTAAAATTAAAGCGATGTATTATGTTCTCATAAAAATATCCCAGAGATAATTATCTGAGTAACAAAGCCAATTACTTTTTTATTCAATTTTCACGGTTTGTTAAAAAATAAGATTTAACAATGTACTTTGTGTTTCTTAAAAATAATTAAGTTTGTTCCTATTACTCGCATTGTTTTTTTATACATATAATTCTTTGGGGCACATAATTATTCTAACGACGACAATTTCATTTAGCATTTTTCAACGTTTGTTTGGGATGTGCGATTAAAACATATAATTTTTTCACACTTCAGTTTGAATTGAGAGAATCATAATAGATGTAGATAAGAAAAAAAAATTCTAGTAAAAACTAAACTATATAAAAATCTGTACACTGCGTGGTTTTTAATTATTTCTTTAATCAGTTATAAGCTAAATATTAGCTACTGCTGATAATATTCAATAACATACTATTTCAAAATATTTACATTATATTTTTTTAAAAAAATGATCTAATATTTAACGTCAGGAATGAACAATGCAAAATTTTTCTGCATATTCCCTGTATGTATTGCTTCATTTGTTTAGATAATTTATTACTTTAAATAATTGCAGTATCCACCTGTACAATAAATTACTACGCATTTTGAAACTGGGGCTGTTGAACTGTCAAATGTTTTCAACCCATTGCCTGCTAGTGTTGCGTTTTCGCAACATTAATTTAACATTTTTTAAAATATAAATATCATCAATTTTGTGTTAATAAATAAAGACTATGTTAAAAAAAAGTCTTGAAATCTAGTGATAAAATATTAAAATGAATTTATTTTTATATTTTAATAGTTAAATCTTTCAACAAATGTTACTGAATTTTAATTGCTGATATTTATCAGTTTTGATGAATTTTCATAGATTGCAGCAAATGCGCAATTTCAAAGGCAGCATTGAAACAGAAATCTTGATCTCTTATAAATAAAATGGCGACATCAGGCAAGGTTGTTTCTGCTACTATTTCTTGTTAATTATTGGTTATAAAAAAATGTTGTGGAAACGCAACACTGGCATGATCCAGTATATAATTAATCTAATGTGCTCATAATGCTGTTTTTAAATTATCCTTTTTATATTTCACATCCATTTAGACAAACACGATGTCTGACCATCGATGAAGCTTTAGAATACTTAAATGCACTGGAAGATGGTGATTTATCTGATATTTCATTAGAAAGAGAGGATGAAGCTCATCAATGTGATCTAGTTACTATTTCTCCAGACCCAGACGTAGTCACAAATGATGAAGATTTAAAAGATGATCTGTCTCATGATAATATACATATTGAAAAGGATGTTTTGGGTGAAATTCAACATCATGATCGTAAATCACATTGTTCAAAAATAGTAGATAAAGTAAAAAATCCTCTAAAAGCAAAATTTATTGGAAAAAGTCCTCTCCAACTTATAAATTGAAACCCGTCTCTAATGAAGAAGAAAAAATAGAGATTATATCAGGCGATTTGTCCAATCTTCAACCTATTCATGTGTTCTTAAAATTATTTAATGAAACACTTTTGGAGCATATTGTAGCAGAAACTGTAAAATATGCTCGTCAGAAGAACATGTTAAAATTTTAATTGACTGTTCCTACTCTCAAGCGTTTTATTGGCATCCTACTTTTCACAGGTTATTCTAAATTTCCACAAGAGCAGTTATTATTGTTCGGTTGCTGAGGACGTCAGCTGTCCTATTATTAGACATACCATGAATTGTACAACGTATTTGTCTATAAAACAAAGTATGCATTTGGCTGACAATACTTCGTTGGATAAAAGTGATAAATTAGCTAAAGTTATACCGTATTTGAATATTTTGGATATTTTTAATGAAAATTTTATGAAGTTTGATGTTTTTATTACTAATCTCTCAATTGATGAAATGATCCCATGCTTCGGAAAGCATTCAAGTAAAATGTTTCTGAAGGGGAAACCAGTCCGATTTAGCTACAAAGTATGGTGCTTATGTTCTTCAAGTGGTTACTTATGTCAATTTGATATTTATACGGGAAAACTGCAAAAAATATCCGTTCTTGAACTAAGTGCAGATATCGTAATGAAGCTTATAAAAGTTGTTAAAATCCATGTAATTACGTGGTATACTTTGATAATTTTTTACCTCCCATAATCGTATATTTGAACTTTGTAGCATGAAATTTTGTGCAACTGGAACAATTAGACCATTAACAGAACTGGGAATTGCCCTCTAATGTCTGTTGGATATGAAGAAAACATAATGCTGAACATATGGCACGGCGTTTAATAAAAAAATAATTAATTTCTTGATAACTCTGTAGTCACTATAGCTAGTAAATGGGATTTTATTGAACCCCCCCCTCCCCCATAACGTCTACCAAACGCTATTCTAGGAAGGATAAAAAGAACATTTCTGTAAAACAAACACAGTTAGTAGCTATTTATAATTATTATATGGGTGGAGTTGATCTCCTAGACAATTTCATTGCTTCTTGTCGGATACAAATTAAAGGCATACAATTGTGGTGGCCAGTTTTCACTAATTTCATAGACATAGCAACAGTGAATACACTGAAACTGTATCGAATGTGCATTAATCCTTCAATAAGTTTATTAGATTTCCAAAGATCTCTGGTAATTTCTTTACTTCGAAACACCAACAATCGATGATACATCCAAAGAAGAAATTCATGAATCACTAGGAAAATTTAAAAGTCCTGGACGTCCATCACATATGAAAAATTTATTTTTGAACAAAATGAAGCAAGATTGCACCAATCGCATAATTGAGAGAAATCCTGAAAATTAAAGGAGACGCTGCAAACATTGCAGTAGCCAAACTGTAACAATTTGCAACAAATGCTCAGTCCTACTTCATGCTGAATGTTTCAAACCATTTCATGCAACTCGGAAATAAAATATACTGCTTTCTGCCAGTGTTGCGTTGTGTTGCGTTTTCTCAACATTTTGTAAATCACAAAGAAATAATTACACTTTTTGGAAAATGGTTTAATTCCTTTAGTTATACAATTATAATCATAAGAAATTGATTTTGTCTATTTTTGTCTACATTAAGTGTGCACGGCAAGTAATGGGTTTTAATCATTTCACAAAATGCTATAGTAAAATAAATGTAAGAATAATTAACATAGCGTGATTTAATTTTTATCACTTCATACAATTAATCATAATAAATTTGATTCCAAGAAATACAACTTTTTTTTTTCCCATTCAATTAAATGGCAATTACACTGCTCAAAACCATTAGGGGAGCACGTGGTTTTAACGAAATTACGCAAATACTTACACCGATAAGTAACATAAAATAAATCATCCATAATTTAAAGCCTAGCAGGAAACAGAAGAAGAAAACTTCATATGCAAATCAAAGTTCATGACGTCAAAAACCAGAAAAAGAACATAAGGGCGGTAATCCGGATGTTGCAGAAATGTCTGTTTCACTGCCTTAACTGTTAAATTCGATTGCTCAGTTATTCTTTATGAGAAAAGGTGACTTGAAAATGTCTCAACAACGTGATTTACCGGAATCCATGGCATGGCGTATTATAGGCAGACTTGAATCCGGGCAAACACAACGTAGTGTCACGGACGCTGTTGGAGTCGCCAAGTGTCGTTGCAAGGCTGTGGAATCGATTCCAAGAAACAGGGAATGTTAGACGTCGACCAGGGCAAGGTAGGCCACGTGCCACTACAGCAACTGATGACCGGTATATACTGCTAACAGCTCGTCGAAGCAGAACAGACAATGCCACTCAACTGCAAAGACAGTTGCTCTTGGTAACAGGACGAAGATTTTCCAGCCAAACAGTATGTAATAGGATTCATCATGGAGGTCTCTATGCATGTAGGCCAATGGTCTGCATTCCGTTGACCTCACGCGACCGTGCGGCTCGAAGAAGATGGGCTGCTGAACATCGAGATTAGGAGCAACATGATTGGAGACAAGTGCTGTTTACAGAAGAGTCCCGATTCAGTCTGCAGTGTGACACCCGACGTGTTTTGGTATGGAGGAAAAAGGGGCACTCGAAATAACCCCACATTCGTTCGTGAAAGGTCACAATACATACTAGCTGGTTTTATGGTATGGGGTGGAATCAGCATAGATGGACTTACGGATCTGCATATCATTCGGAATGGTACTTTGACGGCCCGAAGGTATGCAGACGAGATACTGAGACCTCATGTCATTCCTTACTCTTCAGCCATTGGAAATTTCTTTGCTTTCCAGCATGATAATGCCAGACAGCATACAGCTCGTCTTGTGGAGAACATGCATGAAGCTGAAACAATACAGCGTATGCAATGGCCAGCGTGCTCTCCTGACCTGAGTCCAATCGAGCATGTTTGGGACATGCTTGGACGATGCATTGCTGCGAGACCAAGGCCTCCTTTTAGTGTCCGAGATTTGGAGATTGCACTTCTTGAGGAGTGGAACAGTATTCCCCAAAGTCTTATCTATAACATCATCGCATCCATGGAAAACAGGTGTGCAGCAGTCTTAGCTGTTCTATGAGACCACACGCCATATTAAAAATCTTGCATCAATTTTTAACAATATTTTTTTTATCGTTTACATGTAACCAAATTGTTGCCCTAAATCATCTTTCATGTTTTTCCATATTTTCAAACAATTATAGCTTAATTACAATTTTTTTACGTTTTTTTCTGTATTGCGCATTGATACGCGTGTACTATCCATTTTATGCCAATACATGGCTGTCTCGCATGGTTTTCTTAACTTCTTTGCTTGCTCTCCTGATTTTTTTGAGCAGTATATATCCTAAAAATTGTCCGAACCTTCTTATCTTTGGGCTAGAAGGGGAAAAACAATACTCCCCGATTGCAAATTAAGCCCTTGATTCTCGATAATCTTCCCCTGGTCATCAAAACTTCCCCATCTAGTTTGGTGTTTGATGGACTGATGAAATATATATAAATGGCAGCTAGGAAACAGGTATAATTCATCGTGAAGAGAAAAAATTATCTTCTCTTCGATCGTTGAAAATCCCCACCCTAATCATCTAGACTTAAATTTGGGGGGATAACTGTATGCAAAACTTTTATCTTAGGCTAATAGAACAGGTACAACTAATCTTGCAAATCTTTAGCTCGGAGGGAAACCAATTTCCTACCCTGTATCATCGAATATCCTCCCCTTTGTAGCCTTATTTTGAGAGGACTGCTGTATGCAATCCTCTTATACTTTGATACTAGGACAGATATAATTCATCTTCTAAATATCGGAGTGGGGAAATGGAAGGGGAAAAATTATCCTTCCCTTGATCGTCGATCATCGTCCACTAGATTCTCAAGAACTCTTCCCTTCATCATCTAGCTTTGGGTACGGTGTAGAGATCCCCTTCTCAGGAAACTAAGGAAAAGGTACAACTCTTTATTCAAATCTTTGATATGGAAGGGAAAATTTAAAACAAACATATATATATATATATATATATATATATATATATATATATATATATATATATATATATATATATATATAGATGTGTGTGTGTGTGTGTGTAAGTAAATAAGTAATATATATATATATATATATGTGTGTGTGTGTGTGTAAGTAAATAAGTAAAGAATCTTTTTAGAGAAAGGAGAATAGCTAAATAATTTAAAGAGGGGATTCAGTGTATATCTAATTTTGTGGCATCAAACGCCACTATTTTTCCCATTACGAAACGCGCAACAGAATCAAGAAAGGGGTAAAACTCGCGTGGAAATAAAAAATGAATCAGACTTGATGTGGCGGAAAGATCAAAAATCAACGAATAAGATTTAATTTTTCAGTTGAACTTTTCTGCTCCTCTTTCATCAGCATCTTCAAGTCTGATGTCCAAGGTAAATGTTGTACATTACACTTAATATAACAAGTTTATTGCCGTAAATTCTATTGTATTGCGTTTTAATACAACATTCGTCATTTACAAGAACATTTTTATTATTTAAAAACATCTAACCAAAAATTTGTTTGGGGGGAGCTCGGAACGAATTAATGGCATTTCCATTCATTTCAATGGGGAAAATTATTTCGAGATACGAGTATTTGGAGTTAAGAGCCCCGTCATGGAACGAATTGAACTCATAAGTCGAGGTACCACTGTATATATATATATATATATATATATATATATATATATATATATATATATATATATATATATATATATATATATATATATATATATATATATACACACACATTATCTACCAATAAATATTTGGACACCCATGCAAATGACGATATCTGCGGTCCTGCTATACGTCACGCCCTCCGACGTTAAATATCGTGTAGGAAACAACATTGGCATTAGTCGCATGCGGGATGCCACGAAGTGCAGAATTATCTGACTTTGATAATCGTCGAAGGTGTAATCGTTGGGTATCACAGAAATGGCCGATTCAGGACATATCTAGAGAGATGAATTACCTAAAATCGACAGTGGCCTATGTGATTCAGAAGTAGAAGGTGACCGATGATTGTCGGAATGTGCCTCGAGTCGGCAGACCCCCGCAACTGGGAGATAGAGACCGACGATTGCTATCCAGAGAAATTCCGAAGAACTGCATCCAACCGATGGCCCACATACTCTAGGAATTTCAACAGGCATCCCTGAGTGGTTTTTCAATGAATACCAATCGTAATGAACCGTATTTGCTTGGTTTTCATGGTCATAATGCCGCCCATAAGCCTTTGAGCATAAAGTCCAACCACGCTGCTCGGTTAATGTGCTGCAAAGAACGTCAAAAATGGACCGTAGAACAGTGGAAAAGGGTTCTCTGGAGCGACGAATCAAGGTTCCCCCCTCTAAAGTTCGCATGACAGGATCTCGGTCTGGCATCTTCCTGGACACCGCCTTCTGTCAGAATGCATTGTGCCCACGATAAAGTTCGGCGGTGGTAAAATTATGGTCAGGGGGTATTTCTCCTGGTATGGACTGGGACCCTCGGTCCAAATTCATGGTAAGCTCAACGCCGACGCCCACTGCACTATTTTGGATGATAGTGTCCTTCTTACGTTGTGGCAGTTTTACTGACTGAACTCATGTTACTTCCAGGATGACAACGCCAGCTGTCATGATTCGAGGTCCACCATGTATTGGTATGGTGACAGTGGGTTTAACTCAATGGACTGGTCTGCCCAGAGCCCAGACCTGGACCTTATCGAGAACATGCTGGGACGAGTTGGATCGGCGAATTAAGGGGTGCAACAACCGTTCAAAAAGGATGAAGGAACATGTATTCTCCAAGCCAAGTGGTAGAAAATACCACTAGCTGTCATACAAGGAATTCTGGAAAGCTAGCCCCGGAGGGTTTTGGTTGTAATTGATTCTCATGGAGGCTCTACCAACTATTGAATATGAATAAATTATGTTTTTCTTTTCTAACGCAGGTGTCCAAATACTTATTGGTAGATAGTGTGTGTCTATATATATATATATATATATATATATATATATATATATATATATATATATATATATATATATATATATATATATATATATATATATATGTGAGTGTGTGTGTGTGTGTATATAAAAGACCATTAATATACTTAAAAGACCATCAAATTAAATGCATGCGGTGAATCCTGTACTTTTTAGATTGGTGGTATTGTAAGCCAAGTTTAAAAAAACAACAAAAGTTTAAAAACTAGCACTAAACTTTTGTTGTTGTTTTTTTTCGACATGCCTGCACGTAATATTAAGTATCTCTTTAAATATTTCAGCAAGGGCATGAGTTTAGGGAAATCGGATTAATGTCAGGACCGTAAATTTCTTTCTAAATCTATTGTTATAAATCTTGGTCTACTTCACTGAAAAGTTTTCTAGCGTAGACTTCGATATTTCAGAAAATGCGACTCTTTAAAGAGCTTTTGGGATTTCATATTTGTTATAAAGGGCGGAATTTATTCGCTAAACTTTCAGGGATTTCGCATATTTGTTCAAATAATATAAATCATATGACAGACTTTAAAGTTTTAGGTGCAATAGATCATTTTTTCCCACCATTATTAATTCCACAATCTTTTTCAGAAGTAATTTGTGGAGCATTTAAAGTGATTTGTTTTACATTACACTTTCCCATTTACAAGTACAAATGGAATAGTACATCGTATTAAGTAAATTTATGTTATAATCAACTTGTCATGTTAAAGAGTCATCAATTCAACTTGAATGTATCGCACTTTATGTTCGTGACACATTTACTATAATATTAAAAAAAAATTAAAAAAATAAATAAATATGTATCTTAATATTTCAAAACCTCATGATTTAATTTTGACTAAATCAATGAATTTATTGGTATTATTTTTTCTATTTCAATGTTCTTATTCTAATAAACAAATGGTGAAAGGAGACCCTAGATTTGTTTCAGCATTCTAATGGTAATTTTGAAAAGAATGTTTAATGAAGAAAAAAAGTTGTAAAGGTAATTTCAAATGTGCTATAGCATGAACACAGCTGTATTAACAAAATTACATCAACGAAAAATTATGTGAAGTGCAATGATCATTTAACTTCAGACTAAGTCTATCAATTTGCTTTAATTTTACTTATCTTTGCCCAAATATATAATAAATATTATGTTTTTACATGCCATGAGGAAATGTGTGTTAACACAGCAAATCTGGCAATTATTATAGAAAAAGTATATACACGTATTTCATGCTCGGAATTCTTTCTCAAAACTAAATCGACTGCTACGTTTGAATGCCACTTTCAGACTTTTTTGATTATAATATACACATATTTCATGATTGCAATTCTTTCTCAAAACTAAATCATCTGCTATATTTCAATGTCACTTCAGTTATATAAATAATCGCGTCAAGGCTAAACACACGTGTTTGTAGCTAAGTCAACGTGTCCTGCAGTATATTTGAGTTTGAACAGGTAGCTTGGGATAGTTTTAATTCTTGAAATGAATAGATAACACATTCATTGAAAATGAATGACTTTCCATCTTTATAATTTCATTTTTAAAAAGAAACATTCCGGCGTTGCCACGTACATGAAAATAATATATCAAATTCATTCTTGCATGCGCCAATAAATGAATAAATCACGTTTTTAATTCATGTATATTTATTTTTACGGAAATGTTATAATTTAACTGGCAACAATGAAATTTTACAATAGCTTTGAACAAAAATATCCGGGGAAATTTGGCGATTTTCAATATCCGTTGATACTTCTAACATAATTCGGGAATGGAACGTCGTAGCGGAATGAAAATTGTCTATAATCAACGCGCAAGTTCAAGCAATAAATTGACCAAGTTTCATCGCAATCGGATGAATGGTACGGCAGAGCATAAAATACGAACAAACAAACAAACAAACAAACATTCATTTTTATATATAGGGATATATATGTGTGTGTGTGTATAAGTTTATATAGTTTGATAAACAATGCAATCAGAAACCGATATTATGCACAAATTGTG
The DNA here is from genome assembly GCA_907164885.2 of Dolomedes plantarius. Lineage (NCBI taxonomy): Eukaryota > Metazoa > Arthropoda > Arachnida > Araneae > Dolomedidae > Dolomedes > Dolomedes plantarius. Next base: position 176,547,091 of record OU015495.1, on the reverse strand, counting down.
CTGGCAGATCAAAACCGGTAAATAGCTTGAATATGAGAAATTTAAAGGTTAATATGTGGTGCCCGGATAAGAACTGCGGTGTTGTCGGATTTTATGAAAGACTTTGTTTGATTCCGACTTGGGGTTGTCGGTTCTAGGGTTTAACGGCTTTTGAAACCCGGTTTTAAAAACCGGTTTTTAAAATAAATTTGTCACGTTTGAAAACCGGTTTTTAATTTAAGAAAAACCGGTTTAAAAGAATTCAAATTATTATGTAAAAATTAATTTTTAACTTATTTGATTTCTTGAAAAACCTGAAGAAAAACTTACAAATCCAGACACTGAAAGCTGAATTTTCATTATTATAGGCAACGAGTAAAAGAACCAAAAACTCAGATTTGTTATTTCATGCCCTGAAAACTGTAAAACTAAGCTCAGTTGCTAGTGAACGAGTATTTTCAATTTCAGGCAATATTGTTTCCAAAATAACAACAAGACTTAGCCACCATTTAGTGGATATTTTATGTTTTTAAAATCCTATTTTCTTAGGAGAAATTAAAATTAGTGAAATAAATATAAATATTATTTGAAATTTGAAATTTTTGTTTAAGTTTTCTTTATTTTGTGTAAGTAATGTGTAATCCTTATTTTTTTTTTATATTTTGACTTTGATTTCGTTTTTTGTTATCTATATATATAAAACAGTTCCGTAACTGACTCACTGACATACAACGCACAGACCAAACCGCTGGACCTAAAGGACTGAAATTTTCCATGGCGATTCTTCTTATAGTGTAGGGGTGCACTGAGAAAGATTTTTGAAAAATTCTTCTTAGATTTTTTAAAATTAAATTTTTAAGCTGTTTTTGTAACTTTTTTTAAGTTTGCATTTAAAATAATAATTTGAGAGTTATAAAATTTAAATCACGAAAAAGATCATAAAAATTCCTTTAAAATGAAATCTTTTTTGAGTCTTCACCCTGGTTTTCTGATTTTTGGTGAATTTTTAAAGATTAATTTTTAGAATTAAATTTATTAAATGCTAATCACGTGATTTATTTTTCTGGTACCTAAATTAAATTTATCGTCACGTACATAACAACTAAATAGACAAATTTTTTTTTCTTTCTAATGCAGCAGATGATTGGATATTATCCAAAAAAAATAAATATCCCTTACGATATATATATATATATATATATATATATATATTACATCAATTGTATACATTGATCGTCGTATTTATTATAAATATATATATTTATTTTTTTGCCATTAATCGCATACATTGACCGTTGTATTTAATTTGAATGTACTCCGTAGAGAAGTGCGGTTTTTCAGCTAGTTTTATATAAATTACATAAAATATTTTTCCTTCTTCTATTTCTTTTTTGACAAAAATTCGAAAATCGACTAAAACCGGTTTTTTTAGAAATTTGGAATTCGAAAACCGATTTTTCAAAAAGTAGGTTTTTGTATAAACCCTAGTCGATTTACCTACCTGGTAAGCTTGCCCTCCGGGCCTGTGTGTCCCGACTGGGCGGATTGCCGTCGGAAAGCTCTGATATCAGTATTTTTGCCGTATACGCGTCAAGCTGTGGACGGTTTAAACTTTTCAATTTACATATCATGAAATTATTGAACTTAAAGGAGGATGATAAATTGTAGGCATAGTTTATACTGTTTATATAAGAAATCTCTTTTATAAAATTCTAAACGTCGGATTTATTTTACATCTATCCCTCACACAAAAGACCTAAAAATATTTTCATGAAAATAATTTACTTGACTATTGCGTCTTGATATTGTTAGGCAATCCATCTAAACTTGATGGATTGTGTAAACAAGATGTAAACAAGATGTAAACTTGCGTCTTGATACTTTTAGGCAATCCATCTAAACTTTGTGCATTGTTTTGATACTGTTGTTCCTAATGCCACCTGGACGGAAGTTTCCCGCCAGGTCTGTATAAGTTTCAGGCAGAAATATGCGATTCCTGTTTATGTATAGTATCACAAGTGTTGGAGTCTGTCTTAACTAGTTGCCATCGCAATTTTGATCGAGCATCCCCCATGGATCGCACTCTCTCCCACCATCTCTGACCTCAAAGAGGGACTCTCCGGTCCACGGATTTAACGTGCCCATATCCGGCCTAGACACGGGGGTATTTAAAGGCGCTCTTCGGGATTCGATCCGAGCATACTCAGCAACGAAATCCGGCGATATTCCACAAGGATACCAATAGCCATGCATCGATTTAATGTATTTGACATGGCCAGTGAAATATTGTTATAAATATAAAAATAAATACTTGTGCATAATTCTAGAGTATCAAGGATACGAAAACAAAGAACACAATAAAAAATTGACTACGGTAAACTAAGACTAAACAGAAAGATGTATTCAATTTACAGTAGGTCTTATAGAGATTATAAGATAATTAAACTAAACAAAGGGGAACATGTTTAATTCAAAAGTTTTTAATTCAAGGAGCTGAATTTTATTTTTTACGGGTATGAGTGTTTATAAGTTTGTTGCTTAATTTATATAGTAGGATTCATTATTAATGGCTAATTTTACGCTAAATTTACAGGTGCTATGTAGTAGCCCTGTAAATTTATATGCCCTTTAATTTATGCCTATCTTATTCCTCTTGGAAATGTCGTGTACCATAGAGAGTTATATGCGTTTACAACACAGTTACAACACAACCATATTGGCTTATTTCAGGTCGATGTTTTCCTAGGGAGAAAATCTTTCCAGTGATTGACGACTTGGATTTGAATTTTTTTTATAAAAATTGTACTCACTAAAAGAGGAATAAATTTTTATTCGGGTATATTTTTCATTGCTAAAAAGAAAAGAAAATAAAATTTTTACACGAAGGAAAATATGATATACAGGCGGCCTTCGACTTTCGCACATTCTACATTCGCACAATTCGCTATTTGGCCCAGTTTTAAAAATTCAACTTTTTAAATATTTTTGAAAGATGGACCAACAATAACAGATTTTTGGAACAACTATAATATATGGAACGGAATTCTTAAATATTGGATACTCGTGGGTTGAAACAAAAGAGTCGACAGCGAAAGGTTCCTGGAAGCAGTTATACCCACAAATGATGAGTGATTTTATGGATTTTGAAGAAACACTGGAAACTATCACAGATGAAATATTTGAATGAACTAAGCTTGGACGTCAACAATGAAGATGCTAATTATTTGATTGAATCTCACTCAGTACCTCTGTCAAATGAATACTTTCAGCTCGATGATGCAATATACACTGCTGGCCACCCAAATTGCAACACCAAAAAAGACAAGAGATATCACAACCAAATTTATTTTGTAGATAACATGTTGACCAAGTATCAAATGGTTAAATTTATAGACTTCTGTGAAGTGTAGTTCCTGCCAAAATCAGTAGCCAGAGTAGCCGCCATTGTTGGAGATCACCGCTGCCACACGCCTTGGCATTGATTCAAAGAGACTTTGGATGAGTTCTTGGGGTACAGCAGACCAAGCAGCTTCCACACGTTGCCAAAGTTGATCTGCTGTGGCAGCTGGGGATGGAATCTGAGTCAATCGTAGAGCAACCATGGACCACATGTTTTCTATCGGCGAAAGATCCGGAGAGCGAGGCGGCCAGGGAAGCAATTCAATCTGGCGATTGACGAAGAACAGTTGAACAATGCGTCCCACGTTTGGTCGCGCATTATCCTGTTGAAATATGGCTGTGGGCAAGCCCTGAAGGTAAGGAAGGACAACTGGTTCCAACACCTCGTAGATGTAGCGCTGGCTGTTTAAAGTACCGGCAATGCGTACTAGAGGTGTGCGAGAGTGATATCCAATACCGCCCCATACCATAATACCCGGTGCAGGACCAGTGTGGCGGTGCATATCGCAGCTGCTCAGCATCCTCTCTTCACGGTGTCTCCAGACTCGAATGCGACCATCGTGGTGTTGCAGACAGAAGCGTGACTCGTCAGTAAAGACAATTTCATTCCATTCTGCCGTCCACATCCTTCTGTCATCGCACCATTGGCGGTGGAGACGTCTGTGGTTCTGCGTCAAGGGTAGACAAAGCAATGGACGTCTTGCGGACAGACCACTCTGCTGTAAACGGCGTCGAATGGTACGCGCAGACACTGAATGATGCGTTACAGACTGCATGTGCTGTGCTATGGTTCGTGATGTGTCTGAGCGATCCGTCACTGCCATGCGCACAATTTGCCTGTCATCACGTGAAGTGGTACGCTGAGGTGGATGCGATCGAACACGCCGGTCCGTCATACCCTCCTGCATCCAACGATCACATATCCGCATTACAGTTGTTTAGTTTCGTCCAACACGACTACCGATTTCCCTGAAAGATAATCCACAATCTCGGTAGGCCACTATCCTTCCTCTGTCGAACTCGGATACTTGATCAAAAGATGATCGCTGTTTTGGACGAGGCATAATGGATCGTTGTTTTGAAAAAACCACAAGAAAAACACAATTGCCGAACTTGAAATCGTCGAAATCTCCAAGCCTTAAATAGCGCTTTGAAGTGGCGCCACAGGCGCGCGTGATGTGCGTCTGCGCTGAAATTCTAATCATTTGCATATCTCACCTCCGCTAATGCATGTTGCAAATTTCATGTTATTTGCATGTTTCCTTCAGGGTGTTGCATTTACAGTGGCCAGCAGTGTATTATGAAACAAATTGAGGAATAGATTGAGCAACAATTGAGAAACAAAGAAATACACGGAAAGGAAGGAAGGAGAATCTGATAGAAAACGTCAAGACTTTGACAATTAAAAATATGAATGAAGTCTTCATTCATCTTGAAAAATTTTTGGCTATTATGGAAGAATATGATCCCAATGGTGAACGTATATCTCAAGTACGTAGGGCGATTCAGGAAGACATAGCATGTTATACAAATCTTTATAAATAAAATAAAATAAAAAAAGGTGGTATTCAACTAACTCTTGACAGGTTTATGAAGAAAACACCCGAAAGCCCTTATATAAGCCTCGTTAACTTCATTGTGCATACTTATTGATAAATAAATATTTTAAAACACAGTTTTTGGTGCATCCCTCTACTTTCGAACATTCCACATTCCCACACACATTCAGGAACCAGTGTGTGTGTGAGTGTGTTGCTAAGGTCCCTGGGGCTGACGACTGTCACACCCCAGTCCGGTGTACATATGAATACAATGAAATCGAAACATAAATCCCACACTCACAGAAGAATTTTTTATTAAAAAACAATGACACTGGCGTTGGACGATGGATTGCAGCTCCCCATTTGCTGGCGGAAGACTGAAGAGTTCCCCAGAATACAAACAAGTCTTATGCGGGAATCGAACCCGCGCCGGCTGATGCCTTATCCACTTAGCCACTGGGCGACTCAGGAACCAGCTATGTGCAGAAGTGTAGGGCCGTCTGTACTGTGTTGTAAACGCATATAACTGTCACTGTAGTAGATGACATTTCCAAGAGGAATTAGATAGTAATGTAAGTGTCCCAAATATCGCCTACCCTAACTTTTTTCGACATTTGATCCACTTTTTAGTTTCTTATTAGGCTGGAAACTTAAAGAACATCCCTAAGAACTATTTCCTTTGGAATCCTGAGATCAACCAGCTCCAAAACCAGTGCCAGTTTAAGTTATGTAGCTAAATTGGAAAAATTGAAATTTCTAGTGAATCCCAGAGCGGTTCCTAATATCGGCTACCTCTGTTCCTATTACCGCCTACCAGGCAAAATTAGGCACTTGTTAAAAGGAGTTGCTAGCAAAGTCCTTTTGAGCACGATTGCTGGAGTTGCAATGGGGGGGGGGGAGATAAGAAGAAAAACTCAAATAAAAACACAGAACAGAAAATCTATTGTGGAAAAAGTTAAACAGAAGTAATACCAATAATTTAAACCTATTTTGGCCACTTAATCATTCAAACAGAAGGAACATAAATATTTCCTGCGCTCTCCATTGGATGCATCACAATATTTGTGGTTCCACTGAAAGCAGGAGGTACACAGGAGCCACTCCTGACCACAGCTTCCCCCTCTATGCCGATGACATTTTGTATACAGCTGATTTCCCTTTCGAGAAAATCACCTGTACATTTTTACTTTGGATAGTTGTAATGCTCGTTTCGTCAACATTAAAAGTTCTGGTAGGGTGGAACTTAATTTTCTCAAGTTCTGCTTCAAGAATTGTGAAGAAAGATTTAATGTTTTCTTCAGTGAACCCTAAGATTCTGGCTCTTGACAATGACTGGGGAGTTCTGATTGTCAATTGGGAAGCGTTTCTTTTCAAAAACGAATTCAGTCACTTTCAACCAGGTGAGTTTGTTTTTCAGAGCAGGGGTGGGGAAGATTGTTTCTCAAGGCAAGTTGGTAGGTCATCTGATTTTAACATCCTTTCGAGTCAAACCAAACAAATTGGATGCGTTTTCCTTGCAGTAGTTAACTTGCCCCTTTTCTAAATCATCCGTCAGTACAGGTTTTCTCCAAAGTTTCTTTCTCACAACTATTCTAACCTCCGCATTTCCATCATTTTTCTCATTCTCATCTTTTCTAATGTACTCAAGAATCGTAAATCTTGGAATGCCAAACTGTTTGGAAGCCTTCCCAATGAGGCCTGCAGACAAAACGTACTCCATGTCTGTCTATTTTCAATTTCCTTTGGCATCTTAAACAAGAGTCCTCCAACAAAAAATAACGGAACGTGTAATAAAATAACTAAAATTAAAAAGGAAACAAGAATGCAATACTTAGTTATTGATTAAAGTACCTGTTCCAAATATTGCCTGGTAGGCTATATTAGGATCAACTTTGTAGGCGATATTATGAATACAACACAGTCAACACAATTATGCTAAGAACAAAGTTTAAAACACAGTTTTTTCAAAAATAATAGCACCTCTGCATTCTCTGTTAAATGCACTTTCAACTGGTATAAGCAAAATTCGAATTGGGATTCATCTACCTGGTTATTCACTGGATTCTTTGGAGCCAAAAGTTACGAAGACAACAGCCAAAACAATTTCAGACGCCATATAGTTTCTGCTGTCCGTGATAAGAGCGTTGTCGCTAGCGTCGCTGTTAGTACAAACCAAGAACTACGACATTACTGCTAATCATACTTAAGAAACACGAGTAGGCGATATTAGGCACAGGGGCCATATTTGGGACACTTACTCTAAAGAAATTCTTTACTACTCTCTAAAAACGGAATGCTGCTTCAGGTTACAAATCTCTACCTGTTTCAGGGTGTTAATGGGTAGTGGGTTTACATGTTTTGCGTATCCCACTTTTGTATCTCTGATTGTCATTTTTGTGAAGTCTAGGGCCGTCTGTACTGTGTTGTAAACACATATAACTCTCTATAGTAGATGAAATTCCCAAGAGGAATAAGATAGTAGAATAAAGAAATTCTTTACTACTCTCTAAAAACGCATTGCTACTTCAGGTTAGAAAACTCTACCTGTTTCAGGGTGTTACTGGGTAGCGGGTTTACTTATTTTGCGTATCCCACTTTTGTATCTCAAATATTTACCTGCCTTTCTAGTTATACTTTCATTTATGCAATATGCCTTAAACAGCCTTTCATATTTACAGTGTACGGAATACATTTTTCTTTATCCTTAAACCCAAGTTAATAATCATTGGAAGCATTTACCCCATAGGTTAACACTGAGCTGAATGGATCCAATTTGGCTATTACCCAAGAGGCAAACTGCCTCATAAAATTAGGTATATTTTACTTTAAGTCAAACATTCGAAAAAAAATTAATTTTAACATTTATACATATAACACAATAGAAAAGCAATCCAGACAGTTACTGATATGTATAGTTTAAATTTGAAAATGCTTCATTAAAAAATTCCCAGGATTCTATAAGGTTTTTTTAAGCACTAATAAGTACATTTTTTCAGTTATAAACAAGTAATTAACGGAATTTATCATACTTAGTATGAAGTGTCAAAGACTAATTAGAACAATTTCCTTAATTTAATCATGAAAGAAAATATTTTTTTTAACGTTTATGCTTAGGGAGCTATATTTAAACTTTAATTTTATAGGGGCCATTAACACAAAGAATAATTTCTTAATCATTTTAATTAAAGTATCTTTCTACTAGCTCATTGAGTGTTGTCGATAAATATCTTGAATGTTAAATAAAAATGTATTAAAGTAATTGGCAAATTCAATTTTCCCATGTCTCAGTTCGTAATTAGTCGTGTTTCGTAATAGTTAATTTTGTATATTTTTAGTTACATAGTGTGAGTTATCAAAAAATTTGAACATATTTTCTCGCGTCGTGCATTTACTAGAATATTGCTGGAAATTAATTAATTTTATTACTAAACACTTAAGAAATACTATTAAATAAAAGTGTTTCAATTCGTCTGAGATGAGTTTAATTTAATATATTCTTTGCTCAGCAGTAATACAAATTGGCATTTTTTCCCATAAGGCCATTCTGTGCTTGAATCAAAATCAGCATATTTACATACTTCCATTTAACACATTTAGATAGTTGTTAAATACTATCCATCGTTTCACACGGAAAAATAACAATCAGATATTTTTGTACACAAAAAGAATATTAAGTTTTGGCGAATAATTTATAATCTTAGCGATTTGTTGGAAAATAGCTTTGTAGAGGATCTTCTTTATGCACGCGCGAGAGATACAATGCACTACATTGGATTTATTAATCTGAAAAGAAAAAAGCCTTACTTTAAAGGACAAATAAATGCTGACTTGAAATTAACATTTTTGCTTTTAATAATTTTATTTATTTTTGGTGAATAATTTATAATCTTAGTGTTTCTGCAGCCAGATAGTAATGTAGGAGAGACAAGGTACTACACAGGATCCATTAATCTGAAAGGAACAAAAGGCTTACTTTAAGGTACAAATAATGGCTGACTTGAAATAAGACATTTTAGCTTTTGAAAATTTTATTTATTTTTTGGTGAATAAATTATAATCTTAGTGCTTTTGCAGCAAGTTAGTAATGTAGGAGATACAAGGTAATACATAGGATCCATTAATCTGAAAGGAACAAAAGGCTTACTTTAAAGTACAAATAAAGGCTGACTTGAAATAAGACATTTTAGCTTTTGAAAATTTTATTCATTTTTGGCGTATCATTTATAATCTTAGTGTTTTTGCAGCGAGATAGTAATGTAGGAGATACAAGGTACTACACAGGATCCATTAATCTGAAAGGAACAAAAGGCTTACTTTAAGGTACAAATAATGGCTGACTTGAAATAAGACATTTTAGCTTTTGAAAATTTTATTTATTTTTTGGTGAATAAATTATAATCTTAGTGCTTTTGCAGCGAGTTAGTAATGTAGGAGATACAAGGTAATACATAGGATCCATTAATCTGAAAGGAACAAAAGGCTTACTTTAAAGTACAAATAAAGGCTGACTTGAAATAAGACATTTTAGCTTTTGAAAATTTTATTCATTTTTGGCGTATCATTTATAATCTTAGTGTTTTTGCAGCAAGATAGTAATGTAGGAAGTACAAGGTACTACACAGGATCCATTAATCTGAAAGGAAAAAAAGGCTTACTTTAAAGTAAAAATAAAGGCTGACTTGAAATAAGACATTTTAGCTTCTGAAAATTTTATTCATTTTTGGCGAATCATTTATAATCTTAGTGTTTTTGCAGCAAGATAGTAATGTAGGAGATACAAGGTACTACACAGGATCCATTAATCTGAAAGGAACACAAGGCTTAATTTAAAGTACAAATAAAGGCTGACTTGAAATGAGACATTTTAGCTTTTGAAAATTTTATTCATTTTTGGCGAATCATTTATAATCTTAGTGTCTTTGCAGCAAGATAGTAATGTAGGAGATGCAAGGTACTACACAGGATCCATTAATCTGGAAGGAATAAAAGGTTTTCTTTAAATTACAAATACAGACACTTGCAATAAACACATGTGAAATTAGACACTTATGTTCTTAAAAAGTACTTTTATTTTTGACGAATAATTTATAATCTTAGTCGCTTTGCAGAAAGATAGCTAAGTAGGGATAATTCTATACACACTCACGGAAGGTACAGGGTACTCTACAACATATATTAAACTGAAAGAAACAAAAGGTTCACTTTAAAGTAGAAATAAAGGCTGACTTGAAATTAAACATTTTTCTCTCAGTGAGTTCATTCATTTTTGGCGATTACTATAGGATCTTAGCGTTTTTGCAGAAAGATAGTGGTGTAGGGGTTACGTCCATATGCACGCGTAATGCAGTTATGAGGTACTATACATGATCCACTAATCTTTAAGGCATAAAATGCATACTTTAAATTAAACAAAACACTATAAACAATCATGAAATTAGACACTTTCGGCCCTATAATGTACATTCATTTTCGGTGACTAAATTATAATTTTAGCGGTTTTGAAGAAAAATAGCTATGTAGGAGAGACTTCCACGTGCAAGTGAGAAAAATACAAGGCATTATAGGACTTCCACTATCTGTAGGAAAAATAAAGGCTTACTTTAAAATGAAAATAAATAAGGACATATATTTTTATCTTTAAAGTACATTCAATTTTGATGAATAATTTTTTTTTTATTCAGAGACTTTTGGCTGGGGAAAAAATTATTCAGGGGATGATTCTATCTGCACGCGGGAAAGATATAATATGCTATACAAGATCTACTAATATGAAATGTGCAAAAGGCTACTTTAAATTTCTGTTGTAGCGAGTGGGAAATTGTGCTACGATTTGCAAAATAACTGGCACAAATTTGCCCTCTTTTGACCAGAATTTTGATCTGAGAGTTAATAAATATCCTCCATTGTAAGCTCAAGGTATTTAACGAAGCATTTTTCATGAAAATTGAAATATCAGGTAATTATTTGTTGCAAAATAACTGACACAAACCTGTCGTTTCCTTACCATAATTTTGGTCTGCGGGTTAGTAATTATCCTCCATTATAATCTCAAGGTAGTTAAAGAAACAATTTTCATGAAATTTGCAATTTAAGGTAATTTATCCTTTTAATATTAATGCGCAGCTACATTTTTCAGGTAAAATTAATAATCATGACAAGAAAATCAACACACGAAAATTTATAAAGGGGTTTAAAATGGACGTCATCATTAAAAGTTATTAAAAAATGCCTCAGCAGCAAAAAAAAGAAGATTTAAATTTAAACAAAGAAATACATTTTTTTAAATAAACTTACAAACAACGGCATTGAATTTTTTCCTTCTCTCTTATTCCAATATTTTTCTTCACTTTATCGCTAATTAACGATATTTATCATAATTAGTAAACAGGTGCAGAAGACAAATTAGATAAAAATTAGCAGCTTGTCACATTTCATTTAAAGGAGAATCGATCACAGTTATTTTTTTCAAATATTGATTCATTCGAATTTAGAAAAATTAAGATTTTCGGTGAAAAATATTGTTTCAATTTTAATATTTTGCTGGATACTTATTTATTTCATGGAGAGTTAGCTCTTAATATTAGATATTAAGGTGGCCACGTTGATTAATGGAAATGTTGCATTTACAAGAGAGAGCTACTATGAAGAGAACTATGGAAAACAAAAATCCAAACCTCAAACCTATTTCTATAGCTGCAGTAGTAAAAGAATTACGTGCGTTATGAAGTAGAAAATAACTTATAATGGATCATGAAAGTACCCGTGAAACGCAGTTTTACCACTAGAAAGATGGGAATTTTTATCTTACTAAAACGACTGAACTCCTGCATCATGACGGTTAAAAATAAAATCACGAATTTAAAATATTTAATGTGTTTTTTTAAATGGATAAATACTTTTAATTTTGAGTTATATCATGCCAATATATAATAAATTAGTATATATTTAGACATATTTTTATGCTACTATGCCCAGCTGACAATCTGGTATGGTTTATCCGTAAAAATATATGCATGGTTTGTGAAGTCCTTATTTTTCAACACCAATATTTCCGAAGAGCCAATATTTCTGTCATTTGCGAAATGGGCAAAAGACGCAAAGTAACTAACATTTTCCGGTATTATTTTAAAGATCTCTGCCTCATTTCTATAGTGCCGCCAAATTCATGGCTTTCAGTCTTAGAAAGTCTACAACACATTTTTTCCGCCTCTTTACTATAGAATATAATTTTGTAAATGTGTGTGAATATTTCGCGTAAAATTAGAAAAAGTCATAAAATTTCAAAATCCCAAGGACATAAATACAGACATAGTGCTCAATAGTACATCCAAAACCGTCAAAATGACGGCAGCCGTCTTTATAGTTTTAAATTCTGATATTGTATATCCACTCAAATTTTATACTTTAATATTTTAAATGACACTTTCAACTTTGCGCACCAAACACTTCAAAATTTTAATGCAGTTAATTTGCATTCTTGAAACAGAGAATATAAATTAAATACGTGGATTTTTCATTTTTTTAATACTATATAAATAATTCCCCGATTATTTATGTATAAAGATAAGTATTTTTAATTAAATTAATGAATTTCTCGAATCGTGCATTTACTAGAATATTGGTGGAAATTAATTAATTTTATTAATAAACACTTAAGAAATACTATTAAATAAAATTGTTTCAATTCATCTGAGATGAGTTTTATTTAATATATTTTTTGCTCAGCAGTAATACAAATTGGCATTTTTTCCCATAAGGCCATTCTGTGATTGAATCAAAATCCGCATATTTACACTTTAATGTTTAACATTAAAGTGTAAATATGCTGATTAACATTAAATACTTCAAACATTAAAGTATTTATACTTTAATGTTTTAAATGACACTTTCAACTTTGCGCACCAAACAATTCAAAATGTTCATGCAGTTAATTTGCATTCTTGAAACAAAGAATATGAATTATATATATGGATTTTTCATTTTTTTAATACTACATAAAGAATTCCCCGATTATTTATGTATAAAGATAAGTATTTTTAATTAAATTAAGCAAAAGTCTTAAGTAAAACTGTAAAAGATTGTACTGATAAAGGACAGATTAATTTTCCTACCACACACCGATATTTACTAATTGTACCTCTATTTTCAAACTTTAACAATTTTTTTCAACTGTTACTTGGGGATTTTTGTAATTGTACTACCAAATATGTCCTTATATTGTTAGAATGAAAAAAAAATGAGAAATTAGATTCTTATAACATAGACATCAAACAGCAGCTAATCATCTAAATTTAAAAATCAATGATTTTACAGACCATTTAAAAAATGTTATTAAAGATCTACATAATGTAATTAATATGGCTTACTTAAAGAGCTTTAACTAACTGTATTTAAGAAAATTTCTAACATTTTATTTAAAAAATTCAGTAAAGTAATACATATTATATTAATATATTATGAATTTTGGCATCTTTATTTGTTGCTGAGGGTGATCGTTTAGTGAATTTAAATGTTATACGAAAACGAAACTGCCCATTTTCCTGATTGATATATTTTTCATGTACAGTTTAAGTTTTTAATAGTTTAAAAATCGTAATTATTGATTTTTATTATTGTATTTAATAGCTTTCTTCCAAGTTATAATAGTTCTAAAACATTAGTTTTCATGGTGTCCAACTACGTAATAGATAAGGACGTAATATATATATATATATATATATATATATATATATATATATATATATATATATATATATATATATATATATATATATATATATATATATATATATATATATATATATATCGAGAGAGAGAGAGACACTCATGTCCATAAATTAAGGATAACTCAGAATCACATGATAATCTAACTCTAAAGTAAAAATTTCACCTGTAGAATTATCGCACACATCTTAAAGCACAATATGCAAATTACAGGAAGGCACCAGATGACGCCGATAGTACGTCACAATGACGAGAGTGTAAGAGAGGGTGTATAATGAATGGTGGCAAACAAGTAAAATTGTTCACAAGTGTTCTGTAATCCGCTCAGTGCCATAACTGAATAGTTATGACACAGATGACGCACGTGGAGGATTTTTTTCGTGGTAGAATTATCGGCCGCCTGGAATGTGGGCGTACTCAGATGGAAGTATCCGAGGAACTTGGAATTGGCCAAAGTGTCATTTCTAGGCTTCATCTCAACGATTCCAAGATGATGGAAATGTCAGTAGACGTTACAGTACAGGTCGCCCCCGAGTTACAACGCCGAATAAACAACGATGTTTGGCAGTAACTGCCAATTGAAGAAGACGGAGCACAGCATCCGACCTGTCTCTTCAGCTATCTGCAGCTATCTGCAGCTAAATGATCGGGGCCTGCCAGATGTGTTCCAGTCACAGCAACTCACTGTAGGCGGCTATTAGCCCGGAGTAGAGATCATGCAATGTGGACATCGTCACAGTGGGCTTGTGTGATGTTTTCCGACGAGTCCAGGTTTAGCTTGCAGTCTGATTCACGTCGGACTTTCTTATGGAGAACACCAGGTACCCGTTACCACCAAGACAACATCATTTAACGACACCGTTACAGTGGGGCAGGATTGCTCGTTTGGGGTGGAATTATACTGGGCTCCAGAACAGATCTGCATGTTCTAATCGGAACCATGAACAGCCACATTTATCGGAACATCATTCTGGAACAATATGCACGTTTGTTTAGGGGTGCCATGGGTGCAGAATTTGTGTTTATGGATGATAACGCCCGTCCTCACTGAGCAAACATCGTAAAGGAATGCCTTCAATTTGAGGACCTCACCCCTATAGAATGGCCAGCATTATCACCTGACTTGAATCCGATAGAGCATGTGTGGGACATGCTTGGACGACGAGTTGCAGCCCGTCAACCACCTCCTACATATGTACCAGAAATTGGGAGAGCATTGCTTGCTGAGTGGAGTAATCTTCCCCAAGATCAGCTTGATAATTTGATACTCAGCATGCCTAGGCGTTGTACGGACTGTATTTCATCGCATGGGAGACAGACAATGTATTAGCCATCATACTAACCATGTAATACTAAGTTTTCGTAAAGGAGATATTTTTTACAATTGCTCCAGGGAGCAAAAATCGTAGTTTTTATGAATGGTATCATACATACATCTTTTTTATTCTTTATCTTTTGTTTAATAAATGGGCTTTAACCCGCGAGCACTCGGACCCAATTTCGAACACGAGAACTCGCGCCGGGTATCTCATACCCGAGTTCATTTCTGCTATTTAAATATCAATTAATATTGTTTATATGCAAACCTTACGTAACTAAAGAGCATAAAATAATAAATTAAACATTTTTAGTGAATTTTAATAATACTTACATTTTTATAGACAATTTTTACAAACTATATACTGATGTTCAACACAGAGACATTTTTCATATTTTTGGCACATAAACTTAGTTTTTCTGTCTTTATTAGTTGGGCAAATTTAGCATCGTTTATATTTTGACTTGACTTTTTTTGCAGGCGGTGCACTATTAGTGATTTCCAATTCCATTGAAGTGCTTGAATAAGTTGTTTTTGTTTGAGGCACCATCATATTTAGCATGTTGCTATCCAAGAGAACATTCTATGTATCTACGAGAGAAGCGACATATCTTGAATAATGTGTATTACCTGGAAGCTTGTTTATTACGTTTCTTCAAGGCTTCCTTACATTTTGCCGGTATTTTTTCTTCAGCCATTTTATAATTTTATCTTTACCAATATAAAATTCGGCTGTTGACAGTGAACTTTTATCTTCGGTTTCTGTCTCAATTTCAGTATAAGAATCATGATTCCTACAGTATTCTCAATCCTCAGAGGCATCATTATCTTCGGATAAAGGTTCATAATCACAAGAAACAGTCTCTAAAAGGTGTCGCAATTGTTTCATTTCCTCGTTGGAATTTAAAAAGTGCGCCATGATACACTAAACTGAAAGAAAAATAGGAAAGATCTGACTGACGTGAGGACTCGCACGGGTATGACATACCCCCCAAAATATTTTTCTCAAAATCTATTTTTAGAGCAGAACTAGGTTTTACTCCGCTGAAAGAATGTGACCTTAAATACAGCTACACGGAATTTCGGCCTAATCCGATCAGAAAGAGATAACAAAAACATTGAATGAAAATGGATTGGGTATGTCATACCCGGTGCGAGTTCTCGCGGGTTAATAATAAGTCACTTTTGTTTTGTTTCTGAAGCTTTATTTGCCGCTTTATGTCCATAAATTAAGTTCTGGTATTAAACTTAATATATATATATATATATATATATATATATATATATATATATATATATATATATATATATATATATATATATATATATATATGTGTGTGTGTGTGTGTGTGTGTGTGTGTGTGTGTGTGCTTGTTTGTTTGTTTTTGTTTGTTTTTGTTTGTTTTCGCATATATATAGATAAGCATATGTATAATATACATAAACTGTAATCATAAATAATTATCCTGATAGATAAGTCAGACACATCAGCACACTAGTTTATGATTTAAAGATTAGCGCTTATGGCATACAACTTTTCCAACAGTGGTGCTTAATAATTTTTATTAGTTTCTCTAATAAAATTAATGCACATAAGGACATTCGTTTATATATATTTTTTTCACGGCAATTAGGATCTGGTGGTTATTCAAACTGTGGATATCATTAGAAATTTGATAGATTATGCAAGTGATTCATAATGAACATATTATAATTCGTGTCTTATCCGATTCAGTTGTTTAGTTCAATTTCTGAAGAAAATAATAATACATTTTTACATTGTAAATTATTCTTCATACTTTCAAAAGTAAATATTTGTCACAAAGGAATATTAATATTAATTTTTAGCCTACGATGAATTTATGTACACAGTAATCTGCAATTGTCTGTCGTGCGTTCACAGTCTAACACAATTGTTACTCATAAGTTTCACCTTCAATGCGAGGGGTACAACTTAATGTCGCACTTATCTCTGAAATAAGCGGGTTTCGTCCCTTTAATAAATGCATCTTTATTGATTTTAAATCTCCTCTGTAACAAATGACTTTTCAAATACATCCTCGGTGACAGAAAAACAAGCTGTCCTTAGGAGCATTAACGCTTTTCCATGCAAAACGTCGATATGGGTCGATACCTTTACATCATTTGACGGAAAAAAATATCAATTTTTCAATTTGAAACATACCAAAAAGTGTACATTTGTGAAGTGTGATTAGAATGCAGTTTGTGTTCGCAGTGACGAATGGATGTTTTCACTTTGTTGTTAATCTTTTGTTTCAGCGTGAATGATACGAGTTTGTTTCGCGCAATACACTCTCACTTTCTATATTTTCATGCTTAAATAAAAAGTTTTAAATTTCTCATAAACGTTTCGCTGTCAAAGAATAACTATATACTATTGATAAAATTATTAATGATAAAAGGTTGAATATATCTAAATTATCAAATCTTAAGTGTTGTAATATGTATATACGAACACTATACCTGCAACATTTTTTAACGTAGGATTACGTTTCTCCATAACGGTCCACTGGAAAGGAAAATTTCAGACGCTAAAATCGTCAGCCTGTACCTTCGAGTTATAATTTTGGCAGTGCACCAAACCCAGTCTATATCGCTTGTACAAGCAGTAAACAGTTAAACAGAAAAGTACCAAAATGCGTCAAAATTTCTGACATACATACATATATATCTATCTATCTATCTATCTATCTATCTATATATATATATATATATATATATATATAGGTAAATAAATACATAACACATACATACATATATACATACAAAAGAGGTAAGCAACGATAAGTAATCTTACGTTAAAAACCCGCGGTGGTTTCGTTAGAAGAGACTACCTGAATTAATTTTTTTTTATTTATTCAAGTGATATTTAACTAGAGAAAAATATATTCTACAATAACCATACAATATAAAAACGCATGTCAAATGTCATTGAACGTTTTCTTTATTACACATTATATATACAAAGTTGCTGAAATTTCTTATCGTGCTCGGAAACGACCTCCGTAATGAGCTCTGGCAGACTGATTTAAAAAGTTTTACAGACTTTTTAAATGCACCCTTGGATAAAAGGCACTATTTTCCCCTCAGCAATCAAATGATTTAGATGTTTGCGGCGCAATATGGAAGTCAAAAATGGTATTCCTTAATTTCTGACTCTTGCTTCGTAGAAATCTAAAGTATGTCACTTTTGCCTACTGAGCTCTGAACACACCTGCTGAATAGAAGGACTTCTGTTTGTCTCTTGAAGGACAGAATTCCGCTGCTCACATTTAGACTTCTTGTGTTTCGATATCAGTTTTCCTGATTTCACGCCATGACACCAAAGAACAGTAACTCTTTATTTAAGTTTTCACTTACGAAGCACTAAAAATAGTTTTTCCCCCTAAAGACTGTAAACTGAAAAAACATAGTGAGTTGAAGATTTTTGCAAAATCTTCATATATTCTCCATTCTTTTACGCTTTTCTCTCTACATTTATTTCCTTAATTAAACCCGGATACAATTCTAGTACCACTTCATATCTGGATTTACCATGTATTTTGTCCTTTCTTGACTCCGCTTGCTATTTCTGGCAGTATGTGTTTTCCTTTAAATTATCTTGTATTTTTCAGTGTCATTAAATCCTTGAAGGGGGGAGTACACCTTAAAATCTTAAAAAAACTCAATTTTTTATTTTGATTTAATTTTGAAGAATGGAATATAAGGAATCTTGCGGGGAAAAAATGAAGTCGACACTACAATTAGAACTACTTTTATGGCCAAATGTATAAAGCTAATACTAAAGGAATTCATAGAAACTTTAAATTTTGAATGGCTTTTTCTGAAAACTGTTACTTTCAAACTTGTGCGCACTATTTCTTCAAAACTAATCGCTACAAATTGCTAAAATTTTTTATACTCTATATCTTGTATCTTTATAGAATTTCTACCTAAACTTAAGTAAGTACATATTACAATTTTTTTTATAGAATTTTTTTTTATTTCTGTAAAAAATAATCTCTTAATTTTTTTTTTAAAGAGAAGACTTAAAATGTTTTTAAAAATATTTTTTTAAGTTTAAAAATTTAAAAAAATTTTTAATTTATTTTTAGTACATTACAATACATTGCCTAAAAAACATTTTTTTGTGAACTATAGCAATTATTTTAGGTGTAGATTAAAGTACAGCCAATGGATAGAATATATACAAATAATTTAATATATATCTCTTATAGATTTAAAAAAATCTACGCGAAATGCATTGACCTCAGATTAATTTTTCATAAAACATTAATTGGTTTCTTTTAGATAAATTAATTTCTAATAATCTCGCCGAAATTCTGCTTTTGTTTTCTAATAGATAAAGCTTTGTATAATTCACCGTAAAAAATTGGTTTCAATTAATTACAAATTATCTGTTTGACAACTCATTAAGCTTGGTAATAAAATCAGTGTATTTTGCGCATGCAAAGGTGTACTTCCCCCTTAATTTTCAAACGCATAGATTTTTAGGAATACTCTGCACATTATCTTTGCAGTTTCTGCCACTCACTGGAGAGGTAATGTCAGAAAAAAATTTTATTTCGTAAGTTCGATGTGTTATCCATCAGCATTGGTGGGATGTATCTCCCTATGCTCTGATCTTGAAGAAAATTTCTGCTGGATAAATGCAAACAAATTCCATTTGAAACCCATTAAGAATAATACTTGTCCAGATCACTAACATTTACAGAAACAGCTTAAAACAAATCTATTAGTTCACTCGAAAAACTACAGCATAAAATAAACTTTTTCAACATCACTGGCATTACCTTGTTTTGTAAATACTCATGGTGACAATTATCACGAAACATAGAGACGTAATTATGTGATGTAATGGAAAACAGGAGCTCCAGATTCGATTTCGGAATCCTTCAAGTTGTTTCAGGATGAAATCGAAAATCAGAGTAAAAAATATTTAGCAGAAACCCTCCTCTTCAGTAACTTTTATAACCACGGAAATCCCCTATATATTTGGTTTTAACTCTTACTTCACAGTAAATAAAGTAGATTTGATCGGAAATCTCTCAGTTTCTTTACTACTGAACAAGGAAATCTCTGTATTTCTTTACTACAGAACAAGGAATCCTATTTTTATGTAGTTTAAATAAAGTTATATTTAAACTGAAACCGTCTTCATCTTCCCCGTCTTTGTTCTTAGATTTTTTTATTTTTTAAAAATTTTCTTTTTTTTATAACGGAAACATAATCTTCCGAATGAATTTTTTTATAAATCGACATTGATGACTTAAGTTTTTTGGTGGTATACAGTCATATTAGAGGTTATGAATAAAGAAAGCTTTGACGTATGTATCTATGCTTTTGTGACTTTACAAATTAAAGATTTATTGCATGTGCCGAAAGTAGCTTAGTGGTAGCGAGTCGGCTTTGAGTGCTCGGATCGAATCCCGACAAGACCCATTAAATAACTCCGTGTCTAGACCGGATATGGGAACTTTAAATACGTAGACCGGAAATTCCCACTATGAGATCAGAGAGTATAGGAGAATGTACGATCCACTCAGATGACGCCCCTGGGGGAGCGGTCAAAATTACGATGGCACCTGGCTAAATTGAACTCCGACCCTTGTGGTGCCATTTAAACCGGAACCACAGGCGTAGCGTCGGGGGAGGGGACGGGTGGCACGTGCCCCCCAACTTAACTTGAATTAAATTAAAGCGTTAATAGAAGTTCAGATAAAATCAGAAAATTGTAGGAAACTTTAAAGAAAGTTGGGTTTTTTCCGCCTTTCAAACTATGAAACTGGAGATTCCGATTATGCCTTTAGCCTTAACATATTTTTTAACAATGATATGATCCATAGCAAAAATTCGATGCTATATTTTTATTTCCATTTTATTTATATTATATTTATTTTTCTTGCTGTATAACTTTTGAATATTACTCTAACATCAATTCTATTGTTATTCAATTTCAAAAAATCATAATATTTCATATTTTAAGAACCGTCCGGTAGTCAATGCGCTGAGGAGGACCCTAACTGAATTCAGTACCTAACTGAATTTGTGCCTCTTCCCCCCCAAAAAAAGAAGCTAGAAGCACGCTACGCCTATGGCCGGAACTACATTCCTCAGTCTGCTAGTATATATATATATATATATATATATATATATATATATATATATATATATATACCTGGTATGGAATAAGTTTCGGCCAGGGTGCTTTAGAAACAACAACAAATTATAGAACATTAGAAAATTATAACCAGATTACAACCAGTGCAATATACACCTGAAACAGTCTAACATAGGAGGTTATATGATATAAGTAACAGAGAAAATGTCAATTGTGACAATAAGTGAACAATCACATATTTTATGATTAATCCTGGATAGGATAGGATTCATGGGAATAAAGCATAGCGTTTCTCTAATGTTTTAATGGCATATTTTCATTTGAAATATTTTATTTCTGTGGTTTTAACGGTGATTTTCTGCGGCTTTTTTCTGTGGTTGGTGCTTTAAAATTGAACAGAAAGTCTAAAGTTATAGCCTCTTTAACATAATATTTGTGTATATGTCACGAGTAGTTTCCTTACAGGTTCTGTTATTTATGTTAGCCTTGCTAATTTTAAGTCTGTAATCAGAGCTTTAATAGTTATTTTAATATTAATTTTAATTCTTGAACTAATTCCAGTTCTGCAGGTGAAATCTTAACTCCTTAGTCTTTAACTGTTTAATATTTACATCTGCCCTCAGTTTCGTGGGAGGTCTTAAATTGCGTCTCGGATCTCCTTATTTCCAACAGATTTTGATGTAATACGTCTGGACCGAACATTTAACCGTCTAAAAAAATTCCTCTTCCTTTTTCATGTGCCTAGTTTAATTGTCTGTTGTTGTGTCCAGAAAATAGAAACCTTACCTCCCCTTCGGCCGTGTTGACCACGGAAAGCATTGTCGGTGTTCTAATTGCTTGGACTTAGCTCAGAGGAACATCCTATTTCAAGATAAAAGCATTTCCCCCATAAGCCCCTACTGCGTGGGAAGAATATTTTCGTTGCTCTCCAGGCTATTTGAGTTTCCGAGAACCATGGGAAAATTCCTCTCCTAGGTTGAAGTTCGCTCCTGATATCGGTTCTCTGATTGGTCAGCATTAGCCAATCAATGTCCTGTTTGACTTCTACTTCTACGCGATCAAGTTGGCAACGTTGGGGCTTCCTTTTTGGCGATGTTTACGCGTTTTTTATTTTTGGACACAAAGTCGTTGGCGCGGTTAATGTAGTGTAGCTCTCTCCTCTCTCCACGCGTTTGGCGGGTTTGTAAAAATATTGCAACCCTTGTTTCTCCTCGCGCTGTCCAGGGCTTGAAAAAAAGATAGATACGCAGATAGACTTGAATTTTTTTGGCTTCTGTTGGTTGGTATTTTTGCTGGTCCCCCAAATCAGGGGTACGGCTTTCGCGCCGGAACTTAGTGAGGGGAGCTTACAATTATCTTTTTCTTGATTCTGCGTGTATTTGTTAGAGCACAAGGTCGTATTTTTTTAATAATTCTATCAGCTACAGATCTGAATGGTCGTGTCGACCTATAGCTCCTGATATGTAGTGAGCTAGGCGACTGATATCTGTATATTGCTTCATATTTTTAACCTAGAATTTCTTTGAACTATGTTTTGCAAAAATGAAACTTCAAAAGAATTTAACCAACCTTGTTTGTCATCTATTAGTGTAAAGTATTGATTTGTTTTATCCAGTAAGTGATAGCAGTATTTGAGAACCAAGTTTATCGCGGCACAACGGACGACGACAGTGTTGTTAGCAGTATTCGTGAACCAAGTTTACTGCGGCACAAAACTTCTTGGAGCGCTATCTCGTATGCAACTTGATTCTTAGATGCGACAGTATTCAGCCGAGTCACATCGTAGATGTCTTTCTTGATGTTCATCATTGATTTTTAGTACTTCTTTAAGGTGTATAGGAGACAATTGTTTAACTCGGATCTTCCGGCCATCATCATTTTTTGAGTTGCTAATAGCTCCGTCGATCATGCCTCTTTTACTTCTGTTCAATGTCGACGTAGACAGAGACTATGCAACAGGGTCATTCTTCTACCGGGAAGTGTCTTCTGAACTGTTGGCCAAGCTGAAACTTTTCTTCGCGCAACAAAAAGACGGTATCGCATTTTAAATTATCCTCTTCAATATATCTTGCCGTGTAGAACAGTCCTCTTCAATATATGTTACTGTGTGCTGAACTTTCTTCAGTACAGAACAATTTCCTACTACTGAACTATTATTCCGCTACAGTATATTTGATATTCATTCACTTATATTAAACCTGAAATATCAATAAAAGAACCTTGGAAATTTAGTTTCCACTTGTTTCTTAAAATTTATATTTTCAATTGCTCTAGTTTATATTTAAAATTACATAAAAATAGCGCATTCATTAAATAGTTTATGTATTCTAAGTGTACATTTCTCTATAACACTGAGAAGAGTGAATATTCGTCAAATTCAAGGTATTCAAAACTTTTTCAAAAATTCTTTATGCTACAAAGCTATTAATTACATAAAAATTTATTCAAATTTCTCTTATTTCATATACATTGTATGAATCATAGAGATTTCGGTATGAATTTCTTTCCAAGATTTGCAAAAAAATTGGATCATGATTTTTCTAGTCCAGTACAGAAACATCGTATTTAGAGCCTCCAGTTTTATGGTAACTAATTTACTTTCTTTTCGCATAAAAAAAAAACTTTCGCTTGTCAGCGGGAAGAATGTTTCGAAGTCTGGTTTTCATCAAACGCATTTTTATTGCAAGTCTTGACATTTTTATCTTCTTTTCAGTGTTCGCAAAAAGGAAACATCTTTGACATATCGTAGTATAAATATGAGAGAATACATTACTTAATTCTTGTAATCATGTAAACCGAGAATAAAAATGACAGCGATTAACATAATAGATTTAGAATGAGTCATTTTATTAACCACTGAGTAGAGCACTCTTTATGACAGAATCATTTAAACTGGCCTCCATTAGTACATATATTTCTCCCATATCTACTTACGGAATAATATATATAAATATTTTTTCGACGCAGAGGCACTTGTCGCGAAGACATTCGCCTATAATTCACCGCAGTTTTGCTGGCCATTTTATTATGGGGGCGCCCTATATGCGGACCAGCATTGCCCCCTATGAAGGGACGACACGAACGGAGGCATTTTAGTGGCGATTCGTCAGGATTCGATCTGAGCACCCTCAGCACCGAAAACCAGCGCGCTGTACCACAAGGCCGCCGCGGCCTACGGAATTATATATATATATATATATATATATATATATATATATATATATATATATATATATATATATATATATATATATATATATATATATATATATATATATATATATATATATATATATATATATATATATATATATATATATATATATATATATATATATATATACACACTCAAGAGCCAAAACATTATGACCACCCCTACATTTTGCAATGAATTCGCCTGGATGACGTTGAAGGCACGTGATCAGGTGGAAGTGGTATTTAACTTCTGCTGGAGAGTCTGAAGAATCATTCTTTCACTTAAGTCTGTGTGTGATGGGAAAGGCTGCGGATCTAAGCGACTTTGATAGAGGGCAGATTGTAATGGCTCGAAGCCTCGGAACAAGTATTTCTGAAACTTCACGACTCGTGGGTTGTTCGCGACCTACAGTTGTTAGTACTTATTCAAAGTGGATGAATGACGGGGAAACCAGCAGTAGACGACATGGTGTTGGACGTCCACACGCTATCAAAGAAAAAGGTCATCGGAGACTGTCTCGCATGGTGAAGCAAAACCGGAGCCAGACAGTGGCTCAGCAGACAGCCCAATACAATGCAGGGCCAAGTAGAATAGTATCGCAGCACACTGTTTAGCGGACACTGTTGGATATGGGGCTACGCAGCAAACGTCCCACTCGTGTGCCTTTGCTAACCAAGCGTAATCGCCAACTGCAGCTGCGCTGGGCCCGGGAACATCGCGACTGGTCCATGGATCAGTGGGAGAGAGTTGCCTGGTCAGATGAATCACGGTTTGTCATTCATCACGCCGATGGCCGTGTCAGGATACGCCGTCTTCCAGGCGAACTGTTGCTCCCTCAATGTACAGTAGGTCATACACAGGCCGGTGGTGGCGGTATTATGCTTTGGGGGACGTTCTCTTGGGCGTCTCTGGGACCCGTGGTTGTGGTAGAGCAGACCATGAATGCTACAGGGTATCTGAACATCATTGCGGACCAGTTGCACCCTTACATGGCCTCTGTTTTTCCAGCTGGAAATGGAATGTTCCAACAGGACAACGCCCCGTGTCACAAGGCTAAAATTGTGTTGGAGTGATTCCAGGAACATGATGCTGAATTCCAGTTAATGTCCTAGCCGCCTAACTCACCGGATCTCTATCCGATAGAACACATTTGGAATGACATGTGATGGCATCTCAGAGTTCAAAGACCACCAATTCGCAATATCTCGGATTTGCGTGACCGTTGTATAAACATCTGGTACAATCTGTCATCAATGTGGGCATCCATGCCAAGGCGGGTTGAAGCTGTGTTGAGCGTCAAATGTGGGCCAACTCGTATTGACAGGTGGTCATAATGTTTTGGCTCTTGAGTGTATATATATATATATATATATATATATATATATATATATATATATATATATATATATATATATATATATATATATATATATATATATTGATGAATTGGTGAATACATTAATCATTAAGAATTATACATATGAATATTGTAGAGTGCACAGTATGAAATCTTAGTCTTAAAATTTCATAATATAATTTGTTCCATTTGATAAAGTAAAATAAATAAATTATTCTATTTAATAGTAAAGCTTTGATTATGATCACCTGTAATGTGAAAGCGTAAAAATAACAGAATTGATTACAAAGGGGATTTAAAGAGTAACCATAAATTGACTGTTGTTCCTGAAAGGTAAAACCTCAGAGGTTTTATGTTCCAGTGCAGGGGAGATTCATTCTCTCCGAAGATGTTGATGCTGCCGAATAAATGGTATAGCTTTCTTAATCGGAAGGGCGGCATATACAATATGGCGTGGCCTTAGAAGTTTTCACCATTCAGGAGCGATGAGCAAATTTTTGAGATCGTGTGTAAACTTGCGATATTAGCAGGAGAATGGTACAGCAGTATGGAGATGCTGCATGGGGGGTAGAAGGGTTACGAGTGGGCATACTCTTATAAATGGACGAATGTTATTCCGTGATGAGCAACTTTAGCGGGTACAAAAACTGGTGCATTCCTTGCTGAAAGCACAAGGAAAACATTTTATTTTACGAACTAACAATGTCAGTGAAAAAGTGTGTTGAAAAAGTGGGTTATTTCTTCGAAAAAAAACATGTCATTTCATCTCTAAATGAATTATATATCTTAAATTATAATACTTACTGTTAGTTTTTGAAACATCCTCCTTATATCACTATGATAATTGGATGCAATGAGTTTTTGTTTAATAACATTTGGGACAAATCAGTTAATTTTGAATGCTTTAAACGGTCTCCAACCCCATAGTGTCAAATTCTAACGAATGATGGTGGGTTATTTAAAATTTTACTGCTACCATCTGTCTGTAGAAAGATGAATATTTTCTTTACGATATATTATAAATAACAATAACTATGTCATGCAGCCTTATATGGCTGTGGTCCCGAGGAAAGAAAGTAAATGCTCTGTAATATCGTGTTAATTTTACTCAAATCAGAATTCTGTCGAAAGCAGTTGCTTGAGTATGATTTATCATTTTTAGATATAATGTAGTTTAAACAAACATTCAACTTAAAATATGGATAAAACAAATCGATATTTAAGCACACAAACTGTTGTCTATTTTCTGATTACTATGAGGTTTTATATTTGTACACTGATGCTGAATTTTTTGATCGCATCACATTATGACTTACTACCTTACAAGTTCTAAAGAATCGGGCCAGTAGCGATTATGATACCAAATTATTAATGAAAGGTCAATAATAATTTGCTGTAGGATATATTTACCGGCATTATTTACCTAAGATTTGTAAATTTGCATATTTAAACTGCTGCTTTACTTGTAAATAAAATAAAAGCCTGTGTAAAATGGAGTAAATTGTTCTGCTTGCGCATTGTTAGAAAGCGGAAAAAACCCGTCTCACGATATAACTTAAGATTTAAGAAAAGAAAATATCCATAAATGCAGTCTACTTTCACACTGAACAAACCGTATGCCCTATGATAAAAATGACGTTAATTAATTTACTCATAAGATCCATCGATCAACTGAAATTTCAAGAGACTAATTTTTTAACCTCAGACCTTGGTTAAAGAAAGTATAACTATGGGAGTTTCTCACAGTTTGATATTGCTGCTTGAAACAGAAGGAGATCAGGAACTGATCAGGGAAGCTTATTTTCAAAGATAAATAAAGATTTATCACAGATCACTCGAGAAAACCTATTGCATTCTGTTAACGAAGTATAGCAATTGACGAGTCTCCAAAGCCGATCTCGTGAGTTTCAATATGGATATTTAGTTGCTTTTCTAACATTTCAGGACGAAACGACACGAGTCTCTGACGTCAGAAGGATCGTAATTATGATGCCAAAACCTACCAAATCCTTCAAATCTTTATCTCTACAGAAAGGTGATAGATACGTAAAACCTGTAAAATAATAAATTTACTGCAAAATAAATTCTACATGATTCCATTTTTGGGTGATTTTAAACTTTTTTTTACAAAATTATTAACAGTTGCAGCTCTACAGAAACACGCCAACATCAGAATTACAATCGTAATTTCCTTCATTTAAATGTTTGGTCATGTAATTTAAATACATATGTTCCACGAATGGAAATATCGATTGCATTTACCGCGAATTTACTTAAACTAATCAATGAAAGCTATCTTTTGATTTAACCCAATGAAGAAAAAACTGTTTTATTAACAGCCATATTTTTTTTATATTTAACTTTGATATTTAAGTTTCACGCTGTATTCCAAATGTTTCCTGTCTTATATAGATTTTCAGTATGATCAATTTTGCAATGAATAGTACTGACATGTATTGAAATTCATGCATGTATCAGTTAAATTATGTCTTTAGTATTGTATAAATTTCAAATAATATTTAAACTCATTCCCTAATAATTTTAACTGACCCAATTCCTCATACGCAGTGTACTGAACTGGTAATTCATTATCCTAAATCTTTATGACTGACGATAATAAAATTAAGAGTACATCATTGTATACATATTTAATAATAGTACGTATACAGGCAAATAAATAAATAGTAACATGTTGATAGATAAATAAATAGTACATATCTGTGCTATTTATGATTTAAATTCCACATAGAAATTTTAACCCAACTTTGTAACCGTCTAGAATTTAAACATAACGCATTTTAATTTAAAAAAAGTCTTTTTGAATTTATAAACTTGTTTGTTGATTCTGCGAACAAACTGTTTTTTTCCAGATCGCAAAATCCGATAAAACAAAACTCTCTAGGTATTTTTAAGGGTACAGCTGTAATTACTTTACTTAACAATGTTGCGAAAAATTACTTATTTGTTCAATTCAGGCGCCTTTAAGAAATAAAAATACGTAAATTAATGAGAAACAATTTATCTTCCAAACACATATTTTCGAGGTTCTTAAAGTTAATTTTTAATAATATTTAAATATAGGAAATTCTCAAGCTTTCGCTTAGTTTCCAGCATTGGAGCTTTTTAAATTTATTGGTAATTTGTGATATTAATCATAATTACGCCGCAGATGTCAACAAATGAACAAAAACTTGAAAATCACAAAAAAAGAATAATTTTTAAAAAGGGAGTTTTAAAAGTAATTAATGCGTTATATTGATTTATTTTCTCTTCTATTTTAGTTAATAAAAGTTCTTTTTGTATCCGAATGATTGTTAAAATATGAAGACGGGAATCTTATATTTTTAAATGTTATGTTTAATTTGTGATAAAAACAACATATCTTGATACATTGTTGGAAAAACATAGTGATATAGTCTAAAAATATTAAAAAAGGAAAAATCCTAAACATCAGGAAAATTTTTCAAACTTAATATTAGATATTTTAAAAGATTTAAATTTTGGAAAATATTTTTAGTCAATCTTTAAAATCTTTTTGATTCCGAATGATAGTTTAAGTAAAAAGTTGGGGTTCGATGCATTTTAAAGTTTTACTAATCAATGAAAGCAATAAATTTTGATACATTGTTGAAAAAAGGTAGTAATATAGTGTACAATTATTACGACAAGAAAAACTTATAAGCATTATCTGAATTTCTGATATTTATTATGAGAAGATGATAAGATATTCAGAATATAAATGAGTTTTATGTGCGTGGAAAATTTTTCGCCCGATAAAAATTCTGATTTTGGAATGATAAAATGAATAGATAATAATATTTATAAGTATACTATTTCACAAAAGCAGTAAAGCTAAATGAGAGCTTGTTAGAAAATAATTGTTGTTTAAAACAGACAGCAATTCATTTGCGTTTAAAAACATTTTTTTGATAAATACATTAAGACAATTCATAGTTTTTTTTTCAGAAATCTGATTTATTTATGGCTTAATATTCTTATGATTTTTTTTACACTGCTTAACTTTATATCTACTGACCCCACATGTTATAATGGTTAGCGTCGTGAGCTTCCACACTATGGGCTTGAGTTCAAATCCCGAATAAAGCTTGGTTGTTATTGTGTTGTCGTTTGGTTAGTCAACATCGCTCCGTCATAGAGAACAATGTTGGCTCACCTAAATGGTGCTCCCATAATATGAAAGCCTTATTTGAATAGTAGTCCAACTCCATTCTTGTTAATTTTGAGATACAGAGCCTTAACGTCTAATGAGTGCTGAAGATATGACTCTGAAGTCTGATTTATATTGTCCTCTGTTGACACCAGAAATAGGCTGGAAGTGCACCAGTTTAAAAATGAGATAGAAATGACTTGTATGAACATGAAAGTGAGGCTAACTCCATTTTTTTTAAAGTGGAGTTGGACCACTATTAAAATAAGGCCTTCATACAGTAGCCAGCAAGAATTCGCGAATAAGATAAGACGAATGTCTCATGACTGGTGCCTCCACATTAGAAAAAATCCCACTTTAGACACTGTCGTGTCTGCCGCGTCAACTCCTGTTGTTTTGTCCCGGTACTTTCCTCTCAAGAAAGCAGGGGGGTAGGGTAATGACCCCGGCTTGATAAGGGATTCGTGTGGTGTTCGGAGACGAGGTCCCAGACAGAAGTCAGGGGGACATCGGAGAGACTGGTTGTGCACACGCGAGAGAAGGCGTGTGGCTTTTTTTAGTCTTCGGTTGTTGGCTCTTGAGAGAGCCGGGCAGACGAATACAGTGAGTGGGTGTATTGAGACCCCAAAGACGCACTAGGCCTTTGTTAGGTAACAGTCGTTGGGAGATGACTGAAGTAGTTAGATATTTGTATAATACTGTAAAATAAGTTTATAGATAGTTGTGTTTGTGCTTGCGAAAGAAAATAAAACTTTGAATATTCACTGGTGTGGTACTGAACTTTATGCTGTGAAAATTTACTTGTGTACCATTGCAAACGTCTTGACATGAAACGAACCAAAGTGAACGCGTAGAAGTGAAGGGGTTCGACACACACCATTACTTTTGGTGAGATGCAATTACTTTAAAGAAGAGAATAATTATTTTAAATACAAATTGGCGTTTATATTTTAAATAACACACCATACAATTTTTCTTTTATGGTGAAGGAACAAGAACCAGCATACTGCATTGCATCACATATAGTTCTGAATCTCGCATGCAGTCTTAAAATTACTTTTGAAAAATCCTGCAATTTCCACTAAACTATAATGGTGTCATCATATCTTGTAAGAAATATTAAGAATATTTGTCAAAGAAGATAGCTTGTTCTTTCAAATGACATCTTTAAGGATTTAACCATTGACGGAGGTATAATTTTTTGATGAGAAAGTCACATTTCGCTTGCGAACGAATATTTTAAATAAATAAGGTTTGAAACATTTGAGAAAGCTAATAAAACATATTTAAATTGCCTGAAAAGCAAACTGTAATTCATTAATATCAAAAGCTAATTCAGCTTTCATAACAGGAAAACGTCTGCGGAGTAAGCCAAGGAATAGAAAATGAGCGCAAAGGAATGTTGCCATTCAGTAACAGATAAATTGTCACGTGTGGAATTACCGACACGAGAAGAAGCGAAAATAGTAGACATAAAAATGAAAATAAAAATTCTTGAGACGAAGAAAAGGCTTGTAAATACTAGATGAAATATTAAAATGTCGGATAAATTTTGACGCAGGATAGAGCTCCAATATGAATTAATATACGAGTAAGTGAAACAAACTTTTGAGAGAGTCACGAGAAATGAAAAAGCTTTCCAAATAATCCATTTCAGAAACCTAACTTAGTTCCAAGGACACATTCGTCTGGTAATAATAATAAGAAAAAACTAACAGCTTGGACTCCAAGAATTGGGCGCAACGGAAGTCAACGAAACACGAGAAACATTTGAGTATCTTCTGAACTCAAAGAAATATAATATTACTGAGAAATATAATTAAAAATGACTGTAGTTCCAATTGCTACAGTTTATTTTCAAACCTCTATATCGTTATTGGAAGAACAGAGTAGATTTTTACTTTGCACCCCTATTTAACTGGTTGACTACCTCGTTAGGAAAATTTGTTATTAACTGTAAGAGATTCAACGTATCTTTCGATGAGGAGACAACAGTTAAACACATTTCCATCAGACAGGATTGAATCCCAAACTCCCTTGGTGGTAGCTTTTACCGTATAATATGGATGACACCATAAAGCTACAGACCATATAATATGGGTGGTGGTAGTGCCGTTTATGGTTTTATATTTTTAGCGGTGATATATCAATAAATCTTTAAAATGTGCCATTTATGTTATTTTATTAATTATCAATATCTTGCATCATTTTACCAAAAACTTGCCAAAAAAGAGATCAACCACTGTGAGATAATCTGAATTCCAGAAGAAGCTAAAATAGCAGAAAACAAAATTACTTGTGACCCATTTTAAGGAAAGTACTTTCAATTTGCATTTAATTGGCTGATATGTATCGTATTCATACAAATATTAAGCTATTTTGCAAGTGTTTGATGCAGAGAATAACACGACAACCCTAACACACGAACTTTAACATAAGAAACCCTATTATTCAATTCCTACTATTAGTTCACACTCTCCCTATATATATATATATTTATGTTGTTCAAATTTTCAATCGTTAATAAAATACTTTTTATTCATCCACTCAAGTTCAAATACATTTTTTTAAACTTGTAGTGGATGACACTTGATGTTAATACAGTTTTTTGAAATATTAATTCATTAAATAAATTTAATTAATCGATTTTAGTTTTAGACCTAGAGCGTCTCTTGCTCTTGAATAGTAATTTCCCTCTTGTTACTCTGTAGACGGTAGCACTGCGGTAGAGTGGGCTCCTTCCGTCCTGTAGGTTACGGGATCGAGTCCCCAACCTGGCAAACTTTTTCTATCTCTTTCCACCACCCCCCTCCTAATCTCGCACAGTAGGCAAGGTTCTGGCAGGTAATCCTTTTTTTCAATTCCTACTATTAGTTCACACTCAAATTTTTCTTTGTTGACCTAAGTAGGAATTGACTTTAAAAAAATTTTGTTTTTATATTACTTGTTTTTATATACATTTTTTAACATAGTTTTATATTTTAATTCCAAAGTCACTTCCCTTTTCAGTCATAATGTTAAATTGTATTCAAATGTTACCAGAGACAACTATTTGCACCTAATTTAAACTAATGAGATAAAAAATTCAAAAGAGAAAATTACAAAATTGGGATTGAAAAAATATTAAAATTTAATAACAGCGTTAAAAATTCATTACGTTATAAAACATTATGAAATAACTAGTTTAGTAAATAATCAAATGAAAATATAAACAATTTATTTAATGTGTCTCAACAACAGCATAGAATAGAATAATTAATAGTAATAATGATGATAATAAAAACTTTTTGAATTAGAAGAAAATTACCATTTAGAATATTTTAAATAAAAGCATTTCACAGTAAACTTTTTTTTGTAATGGGTATGAGTTTATTTATATTTATCAATAACTGTTTTTATTTTATTTTTACTATCTTAAAGAAGATATGAAAATATAGAGAATATTTAGCAAATTCCTCAAGATAAAAACTGTATCTTTTGTTTCAAGCCCGAAAAAAAAAACTTGCGTGAACAGATTTGAATTCTAGCTGCTTCTAAATTTGAATT
This sequence comes from Dolomedes plantarius, assembly GCA_907164885.2. NCBI lineage: Eukaryota > Metazoa > Arthropoda > Arachnida > Araneae > Dolomedidae > Dolomedes > Dolomedes plantarius. Next base: position 176,513,721 of record OU015495.1, on the reverse strand, counting down.
TCGCCTAATTTCTCTTCAAGTCTTGAACTTATTTATCAAACATTTTTTTTCTGTTAACCCTTTTCTATGACTGCTGTCAAGCTTTTTCATGTACCGTGGATCGGTGTTACTTGGACCCCAAAAGTGAAAATTTTTGTACATTTCTTACCCACCGATAGCCTTAAAAACATGTTTGTGCTGATAACTTGGTTTGAACAACTTATTTTAAGATTCCCCTGGATTTTAGGTCTTTTTCAAACCAAAATTTTAATTATATATATATATTTAATAAATTATTGAAATTTGGGTTCAAGTAACCCCCTGATTGGGGTTACTTGGACCCAACCTACATTTTACATGATATATACAATTCAAATAGGTAGTGGGATCTAGTACCACCTAGGATCTTGAAATATAAATAGATGCTTATGTATGAAAATTCTTTTTACACTAAAACAGAAAACAAACTCCATTTTATTTGCAAATCTGATTGTTAACTGTGGATGCGTCTTCAAAACTAATTTTACCCAGTCACGCCCCGGGAGGTTATTTTAAAAATATTTCCCTGATCTTCCATGCATTCCAAGGTAAGACTTAATAATAAATCGAAATTCCAGTTCGTCTATGGGAAATCCAAAATCACAATTTTTTTCTAACTGACTGGCACAGGCCAACTCTTCTTCACTTGTAAATATGATTGGAGGTCCAAGTTCATTCAATAAACCATTCTTCAATCTCCTTTTCATAATGGACCTACTAATTTTAAAGTGGGTTGAGGTATCTCTCTGAGACATTTCTCCTGACCTCACAGCATTAAACATTCCTCTAATTTTTCAACTGTAAAATCCGCATACTCTCTGCTCCCAGGAGACCTCTTGTAATTTCGGAGCATTTTTGTATCAGATCTGCGAATAAATGCACATGAACCGGTTTAACCATTTAATAAAAGGAAACCGCCACGAAGTAAAGATATTAATTACTTTTACAGTGAAATTTGAGAATGTCTAATCAAAATTGTGACTAGGGGTTAATTGCACCCACTTTCTTGCTTGGGTCCAAGTAACCCATTTTTAATACTTATAATTTTTACTGGGTTAATTTATTTTCTATCCATCTAAAACTATTGTTATATTCTTAAAGACTGTATTTGGAATGTAAATTCATCCTTACCTAATCTGGGAGTGCAGTGTGTAAAGAAGTGAAGGTGGAAGTTATAAGGTATATATATATATATATATATATATATATATATATATATATATATATATATATTAATGATTTATTATATCATTCTTCCCATTATTTTACATATTAGTAAAATCTTCCAGTTTCAGTATCACAATGGTTTCGATCTTGTTTCCAAAGGTAAGTGAAAAAAAAAGCGAAAAAAAATAGCAATTCCTTTTACAACCGTACATTTTGATTTAAGAAAAGTAAAAAGTTTGAGATTAGTTTCCGAAAGAATTCCACTTCTTCTCCAAAGTGTCTTTTTCCTAGTATTTAACAGCATTTTTCATTTTTTAAAGATCGGAAACTTTGAAAAACTCAAAAAAAAACTCCTTGAAGAGGCTGAAAACATTGATGGTTACAAATAACAGTGAGGTAAGGAAAAAGTTTAAAAATTTGTAATTTTTGAAATGCATGTGATTACAGAGCGAAAGCGTTTTTCCAAATTTCCTGTTTAAAAAATAATATTAAAGTTTGAAAAAATTACACATGGGTTCATAAGTACATTTATGAGAATATTTTGCAATTAAATAAATGAGATTTTATAATTAGTTAAGTATATTTTTTCGTCAGTAGCATCACTTATAAATTATTTGATTAATTTATTAATATTATTTAATTTATTTATTTAATAAATGTATTAAAAAAAGAAATGACATTTTCTAATTAATTAAATAGATTACTGTATAAATAGCACCACTTATAAATTACCTGATTCATTTATTAATATTATTTAATTCATTTATTTAATGAATGTATGAAGTAAAGAAATGAGATTTTGTAATTAATTAAAAAGATTTCTGTTTCTAATAGCATCATTTATAAATGACTATTTAAATCGTTTATTAATTTAATATAATTTATTTATTTAATGAATAAATTAAGAAATGTGTTTTTTAATTAATTAATTATATTTCTGATTCCAACATAACCATTTAAGATTATACAGTTATATATTTGTTTTCTTTATGGGCCAAATTCCCAGTTATTTAAAGAAAATTACAGTGGTAAATATATGGAAATTTTCTGCAAGAACTAGCAAACACTCCAAAACATATATTTGTGGGTCTAAATAAAAATATCAATGCAAGACAATCATAGATTGAAAAAATAAGCCATGGAAAACCTCTTTTTCCTCTACAAACTATGATATAAACATACAAAAATGTACTGTTTAAAATATTTACTGAACAGCTCCATCTATCTCAGAGAATATTATTTTATATCAAAGTAACTAGCATTCGTAAAATTAAATTCGAAACTTAGCGATTCATTTTTATTCTTATTATATTAATTCACATTATAGGTACGCTATAATTCATATTATAGCGATTCATTTTTATTCTTATTATATTAATTCATATTATAGGTATCATTTTCAAGGTTTCAAATGCCTAACTATATTATTATTATTTATGCAGCTCTTAGCAATCTATGTAGTATATTTAAGTTGCTAAGCCAATTCTTTGGCAGTCCGTGAAAGAAAACCGATGCATAAATTTACTTCATTTTGGTCTTAAACGAAATATTTTAATCAATAGATATATCAAATTGGATTTTGTAACCGCAATTTCTATTAATTAGCGATAATTTACATTTAAAAATTGCTTTCTGCGCATGCTCGGTGACATGTTTAAACCTCGCTTTAGATACTCATTAACGACAAGGCTGCATAAACACATTAATTTGTTTCTTCGCATGGTCGGTGACATGTTTTAATCTGGGTTTAGATACTTACTAAGCACGAGGCTGCCTGAACAGGTTAATTTATTTATTCCGGAGAATTTTAATGTGTATTTCTCTATTCCCATTATTATGATTTTCACCATTTTATTAGGTTACAGAGTTACTGAGTACACATACTAAGTTTTCAGTTTGTCATTGAGTAACCATATTTCCTTTTATTGGGTTCAATATTAATTTTTTAAGTGTATTTCTCTATTCTAAATATTAGATTTTCAAACTTTGGCAATGATGTGTTGAGTATAATTTGTGAATTTGTACGTTTTATCACTATCCAGCCGCCATGTTTTGACGGGTACCAACGAGCATAATTTTAATTTTTAAAAGTAGTTTAAAAGTAGATTTAAATTGTCATTAACCTCTTGCGCACCGTGACGTACATGCGTACGTCATAAAATTCTCGTAACCCAAAACCATGAGGTACATATGTACGTCATTATTCTATTTAAGCCCATTCACTGTAATTGTTGCTTGGTTATTACACTAGGCGTGAAAATTGTGGTTTGGTAATGTGAGCTGTATGGTGTTCTCATTTTCATACATTTATTTTCCTTTATGTATTTGCTATATAATTTTGATTCTAGTATATTTTTTACTGAAACGTAGATTTTTCAGTATTTTATAAGTTTTTCAAATTTTTGTAAACAAGATAATTATAGTGTAATAACAGCTTTGAAGTACAAATAATGCATCATCATTTTCCTAATTTACATATTACTCATGTATTCTGAATTCAAATACATCCAAAACTTCAGTTTCAAGAAAATCGAAGAAATCTGGTTTTCAGTGTTTTTAATGGTAAAGTCACCGTGGTACGCAAGGGGTAAATATGACAAATGAAATCATTTAAAAATTCCATTCTACCTCTAAAGTGTACACTGTATAATGATATTGCTTTGAAACTATTTTAGGAAGATACGTGTATGATACATATGAGTAATACTAAGTCCATCTTTCGTTTGTGACCCAATTTTGTTTTCGCTCTATGATCCAAATTTCAGTGTATCTGGACAGCAATGGCTTGCCACTCATATTCTCTATTAGGGCCTAAAATGTGATAGGAACTGAACAAAATATGTTTCATTAAAATCAGGCCGCTAAACAAATCATTTGATTTAATGTTCTTCTCTTCAAAAATAAGCATGATTGAACAGTGCGACATGCAGTTGACTCTACCATCTTCGGACAGATAATATTTTTTTTATAATATTGCAGCATTTTAAACCATCAATTCGTCAAGGACATCAATGGTGCACACTTCAAATTCCAAACTTTATGTTATAGAAACCGGTGAATCGATCCCCATCAATGAAAAGCAGCCACATATCGTAATACAGCCTCCTCCAATTTTAACAATCAGTTGATAAGGATCCGACAAAACTCATAAAGAAGTATGGATTTCAGTGCAATTATACCTACGAAATTCCAAGGAGAGTGGCTTATCAGTCTGATGAGTTAATCTTTAATAATCTACATACGAGAATAAACCTCATGCATTGAATGGCGGTCAATTTCACAAGCTATCTCCATGATGGCCTGAGAGCTAGTTCCAGGCAAGGCCAGAATGTCTTGCTCTTACCTATTGGTCTCCCTCATACAAATCGCATCCACAGAAAGTGTATTAAAATCAAATTAATAAGTTTTGTAATTTTACTTTGAGTCAAGTGCATTACATTGCGACAAACGCACATAGGCATCTCAGCTAGAGATACGACATCGGTGTCGATTTTTTCAAAACATCGATTTATTGAAGTCAATTTTTTTTAAACATCGATGTTTTGTGCTCGATGTTTTACATTGTCTTGATGGGTTTTTTAATGAAAAAGTACCATAATAAAAAAAAACCACGTAGCAGAATTTCCACACTCAGTAAATGTAAGTCTGAATTCAGAAAATGATGAATACAAAAGTGTGAACGATAACCCTACCAACGAAACAAATGGCAATTAACAACCAGTGAACCAATCAGAGCGCTTGGAATGTTCTCGACACTCCAGAACCTTCCATGGGGTTTCCTTTTATAAATAGTATAAACATGAACGGCCATTTAAATTTTTGTTTTGCTCTGGTATTATATAAGTTAACGTTAATTAATATTAAGATACCTCTCAAAAGTACCGTTACTAAATCAGTTTTAAAGAATGGGTGTTCAAAAAATCGATGTTCAAAAACATCGATGTTCAAACACATCGATGGTTTTGGGGCGATGTTTTATTAGCACCGATGTTTTAATATTGAATATCGATGCTTCAAAACACCGATGTTTTGTTGTCGATGTCGCATCCCTAATCTCAGCCAGTTCTGGTATTATATAAGTTAACGTTAATTAATATTAAGATGCCTCCCAAAAGTACCGTTACTAAATCAGTTTTAAAGAATGGGTGCTCAAAAAATCGATGTTCAAACACATCGATGGTTTTGGGGCGATGTTTTATTAGCATCGATGTTTTAATATTGAATATCGATGTTTCAAAAACACCGATGTTTTGCTGTCGATGTCGCATCCCTAATCTCAGCCTACCAACACAGAAAATTATCTATTTTTAAACTTGAACCTCAAAAAATTAAATTGTATTCTTTATGGAAATTAAACTGAACGCAACCCATACATTTTTAGACCCGAAATTCAGGGTAAAACCTAAAAGAGATATATTCACATAAATAAACATTAATATACTGCACTGAATCATTTCTTGGGAATATTCTCAGGACTGATAACACATGTAAAACGGATAGGCAATTATTTCTCGACTAACATCCCAGATTTTTCATGCAAACCCCAGTCGTCACACACCCACAGCAGATTTCATCGCCATTAGAATAATCAATACAATGTTACAGGTCAATCAGTAACGCAACATTCCTACCTAATTAGCATTTTGATCCCTTTTCGGGGTTCATTTGTCGTTTCTGGAACTCGCGAAAGTAGCAATGATATTGCTATCTAATAGTGATTAGCATACGCATAATATCATTCTAGAGTTCATTTGTTGCCGAGAGTACGAAATCAAAACAGGATTCGAAATCCGTTGAGTAAAGGATTTCTCCATTACAGGCATAAATCCTCAGAGGAATTAACTATATTAGGGTTATTTCTCACTTTATAAATGAGTCTGCAATACATAAAGGTATTGTAAAAGCTTCCCGAAATCATGTATGTGCGGATTAGCGTTGAAAAATGCAAAAGAAATATGTAAAATTTTAAAACGTTTTAATTCATAAACTGTTGGAATAAACTCAAAATATAAAATTATATTATAAATTAAAATCTTAAAGTTTAATAATGCCAAATTTGGTTAAACAGCCAATTTTCGAATTCTAATTTTCACTATTTCATGCCCTTTTTAAAAAACGTCATGCAGTTAAAATATATACATAAAGCACTCTGATATATATTTACGACTTTGTAGTGGCTTGGCAGGTAGCACACTAAATAACTATTTTTTGTTATTTATATTTGTGTTAAATAACTTTATTTAATATACTGCGCATCAATTTTGATTCCCGTTTGCTTGCAGAATGGCTACGATTTTTAATTAAAAAACTGATTGTATTTTTTGCTGTTCTATAAATTATGCTGGTTTTAACTTGACCAGGCAGTAATACAATGGTATTGATTTACAATCCAACATTTATTGCAATTTTTTACAAACACCTTTTTCAACATCTACTATCAATACCATTACATTACTTCCTGGTTAAGTAAAGCCAACATAATATATAGAACAACAAATAATACAATCAGCTTTTTAATTAACAATCATTGCCATTCTGCAAGCAAACGGGAATCAAAATTGATGCACGTCATATTAAATAAAGTTATTTAACACAAATATAAATACAAAAATATAGTTATTTAGTGTGCTACCTGCCAAGCCACTATAACTTCACAGATTTATTTTTGACTTTTTTTTGTTGATGTTAAGAAATAATCCTAAAAAATGTTTGTAGAATCATCAAAAGCTCGACTTTATTCTTCCTACCTCAATTGTTATTAAGTAAGTAGTTTTCGTGCCTTTGGAATCAAAATGTTAAACTTTAAACCTCTAACGTTTACTCGAGATGCTTACAAATTTCTCACAATTTCATACATTCCATTTCTAAGAACCTCATGCTGCCAAAATGTATACTTAACACAAATCTTATGAATATTTATGACTTCACAGTCTTTTTCATTTTTAAATTTCTTCTAAGAAATAATAATGAAAAAATTGTTCAGAATCATCAAATCCTCTACTTTTTTCTTCATATCTGAATTATTATTAAATACGTAATATTTGTGACTTTGGAATCAAAACATTAAACTTATTAACCCTCTAATACTAAAATTGAGGTACTTACAAATTTATCACAGTCTCACACAATACTTTTCTACAAAAGGTCATGCTTTCAAAATATATATTTAAAGAACTCTGATTTATACGTACGGCAACACATACTTTTCCACTTTTCAACAGGCTGTTTAGAGATAATAATGATAACTATGTTTAGAAACAACTAAACCTCTACTTCCTTCCTAATATCTCCATTTTTTACCCTGTTTTTATTAACTCGCTTTCATATTTGTTTGTGTGTGTATGTGTTTGTCCGGTACAAATCTTGAAATCGATTTTGAACTAACTTCCCGACTAGCTAGACATTTGAAACTTTTAGAATAGCTCAGAACACGATGACAATGCATTATTTTAATACTTTTAGCCATCTTTATGCATAATTAAATTATTTTTCAGTTAATTTTGTTTTGTAGACTGGTGCAGCCATCTATCGACCGGGACGGGAACGAAAAGTTAAACACAAGTTAACTTCCAATTAACTTCATTTTCTTTCACGTTGATGGGATAATCCATCAAAAAAAATTAAAAAAGTATTTATTAATACTTAGAATTGTCAAGTTTATATGATTCAACAGAAAATTTAAAAACATGGTATACGACAAATCGTTTCAACGACAAATCGTTGAAACTTTTGTTTTCCTATCAAGAAATACGATGGGATTGCTGTGTGAAACATTAATGGTAACAACAAAAGGGGGAAAAGAAAACATTAAAAATGTATCTCCAAACGAAGCATTAAAATTAGGTTCTACATTAATTATTATTTACTAATGTATATTTTACAAATTTAATTCCTATTCTATTGTACGTCTACCAATCTTCCCAACAACAATCAACTCCTGAATAGCGATCTTTTACTTACCTAAAGATAACCGACGTAATAATTCGTTTTAATCAGTTAAACAGCATTCCCCTACCTAATTAGCATTTTGATCCCCTATTCGAGGATCATTTGTCGCTCCGATAACTTGCGAAAGTTGGGGGTGATACGGCTAACAATGATTACAATAGATGTATCGCTGCTACCGGCTTGATTTGATTGCTGATTTTATGAAATGCAAATCAAGTTTCATAATTCCGTTCAATAAACTGACTTTTGCGTTCAGTGCTCCGAAATTTCTTAGGGATTTTTCGCCTACGTATCATTGCCTCTTTATGCGTTCTGGTATGTCTATTGCAATATATGCCACGTTTAAAAAGCTTTATTAGAAATTCCATAAGCATTCATTTACCTGCTGTTACAAGAATGTCTTTCTTCAAGATGAATAGTTTTAATATGTTTTAAATATTATACTTTGCATTGTTGTGAGGTATTGAATCCAAATTAACACCCCTGGTTTAAATAAATCGTCATTTGAAGAAGAAGATACGCATTATGCAAATATGCGGCGCTTTTCTACTAGACGGGAACCCCCGTGGGTAGCATACGCTTGCGAGTGTGAGAAAAGAAACACCACGAGGCGAGGTCGGACGGAAGTGAGCTGCTAACGAAAAACAATTGGAGTGAAGATCGTTTTGCCTTACAGCAGCCGGACATTATTAAGTTTCCTGAAGGTATTTGAAGTTAGCTATCGCTCCACGAGGCGAGGTCGGGCGGAAGTGAGCGGTTAACGAAAAACAATTGGAGTGAAGATCGTTTTGCCTTACAGAAGCCGGACATTATTAAGTTTCCTGAAGGTATTTGAAGTTAGCTATCGCTCCACGAGGCTAGGTCGGACGGATGTGAGCGGCTAACGAAAAACAATTGGAGTAAAGATCGTTTTGCCTTACAGCAGCCGGACATTAATAAGTTTCCTGAAGGTATTTGAAGTTAGCTATCGCTCCACGAGGCGAGGTCGGACGGAAGTGAGCGGCTAACGAAAAACAATTGGAGTGAAGATCGCTTTGCCTTACAGAAGCCGGACATTATTAAGTTTCCTGAAGGTATTTGAAGTTAGCTATCGCTCCAACGACCTGGTGATAAAGTTAAGACAGAAAGATTAGAGAGGCGTACGTACAAGCAGTGTCATGGCTGAATTCTGGTAGGGTTTCCTTAATATTTTTTTTCTTTTTTTCAATGTGGAGGAACTTGTCGAGAAGACATTCACCTATAAGTCACCACAGTTTTGCTATCCATTTTATTATGGGGGCACCATATCGGCAGACCAGCATTGCCCCCTATGAAGGGACGACACAAACGGAGGCGTTTTAGTGGCGCTTCGCCAGGATTCGATCTGAGCACCCTCAGCACCGAAAACCAGCGCGCTCTACCACAAGGCCACCACGGCCAGGTTTCCTTAATATAACTGCCGGGATTAACACACGCGATAGATAATTCCACGTTGCCTGCTAGCAATTGAGTACGGAATTTACGTAGTATAACTGAGTTTTAATAAATAGTTTAGTGTACAAAACCTTGTCGGATCTAGTTAATGACGTGTTCATTGTTTAGTATATACCAGGGGTGGCCAAAGCGACGACCGTGGTCGACTGGTAGACCGCTTAACTATTCCTAGTCGCCCGCCTGTCTGATATGTATTTGGTTGGGAATCATAATGGATTTATTACTCTTTGTAAAAGTCATTATGATATTCCAAATTTTACAAATTACCATTGCATTATCCGTCAGCAATCATTTTGCTCAAAAATATTGAATTCAGATGATGTGATGAATTTCGCATTTAAAGTAGTTAGCGATGGATGGGTGAGACGCCCGGCTGTGTGCGACATTCGTAGGGAATGCATATATGAGACGCCCGTCCTTAAAGGGTTAATTCTATTCATGGAAGAAGTTTGCAAAGACGCAGTCTCATAGCATTGCTAGAAGAATGTGAATCTGATTTCGCGGAAGACTATTTTCGGTTCTACTTACCTTTGCGAAACAACATTTTCTACTATGAATGCAATCAAAACAAAACATCGCTCCCGTTTGACAGACGACCATTTTGTAGCATGTTTACGAAAATCTTTAAGTACATATGAACCACAGTATAAAGAGCTTGCCGAAAATATGCAATGTCATGTTTCCAGCACATTCTCTAATATTAAATAAAAATAATAGTTAAAATTAATTTGCAGCAACATTGTTCGCATTAATAATAAGGAAAAAAGAACATATTGTTTTATTTATAAACTAATTAGTTTGTAAGAAGAAAACCTTTTATCTCTTATTAAAATAACTTGATATTGAATATAATTAGTAATATCTATGATTATATTAAATTTAAACTAATTTTTGGCTTTAAATTACTATTTTTTTATGATCACTCAAAATATACGATGTTGGTAGACCGCCGCCTATAATTTAAATTACAGGTCGCCAGTTGTGATCAAAAGTTTGGCCACCACTGGTATATACATTACCTGAAGGGTAAAGGAAACAGTGTACTTCGCATAGTTTAAAAATAATTATTGATGTCAGGGAGATCATTTACTTCTAACACACACACATACACACACACATATACATATATATATATATATATATATATATATATATATATATATATATATATATATATATATTTATTTATTTATTTATTTATTTATTTATTTATTTATTTATACATGAACCCCCACCTAGTTAGCTATAAATTTTGAACCCATATTCGGGGATCATTTGTCGCTCCGATAACATGCGAAAGTAGGTGGTGACACGGCTAACTACGATTAAAATGGATGTATCGCTGCTACCGACTTGATTTGGTTGGTGAATTTACGAAAATCAAATCAAGTTGCATAATTCCGTTCAGTAAACTGACTGTAGTTTTCATTTCCCAAAAAATTTCTTCGGAATTTTCTCCAACCTTCCATGGCCTCTTCGTGCGTTCCAATATGTGTATTGCAATATATGTAGGTTTGGAAAGCTTAAGCATCTATTCTATATTCTTTTATTTTCTACATTCTTTTATTTTTTTATAATAGGTATTTCTTTATTTAAAATGAATTGTTTGAATATATTTAAAAGATTATATCTTAAGATAGTTTAAAAATAGTTATTTAAGTAACTATGGGTGTCATTGACTTTTAAGACATATTGTAATTTTTATACTATTATAAAATAAAGAAAGAAAAGAAATATACATATATATACATAAATAGCAACTTTGCTTTAAAATTTGTACTTACATAGATCTTGACATTCAGTTTTTAAATTTATATCGACAGATACTTTCTCGACTCACTATACACAATAGGAAAATATCTAACGGCAAATACAAAAATTTTATTTTATAACAAATATTTGTAGTATGTGAACAAATATTTAAACATTTAAATTTGTTTTATTGTTATTTCCCTCCCCTTTCCAAGCCTTCACCTGGGAAGGTTTTTAGATATTTATTTCGTCTATATAAAAGCACAGTGGCATAATGTATATCGATTGAACCCAAAAGAAAAGGGAATTTGAAATGCACATGAAGAAAACATAAAAGTTACATTAAAGAAATATTGTATAAATCAGTAATTTTCTACCTTAACACAACATTAATTCATTAAAAACTTTTCTTTTGGTATCAAGAAATGCGATTGGAAAAGCTGTGTGAAACATTAATGGTAACGACAAGAAGGGGAAAAAAACAAAAAAACATTCAAAATAAATTTCCAAAAGAAGCATTAAAATTAAGCTAGTGGTAAGGAAAAAAATCGATCTGATTTCCCTTTTCAGAGTTAATATTGAGATTTATTCTTCCCTTTTTCATTGATAAAAAAAGGAGGGGAAAATGATCTTTAAAATATTACCCGCCATTTCTAAAATCCTTCCTTAATTAAATTTCAAACCTGGTGGACAGTTAGATAAATGAATTCATAGTTATAGGAAAAAGTAAGTTTTAGTTAAATATAAACTTAGTACTTTTTAGGCCTAAATCTTGATGCCATATACTAGTTTTCACAGTACTGCTATTAAATTGCCTGCGTGAAATTGCTGATAAAATAATTTAGGGAATTACATGAATGGTGGAAATTAAAAAATATTTTTTTTTTACATTTCATCATAGACGCATGAAATTTTGTACATATATACATTTCACTATAAATATATAGAATATCTTAAAAGAAGTATGCAATATCATTTTAATTTCAAGATTTTTTTAATATGAAATTTATAAAGAAATTTTTAAATGCTCCTTTCTACTTAATCTTTGAGATATTTCCTCGATTTTGCATTTTAATCACTTTAAATTGTATGAAAAACAAATCAGAGTATCAATTATTTAATCCCTAGAATAGTTAATTTTTGAGAGATTTTTTTTCTGAATTCCATCCCGATTTTCCTCAAAATTTTGCTTTTTAAAAAGTTATAAATCAAATTTAATTACCTTAATGAAGTCGGATTGTAAAATGCATACCCAGTTTTTTTTTAAACAGTATCAGGATTCTTTGTTATCAATTTCATGATTCATCTTTCATCTTTCATTTTCATCTTTCTTATCAATTTCAACAAAATTTAAGTAGCATAGAGCATTTAAAAATCAAAAACCTTGAAAAATTTATTTTGAGAAAAGCAGATTTAAAGTATATTACTACACTTAACTATTATAAATTACTTCATACAAGCTTCATAAATGATTTTTTACTTGAAAAAAAAATTTTTGTACTATTAATCTACTTAAATATGTTTTTTTTTTTTTACAATAACACAATCAATTTTACAATGACAAGATCTTCTCAAATAAAGGTCCACCGTTCTCTTAAAGAACATTAATATGATTTAGGATAGAAGTTAAATTATTTTTAAGCGTAGTTTTTTATAATATTTATATATATATATATATATATATATATATATATATTTATATTAACCAAAGCGGAGGCACTTGTAATCAAACATTCGCCTGAACTACACCGCAGTTTTGCTTTCCATTTTATTATGAGGCACCGTACAGGTAGACAGCCTTACCCCCTATGTAGGGACGATACGAACGGAGGCATTTTTCGCGGCGCAACTCCGGGATTCGATCTGAGTACCCTCAGCCCTGAAAACCAGAGCTCTGTACCTCAGGAACGCCACAAGCCCGTATATACATACATATACATACATATATATATATATATATATATGAGGCCTGTTTGTTCTTTTTCTAAAATATATCAAAATTTTGAAGAAAAACAAAAACAGTGACGAACTGAAGATTCCCGTAACTCATATATTCTAAATTTTTGTAAATTAAAAACTAATGAAATGAGAGGTGGGGATATTCGAACCTAGATAAACCATTCTAACAATGGATGATTCAGATAAGAATAACATTCATAATGTGAACGAAGAAATGTAACCACATCCCCTTCCCTTCCAAATTTGTGTCTTTTAAATAGTGTTACCTTGCATCAACCAAAAACGGCTAGAAATTTGTTTTTTAATCACTCATTTTAGGGTCACTGGAAACATAATTTTCCCATTCTACGTCATGGTGCATCACGTAATTCTGGTTCGAATTTTCAAAATTAGTTTGCACTAATGTTTAAACGATACTATAATTGAATCTATTTTATGAAAGTATTACCATCAGTTATTCTGCTTAAGCAATTATCAAAATTCATGAATTCACATTTTTCACAATGTTTCTTAATTTGAGGTTCTTTTTAATACAATGAGGTATTTAGGTTTCAAACAAAAATTAAACCCTACAAAAACCTAATATATTTGGAATAATAAAGCTAATTAACTTTTAGGTGTTAATATAATGAAATTGAAAATCCCGGTATTCATCTGGACTGCTCGCAAATATATAAAGATAATTCTCGTTAATTTACATTAATCAACTCTGCGTAGTAAGATAATATGCATCTTTATGCAACTGTATATTAAATCATTCGTTTGCACAGATTTAAGCAACAGAAACCCAATACTTAAAAAAAATATTACAAACATACAACGCAAAGCTGAATTGTTCTCATCTAATGTCTACACCAATTATCTTGTGTATTTCCCCTTATTTCTTTCGTCCCAATCTGTGTTTTCCGCTAAATGGCTGGAAACAGAAAGTTGGGTTAGTCACTTCTCTTGATTCCGTAAGTGAGCTGAATCTGCAATTAGCAAATTTAGTGCCTCATTTTGTGCTAAGTTGTAATGTTTGTCTTTCAGAAGAGCTAACAAGGGAGAAAAAAGAGTTACAAGTCTTGGAGGGAGTTCCCGATCGTTGTAAATCAATGTTAAGACAATGTTCGAATATTTACTTCAAAAGAAAAAGGAAAAAGAGGTAAACTATAGTAACGAGAATTGTTTTTTTCTGACCAATAATTTCTGAAATGCATTTTATTCAATAACCTTCCCGCCGTTTAAATTAATGAAGTAAGAAATACTTTTAGGTAAATAAATTTTCCTGTTCCAGCATATGAAGAAAAATCTGAGTTAAGTATTCCAAGTGCTCATTACATACTATATGTTTATACTAAATAAAATTACGTTGAAAATATTCTCATCTGAAAATAATATATATTATCTAAATTTTATTATAATATTGAGTGACTTAGTTTAAGTAAGTTAAGTGACAAAATTATTATAATAAGAGAAACATTATATTTATGTTTTAAAAGTTTAAAGTATAAATGGAAAAAAAAGCTATAGGGGAACCCGGGGTACAACGGGGTACGAAGTTTTAAAAATACTAAAGGGTTAACTAAGAGAGCAGCAAATTTTTCTATGAATACATTATACTGTATTAATCACAAAACTACAATAATATTGTAAGAAAATAAAAGAACAATATTTTTTTTCAGTTACAAAAAATTATGTCATTTGTCCCGTTCTGCCCCGGGCATGGGGCAGAACGGGGTGGTAAAGACAATTAATTATAAAACATATAATCTAGTGGAAATGTAGAAAAAATAAGTTTGCTTCATATTTATTTAGTTTTTAGTGATTATAAAGGTTTAATTAAGGTTACGTTTTTCATTCATTATGTCATTTTCTTAAGCCTATTCACAAAATTCACACACTAGGACAGCCTCATCATCTTCGCTATCTATTGCTGCACAGGAATTGTGTGTCCATTTTTTGCGCATGGAACAAGCGATGCAACTTTCAACTGAGAGTAAAATTCACCGCGATATAAAAACTCGCAGTCAGAACAATCCCCATAACCACTCTTGTTAGTTTTGGGTTCTCTCTTCAGCTCCTTTTTTTCCATTTATCTTCAGGCATTTTCCATTGTTTTTTCCATTTTTAATTTTATTCTCTTTCTGAAATATTTTTATCCTTGCTCTTTCTTCTTTAGCAAAGTTATTTTCTTCTTTTTCCTTAATAGCGGCTTCTAACTCTTTTTTGTATGGGGAATCTGTTAATACAGCGGTCTTCCCCCTCTTCCTATTCGTCCTTTTCGAGCTTTCTTTATCTTTTGAAATAGGCGTTAGAATTTCAGGTGAAACATGAGATGAAGAGGTCCTGTTGTCAATTGTCATCCAATATCAGCCAGGAGTGGCACAATTAGCGTCATCAAACCGGACCTTCTTAACCGGCGTGTCATCATTAGAGTTGCCTGAAACCTCACCACCTTTATCATCCAACCTGATATGCATGTGTTTTTTTAACTGGTGTGCTAGGTGAAGGCAATTCCAATTGTTCAGCTCCGGATGTTATCACCTATTCACTTGAAAGCCTACCAAGTTCGATGTCAGTTATACCTGCTGGGAGAAAATCTGCGTCGGTGAATATCAATGGGTCAGTTGGCCATATTCCTGTAGCTTGGAAACCATTTATAACATTTCATTGTTGCAGTTTGGATAAAAGTTGATCCAAAAAGCGTTGAAATTTGAAAGAGAGTTACGACGTTCCCTGGGTTGCTTCGTTGCCATTTTCGAAGCTCATTGCTGTAATGAAGACTTAAAGGCTTCATATAAGAAACATCAAGTGGCTGAAGTCTGTGTGAGCAATGTGGTGGTAGACATAGCAACGAAACGCCACTCTCCCTCGCGTCGTCTATAACCTCAAGGATCTTCGCATGTGTTGAGTGGCCATCTAATATAAGAAGAACCAGTAAGTCTTTTGATGCCTTAGAAAATTCCACAAATTTTCGAAATCCTACAAGAAATGACTCAGCAGTCATCCATTCAGCGCTGTGCACCTCAGCCCAACCTCCTGGTGGCAATCCTAACTCAAATTCTTTCTGCTTCTTCTTTCGAGGAAAAATGACCATAGGGGGCATGTAAGCTCCGTTTGCCGACATACAAATAAGGCAGGTTACAATTTCGCCTCTTTCTGCGAATGTTAATGATCATCCATTTAATCTTGATATTTCCCCTTGCAAACTATGATCTTTGATTGGTTTTTAGGGTTCAATGAAATGCACGTTTCATCGCAATTAAATATTTAAGAAACCATTAGTTTGTGCTTGTCGAGTAAGTTCGTTAGAAACGAAAATTAACTATCGACAGCTACTTTATTAAACCCATGGCTCTTGCACCAGATGTTGCTTCGGCTTTGCGAACAGATAATGTAGAATGTCTCTTAAGGAATCCATTGACCCAATCTTGGCCTGCGATTCCATTTTTAAATCTATGACCAATGCCATTTCTTACTGCTAACTGATAATCTAAGATACGCAAGTCCTTCATTGTTAGACCGAATAACCTAGCCTCCATAGTTTTTAAGTAGTTAACGAGCACAAGTTCCTGTTCCTCTGAAAATCCGATTTAAATTTTCCAGCCGTTTTATCAATCTTGTAGTCAGGGTTTTCCATTCTTTTTTTAACGTATCTTTCCAGATTGCCTCGAAGCCTTCAAATACCCAGATATTCCAGAAATAACCGCCTCGACAGCATTGTTCATTGCCTCAGTAGACCATGATTGCCTATTTGTTTTTTTTCTTATAGTGTCGAACCATCTGAATTCGAAAGAAAAAAAATTAGGGGCGTACCAAAAAAAGATCTCTTAGTTAAAAACATTGCGTGCCCCACATGTTCCGCCCAAGGGAAACGATTTAGATTAGGGACGTAAGGTAGCTCGAGAAAGATACGCAAACAAATGTTTAACTACAAGAAACTAAACACAATTAAATGTGATTCAAGCATGTACTAACTATAATTGCGATGTAATCGAGTATGTATACCTTACATTGGTTACAAAATCATCAAAAGTTACAATACAGGAGCAAAAAATCACACAACGAAAACTGCACACACCAACGCTCGAGAAAACTATACTAAAATGACTGTCAAAGTTGAGCAGCAATAAGTTGGTCTAGTTGTACTTATTGCCGGTGGCTAGCAGCACATCCTTGACACCTAAAAGCGTCGAACTTCATTCCGCCCCGAACCTCGTTCTACCCCGTGTTCCCCTAATGTCTTTCTAAAGCTAAATGAAATCGAAATTCCATGCTCGTAATTTTAACATCAGGCTCAGAAACTTAAAAAAATATTTACATAAATGAACAAAAAATTATCATGAGTCGTTATATCATGATACTCGTTTTTTATACTTAGGTGCGTTATGCACGCACCAAAGAAAATGGCTCAAAACATATAACCGATGTTTATCACAAAACAAAGATAAATTACATAGAAACAAAGAATATTTAGAAATCTAAAGAAATATTTTATAATCACAACAATATGTGGTGTCGTGGCGTTCAAAGCAATACTTCTGTACTCGAGAGAGGTTGTTTCCCAGAGAGGACAGAGCAATTTATTCGAGTTAAGCTCCTTTATTATTTTTCGCTTATGTAAAATATTTACACGTTATTTACAAAACATATACAAGCCGCATGTAACTGGGGCCACTAGACAATCAACATCAAACATTCTCACGTAGAAAAAACAAGTCCGGTGATCCTCCCATTAGTCGATTGTCCCGGTTTCTCTCGGCCCAGTCGTCCGTCTGTCGCTCTGTCGTCCCGAAAAACCTCTGTGTCGCCGCTTGCGCTCGACCCTCTTTTTAAGCCCCTTCCAAAGCTTTTTGAACAATCCAGACTCCTCTTCAGAACATTACAGGCGGTTCCAAAAGAAACATCCCGTGGTGCTTAACGACATCTTGTCCTTAATGAATAGGTGGTACGAGAACCGTTGGCTGCTCAATGAAAACTATAGTCCACTGCCGCCTTCCATGAAGCTCCGAATGAATAAAAGACATATTACACACAGTAGAATTACGATTTTCCGAGAAACTGCCAGGTGGTTAAGAGGAGAGTATAGCCATTTTACTACAAATATTTACCTTATTAGTGAATTAAGCAATTGCTTGTTGTTATCTCAGACACAAACGATTAACGTCTAAATTATTTCTCTAATCATGTCTAAGAAATTTCACTTTTAATTTAAAATCGATTTTCATAAAGGATTGAAAAAAGAAGGCTATTGCTGGAATTACTGATACTAATAATCTCGCTTAATTAAATTTTAGTAAACATTACTTTATAATTTCGCTTATTTAGTGCATTTCCCTAATTAAACAATTGGGAATAAATTTCCTCCATCCCTCAGAAACGAAAAAAATATGTTTTACTTTATAATGATGGTAAACAAAGCATTTTGCATCACGTTATGTTATAAAGCACCATTGTTTAACTCGTTTATGAAACAAATATTTCATTAAATTTATTTACTCCAAGAAAAGACATAAAATGTTTCCTGGGATTCATAAAATCCATGTGTGGAACTATGATATCAAATTTGTATAATTTTTCATTTTGGCCATAGCATAAATATCAAGGTCTGTTTTACGGTAGCTACTGTAAAAGCGTCTTATAATGAAGAAAAATATGGTACATTTTTTTTGTAAGTTATAGAGCAGTATTTGTCATTAGCGGAAGATTTATCAAGTTTCCCTTTCAAAGTAATTTTTTTTCAATTTAAATTTACTAGTTTGTCTATAACAAAATTATAAAACTATTGAATTTTAACTGAACAGTTTTGAATTTTTTTAAAACTAAATTAGTAATTGAGCTTTTAAATAGTCAATTCAGAATTGCAATACATATGAGTAGAATAGCTAATAATGAGTTAATAAAAATGTCAGACATAATATTTTTATAAGAAAATAATCAAAGTAGTTTGTTTCTATAGTGTAGTCACATCATTCTAACACTCTGCTTTATGCACTTTTTTTAGTAATTTATATGAAACATCTCGGGTACATAATCCGACAAATTCTGCCGACCTCTTATTCCTGAGAAACTAAAAATATTTCTAATTCCTCCCAAATTTCACTGATTAGTTACAATTTTTCTGCTTTTCACCAGTAGAAAAATTCATTTAGAAAAAACGCATATAATTAAAATAGCTAATTCACTAAAAATGTCAAAAACAAAATTTGCACACATAGCAAAGATATTCAGGAATACTTAAGAGAGAAAAATATCTAATCAAAGTTAGAAAATAATCAAAGTAATCTGTTCCGATATTGCAGTCACATCACTCTAGTACCCTATTTTACGTTGTTTCTCATAACTAATATGATATTTTTAAAGAATATAAACCTACAAAATATGTCAAATTTTATAGTCTTAATGCAATAACAAATTTTACAAATTCTTCCGAGGAAAAAATTAAACTGAATATCCTTCATCATTCACAAATTCACCATTTTTCCAATATAAAATACATTTATAGTAAAATTCATGTTAGTAAAATAGCTAAATAAAATAACACTGAGAAAATAAAATAACACTGAGAAAATAAAATATACAAGCATAAAATTTACACACAAGATTATGATATTACGAAATACTCGTGGCATTCTTACGAAAGCTAATTTAGAAAATATAAAAGGTAATCTCTTTGGATATTGCAATCACATCATCCTAAGATCACACTTTAATCACGTTCTCAATAATGTATATGATATTTCTGAAGGACATAAGATAACAAAGTATATCGACGTGTATAGTCTTGATAACATAACAAATATTTTAAATTGTTCCAAAAAGAATCCAATTATCCAAAAGTTGATCAATAAGAAATTCCCCTTTTTCCACTATAGTAAAATTTGTTTATTAAAAAATTCATATTAATGAAATAGCTAAGAATAAGTCAACAAAAGCGTCAAATATAAAATTTGAATGTAAAGGTAATGTTATTAAGCCACACTATCGTCATTATTATGAAAAGAAACTTCTATTAAAAGTAAGAATGTACTCAAAGTAAGAATTTCTATTCAAAGTAAGAAGGAATTTCTATTCGAAGTAATATCTTTCATTACTACAGTGACATCATACTAATAGCTTCCTTTAAGCCCTTACGAAATACGTTAATAAATTTCACATTTCTTATATATATAACCAGAGACAGTATGTCGACATATATGTCCTTGATAAACTAACAAATATTACAGTTTTTTCCCTAAAAAAAATAAATAAATAAAAATTTTTTAAAAAATCCCAAAAAGATTAACCATAAAATATCAACCAAAATAGAACCTAGTTCCCTGTTTCCGATGATAATAAAATTTATTTACAAAAAAAGCCCATTAACAAAATAGCTAACACTAAGTGAACAAAAATGTCAATCATAAAATTTGAACACAAGTTTATGACATTCAGCCATAAAAGCGTATTCTTAGGAAGAACAATTCCTATCCTGAGTAAGAATATAATCAATATAATCTTCTTCGATACTACTTCAAATCAGTCTAATAACCTGCTTGAAGCCATTTTTAATAGTTTTTATATCTCTTAAATACAAACAAAATCTTAAATACCGACAAAAAAAGTTGAGTTGTATATTCTTGAAAAACTAACAAATAATACAACTCTTAAAGAAAAAATAATCAAATTCCATTTAATAATTACAAATTCCTTGTTTTTCTCCAATATTGAAATTCATTTATAAATAAATGAATATTAATAAAATAGCTAAGTATAAGTCAATAGAAATGTCAAACATAAAATTTGCATACCAGGAAAACATTTTGAAAAACATTAGCGGCATTTTTACAAAAACAAAATTTCTTTCCAAAGTAATAAAATAATCAAATAAAGCTTTGTTAATACTGCGGTCGCATTATTCGAATATCCCACTTTACGTCTTATTTAATAATTTATTTCTTAGGCAAGCAAGTCAAAAATATATGCCAACTAAGGAATATTACGCCCTCGAAAATAAAAGTAACCAAATTATACATATATATATATATATATATAAATATATATATATATATATATATATATATATATATATTTATATATTTATATATATATATATATATATATATATATATATATATATATATATATATATATATATATATATATATATATATATATATATATATATATATATATTGATAACAAGTTCTCTATTTTCTCCCAATATTAAAGTTCATTTATTACATAAAGGAATATTAGATACCTAGTCAATAACACAAGTCAAAAATACGCCAAACAAAAAATTTGCACAAGGACTAATATTAGGGTATACTGGCAGTATTCTTGAGATAATAAATTTCTATCCAAAGGTATTAAACTATAGAAGTACTTTCTTTCTGTACTGCAGTAACACCAGTCTAATACCTAGCTCTACATTATTTTTAATAATTTATATATTTCTTTGTAAAATTAGCTGACAAATTATGTCTGCAAGTTATAGTCTTCACAACCTAAAAAAAATTACATACAAAAAAATAAATTCGAGAACCAAATTTCATTAATTAATTACAAATTCCACGTTTTTCCACTATAATAATATAATTTTATAAAGAAGAGCAAAATCTCCTCCTTTTTGTGAGTAGAATGGTAATAATATGGTGATGATAATGGTAATCACAACTAAGAGCATAAAACACACCCTCTTTATCCGGTCACTAAATGCAAAATTATGCATTTCTCGCGCCAACTGAATAGTCATGGAGTTGATTTGACCGCATAATAGCCTTTTCAGTATGACAGAGCCAAAATTCTAATGCTCGTTGCATTGAAAATACGAAGGAAGATTTGCATATTTTGTTTTTTAAAGTTCGCACTTTTTATTAAAGCAAAAGGTGTATCTGGTTTTAATATGCAATCTATTCTAACAGCGAGGTAAAATCGTTATCCGTTGCCATGATGAGAATTATTAACATGTCACTTGACAGTATGACTAAAAATATCCTCATATCTTTAATATTTATATTACAAGACTAACTGAAAACCCGTATTTCGAAATTTCGAAACGGAGTACATTCAAATTAAATAGAACGGTCAATGAATGCAATTAATGCCTATATATATATATATATATATATATATATGCATACAACGATTAATGTATGCAATTCATGTAATAAAAACAAAAAAAAAATATATTTATAAAAAATCGTAACGGATATTTTTTTGGATAAAATTAGATTTTTTAATAATGTAGAAGAAAATATCCAAATTAAATCTAATAGAATACTACTGTACTAAAGAATATAGTACAGTTAATGTAGTACAATTTGAGAAACATTTCTTTTACTGTATTTTAATATTTGTTTGTATAATTTCCAATCGTCTGCCGCATTAGCAAGAAATTTTTTTTTGTCTATTTCGTTGTTATGCACGTGACGCAAAATTAGTTTAAAGTATCACAAAAAGAAAAGAAACCACGTGATCAGCAGTTAATAGATTAAATTCTAAAAATTTATCTTCAAAACTTCACCAAAAATAAGAAAATGGAGGCAAAGATTCGAAAAAAGATTTTATTGTAAAGGTATTTTTACGATCTTTCTAGTGATATAAATTTTATAACTCTCAGATTATTATTTTAAATGCAAACTTTAAAGAATGTTACAAAAACAGCTTAAAAAATTAATTTAAAAAATCTAAGAAGAATTTTTCAAAAATCTCTTTTAGTGAACCCCTACACTATAAGAAGAATCGCCATGCAAAATTTCAGCTCTTTAGGTTCAGTGGTTTTGTCTGTGCGTTATCTGTCAGTCAGTGAGTTAGTTACGGAACTGTTTTAAGTATATATATATATATATATATATATATATATATATATATATATATATATATATATACATTAAATAGGCTTTGTGTATTATGTGCGATTCATTCAACTCTTAATTCGTCACTGTAATTAATTTCTCATTATTTAAATATTGCAATTTCAAATATTGCAAATGTTTAAATATTGTAATATCTAATTTTCCTACTAATTCAAGTGATATAAGATTAAATCTTATGTAAATTTTAAATTAAACAAGCATTTGAGGAGTATGAAACGTGCATAGCATATGATATATAAATGAATTTTTAATCCTTACAATAATGACTAACATAGAAAATTTGTAAGACAAGATAAAATGGATATGTTTTTAGACAATAAGTTTGGGAGTGAAAGATTAAAATGTGAGGTTTATGAGTACGGAATTTCATTTCCTGGAGCTACTAATACATTAAATATATGGATAAAAAATCTGTAGGTATAATATTTATCTGATCTGCTGTAGGAAAATTTGCCTTAAAAACAGTAATCAGTTATTATTGTGACAACATTTCATGCAAATATCTGCAATTTTTTAACAATTAACAATCATTTTTACAATTTCTTTACTGCTGGATATTAGACTTTAAAAGACTATATACGAGGGTTGTAAATAAAGTAATGGCAACATACCCGGGAAAAATTTTTTAATGAACGTACAAGCAAAATTACATTACATTTCTTCAATATAATCACCAGCAAAGTCTTGTACCTTTTGCAAGATCTCAGTCAGCCATAGGATACAGTTGGTAAGGTGCTGTGTGTTGATGTCAGCGACGAAGCGCCCTACTGCTCGGATCACAGACGGCAAGTCAGGATATATGATGCCTCGAAGGGGTTCTTTCAACTTAGGAAAGAGGTCGTGTCAGGGGAGTACGGAGGGTGTTCCAACAACTCCCAATACCACCGTTGCAAAAGATCATTTACAGCTCGTGCAACATGACAACGAGCATCGTCACGCAACACATTAAGGCAATAGGGAGATGGTCCCGCAATAAACATGGACGTTTGTGCCGTATAGCCGGGTGCATATGGTGCTGTAGCCACGGGAAACATCGATTTTAATCCCCGACAGCTGATCACTTTTTGTAAACACGATTTAGAACGGTAGAAACACCACTGTCCACTTCAACGTCACGCAGCAACTACCTCTTCTACTGGATCGACAGTTTTATGTACTCTACACATCGACAACAGCTCCACCTCTCTCCCCCGTTCTTCTTTTTGCGCATGCCCGATGTTATACTACTTTCTGGGCTACGTTGCCACTACTTTATTTACAATCCTCGTATACATATTGTACCTGTGAATTTAGAGATGTATTCAATACCCCATATAGCGCGTGTCACAGGATACGTGAAATAAAATTAACAGCCAGAATAACGATTAATTAAATTAAAATGCATTTTTTATTAATTGCTCGTAGTTAGATAGGGTAATTAACACTATATACAGTTCGGGAAAAGATGGGTAGAGTTCACAACTACGATTTACAGTTCAGGTAAAGATGTGTAAAGTTCACACACTACACCACTGCTATCAGTTTGACAAGTCCTCACAATCAAAATTCGGAGCACAGAAGAGATAAGATAGTCCACAAATATTAGCCCGAGCTATCGGCTAAAAATTATGAAGATCGTTATCAAGGGATAGTTATCCTTGAACAGAGGTTGTCGCTCTCAGGATTTTAAGAGCAAGTTCTCCCCCTTTAGAACCTACCCAAAAATGCAAGAGAAAAAATATCTCTTCATTTCTCACCTCCAGAAAACCTCTCCAAGTCAAACACTAGGAGATCACTCAGCATCAGCTTCGGCATCAGCATCATCATCTAGGATCTTCTGCCCTTTCATTTTATTAGTTTTCTCCCTGGTGGGAGTGAGTAAATTTCCACTCTTACGAAGTAAGTCCCTATTGGTCGGTCCTGGGTTTCATGCGCAAAATTCCTTGATTTCACTTATCAATAAGTACCGTATCATTGAACATGTCAGGGTGTTTCCCACTTTGTTCAGAAGTGTCTAGTCCGTAGACACTATGTCACCACTCTATTGAAATTCGTTATACCATCGGCTCCCCGGCCAGCTGATTGTATTTTCCGCTTACACCGCTGTCGAAAAGGCTTCGAGGAAAGAAAATGCCACAATATATTTATATATATATATATATATATATATATATATATATATATATATATATATATATATATTAAATGCGGGGGGACTTGCCGCGAGGATATTCGCCTATAATTTACCGTAGTTTTTCTGGCCATTTTATTATGGGGGCGTCATATAGGCGGACAAGCATTGCCCCCTATGAAGGGACGACACAAACGGAGGCATTTTAGTGGCGCTTCGCCAGGATTTGATCCAAACACCCTCAGCACCGAAAACCATCGCGCTGTACCACAACTCCGCCACGGCCCTGGTGGAGGAACTGAGATTCAAATGAATATATATATATATATATATATATATATATATATATATATATATATATATATATATATATATATATATATATATATGTATATATATATATATATATATATATATATATATATATATATATATATATATATATATATGTATATATATATATATATATATATATATATATATATATATATATATATATATATATATGTATATATATATATATATATATATATATATATATATATATATATATATATATATATATATATGTTTGTGTGTGTGTGTGTGTTAGTGTTAGTCATTTAACGATAACTTCCTCCAACAGAGTAAGCAACAAAAGTAATTTCACCTCTTTATAATTCCCTATTCTTGTCTGTTTGTCACGTTGAATACCGTGCCCTTCTGTATGCTACAGATGCAACAGTTACCAATTCCAGTTTCTTAATGCATATGAATGCATATATACATGCATATGTATATGTATTACTAATAATTTCAGCACTAAAATATCTTTAATGATGTCCCAGTTAAAAAAATATGTGTCACATGATGTCCTCTGCCATCCCATAAATGGTGTGGTGTACAACAAAGGTTCGCTTGTGTAAGCATGCGTGTCAGTAAATGCATATCCATCTAAATATATACGATCGTTACAGTTCTAAAGTGTTTAATAGTTTGCGTATCTCATATAAATCCTTGTATGGATTTTAACACGATATGTCTCTCTCGAGCTTATAAATATTGCATGCCACTCAAACTCGTATTTCATTCCCTATTGCACCATAATACAAGAGGCTTCAGCAAAATATCTAATATATCTGTGCAGCCCCCTCCAAGGATCAATTATATAGAATGGAGTTTCATTCCTTTTCCCAACACGGATATACCCTTCTAACCTTCCGAGGGACGTTTTCGGTCCTTCATTATTCTTTAGCTGCTCTCGAAATCACAGCATGCCGTCCCGACCCAAAAAGAATCACTAAAATTCTGCTTGGCCGATTGCTTTCATTTCACTAAGCTGCAGTTTTAAATCTCCTGATCATTCATTGGTTGCATGGGAAAAATTGGAAGGAAAACACATTATGTCATTCACCGGCATAACATGTAATATGACGGGGAAAATACTATTATATTCTTATATAATCCAAGGAATTCACTTGTTTTTTTCTTTATTTCATTAAGGATCCTCCTTGGTAACACACCCACGCATATAATGTATTATATATATATATATATATATATATATATATAATGCATAAGTAAGTATAGTTTATTTTTGCATAAGTCATTTCAGTAAGTTAAACTATTTCAAATTTATCTAAACCTATAAGAGAGTAATATTAGCTATACGTTAAAATTATGAATAATTATTACAACAATCATTAAAACAATCTATAAACTTCATCACTTTACGCTAGAGATATCAAAGCAATAGCAGAAGATTAAAAATCGATATTTTCATCAATTTTTGTCACTTTTGAGGTGTAGATACCTTTAATCTATTCAGTAGAGACTACAGTGGTTTTAATCATAAATTTTAATTTTTATTATAAGAAACGTCATACTAGAGATCATTGATAGTTTATAAATTGGATTAATAGCCCCTATACATCTAGAAATATTCCTAGGAAACATTGCTATATAGTTCGATATATTACTGTGAGACATTGTTATAAGTCAGGAGATATTTCCTCGCATTATTTTGCAAAACACAACTACGAGGTTTGATTGTGATATAGGCTATGTTGAGTTGAATTAAGAAATTAAATACGTTCCTAGATTACCTAAAATCATAACAGTTATATATATATATATATATATATATATATATATATATATATATATATAATATCTATATATATATATATATATATATATATATATATATATATATATATATATATATATATATACTATATATATATATATTATATATATATATATATATATATATATATATATATATATATATATATATATATATCGGTTTAATCGGTTCCATTAATTTTCGGTTCCAATCGTTTTCAGCAGGGTGGTCGATGTTAATTATAGGAGTACTTTCGTGGTCTTTTCTGAATCCAGCCTTTTCAAAGCTAATCATTATTGTAGAGAAAGACACAATGTTACAAGCTTTGTCTGCCATTCCCATACCTTATAAAATATTTGCACAAGATGGTGAAACCCCTTCTTCAGTTTCGGACAACATTTTTTAACCACTTGATGACGATACATCACTTTGAAACTTTGGATGATGCCCAGATGAGAGAAGTTGGGATTTCATAGTGCTATCTTCCTTGTTTATAACCCTTCATTTTAAAGTTTATGCAGGGTTTTACCACTGTAAGTTTTGAATAGCTTTTCTATTTTTTAGATGTTTCTATGTTTGCATATTATTTTTTTCTGTTTAGAAAAAAATTTCTTCTCCATTTATGGAAAAAATTCAAGTTATCGAGGGTTGAGCCAAAAAAAATCGTTCTTTAACATTGAGTGCATAGGAAATTTGAAGGGAATTTTTTTATCTTCGAGATATCGAAAAATTCGCGAAATCGAGGTTCGAGTTAGCGAGGTTTGACTGTATATACATATATATATATATATATATATATATATATATATATATATATATATATATATATATATATATATATATATATATATATATATTGATTTCTTCTGATGTTAATCAGGGTCAACAGTACTTCATCAACAGTACTTTATTCCGAGATGTTCAACAGTACTTCATGAAAAAAAATTTCTTTGTAAAACAAAATAACATGCATTACATTTTGAAAAGGGACATTCACTTTACAGATCTACTACCACAACTATAAAGATACAAAATTGTCAAGAATGTCATTACAGTCCGCAGCATTAGGATTCTGCTTCCAATTCTGCTTCCACTAGTGCCACTTTTTCGTGGAACTCCCCAAGGCATGGTAGCACCCTCACTGGATTTGACAGTTCATCTACACTACACGTTCGAGTAAACAACACTCAAAGAACACACTTACGTAAAAAACGCAGGCTGAGTGCTGAACTTTCAGATAGGATTGCGGATATAAATATAAGATTTCCTTTTGGGGAAAAAATATATGACTTTGCATTCGAAACAAGTAAACACTCACCATTTGAAATTCGATTCAGCTTTAAAAATTTTAGAAGGAACTAGATTTGAATGTATTTTTTGAAGGCACGTTGTATTTGCAACCGTGTTGCACTCCGACTGAAGTTTTGATTTTTTGCCTCCGAGTGTTGAGGGTCTAAAGCGTGCGCTTTAAAAATCAACAACTTACATATGGGTACACTAAAAGAAAACTATAAGAAAAAACACTTAAATGTACATCAAATGCACAGTATAATGTAAACAATCTAGAAAGATTGATTTTCAATTTATACAATGCACAAAGGGAAAAATAAATGTATCTATTAATTAAAGCAACAACTACTTGAATATGCTCTGTATGTCAATGACAATTTGGAAACTCCTTATTTTTAAGTACTCCTTGCTTTTTCTATCCCATCCTTTTTCTGGTAATTATGTTCTAAATTCAGATATATTTCAGATGCTCTTTTCCAATGTATGACGATAAAAACTTAGAATTGTTTGAATCCATACATGAACAAAATTTAAATGTTCAGTTGGTAATATTAATTCGAATTATTAATAACTCAAAAGGTTCATTGGTTCCTATTGTTCAACATTCCCCATTCATTATATAATGATTATAAAAATTTATATAAGTATTTATATTAAGACACTTTATGTTGATTATTTATTTATATATATCTTTTGATGATCAATTTTACTACAATACTAGTTTAGTAGGTCTGATTGTTGCATGTACCTGTAAATCAAAACACGCATAACCATAGGCGTAGCGTGCTTCTAACTTTTTTTTGGAGGGGGGAACAAATTGAATTCAATTAGGGCCCTCCTCCACGCATTGACTGCCTGGCGGAGTTCTTAAAATCTGAAATACTAGCTGAAAACCCGCACTTCGCTACGGAGTACATTCAAATTAAATACAATGGTCAGTGCATGCAATTAATGCCAAAAAAATAAATATATATATTTATAATAAATACGATGATCAATGTATACAATTGATGTAAATATATATATATATATATATATATATATATATATATATTTATAAAAAAATCGTAAGGGATATTTTTTTGGGATAATATCCAATCGTCTGCTGCATTAGAAAGAATAAAAAATATTTTTTTGTCTATTTAGTTGTTATGCAAGTGACGATAAATTTATTTAAAGTACCAGAAAAAGAAATCACGTGATCGGTATTTAATAAATTAAATTCTAAAAATTATTCTTTAAAAATTCCCCAAAAATCAGAAAATTGAGGTAAATATCCGAAAAAGATTTCATTTTAAAGGAACTTTCATGATATTTCTAGTGATATAAATTTTATAACCCTCAAATTATAATTTTAAATGCAAACTTTAAAAAAGTTACAAAAACAGCTTAAAAATTTAATCTTAAAAAAAATCTAAGAAGAATTTTTTTAAAAATCTTTCTTAGTGCACCCCTACACCATAAGAAGAAACTCTATGCAAAATTTGATCCCTTTAGGTCCAGCGGTTTGGTCTGTGCGTTGTATGTCAGTGAGTCAGTTACGGAACTGTTTTATATACATAGATTGTGATTTTTTAAAATTGAATAACAATAGAATTGATGTTTGAGAAGTATTAAAAAATTATACAATGAGAAAAATAAATATATAATAAATAAAATTATAAAAATACATATAGCATCGAATGTTTGTTATGGATAATATCATTGTTAAAAATTATGTTAAGGCTAAAGACATAATTGGAATCTTCAGTTTCACAGTTTGAAAAAGTGGTAAAAAACCAACTTTCTTAAAAGTTTTCAACAATTTTCCAATTTTAAGTGAACTTCTATTAACGTTTATTTCAAGTTAAGTTGGGGGAGGGGGCACGTGCCCCCCTGTGTCCCCTCGACGCTACGCCTATGCGCTTAACCTGAATTTTCGTAAATTCGTGTTACGGATTTTTAAGTACAGTGGTACCTCGTCTTAAGAGTTTTTTGAGATACAAGCAGTCTCTCTGTCAAGTTTTTTGCCTTGAGCTGAGAGCTGAAATTCGGGTTACGAGCCAGCTTCAGATATCCCACAGATTGTTCGAGGAGCGAACGCCATGTGACGTTCTCGTTGAATGACCAGACGAAAAACATTCAATATTTACAACATTTATGCATAGTTATTATGCAATTATGTACATATTATTCTAAGACTTCTTACCTCTTAAACAGAGAGATTAACTCTCAACAATTATCACATGGGGCAGATTGCCATGCCTGCGTCGAACCTCTCATTTCAAAAACACTCTTAAAGGGGGGATGAAACAGACCTCATTGGACAATTTTTTATCGAAACTCCCTGCAGATGAAAGTGAGGAATACGTGGCGAAAAGTGCGAAAATCAGCGAAAAAGATTGTTATTCAGTTCCTCCTTTCTCCTCCACCTCCGTCAGCATCTTCAAGTCGTCTGATCTCTACAGTAATTGTTGTACACTATACTTAATAAAACCAGTTTTTTGCACTACAGTCTATTGTATTGTGTTTTTATACAATATGTGTTTTTTATAAATGCATTTTACTTATTTAAATACATGTAACAAAAAATTGCGGTTTTTTGTTTGTTTGTTTTTTTTTTTTTTTTGGGGGGGGGCGGAACTGATTAATGGCATTTCAATTCTTTTCGAAAGGGAAAATTGATTTGACATACGAGTAATTCCAGTTACGAGGTCTGTCACGGAACGAATTAAAATCGTAAGTCAAGGCATCACTGTAGAATCCATTTTTAATGTATAACTTATTCCAAAAATAAATATATAGAATGTTATTTTAGTCAGATATTTTTCATGTTCCTGTAAATTATAATACATATACCCTGATCTTAGAATATTCATATTACGAATGTTAAAGAATATGCTAATTTTTACATTCGCAATATATGTATGCAGGATGATAAATTTGGCCATATTATTTCATGTTTCAGTAAATCGCAATAAACGTAACTTGAAATTTTCAAACACTCATACTACGAATTTTAAAGTTTGTCTTACTTTTTATGTACAACTCAGTCACAATATCCATATGCAGAAGGTTTTAGGTAGTCAGATTGTTTTATGTTCCTGTAAATCACAAAACTCTTAACCGAAATTTTCAGACATTCATATTACGTATTTTAAAGTTGGTCTTATTTTTTCTGTACAACTCAGTAGCAATATCCTTATGCAGAAGGTTTTGCGCAGTCAAATTGTCTTATGTTCCTCTAAATCACAAAACTCATAACCTAAATTTTAAAACTGTCATATTACGTATTTTAAAGTTGGTCATATTTTTTCTGTACAACTCAGTAGCAATATCCTTATGCAGAAGATTTTGCGCAGTCAAATTGTCTTATGTTCCTCTAAATCACAAAACTCATAACCTAAATTTTAAAACAGTCATATTACGTATTTTAAAGATGGTCTTATTTTTTCTGTACAACTCCATAGCAATATTCTGATGCAGAAGGTTTTGCGCAGTCAAATTGTATTATGTTCCTCTAAATCACAAAACTCATAACCTAAATTTTAAAACAGTCATATTACGTATTTTAAAGTTGGTCATATTTTTTATGTACAACTCAGTAGCAATATCCTTAGGCAGAAGGTTTTGCGCAGTCAAATTTTCTTATGTTCCTCTAAATCACAAAAGTCATAACCTAAATTTTAAAACAGTCATATTACGTATTTTAAAGTTGGTCTTATTTTTTATGTACAACTCAGTAGCAATATCCTTATGCAGAAGGTTTTGCGCAGTCAAATTGTCTTATGTTCCTCTAAATCACAAAACTCATAACCTAAATTTTAAAACAGTCATATTACGTATTTTAAAGTTGGTCATATTTTTTATGTACAACTCAGTAGCAATATCCTTAGGCAGAAGGTTTTGCGCAGTCAAATTTTCTTATGTTCCTCTAAATCACAAAAGTCATAACCTAAATTTTAAAACAGTCATATTACGTATTTTAAAGTTGGTCTTATTTTTTATGTACAACTCAGTAGCAATATCCTTATGCAGAAGGTTTTGCGCAGTCAAATTGTCTTATGTTCCTGTAAATCTCAGTACTCATAACCTAAATTTTCATACATATTACGAATTGCAAAGTCTGTCTTACTTTTTACGTACAACGCAACCGCAATACATATATGCGGAATGTTCTAGTAGGTTAGATTGTTTCATAATGCTGTAAATTGCAATAATTCATCCTAAATGCCTCCGTTCGTGTCGTCCCTTCATAGGGGGTAATGATGTCCGCCTATATGGTGCCCCCACAATAAAACGGACAGTAAAACTGCGGCGTAGTAAGGGCCAATGTTTGAATACAAGTGCCTCCGCATTGGATATAAAAACAATAATTCATCCTGATTTTTATTTTATCTCATTGTTTGATACACCAGTAAATCTTTATGTGTAAATCCTGTATATTTTCGTTGCTCTCAATTATTTTATAATCACAAAAGGAAAAAAAAATGTATTTCAGACCTCAAAACTCAGGAAATAACTAAATATCCTTAATTATGCTGGTTACATCCGAATTCGGTTACATTAAGCTCGAAACTTGCTCAGTTTCTCCTGTTATTTAAAATGCGAAACACGTGTACTTTCTTTTTATTTCAAACTTTTTGCAGTCTGCCCGAGATTTCCGCCATTACGCTTTTCTAAACTGACTTAATTTCCCTGATTCGCCAAAGTTTTCTTCAATAGTTTCAAAACCATCCTGAAAGAGCTGGAAGTTTTTAATCGCTTATTTTGTTCATCAAACTAACGTATCCCAAGGAAAATATCTGGCGTCAATATTTTTGGCTCAGAAATTCTAATTTGCTAGGAACCCCAATGTGCCCTTAAGGTAGCGAAAGAGTCGAAAGTTTGCCAGAAATCTCTAATCTAGTATTCAGAATATGCCCGTAGGAAAATTGGAAGAATCCATTTTATATCTCTCTTATTGCAAAGAAATTAGTGAATGCATTTCTTTCATAATAACAACAAGCTATATATGAAAGATGCTTAGAAATTTGAATTTCACGAAAATATCAAGATGACGGAGGAATGAAACAAAATTCTAGTGCCGTGTATATTGATGTTAAACAAGCATTTGACATCGCTTATTGAAGCATATTTATGATAATTTCATAATATACTCAATCTATTTGAAAATGCGAAACGTTTTCTTCTTATTTAATATTCATTGATTTGAATAGTGGAAAAATGTTTAGAAAATATTCAACTTTCTATGACAGTTTAATGTTTATAAACAGCTTAGAACACAGTATTTTTCATGTATTTAAGGAAAATTTTTCACAAATTATTGACTTCTTAGTTTATGAAAGTATCGATGTGTATATGATCTTAAGGACTAAAAGTTATATAATTTTATTCTAAAGCTAAAAACTAATTGTTTACGTTTTGAAATTTAACATACATATATATATATATACATGTCAGAATTTAAGTGGGAAAAGAATGATCACTTTAAACTTAAAGTGGGCTTGGGAATTAAATTATATTCTTGGCGTAATTCGCCTCTAATTGTTCGTATTTCAAGACGCGAATTGGGAAATTGAAATTCCCCTTTTCATTATATAATCTTCGCGCGTTTGTGGTTTTTCGTTCAAAGAGGAAATCTTATATAATTCTCCTTCAAAGATGTCTGTTTTGTGCTCTGCGAGTGTGCAGGGAGAATTGACGCGAAGAGATGCCCGCGAATTTTGTCAGAGCGCGGAATAAAAGTCGATTGTGTCAGATGTGTATTTCGCCGCGTCTCTAAAAAAGAAATGGCGAATAATGAAATGCGTAGATCTGGAGAGGTGGTCTACATGGAATTGAATTAAATAAATTCTACTTGTTGGATACTATGCTGAATCATTTTTGACTGTATGCCTTCCCTCGATGCCATGTACTGTAAAACAAGAAGACTGCAATCGATATAATAGCAGGCAAAGCCAACGCCTGTCGTACATATATATGTACGTACACACACACACATATATATATATACATATATACATACATACATATATATATATATATATATATATATGTATATGTATATATATATATGTATGTATATATATATATATATGTATGTATATATATATATATATGTATGTATATATATATATATATATATATATATATATATATATATATATATATATATATATATATATATATATATATATATATATATATATACTGCTGGCCATTACAATTGCAACACTAGGAAGGACATCAGATCACAAAACTTTACTTATTGTACGTTTACAGCATATTAGGAAGATAACAAGATTAAATTGTTGGCAATTTGGAGTATACAGGGTCCGAAATAAATACACACAGCTGCAGCCTCTGGCAGCTAAAACGACACTAACACGGTTTGGCATCGAGTCGAACGGGGTTTGGATGACAGATAGGGGAAAGTCATTCCATGCTAATTCAAG
The DNA here is from genome assembly GCA_907164885.2 of Dolomedes plantarius. Taxonomy (NCBI): domain Eukaryota; kingdom Metazoa; phylum Arthropoda; class Arachnida; order Araneae; family Dolomedidae; genus Dolomedes; species Dolomedes plantarius. The sequence goes on along the minus strand of OU015495.1, from coordinate 176,478,618 downwards.
TCTCCAGGACACTTCATCAAGTGTACAGGATAGATAGCGGTGGCGGCCCTGTCTCTCAGCAATCCTTGACCAGATGTTTTCAGTGGGTAAGAGTTCTGGAGGACATGCTGCCCAGTGCAACAGTCGAACACCCTCTGTTTCGGGGTAGGTAAGGGCACGACGGGCAACATGCGGTCTTGCGTTTTTTAGTTGACAGTACGTCTCCCAGACATCGAAGATAGGGCACAGCCACCGGCCTTAAGATCTGAGAAAATTAACGCTGGCCGTTCCGATTACCGACGACGCGAACAGGAGGTGTTCCTGCCGTGTATCCAATGGCCAGCCACACAGGTACAGAGCCCGTATGATGATATCGAATGCAAGCAGCCCACGTCCGTTATCCTCGGTGCCTCCAGACACAGATACGTCCATCATTATGCCTCACGAAGATCCGGAACTCGTCTGAAAAAACGACTTGGTGCCACTCTGTATCCAGCTTTGTCGTTTGGCGTACCACTCTCGCCGCGTGTGTCTATGCTGCATTGTCAAGGGAAGCCACAATAATGATCGCCGGGCAGACAGACAGTGCTGCTCCATACGTAGTCGCACTGTCCGTGCGGATACTTGTGCTGCAAACAAGTCAATTTCCTGATTCAAGGTCCATGATGTGGATGTACGTTCCTGCAATTCCCAGATAACACGTCTGTCCTCTAGGGCGTTAGTGGCGAGAGGCCGTTGAAATCCTACATGGCGTTCTGTACGACCCTCCTGAACCCATCGATTCCATATTCGCAAGGCAGTCGGTGGATACCGGCCGATGTGAGTAGAGGTATCGCGGAACGATAAACCGCACTCTCGATAGGCCATGATCCTGCTGCTATTGAATTCCGGTACGTGCTGGTAGCCGTTTGTCCTTCTTATACGAGGCATAACACGATGTTCTCACAAACAACCAACATTCAAATGCGATTTCCGAACGAGAAACCCGCTGCGTAACTTTCCTTTTATACAGAGTTTGAGATGACGTTTCACCCTCCTGCGTCGTTCGATAGCGCTTAAATGCTAATCATCTGCATATCCCATTATCTTCTTTCTTTCATGCGAATTTGACGTTTGTATCATTCCTCCTTCATGGTGTTGCAATTTTAACGGGTAGCAGTGTATATATAAAGATACAGTCAGAAACTTATAACAATTTTTTTTCTCTCGGAAAATATCATTTCTTATCCAGTTAACATTAATAATAGTATGATAACTGATTCCCGAAATTTAACGAGTTTGACAAAGTAATGAGTCTCCTCGATTGGCTTTATTGTTCCGTGTGATAAAATAGCACATAAGAAGCAATTTGATGCACGAGATACAAATAAAAATAACACTACTTCCCATAAACGGGATTTTTCAATACATAGAATGCCTTGCTCGATGTTTGAAAACTTAGCTTCGAATCCTCGTTCAGGCAGACAACTGTTACAGAAGAAAGAAATTGTTCGAAAGAAATTATGATAACAATTAAATAATGTAGGGGAAAAAACTATGGTTGAAAAAGCAACGCATTGTTTAAAATATGTAATAATACAATAAATATTAACTACAACAATCTAGTGTCACTGGTTTTAATAAAACCTTCTCATTATTCATTGGCTTCTAAAACATGAGGAGGTATGGGGAGAATGGAATTCACATCAAATTTCGAAACATGAACGGGATGGTTTTATTTTCAGCGGTGGTCGAACAATGCTTTTTGAAGGTGGCCAAAAATTAACGGAAACGGATTAACTAATAAATCTTCACACACACTTTCCATTAGAGTCATGACCACTAAATTTGAATCTCTAAAATCATTCGGGTGAAAGGTATTTGAAAACTAGTAGAATTATCTTTCAATAAAATTAAATATGATTTATGAAACTTTTTGCCGACTTATAAAACGCAATTTCTTTTTTTTTTTGACACACTAAGAATGAACTAAAAAATATTTACACACACTTTACATTAAAGTCATGACTACTTAATTTCGATCAATGCCAAAATTCGGATGAAACGTGTTTTGAAGCCAGTAGAATAATCCTTTATTAAAATTAAAGCTAAAATGATTAAAATTTTAGCTAAATATGAGCTAAATGATAGTAAAAATGAGTTGACGTATATATATATATATATATATATATATATATATGTGTGTGTGTGTGTGTGTGTGTGTGTGTGTGTGTGTGTGTATGTGTGTGTTAAAAAAACTATGGAATCATTAGCTAAAGATTTTGCTAAGGATGAGCTAATAATTATTTACACATACTTTACATTAGAGTTAATGCCCCTTAATTTCGATCCCTAAAATCATTCGAATGAAGAGCTAGTAGAATAATCCTTATATAAAATTGGATTCGAGTTACCGAAATTTTTAGTCGTCATTTAAATCATAAACCTATATATAAATATTTATTTATTTTAATTATTATCTATATTATGATAGAAAATAAGTCATATTAAGTTTGTTACATTAGCTATGTTGATTTATATGTACCTCTTTAGACATATTATAATAAGAAAATAAATCTTTAAGTATCTTGCCATGTCAAAAATAATAAATTTAATTCTAAGATTTACTTACTTTATCACAAATGTGTTAACAACGTACTTAATTATTTTAGCATAACTCTTGACTTCTAAATACTTGAGATAATAATACCCTCAAGAAATTAATTTTTCAAAGGATAAAAATTTTTACGAAGTTCTGATTGAATTGTTCGGAATATTTAATCAAAATAAATTGTACCTTGAGGATCATGCTTGAATTTAGATTGTAATTTTCAAAACCAAAGAAAAGACATAATTAAGTATTGATGCCCATGATAGATCATTTTTTAAAATTTAAAATATTTAAGGTCTTTAGCATTCATACCTCGTATTTTCCTAAAAGCTCAACTTCATATATATATATATATATATATATATATATATATATATATATATATATTGATGTATAAGATTATATATGGTAATTATATTTATAAAGTTTTTTGAGCTTTCCTTTGCTTTAATTTTTTTCATATACTATACATAGAACATTAACATTCTTAAATCGGAAGTCTCATAATTTATCAAAAAAAAAGACAAGGCGACTTATTGATATTTTATAAATATAGAAACTCTTTAAATTATTCTAGCGTATTATTCTGATTTACTTGCTTACATTTGAATCAGTATGAAACCGTTAGTAGTGTAGGTATAAAAACTAGTACAATAATACATGCCGTATATAAGACTTCAGTGACTGGTCAGTAGCAAATTTATCGTACATCGAAATTATATACCATACAATAGAGATCAATACGAAGGTGACAACAAACACACAATAGGAATAGGCAGAAAGGATTTCTGCATCAACAAACGTTCATTTATAAAGCTTTTACTGAGATCACATACATAGTATATGCCGATAAAAATTAAGGTTATATATTCTTTACAAAAATCTCTGAATATTGACTTGTAAGAGTGACAGAAAAATTATGATCAATCTCATAATTTTTATGTTTGTTTAAAAATTTGTGTAGGGATAAAATTCATTTATTTTAAATATTTAAATATTCATGGTACGATGAAACTATTCTTCTCTTTTTAGGTGTTAATAATGAAGTATCGATGCTATATGTTTTTGTTTGTACCCTTGCATTTTTGTGAAATTCTCTCTTATCTGTAGGGCATATTGCCGATATCGTTGGGTGATTCAGGTAAGGATTAAAGTACAGGAATATCTACGCTTTATTCAGGGCTAGATCGCGGGCCCTGGATGTGAAGCTTATGATGCTAACCCTTTATGAAATGAAATATCGTCTATGAATATTTTTTTCTTTATCTTTCTGACTAATCATACCTTCTTTTATAATAGGAGGTTTGTGATTTTTCTTTTAGATTACGTGTAAGATGGACGGAAACACTATTCATCTAGCCGTAAAACCAGGTTAAGCAAAAGAGATAAGAAATATAGGGTTCGATCCATAGTCCTTGGTGAAACAAGTTGGTAGTCATTTATATGCTTCATTATATTACATATCTGTAACTGCATGGTATCGATAACACTCTCGTTGGATTTCTGTCCGGCCATCCTTACGCTTTGAATCTTCCTCGAATGTCTCAGGTTAAATATTTTTTTCCTCCAAAATCCTCTCTCTCTTTTATTAATCTTTTCTCTACACCACCAGTTATTCCTTCATTACCTACCAACCAAAACTTTTAAACTATTTTTAATTTAATTTAATTCACCTTTATTTCACACACACTCTCAGTACTATTATAATAAACTTTAGAGAAAGGTAATCATGATACATTTCATATTGAATACAGAGGATATGGAGCTCTAGCTTCCAGGAGCCCCTAAATTTAATTATGCCAATGCCAATGGTGATGTTTATTATTTACGTTTGCTGAAATGTTGGGAACGGACAGATAGCTTAATTTAAGGCTTAAAACGTATGACTCTCATACTTTCTACACTATATGATTTAATTCAAACCGGAAAATGATATTAAATTGTAGTGGGAATGATCCAATATTATAAATATTTCAAAAGAGTCGTTATCCTTCATCATCTAAGGCAGAATATTAAAGGTAAACTGCTGGCCACTGTAAATGCAACACCCTGAAGGAAACATGCAAATAACATGAAATTTACAACATGCATTAGCGGAGGTGAGATATGCAAATGATTAGAATTTCAGCGCAGACGCACATCACGCGCGCCTGTGGCGCCACTTCAAAGAGCTATTTAAGGCTTGGAGATTTCGACGATTTCAAGTTCGGCAATTGTGTTTTTCTTGTGGTTTTTTCAAAAAAAACGATCAATTATGCCTCGTCGAAAACAGCGATCATCTTTTGATCAAGTATCCGAGTTCAACAGAGGAAGGATAGTGGCCTACCGAGATTGTGGATTATCTTTCAGGGAAATCGGTAGTCGTGTTGGACGAAACCAAACAACTGTAATGCGTATATGTGATCGTTGGATGCATGACGGTACGACGGACCGACGTGTTCGATCGCATCCACCTCAGCGCACCACTTCACGTGATGCCAGGAAAATTGTGCGCATGGCAGTGACGTATCGTACAGTCACATCACGAACCATAGCACAACACATGCAGTCTGTAACGCATCATCCAGTGTATGCGCGTACCTTTCGACGCCGTTTACAGCAGAGTGGTCTGTCCGCAAGACGTCCATTGCTTTGTCCACCCTTGACGCAGAACCACAGACGTCTCCGCCGCCAATGGTGCGATGACAGAAGGATGTGGACGGCAGAATGGAATGAAATTGTCTTTACTGACGAGTCACGCTTCTGGCTGCAACACCACGATGCTCGCATTCGAGTCTGGAGACACCGTGAAGAGAGGATGCTGAACAGCTGCGTTATGCATCGCCACACTGGTCCTGCACCGGGTATTATGGTATGGGGCGGTATTGTATATCACTCTCGCACACCTCTAGTACGCATTGCCGGTACTTTAAACAGCCAGCGCTACATCTCCGAGGTGTTGGAGCCAGTTGTCCTTTCTTACCTTTAGGGCTTTCCCACCGCCATAATTCAACAGGATAATGCGCGACCACACGTGGCACGCATTGTCCAACGGTTCTTCGTCAATCGCCAGATTGAATTGCTTCTCTGGCCGCCTCGCTCTCCGGATCTTTCGCCGATAGAAAACATGTGGTCCATGGTTGCTCTACGATTGACCCAGATTCCATCCCCAGCTGGCACAGCAGATCAACTTAGGCAACGTGTGGAAGCTGCTTGGTCTGCTGTACCCCAAGAACTCCTCCAAAGTCTCTTTGAATCAATGCCGAGGCGTGTGGCAGTGGTGATCTCCAACAATGGGGGCTACTCTGGCTACTGATTTTGGCAGGAACCACACTTCACAGAAGTCTATAAATTTAATCATTTGATACTTGGTCAACATGTTATCTACAAAATAAATTTTGTTGTGATATCTCTTGTCTTTCTTGGTGTTGCAATTTGGGTGGCCAGCAGTGTATAATCTTAAAAAGTTAATCTTCGAAACATTCAAAATGAAAATGAAAATTAGAAGCTTTTGAGAAATTTTGCAAAAGGAAATACATCTTAAAAATTCTTTGTTAATTTAAATGCTAATTTAAAGCATTGCAGCTTCAAGAATACCAGTTTTTTTAATTAATTACAACCACTGGTTTCTCTTTACAGTTTAAAACACATTGGGACGTTTCACAACATCTATCTTTGCCCAACTACAACTCTAAACATTCTCCATTCCCTTTGGTGTTTCAATAAAAAAATAAATACTACTAGAAATTAACTAAACCTGGACATTGTCACAACAGTCTGCTAGGAAACGAAATCAACCCACAACCTAAGCATTTCAAAACCAGCGCCCTAATCACTGGACGCGTTTTAGTAGAAGCCATTGTCTAGATAGGTATAAATTGTCATAATGATGACCAAAAATTCCCAAAGGGAATTGAAACATTAAATACAAGGTGATTCACGTTGAAAGAGTATGACAACATTATATGCAAATGAAATATCCATTTAACAGTATACTTATAACAAAACACAGGTCATCATTAGCAGAATACATTATGTGACATAGTATATCAATAACATATACAGTAAAAGTATTACTTAATGTTTATTACTTTAATTGTTATATGAACCTCTAAATAGCTAAAATTTTCCTTCAAAACAGGAATATATATTATGCTACCCGATAATGAGTATTGAATAAGTTAAGATTTTCAATACTTATTCGAGTATTCAACAATATATTGACGTTTTCTCTAGAACTATCAATAGTTTATGGCTGTAATTTAAAAAGCAAATAATCGATTAAAGTCAAATGAAACATCCATTACTTAAGTTGAGCTGTAAAATATTGGATAGTCGAATTTTAACCATACGTTTAATAATGCACTCAAAAACTACATGTCTTTTCTTGTCTATAATTCTATTTTGGTCAGAATATTTAAAAATGTAAAGTGTTACAAAGCATCGAAGCTTTAGCTTAAGAATTCCCACTTTTTTCAACGTTTAAATCCATACTTATATTTTGTACAGTCTATATATTGAAGTTGCTAGGCCGACATTTTGGGCAGTCCGCGAAAGTAAACTACTGCATCTTGAACGGAAGATTGCAATTTGTAGATTTGTCAAATTTGGCTTTTGTAACCGCAATTTCTATTTATTAGCGATAATTTATAATTTAAAAACTGTTTTCTGTGCATGCTCAGTGACATGTTTTAATGACAAACACGTTTATTCCGAGGAGTCTCTCTAGATCTCTCTCTGCCATTTTTATTTTATGATAAGTATATTTGTGAAATATAAGAATAAACCTGATGGAAATTGTTTATTTTGAGCTGTTTAATTAGCGAAAATTTAGAATTAAAAAAATTGCTTTCTGCGCATACTCAGTGACATAGGAAAAAAAAAGGAATTTAAATAAACGTAATATGATAAACGTAATTAAAAAACTTGAGAGCATAAACCATTCTTTATTATTCCTCAAACATTTTATTTATTTTTTTTTTCAATTAATAATTTAAATTTAATAATTTAATGAATTAAACATTAGTCTGGTTGTTCGCTTGTCATATTTCTTTATACTCAAAATAGCTGATTTATATGATAAACGTAATTAATAAAACTTGAGACCATAAACCATTATTTATTATTCCTCAAACATTTCATTTATTTATTTATTTTTTCAATTAATGATTAAAATTTAATAATTTAATGAATTAAACGTTATGTCTGGTTGTTCGCTTGTCCTATTTCTTTATGCTCAACATAGCTGATTTATATGATAAACGTAATTAAAAAAACTTGAGACCATAAACCATTCTTTATTATTCCTCAAATATTTTATTTATTTATTTATTTTTCAATTAATAATTTAATGAATTAAACGTTATGTCTGGTTCTTCGCTTGTCCTATTTCTTTATGCTCAAAATAGCTGATTTGTATGATAAACGTAATTAAAAAAACTCGAGACCATAAACCATTCTTTATTATTCCTCAAACATTTTATTTATTTATTTATTTTTCAATTAATAATTTAATGAATTAAACGTTATGTCTGGTTGTTCGCTTGTCCTATTTCTTTATGCTCAAAATAGCTGATTTATATGATAAACGTAATTAAAAAAACTTGAGACCATAATCCATTCTTTATTATTCCTCAAACATTTTATTTATTTATTTATTTTTTCAATGCAGAGACGAAGATGGTGGGTACCTTCTGACTTGGCCCATGTAGATCCGTGAAGTCTCGTTGACTACTTCTTTAAATCTGGAGCATCATTTTAGGTGAAACAGCTTTGCTCCCGATGAAGGGCTATAATGATAACGACCGTACCTGATTCGGGATTCGAACCCAAGCCCACAGCAGGGAAGAGTAGGACGTCATCAACTATACCATCTGGGCAGCTATTCCTCAACGTTAGCACATATGTTTTAGTTTTTATTTTCCTTGAAAGCGAAATAAAGAGCTTATCGTACCTAAAATAACCTGGTTAAATCTATTTGGTTTCAATTAAGCCAGATTTAGAATGAGGTTAACCCTGCTCAATAAAATGACAATACAGTCCAAAATAATGTATACCCTCAGGTACACTTAACAGCTAAATACGTTTTTCTACACTTTTTTATGGAATATTTGAAATTCTTTGTTTAAAAAGCTCCATCGCAAATATTCTAAATACTAATTTTTTCTAGTAATGAAGTACGAAAGCACTGACGAGTAAACCTTAATGAATAAGTGAAATTATTCACTTTCCTTCGCATGTTAAAAATATTTCTATGACCCCCCCCCCCCCCCCAATGGGGTCACGAAGAGTTTCCTGCGGGGTTACCATGGTTTTATTCAATTAAAATATATTTTTAGCGAATTTCTCTAAAAAATTAAGTCAGTATTTGTTTGCCATGAAACTGTGGGGCATTGATTTTTTTTAAACGAAAAGGTCACATTCAATCTCATTTCGTTAGAAATTTTCCACATCTATTTGGTGACAAATGAAAATAGTGGATACTTACGTACATCAGATACATTATAAACGTTAGGTTTTCTTGCTGTCACTTTTGACATTACTACTGTAGTTTCCCCAGCGGAATAAAGCTTATTAAGGTAAGATTTTTTTTTCTATTTTTATTGTTGTATAATTCTAAGAATCCGTAGAGTAGGCTTATTATTTTTCTTGTGGTTCTGTTCTATTTGGTTCCCCCTTTTACACACCTTTTACTGGGGAATGAATGTGTCTTAATGCTCTCAATTTCTTACAAAAATCATGTTTGTTAAATTTAACATTTGGTTGGAATAAAATTAGGGAAAATGCATATTATGTATTTTCTTTAATTCTTGAAAGTTTTTTGAAGGAAAATCTGCAGGGCGAGAAGGGGGGGAGGGGGATGAATGCATGGAAACTATTGAAGGGGGTCGTGACTCGAGAAAGGTTGAGAAAGACTGATCTATGGATATAACGTTTTATCTTTTTTAAAGATTCCCGTAAATTAACATATGGCTAAGATTTCATTAATATTTTGATTCTTTCTACAAAGATAACTGTTTTCAAACTACTTACTTGACAGAATTCGTAACTATTATCTCCTTATTTGGACACGCTTATGCAATAATTGCAATGTCGCGATATTTTCAAATATTCTAGAAACAAATCTAAACTATCATGAATCCTCAGCTGCCTTAGAATGTTACTGAATAAACCACGCGTTAATAGTAAAATATGCACGAGCAATACAACAGAATTGGAAAAAAAATTTTGTGTTCTCGAAATAATTACAAAGTGTTTTACTTCAATTCATGTAAAAAATATCTGATTTGTGCTCGAGGTAGCCTTGTGGTAGCGCGCCGGTTTTCTGTGCTGAGGGTGCTCTGATCAAGCGCCATTAACCTCCATGCCTAGGCTGGACGTGGGCATGTCAAATCCGTAGACCTGAAAGTCCCTCTATGATGTCAGAAATGGTGGGAGAGAGTACGATCCCAGATGTCGCCTCTGGGGGTGCTCAGTAGGGTGGAGCGAAAAAACTTTTTCTCGAAATTCCCATTGTCTGAGTCATTATTTGGTATGAAACTGGCTGAAACAAATTTTCTAGAAATTTCAGCTCAAAATGTTGCCTTCTTGAGGTTCCACACCTCAATTGAATATTTGTATTTCCTATTTTTAAAGTTTTTATGCCTTTTTATAAAAAAAAATAATTGATTGAATAATTAATTGATTTGTAAATTAATATAAATTAATATTTAATATTAATAATTATTTAATAATTAATATTAATATTAATATTTATTGTCAAATGTCAGTGCTAGAAATGGCATTTCGTACATAAATAGCAATTTTGTACTCCAAAAATCTACTAGATGGCACGTATTCTATTCTGATAACAATTTTATAGAGACCTAAGCTGGCACGTGACTTTTATTGTGTGGTATGATTCGTTTTTGCGACTGTTGTCTTTGTTTGATGCTTGTCTTTGTTTCAACAACTTGTTTCTAATTTGTAGTTTGAAGCAAGAAGTTTTATCAATCGTGATTTATATTAATACGGAATTTTAATTAAAACATAAACATAAACATGACCTCAACTAGAAGTGAAACATATTGTAGTATTTTTGGAAATCCAGTACAATTGAAAAAGACAGTGTTACCCACGTATGCGAATTTAATGAAGCATTTCCTATGGATAAAATATGATATATTGTGGAGGAAGGGGAACAAGGAAAATCCTTCTGTAAAAGATATCAGCGAAATTGTTTCTTGTGACATTGAAAGAATTTGGAAGAAAGCCTCACTGCCTGTGGTAAGTCATCAAAAAGTACAAAAATATAAAAAGAATACCCAAATCTCGAAAGGGGGCTGACAAAATTAGGAAACATTTTTATGTCCAAGCAAAAAGTATTTTGTTTGATATTTCTGTATGCAAATGTTTAAATTACGAGCAATGCAAGTGTACCATGAAAGTTCCAAGTATGAAACGAAACTTTTTAGAAGACAAATGGCATGAGAGAAAAACAGCAATAGGATGAATTGCCATTTCTGCATCTCAAAAATTGAAGCATGTAAGAGAAAGGCAATGTAGAAGGGAAAATCAGGAAGCTAAAGCAAAGGAATTGAAAGATAATGCTTCATCATCTAGAAATATTACAGATTTAGAAGCAAACGCCATCTTAGTATCTGATTCAGAATTGGAAGATATCTCTGAAGATGATGACGATTACGTTAGTAATGAAGCCAAATGTCGGAAAACAACTGACGATGAAACTCCCTCAACCTCCAAGACAGGCCAAATGAGAATATCCCGGCCAAATCTAGCCGTTGCTTGTTATAGAACGGGAGTATCGAATAGGTCAGCTGCTATCATTGCATCCTCTGAGCTTCGTGATACAGGAATTGTATCCAAAGATACTCCATCTAAAGTTATTGACAGGAGTAAGCTGAGGAGAGAACGTCGAATGGTACAATCACAGCTTAATTCTACAGTACACAAGTAACACAGTCTTTGTAAGCTATTTACTTCGATAGAAGAAGGAAAAAAACTATAGTGCAAGAAATGAAGGGAAGCTCTTTATATAGCACTATAGAGTGCAATTTATGGCTTTATATAGCACTATATTGTTTACTGTTATAGAGTTGTTGCACTGAGAGCATATTGTTTTGTTGTCAGAATCTGGTTCTGTTTATATAGGACATGGGACTCCGGATTCTGGGTCTAGTGTGGATATTATACAAAGCATCATCAACCTCATTACACAGAAAGGGATTACACTTTTGGAACTGGTTGCCTGGTTGGATGTGATGGAACGAACGTCAACATTCGGGAAAATGATGCAGTTAGACGGTTTGAAATCTTTGTTGGCCATAAATTGCACTGGTTTGTATGCTTATTGCGTACTAATGAACTACCTTTTCACCACCTTTTCCAGGAGATTGACGGAACGACATCTGGGCCACACCAGTTTTCCGGATCAAAAGAAAAATCTCTGCAAACGTGCGAAACCCTTGCTGTGACAAGTTTTGTTTCTATTCCAGTTACTCTGCCTGAAATTGATATAAAAAAGACCTCAGTGCAGACCAAAAATACCTTTTCAATATTTCTAGGGCAGTATCCTCAGGGGAGTACCTTCCAGATTTAGCAAACAGAAGTCTCGGAACGATGTCTCATTCAAGATGGCTCGCACAGCCAACAGAATTATGTGTCTATATATGCCGACTGCCGAACCAACAGAATAATTAACTGCTAGTAGAATATGTCATGAACGTTTACGTGCCATTCTGGTTCGAAATAAAGAAAATCCCAAAGGCTACTCATGGAGCACGTCACCTGCACGGAATGATTAAAAAAAAACTCATTCTTGCCAGAAGATTTTGAGTCAATCGTTCAAGAGGAACTCTTATTTTGCTCAATCTGAAAACATTCTGTTGGCAATGCTGTTCGAGAACTTGGCCTCAGAAGAATACTGAAAGCAAGAAAAACTGACTGGAAGGGGAAAATACGTCAATTTGATCTTCCAAATTTAAATTTCGAAGCAGAGGAATATATTGAGATGATTAACTGAGACAATCCTTTGAAACCACCAGCTACCATGAACCTCAGTGACGAAGACATAGCAAGTATGATCAGAAACGGTTCACAATTTGAAATTGAGAAGCTCGCTTGACTTTCTCAAACAGTTGAGACGCATGTGCGACTGGTAACCCAAGCATCATTGGTAACATGTGGAGCAGAAGACAGGGATGGATACATTCGCAGTGAAATCAAGTCACGAAAGGAACTTCCAAAGTATGACACCAAAGAAAATTAATTTGGCCCTCATGTGAAATCCAGAATTGAAGACTGATTAAAGTAAATTGTAGGTTAGTGATATATTTTTGAAACGACAGTGTTTTTATGTTTCTTTTTTTATAATTAGAACTGTTTTTTGAGTCAGAAAATAAAGTTATTGTAAACATTAAAATTAAATAAACGAAATTGATTTTTTACTTTTGACGTTAATATTCCTTTCTTTGACCCCCTGTGTGGAACCTGAAGACCATAAATAATTGAGCTGGGAATTTTTTGCAGTGTCTTTTGCCAAACCGCACCATTTGTTGAGTCAGGAAATATTAAAATTAAAAAAAAATATTTTTTTGCCTTTTTCACCCCACCCTAGTGCTCAGTCGAAATTCAGGTGACACGTAGCTAAGACGGTCTCTAACCATTGTGGTGCTATATAAACTGGAGCCGGCCATATCAGCTCGAATATATATATATATATATATATATATATATATATATATATATATATATATATATATATATATATATATATATAAATATTTCATGAAAATGTGTTGTACAGTAGTTAATTTACACTGACTGTTCCTTTGAGAAAGCTAACGAATACATGCATGTTTAAATTGAGGTAAATTTTACCTTCAGTTTTTCTGATTGAGTAAACTACCTGGATATTCGATGATTTCTTTTTTTTGATTTTTGGACAGAAAATCAACAAGAAAATAAAACGCAATTAGCTTTGAGTAATAAAAAAAACAGAAATAATTTCTAAAAGGTTTTAATACCGAGTACACTTTGGATATATAGTGTGGTATGTGTTTTATTTTTAATTATTGGGATTGCAATAATGCACGAAGCATATAGTTCAAATACAAGGTAGTAATCAAAACAAGATACAGTAATTTCGTACGTAGTAATCAAAGATGTAATGTAAAGAAGAGTAACACAAAACTATTTGTATTATAGGACTCACTGCAGACAGAAAATGATTGAAAATTTATAAAAATTGAATATTTATTGTTTCTGTGCTAAACGATAAGTTTAATTCCAAAGTAAATAAAATGACTGCATGAGATACAAAAAGTTTTTCCTTTCAAAATAAAGTATTCAAATTTCAATACCTTAGTGTTCAATTATTTTCTAACATCATAAGTTGTTGTTTTTAAAAAAATAAAATCTGGAAGTTTGTAGTTTATTTCTGCAAATGTTAATAAACTACAAACGTCTTAAAGGACAAATTTAAAAGAAGAAAACGAGAATACACTGAACGGAATAGTCCCTTTATACTTCAAGTCAAATTTAATAAACTTTAGTATGACTAAGTTAAATCTTTTGGAGATTAAAAAAGTATGCATACGAAATAGAAATAGCATTTTTCAAAATGCATTTTGAAAAAGAAACTATAATTATAACTAACATTTTATATAATCTAAGATTCATAGTAAATTTTGTAAATAATACTTAAATATTAGTCATAATTTAATGTCAGGTGTTCCTGTAACAAAATGGTGGCAGATATAGCAATATGGCATCGTATTTTTTATATTTTATTCTTTAATACTAGAGTAGCAATAAATATTAATGTTAGATCGTGTAATTGTATATTATGCTTAAAAGATACTGGTGTTGAAATACTAAAATATTTAAAAATACAGAAGTATCAAATGTCTTGATAACTGTCTAAATAAAAATTTGAACTAAAAGATTTGTTATAATTTATACTCAAACAGTTGAAAAAAACCTAAAAAGTGAAGGTTTCGGGTCTAAGTAACATGTACATACTTGAGTTCATGCATACTTTGAACAATAAAAAAAATAGGAATGACATTTGCAAAGATTCTTTTATGGCTGTTGTTGTTGTTGTTCTTGTTCTCGTTCTTCTTGTTCTTGTTTTTATTGTTGTTGTTGTTGTTAATATTGTTCTTGTTCTTGTTGTTCTTGTAGTTGTTGTTGTTCTTGTTAATGTTACTAATGCCCCGGACCGGATAAATCCTAGCGAAGTCTATTTTAGGCTACTGGGCAATGTTAATATCTCCTCTATTGGCACCTTAATACTAGAGTAGCGATATATATTAATGTTATTTCATGTAATTGTATATTATACTTAAAACATACTGGTGTTGAAACACTAAAATATTGAAAAATACAGAAGTATCAAATGTCTTGATAACAGTCTAAATAAAAATTAGAACTAAAAGATGTGTTATAATTTATACTCAAACAGTTGAAGAAAATCCAGAAAGTGAAGGTTTTTGGTTCTAAGTTACATGTACATACTTGAGCTCATGCATACATTGCAAAATAAAAAAAAATAGGAATGACATTTGAAAGTATTCCTGTATGGTTTTGTTCTTATTGTTCTTGTTTTTGTTCATCTTTTTATTGTTGTTCTTGTTCTTGTTTTTATTGTTGTTGTTGTTGTTGCTGTTATTGTTCCTGTTCTTGTTGTTTTGTGGATGTTGTTGTTGTTATTGTTCCTGTTATTGTTGTTTTGTAGATGTTGTTGTTGTTGTTGTTGTTGTTGTTGTTGTTGTTACTAATGCCCAAGACCGGAAAAATCCTAGAGAAGCCTATTTTAGGGTACCGGGCAATGAGATGCAGTGCCTGTTAATATCTCTTCCATTGGCACCTTAATACATTTTAGCGATAAATATTAATGTTATTTCGTGTAATTGTTTATTAGAGTTAAATCATACTGGAGTTGAAATTCTAAAATATTGAAAAACACAGAAGTATCAAATGTCTTGATAACGGTCTAAATAAAAATTTGAACTAAAAGATTTGTTATAATTTATACTCAAACAGTTGAAGAATATCTAAAAAGTGAAGGTTTCGGCTCTAAGTTACATCTACATACTTGAGCTCATGCATATATTGCGAAATAAAAAAAATAAGAATGACATTTTCAAAGATGTCTTTATGGCTTTCGTTGCTGTTGTTGTTGTTCTTTTTTTATTGTTGTTCTTGTTGTTGTTATTGTTCTTGTTCTTGTTGTTTTTGTGGTTGCTGTTGTTGTTGGTCTTGTTCTTGTTACTAATGCTACCGGGCATGAGATGCAGCGCCTGTTAATATATCCTCTATTGTCACCTTAATACTAGAGTAGCGATAAATATTAATGTTATTTCGTGTAATTGTATATTATATTTAAAACATACTGGTTTTGAAATACTAAAATATTGAAAAATACAGAAGTATCAAATGTCTTGATAACGGCCTAAATAAAAATTAGAACTAAAATATTTGTTATAATTTACACTCAAACAGTTGAAGAAAATCTAAAAAGGGAAGGTTTCGGCTCTAAGTTACATCTACATACTTGAGCTCATGCATATATTGCGAAATAAAAAAAATAAGAATGACATTTTCAAAGATGTCTTTATGGCTTTTGTTGCTGTTGTTGTTCTTTTTTTTATTGTTGTTCTTGTTGTTTTTCTGGTTGCTGTTGTTGTTGGTCTTGTTCTTGTTGTTGTTGTTCTTTTTTATTGTTGTTCTTGTTGTTGTTATTGTTCTTGTTCTTGTTGTTTTTGTGGTTGCTGTTGTTGTTGGTCTTGTTCTTGTTACTAATGCTACCGGGCAATGAGATGCAGCGCCTGTTAATATATCCTCTATTGTCACCTTAATACTAGAGTAGCGATAAATATTAATGTTATTTCGTGTAAATGTATATTATACTTAAAACATACTAGTGTTGAAATACTAAAATAGTGAAAAATACAGAAGTATCAAATGTCTTGATAACGGTCTAAATAAAAATTAGAACTAAAAGATTTTTTATAATTTATACTCAAACAGATGAAGAAAATCTAAAAAGTGAAGGTTTCGGCTCTAAGTTACATCTACAGACTTGAGCTCATGCATACATTGCAAAATAAAAAAAAATAGGAATGACATTTGCAAGCATTCCTTTATGGTTTGGTTGTTGTTCTTGTTGTTCTTGTTCTTGTTCTTGTTCTTGTTCTTTTTAGTAATGCCCCCGACCGGATAAATCCTAGCGAAGTCTTTTTTAGGCTAACGGGCAATGAGATGCAACTCCTGTTAATATCTCCTCTATTGGCACCACAAGAGTCGAGAGGCGACTTTTTGCCTTGGTAGTAATGACCGAGCATCCCCAGGGATAACGTCTGATGGTATCCTAACCTCCTCCCACCCATATTAACCCAGGGATGAACTTTCTGACTTACAGATTTAAGGTGTTCATACCCGGCCTAGACACTACAGCATTGAATGGCGCTTTTTGAGATCTAAATTTTCAAATTCCTTTACGTGTGAATGTCAAGTCTATATTTAAATTAAATTTACTTTAGTTTAGTTCTTACTACCTTGGGTTAATAAATTCAACATTACACGACTACATATTTAAAGCATAAAAACAGCCGAATATAAAAATATGATTATTAAATAATATTACACGACTTGTGGTGAAGAAATGTAAAGCTGCCAAACCATTAAACTCTCTCTTTTTTTATCACAACATATTTTTTTTATCACTCTTTTTGCACCGCGTTATTTTAAAGGATACGTTTAAAAATTCGCGGAGTCAAAGCCATAGTTTTTTTTTCTCACCGCAGAACTTGAATAAAAAAACAGAAATTTTATCACCTGTGTAAAATTTACCTCTAATTTAAGTAAAAACAACTTTTCATTACTTTGTAGTCGGCTAGAATTATTTTAAAAGGAAACAGAAGCTGATGCACAATGTAAAATAAAAATGCAATATGAAGCAGTTTCATTTTTCTTGCTTCCGAAGAAAAAATGGAAAAAAAATAAAAACTCCCTCCAGAATAAGTAAAATTTTTCAAGAACTAAAGAAGAGAAGCACAAAAAGGGGAAAGCAATGAAAATTTAAATTAGTTTCGAAAGTGAAAATGTGGAAAACCTATTTTAATTAAAAGATTCTCAAAAATCGTTGTTGCTAATTGGTCTTTTGAGAAACGATGATGTTAGAAGATATCTTTGTAAATCCAGTATTACGGATTTTTTTTTTACCGCCATTATTTTGATATATTTTTATCTTAGGATTTTTCCTTCTTTTTTTATGAAGTAGTATATTCGTAGACAGCTCTCTAGAGTTTTTAAATAGTTAATTCAAAGATATTCAGGGAAATTATTTTTATTTCTTCCCGCTTATGTAAAGGTAGGGTAAGTTACATTGCCAAATGATGTAAAAGATTTTTACTTTCTATTTATATATGCAGACATTAGCTTTGGATTTTTATAGTTTTATATATACCTTTTTTATTTTTAAGGTGATTTAGTTTATATACTATTTTATTTTACAATGAATATAAATATATATATATATATATATATATATATATATATATATGTGTGAGTGTGTGTGTGTGTATGCATAAAAAATAAATTTCTATATAGTATTTATAATTTATAATATGCTATTTTTTTATCCTCGTGATAACTGTTTTGATGTAGCTTTATATATTTTGCTAAAAAAAGACAGCTGCGATAAAGGAAAAAAAATATTATTAATCGTTACTAGTTTAGTCGGTAATTTCCATTTTCTAAAATTCACTATCCGAACTCTGTCTGAACAACACATAGCCAGCCATTCTTTTTTTTTAGTATATAATGCTAATGCGGAGTCTATTTTTTACGGTAATTGATCTTAGTACAAAAGTGTTATTTAAAAGAAACGCATGTTTGTGGCATCTCCGCTGATTTGATTTCTTAAAAGGCATATCTTATACCTGTAATCTGTGTTACTAACTACACATGTGCCGGGATTTGAAAAGGAAAATATACCTTTACATTTGTCTTTATATTTAAATCAACTATCTAGCATGTATTAACACTCCATCGGGCGCGTTGATCTGACAGATACACGCGTGTTAATATCTCTGCTTTTGTCTCTGACGACCTTGACCTTATCAGTATCTGTCCATCTGACCACCTGCTACTTTGGAATGCAGTAACGACAAGTTCCGTGTAGGAGTATTTCCCGTTTTGAATATTTTTTGAAGTTTTGTACCTGTTGGATACACGCACCCGATAACGTTTCTCTCTTGAAGCTTTACGGAAGTATCAAGATTCCCTGTACGTTTTTTTTATTTATCTTTTCCCATGATGAGTGCTAAACGCTTTTTAGATATGAATAATGAAAAAGATCTTGAGCTAGTTCATAGTATTATATTTAGTGATGGAAATTAGGAATTAAATGCTGAAGAATTTGATGAAAGTGATGATGACGAAGAAGATATTTTAGAAACATGTGAAGTTGATTCTGGTAGCAGTGAAAGTGATTATAATGACTCAAAATTTGATTAGGATGCTAAAAATGATGATTTTTATGTAGGAAAATACAATAGTACTAAATGGACAAAATGGATCGGAAGAAAAATATGTCAAAGGTAGATCGCAGAATATTAGCACAAAATTACCTGGAGTAATCGGAAGTGCGAAAGGTATAAATCTATATACGGCTCTTGGAACTGTTTTTTTTTATGACGAAATACTGGAAATAATTGTGAATGCACTAAAAGATACATTTCTGCAGTTTCTAATATATGTAGTAGAGAAAGAGATTCAAGACTAACAAATAATATTGAAATAAAAGCCTTTATCGGTTTACTTCTATTAGCTGGTGTTCTGTGAAAAATAAATTTGTAAAAAAATTAAAAAAAAAAATAAAAATAGGTGCGAGTGTAAAAGCCTGGACCTAAAAAGAATAAAAATCGAAGATTTAAAGTAATACAAATTAACAGAAAACACATAAAACAGAGATGTATCTGACAGATACACCGCGCCCGATGACGTAAGTTTCGAGACGCGCCCGACGGAGTGTTAAGCAGAAGTCTGTTATTGTTTAGACATGTATTTTTTTATGTTATAAATTAACGTTAAAGACTTTCAACGATAAAATCATCTCAAAACCTTCTTAAAACTAATCTTTTTAATTCAAAATTTTGTGACTGATTATATGTAGTTCAATTAAGTAAAAACAAAATAAACCTTATATCGAAAGATATTGTATTTATAAGATTGTCTTCAAAGTTTCTTGAAATGGTAACACTGGTAATGCAGGCATTTTTCAAATTATAGAACGGAATCACCACCATTTGTCGAGTCTGTGGCGTTGTAAGTGGTTTTGGGCCGATGACTAAAGAAAAGATGACAACTACTGAGCAATATTAATAAAGATTGCCATGTATGGTGGAAAATCCCTCGTGTAAGTAATATAAACCTAATTGGAAACTATTGCGAAGTGCAGCTTGTAAAGAAAAAATTCACTTTGAACTCTGCTATCTGTCGGCTGAAAGAGGAATCTTTTACTTATGGTAAAACTATTCCCTTTTTCAGAAAAACGACCCTTATAAATTAAATGGCAATGTAAGTCTAAACTTCATTAAATTATCTTTCAAAAAACCTTACTTTCAGAGTAAAGTCATAAAAACGTTTCTAGCGAATTAAATGACAATATAAATCGAACGTATGAAAAAAGAAAAGAGTAGTTAAATATTACTAACATATCGAAAATAGGCATTAAATCTTTCTTTATTTGAAGAACTTAGTCAAAACCAATGATGAATAAAGAATCCTGGTTCTTGAATCATTATTAATAGGAATGTAGTGCCACATTTCATGAAATTATCTTTAAAAAACCTTAATTTCAGTGTAATTTCAGAAAAGTGACTCTAATGTATTAAAAGGTAATATAAATATAAGATATGGAAAAAGAAAATGATATTTCAATATTATTTCTAAAATGACTAACAAACCATAAATAAGCATAAAATCACTCTTTGAAGAGCTTAAACAAATGTTGAATAACAAATTCAAATTCCTAAATTATCAGCAACAGGAATTTAATGGCAGATTTCATGAAATTATCTTTTAGAAAAACCGTAATTTCTGCGTATATAATCTAAATGTACTTGAAAATTTCTTTCGTCTCAATTCTACTATATTTGATAATTTTAGAATTAGGTAGAGTTTAAGTCAGTTATCGTCATTTCCATCGCATTCTTTCGCCAGACCTGTACAATACATACTCATAGTATCTAGCTTTAACCGTTTGTTATATTTGTGTGACGAACATGCTAAATACAATTATCATTGCAGGAAACAAATGCACTTATCAAATTTGCACTGCTATGTTTATGATCGAAATACTTAATTATATATACGTGATATCTGGCCATACCGAGTAATAAAACATTCATACAGCGGGGCATTCTGTAAAAATTGATTATAGAGAGTCAGTCTTATCTGTCGTTATAATTCGTGACGAAAGAGGTTTATTACTGCACTGCAGGGGAATATAAACGCCCAAGTAATCAGCAATCGAATTCAGAGCAAGTCATCCACGTACCATTTTAAGGATCGCTAAGGTTGTCTTGCGCTGGAGAATGGAAAGAATGATCCCGGGCAAGTTAATGTCCCAATCAAATAAATAATTCATTCAAAATAGCCAGTAACTAGATCATTAGCATAATTGAAGGGAATGAATATGCAAATTGAGAGAGAATAAGTGCAGGGCTACGAATGAACTGAACTGCCGCATAATTTTATTTATTAACGCCAGTTAAAAATGTTTATTACAAAAAAATGTAATATACATTTTATGTGTCTATTTCTTTTCTCTTTTATATGTTACATGATCATTGTTGGATCACGTTTTGGAAACGTTTTTGAATATTTTTCTTTTGAAGTGACTCATATGTAAGATAATCAAATGTAATAATTGCTTAAAGTGTTGTAAATTGACGTAAGTATTTCTTAACATTTGGGAAGTTCAACCGTTTCTTTTACCCTTAAGGAAATGTAAATACTAAACAATGATCTCACAATTAAAAAGATCCGACGAGGTTTTCTACTCTACATTATTTATTACAACACACTTAGACTACATAAATACCGTACTCAATTGCTAGCAGGCAACGGAGAATTATTTATCGCGTATGTTAATCCCGGTAGTTATGTTACAGAAACCCTACCAGAATTCAGCCACGCCACTGCTTGTACATACACCACACTAACCCTTCTGTCTTCACGTTATGACTAGGTCACTGGAACGATAGCTAACTTCAAAACGTCTTCGGTAAACTCGATAATGTCTGGCTGCTGTACAGCAAAGAGATCTTCACTCCAATTGTTGTTCGTTCGCCGCTGACCTCCATCCGACCTCGCCTCATAGTGTTTTCACTCTCACACTGTCAAGCGTCTACGCTACCATCGAGGATTCCTGTCTAGTAGAAAAGCGCCACTCATTTGCATAAGGCACTTCTTCTTCTTCAAACTGCGATTTATTTAAACCAGGGTGTCAATTTTGATTCAATACCTCACACATTTTAAAATTTTTACCTTAATTAATGGACATTTTGTACTTAATTTGATTGATTTATTGTCAATGAGCGTTAGTTTTTAATATGTAAATGTTTGGCAACATTATGAGAATTTTGGTGAGGTTAACGAATAGTTTGGCGACATTTGGTGACTCTTTGGGTGTTTGAAGATCTGACTTCACCTAGGTGTCGTGGTCTTCGAGTTCAGGAATTTTTCTGCATCTACTACAATCGGTAATATTTGCAGAGGTGTATCAGAAGGTCGAACTCTTCTAAATATTCATTTTTCGGTTGAAGTCTTAGATCAAGCACAGCTACTTAGTGTTAACTGTAGACTTGTTATTTGCCTCAATTGTGTCATATCGCTTTCTCCTTTCAGCAACGTCATATCTCAAAAAACGTGATTTTTCAGTAGAGCGATTTTAAAGTTTAAAAGTAGAATAAAATGTACTGAAAATAAATATTTATTCTGCTCTCTAGAGGGCAAATACTGAGTATTGATGACGATCTTGCAGGGATATACTACTCTTTAAGAGCATTCTGAAAACAGGCTGTTCCTTCGGATGGGGACTGCAAGTCTATATTTTTTCCAATTGAAAACTGCAATGCATTTTTAGTGGTTTTATTAACACACACAAACAAACATAACAAGTAAATAGTTTTTGCCCTATGGCAAGACCAACGCAGACCATTCTGCGATGATCATTTATATATCACAGACTATACTTTGCAACAACCTTCGCCTATGGTCGGCGAGCTACTACTGGAGGTTATACATATGAACATAGGCTATCACGTGATCGCTCGGGGAGCGCTCGGCCCCTGGGAGCGACAAGAAGCAACACATGCATAACTAAAAAACGCCAATTTTTGAGATATGACTGTAACGAGGAATTTCATTACAGGTTCGTTTATTTATGTTAACTTTGCTAAATTCAATTCTGTAATCAACACTTTAATATTAATTTTAATTCTTGAACTAAATTCATTCCTGCAGGTTAACTCTTAATTCCTTAGCCTTGAACAGTGTAATTTTTACATCTGCCCTCAGTTTCGTGGAAGGTCTTAAATTGCTGCTAGGATCTCCTTCTTATTTCGAACAGCTATTAATAGTAAACATCTGGGCGGAACGTTAAACCGTCGTGCAAATTCTTCTTCCTTTTCATGTGCCTAGTTTAATTGTTTGCTGTTGTGTCCAGAAAATGGATACCGTATCTCCCCACTTCCACCGTATTGTTCGCGGAAAGCTTACTCTGTGTACTAATTGCTTGGACTTAGCCCACAGGCGCATCCTATCTCAAGATAAAAACATTTCCCTATATCCCCTACTGCGTGGGAAGAATATTTTGTTACTCTCCAGGCAATTTGAGTTTCCGAGAACCATGAGAAAATTTCTCTCCTAGGTTGAAGTTCGCTCCTGATAGCGCTTCTCTGATTCGTCAGCATTAGCCAATCAGGGTCCTGTTTGACTTCTATCCGACTTATACGCGATCATGTTGGCACCGTTGGGGCTTTCTTTTTGGCAATGTTTACGCGTTTTTATTTTTTGGACGCAAAGTCGTTGGCACGGTTAAGGTATTGTAGCTGTCTTCTCTCTCCATGCGTTTGGCGTTTGGCGAGTTTGTAAAGATATCGCAACCCTTGTCTCTCCTCGCTCTCTCCAGGACTTGAAAAATAAAGATACGTAGATTGATTTTGAACTTGTTTGCTACCTGTTGGTTGGTATTTTTGCTGGTCCCCGAACCAGGAGTACGGCTTTTGGGCCGTAACTTGGTGCGGGGAACTGATTATTTTTTTCTTGATTCTGTGTGTATGTATAAGCTCGTATTTTATAATATGATCCCAGCTTTCGACCTGAATGGTAATGTTAACCTTTAGCTCCTGATATGAATCGAGCTGGACTTCAAATGATTGTACATATTACTTCATTATGATATCCCAGAATACCCTTTTGAACTACATTTAGCTAAAATAAATTTAGATCTAATTCAACAAGCCTTTTGAGTCGTCTATTTGTGAGAAGCATTGATTTTTTATCCAGTGAGTGATAGCAGTAATCGTGAACCAAATTGTATTGCGGCACAACGGATTAATGTCAACCTTTTGACTATTCATTCTACGGACTACATTTCTGGGTGAATCTTCACTTGATTGCTGCGGAAACTTTGAATTCTTCGCGTGGGCAAAACGAACGATTATTTTCCACTTCTGATCGCTGTCATTATCGCTAACCTGTACAAGCAACGAACTTCTGTTCGTCTAGTTCAATTCTTAAGAAGGCCTTTTTCTTCATTATACCGTTCTGTTTAAATTATAAAAAATTTTCAGTACAGAACATTTCTCCAGTACAAATACTATTGTACAGCTTTCCGGTATTTGCAATGGCCATCTAGTTCTTCACGATAGTATAACATACCTCCATATTATTAACTTTATTCTACAAACGTGCGAACTTTTTCCTTTACAAACTTTGTTGCCGCCTTGTAAATTCTATAACACAGAATATGTTGCCGTGTAGAACTTTCCTTTACAATATATAGTGCGGTGGATTTTTAATATCCACTACAGAATTTAGTGCTTTGTTTTTATAAAATATTTCTCTACAATCACTTTGTCGAAAGGACTTCACATATTATTATGTGAAGTCATTTTCAGAACATCGCTGTACTCCTAAGTGACTGTTTGTCATATTTATAACCTTTCGAAGACTATAAAAAATAAACTTGTGTCGATGTTATCTTGAGTCATCATTCACAAATATTGTTGTAAAAAACGGTAGAATATTTAGATAATCATTTAGTAGATATTTCTTAAATTTTTTATACCTGTATTAATCATGCCAGCCTTTCTTCACATATCATTTAAATCAGATTGTTAACGCCAATACTGAAAATTAAGTAAAAATGCCCATTGGTTTATAAGGATTTTGGCATAGAATAAAGACATGCTATTTTTAAAGGATCTTGGATTTTCATTTTCGATGTAATATCCCATCACTGATTTGTAAAATATATACTTTTTATTTTTGTATTTTCTAACAAAATATTTTGCTTAAATGTAAATTTACAATTTCAAAGTTATGCATATATGTATGTATTCAAGGTTTTATACTTGAATATACACTGCTCAAAACAATCAGGGGAGCAAATGGTTTTAACGAAATTACGCAAATACTTACACCGATAAGTAACATAAAATAAATCATCCATAATTTAAAGCCTAGCAGGAAACAGAAGAAGAAAACTTCATATGCAAATCAAAGTTCATGACGTCAAAAACCAGAAAAAGAATATAAGGGCGGAAATCGGGATGTTGCACAAACGTCTGTTTCACTTCCTTAACTATGAAATTCGATTGCTCAGTTATTCTTTTTGAGAAAAGGTGACTTGAAAATGTCTCAACAACGTGATTTACCGGAATCCATGGCATGGAGTATTATAGGCAGACTTGAATCCTGGCAAAAAGAACGTAGTGTCGCGGACGCTGTAGGAGTCGCCAGAAGTGTCGTTGCAAGGCTGTGGAATCGATTCCAAGAAACAGGGAATGTTAGACGTCGAACAGGGCAAGGTCGGTCACTCGCCACTACAGCAACTGATGACCGGTATATACTGTTAACAGCTCGTTGAAACAGAACAGACAATGCTAATCAGCTGCAAAGACAGTTGCTCTTGGCAACAAGACGAAAGGTGTCCAGCCAAACAATACGTAATAGGCTTCATCAGGGAGATATCTATGCACGTAGGCCAATGGTCTGCATTCCGTTGAAATCACGCCACCGTGCGGCCCGAAGAAGATAGGCTGCTGAACATCGAGATTAGGAGCAACATGATTGGAGCCAAGTGCTGTTTACAGACGAGTCCCGATTCAGTCTGGAGTGTGACACCCGACGTGTTTTGGTATGGAGGGAAAGGGGCACTCGAAATAACCCCACATTCATTTGTGAAAGGTCACAATACAGACGAGCTGGTTTTATGGTATGGGTTGGAATCAGCGTAGGTGGACGTACGGACCTGCATATCATTCGGAATTGTACTTTGACTTCCCGAAGGTATGCAGACGAGATACTGAGACCTCATGTCATACCTTACGCTGCAGCCATTGGAGATTCCTTTGTTTTCCAGCATGATAATGTCAGACCGCATACAGCTCGTCTCGTGGAGAACATACTTGAAGCTGAAACAATATAGCGTATGGAATGGCCAGCGTGTTCTCCTGACCTGAATTCAATCGAGCATGTTTGGGACATGCTCGGACGACGCATTGCTGGGAGACCAATGCCTCCTTTTACTCTCCGAGACTTGGAGATCGCACTTTTTGAGGAGTTGAACAGTATTCCCGAAAGTCTTATCGATAACATCTTCGCATCCATTTAAAATAGGTGTGCAGCAGTCTTGGCTGTTGAAGAAGACCACACGCTTCGTTTTTATCGTTTTCATGTAACCAAATTGTTGCCCTAAATCATCTTTTCGTGTTTTTTTCCATATTTTCAAAGAATTAAAGCTTAATTACAAATTTTTTACATCTTTTTTTCTGTATTGCGCATTGATACGCGTGTACTATCCATTTTATGCCAATTCGTGGCTGTCTCGCACGGTTTTCTTAACTTCTTTGCTTGCTACCCTAATTTTTTTGAGCAGTGTACATATATGCGTAACTTTGAACTGAAACTTGAGATTTAAATGCGAAATAAACTAAAGCACTAAAGTGAATTAACAGAAAGAAAATTTTTATTTTTTACTTCCAGTCACTCATTCATCATTTTATTCTAAAATGATGAATTTAAACGACTTTATTTCTGGTTTCATTGTGAATGCATTTATTATCTCGAAAGCATCATAAACCATGTAAAAGTATTAGGTTCATTGTGTGAGACATATCTCATTATCTAAGCTTAACAAACCTTCATTTTTAATTCAAAAGCTTTCTCAAAAAGGATTTAAGTGAAGTAGTTAATGCACATTATTTCTTTGTATCATACTATTCTTTCACACTAACTAAAATTTTATTTTAAAAATTTAAATTGCAACGAACAGTCACATTAATGTCTTAAGAAACTTTTCACTTATGTCCTGATTTAATTTCTGTGAGTCATAGTTTAGAATAGAGAAGAAAAAAAAAGAGTTATCTTTGTAATGCGGTTCAGAGCGGAACAAAAGAAAAATGTGTGTGTTGCCAAACCAAAAGCAAAAAAAATATTGCTATTAAAAGTATTCTTTGATAAAACACAGACAAGTTACTTTTTAAAATTAGGAGGAATAATCCACTTCCATTTTTGAATCTCCAACAACTTTAATGAATATTTAAGTTAAAGTATACATACATAATTGATTGCATAATAAAGAATGTTTAATTAAATTTCCTGTGTTAAAACCTTTGTACTTTTCAGTTCAGTATTGAGCTGAGCTCGAATTGTAGTATCTCGTATAAAATTGGATAGTGTTATGCAACGAATAAGCAACCCACTAAAGTTTAGAAGTTGGGAAAAATCGCCGGCAGGGTGAGCAACTTATTTAGCTATCTAAGAAAAAAAAATCATCATTATTTTGCGCCAAATAACAATTTATCTTTGTTAACCGGAGAACCAGTCATAATCAACTAGAATTTCTATTTGAAGGCTTTATTAAGACTCAATTTTCTAAGTTTTAGTGCAGTGTGGGTTGATTCCATGTTACAGTACACTGTCCACAATTAAGGGGAATTTAAAAAAATATATTGTTTATTCTTATTGAGTACACTATGAGTTTTCCATTTCAGTGATTTTTAACGAAATTTTTTTCTATCGTTGGGCACTTCTCCGAAGACATTCGCTAGCACACCGATGATTAGTTGGCTTCTTTTTAACTGGGAACTAACCCCGATCTTCCTAGTTTCACCACAATTTAGACCGAACCCCCTCAGGGGTTACTTCTGTTTGGATAGTACCTTTCTCACACACCTAAAATCCCCACATACTGACTTTCCAGCCTACAGATATGACGTGTCGGCGTGGACACAAAAGTACTCCGTTGCGCTTGTCGGGACTCGATCCGAGCACCCCCAGTACCGAAACCCAGCTCTCTGACCAGGGTCTTTTTATCGCATAGGCAAATAGGGACTTTGACCAAGGCCCCCTGATGCTGGGGACCCCCCAAACCCCCTTGGTGCATGCACCTGGTACTTCTAATAATATGTGTAGCCCATGGAAAGTTCTTATTTTTATTATTGTTCGTAAGAGGGGGCCCCAAATATCATCTGCCCAGGGGCCCCCAGCGTCCATAATCGGGCCCTGTCTCTGACCACTATAATGATCAGCGTTCTTCAATGGAAGTACTTTTACCCATACTGGCGAGGATCCTGGAGCCGTCCAGTCAGCTCACTCCATTTTCACATTTCGACGTACACTCGCTCTCGTAATCAATCGCTCGATGTCATAATCAGAAATACCTGCGTTAGAAGGCAAGGCCTAGGAAACGCAGTTAATCCCATTTTTTCTATGGTCCTATGGTCCCATGCTGGCAGAAATAAGATTCCACATTAGATTACGATCTATTTTTTCATTTTGAAAACATCAATGTTCCTTAAAGAAGTTTCTCTTCGCTGTCTTTCCTTCACTTTAATTTTTTTAATTTATTATAGCAAGTGAGAATTTATTCAGGTTTGAGAATTAAGTGCAAATTATGGAAAAAATATTAATCTCAAATACATTCATAACGTGAAGTAAATTTTGTTGCTGATGAAAGGTTTAGTATCATCAGCACCTGAAAAATTTTAGGACCTGGAAAGCGAAAGGTGCTCAAGTTTTTCGAAACCAATCTCTTCTGAAAAAACGAATGTACCTGAAAAACTAGTTTTCCATCAAAAAGAACGGAATTGAATCGCTCTAATTTGTTCAATTAACTTCCATTATTTTAATGTTTAGGGAAAAACCACTCTCTAGGAAAGATTTAAAACTTATAATTAGCTCGGATCTAGTTACGTGAAAGTGTCTTATGTATATTACGCCTTTTTTCCTATTAAACTCTTTGTTCCCGACATATTAACATACAAGTGATTCTTTCAAACATTTTAATGAATTCATTTGTGTCTCTATTATAACAGAAGTAAACGAAAATAAAAATTGTGTATCTACTTTTGAGAGTTTTGAAAATTAAGAACCAAAATTACTAATTTTGTAAAAAATTTACCAACATTAACAACTATCCTCACCACCTTTGTCCTAGCACATTGTAGTAATTATTTTAGCTTCTTTTTATTATCATTGATAAATGGTTTTCCTAACAGTGAGAAACAAGCTAAAAGATTTTGCTGTGATGAGTAAATCCAATATTAACAAAAGAGCAAGGGTAAAAGTATAGGTATATGGGAATAAAAGACCTTAAATTATTCCCTATAACATGCTGAAAATAAAATTATAATCACAATTTCCAAATGCCAATAGAGTTCTCTTTTGCCGTAACACAGCAAATGAACACCAAAATGGTAATTCTGGTAAAAACGTACTTCAAGAAGAAATCATAAATAGACTTTTGAAATGCACGAATAAAACTTACTCTTAAAGTAATTAGACTCAATAGTTGAATTTGTTTTGTCCCTAGCTGTTTGTTACTGTTTGAGTGGTACATATTATCTTAATGATATATGCATCTAATAATAAAGTTATATCAATTTGTGAAACAGCTTTCATATCAATGGCTTATTAGTCGCGTACCAGTAACTACTATCAGTTTGAGTTAAATATTTCCGTGATTAATGAATGCATTACATAAAGGCATAATGAATAGAAGCAGAAAAAGGTACTTTATATTTGCCAGACTTCGTCGTATGTTATTTACAGAGCACGAAACCATTAGAATAAAATTTGGGAATTAATTAATCGTAAAATATCATATGCATATTTTGTCCATGAAACATATTTCATAGTGTTCTAGTTATTACATTGTTTATCAATAAGTATTGCAAAATGTCTTAATTATTAGCTTATTAACAGGAAAATACAGCTTCTTATATTCTAAACTGCAATTAATGGGGTTGAGACTTGTTACGAGCTAATTTATAGTTCAACGTCAGGCGGAGGAACATTAGGTGAGATTGTTACTGGGAACAGTTTAAAAATGCATTTGTGAATTGTTCACAGTGACAATCATAAATGTATTTGTGAATTGTTCACAGTGACACTCATAAATGCATTTGTGAATTTTTCATGATTACAATCACAATTAATGATCCTCCTAATGGCGATGAAATATCCTTTAACAACTCACAAATGCATTTGTGAATTGTTCATAGGGACAATCCAAACAATTGCCCCTTGGCATGACGAGGAACTATTAATAAATAACATACAAATGTACATGTGAATTGTTCATAGGGACAATCCAAACAATTGCCCCTTGGTCTGACGAGGAACTATTAATAAATAACTTACAAATGTACATGTGAATTGTTCATAGTGATAAACACGATTGCAGTTGTGAATTGTTCATAGTGACGATGAGAAATGCAATTGTGAATTGTTCAGAGTGACAATCCGAACTCACGTTCCTTGGCATGACGAGGAGACATTAACAAATAATTCACAAATGTATGTGAATTGTTCCTAGTAATAATCCCAATTGCACCTATGAATTGTTCGTAACGACAATCAGAAAGGAATTTGTGATTTATTCATAGCAATATCTCATCTAATGCTCCTTGGTCTGACAATACTCTTATAAATGAGCTCAAAACTTGTTGCCTCTTCTTTAATTACATTGTGGAATACTAGCAGTTGTGTTTTTTTAGGTTTGTTTACATTTTCCCCAAGTTTCCTGTAAATCATATTAGCTTGTGTTCATCTCAAATGGAATTTTTCAAGACAACTGAAAAATACCCAAATAAAAGACTTGACAATACATTTATAAAATCTTAAAAACCTTTAATAATATATTACGTGTTATTGTTTTTGAGTGTATGCAATTTCCTTTAAAATCCTCTTGGGGAAAAACTAAACAGTGTATTTTATTAAGTATTTCATCTTCAGTAAAATTTAGAAGTTTACGCCAACAATGCTTTCGTGGTATCAGAAAACTATGATTATGAGGGGATACAACTCCTCCATTTAGGCCCTTCCATTAAGTTCCTCCTCTAAAGTCCCCGTCTCATTTCAAAATCTTTGACTGTCATCCCAAAGTGCTACATTTCTATCTCAAATCTAGACTCTTTAAGAAATATCTTTGTTCAATGTCTCGCTTTAGTCATTATAGCATCTTGGCACTGTAGTAGCTACACCATGATTATAATCTTTCTTGATAAAAGTTTATACAAGTATTATATTGCATGTCAGAACAGGAGAGATATGAAAAAGTTTTGTTTAACGTGCGTTTTTGGATATCGCTGTTAAATATAGGAAAATGGTTTTTAGATGTAAGTGAATAAATATTGGATTTTTTTTTACATCGGTATTGAGTTTTTACTTATGTAACCATTAAGTGATATAAATTCAATCATTTTTAGTTTGTCGAATAATTGTCACGAAAGCATCAGATACCAAAAGCATTAACTTTTTCCTGAAGAGACATGTCTAATTACGTGCAGTATTTTAAAGTAATTAGAAATCGCTATCGATTTTTTAATATCATCAATAAGAAATTTTAAAAAGTTATTTTGTGTGGGTTTTTTTTCATATTTTATTACGTTCTAAGTCCTCCTCCATCCAACTTTCTTTTCTCATCAATGTGTGAAACAAAATCTTTATATTTTCATTGATTTCCGATAGGTTGCTAGCAAGGATTTTTAAATTTTGTTGCCACTTATGTATTTTTTTTATATATTTAAGTCGGGTCTTTGCACATATCCGCTGTACACTTATCTGTGAGGGTTGAATTACCTCATCTTGTAGTGTGGGGATCCCATTTTCACCGAATACTACGCTCTTCTTCTGTGCTGAAAGATCTATTAAAATTTCAACTTCTATATTACATTTTATTCTAAATTTTTCTGTGCTGGAATCTGATTCGAAAGTTTCTCACAATTTCGTTGTTGACACACATTTTTAGGCCTCTGTGTAAACACTTGCATTAGAAGCTGTCTTAAATAACACCTTTCCATTTAACTCTCTGGAGTCTAATAATAAGCAAGTGGCACCGTTGATCGATTTCGAGCAAATTTTATTTTATTTTCAGAATAACAAAGTATTTTTAACTGATAGAACGCAGTGCTTATTGAACGTTGACATTTCAATCTTATCAAATTTAACTGATTGTCATGGAGGTCAAACTGAACAGCCAAGCGAGCTTCTTATTGATGAAAATATTTCAAATCACTTCGAACACAGACGCATCCTCCATAGCTGCGGTTTCTTCTCATTCTCAAACTTCGGTCATAATATTTTCTCTATTTTCATTGACGCAACTTGACGGCAAAACTTGTAGTTTGCAAAATTGTGATGCCACCTTGATAGCTTTCACGTCGACATGAACAATGATTTTGTTTTTG
This sequence comes from Dolomedes plantarius, assembly GCA_907164885.2. NCBI lineage: Eukaryota > Metazoa > Arthropoda > Arachnida > Araneae > Dolomedidae > Dolomedes > Dolomedes plantarius. The sequence continues at coordinate 176,446,080 of OU015495.1, read as the reverse complement.
AGATTAACACTTCTTTAATACCAGATTACTGCCATTAAATACCATAGTAAAAACTTTCGAACTCGACAGAAAGTATTTTTTAAAGAATGAACCCATATCAAACAACAAATATAATTTCAGAAGAAAACAGTTACCATTGCAGTTTTACTTAGTCACAGCTGCGTAAGGTTTCAGAAAATTCTTCTTACAAATAACATTCTTCATACATGATGACACTGGATTGAGGCGGTGGATCATGTAAAACATCATAACTTCGAAAAGGCTATTCCTGACATACTACGGAAGTCCTGAAGAGACGACTTTATCAACGGGGACAATCTCACATACCACATTTTCTTCTGACAGTGTGAAAGCAAGTGAAAATGAGGCAGTATTCATGTGGGGGAAATCGATGATTTATTTGTAATAAATTACCTTTCCAAAGATTTCTTTGGTCAAATCAGTGATGAGCTCATCAAGTTTTACTTTGAACACTTGGGCAATAAGTTCACGTCTGAAGTTGGACTAAGCTGCGCGTCCAAGATTTCAGTTATTTATTTCCAGTTCGAATCGCATATGAATGTGATGATCAGCGATGGTTTGCCGAAGGCTCTGACTAAAGCCATATAATTTTGGTAATGCATGCTCATGTTTCTCGGCGAACCTTGGAAGGAAGAAGGCAAGAGGACGACTTTCCCATGTACACCACGTTCGGCCGCCTCTTTGAATAGATATCTTGTCGGCCAGTGAATGTCTCAACTCTGAGTTTCTTTTACTCCAGGTGTGTCCTGTTGCACATAAGACTATCACATTCAACTCGTACGTGCTAATCGACTGAGTACTGGAGCTCCAACTTACCGAAGTGGTGTAAAAGAAAAAATTCTCTCCGGATAGCTATTCTATAAGCCACATAATGCAATCGAATCACTTTTCTATGCATATCGTCCGTTTGGATTTCATGTGGCTTTTCTTATCCCATCCACGTTATCCTTATGGAAACAGTAAAAGGTATAGCATCGGGTCCATGAGTTGATACTTTCAAGTTATTTAGTCCCAGATCCCTTAGGAAGTACCTTCAAGTATAATTTCCTGGAGAATAGCCGTAATTAGTCGTCAAATTCGAAGCGATATCATCTGCTGGAAGCAAACTGAATCGGTTCTTGCTCTGGTCACAGATGTCAGGCTTTTATTATAGCAAAAACATTCGAACTTCGTATGGCTCCCTGCCTCCGATAAGCGCCATTTCTTTCTCAGCCTTTTAAACTGCTGCTATCATCTTGTAGTTGTGAACCAAAGGGTTGGCCTCTAGCGACATTTCATGCAGTTTTGCATTCAGGTTAGGATCGCATGTTGAGTTCCGTCCGATCCTCATTTCTGTTGCTTCAGCAGAGTCCATAACATAAAGTTGTGCATAAGCTCTCTAAGAACTATTCTTGGTATGTAAAATGCCAAATTTGTAATGAAGTTCACCATAGATCTTAAAAGTATATAGGCCACGTCCTACAGGAAAAAAAGGTTCACTTGCAACAAAAGAGGCGAATGGAATAGATATGTATTTCCTGTTGTTGAATACAAAAGGGCACTTTTCAGAGTCAGCATCTTTTTTCGGGAAATTTTCAAGAAACGGGTGAGACAGAGTTGGTGGTAAGAGAATTTTCTTATTGTGGCAACACCTGTTAAATGGCCTGATCACATAGCAGTCCGTTAGCGTAAGCGTTAAATTTTGACCAATCATATAGCTGAGCGCTATGACATCCTTCGTTGACTTACGTATCATCATCCATGAACACTCCGTTGACCTTTTACGCTGACTCTAACGGACTGCTATGGGAACAGGCCTAAAGTCTTCGGTCAAACCTTTTCGCAATCGAAATATAAAGGTCTGCAGAACTCACATTCGATGGACAGAGTTCCAATCTAACTGAGTTTATTAGCCTATAATAACGGTGCGCATATGGGGTGATTTATGCGTACCGCAAGTTAGCATCAAGATTATAGTTACATCAAGAAAATCATAACTTCAGATTCTTCCTTCTCTGATGGAATCGGCAAAGTGCTCAAAATGTTGGAGTGCCAGTGGGTTCGATGTCGACTGATGTTCGAGATGAAGGGTTTCAAGGCCTTGATAAAATGAGATGTTCAGCTCTCACGCCTTCCAGTAAGGCTCTTGCGTTTTCATTTTATTTTTTGCTGTGGTTGTGATATTCAGTTAAGGATGATTACAAAACACCACACCCCAAATCTAACACTAAACTGAGCTCTTACATAAATAACGACAACAACAATTAGAAATAACTTATAAATGGTATATATATATATATATATTTTATTTAAAGGTTAATGTTCGAGAGATAAGAGTTAGAGTAAATAAATATGCGAGCATGTGCTTGCCATCGAGCAATAAACCAAATGTTTACGTGTCTCGCACACACTTTCCCCATGGAGATTTCATAAGAAATTTGCCGATCCACCAATATATGCAGATAGAAAATAAAAACGAGTGCGCGCGCCATCTATCGGAAGACAAAATGTTTAAATAAATTCGACACTCTATCACGACCGAACCGTTGCCTCAACATTTCTCTCTTCGACTAAGAGAAAAAAACTGATGGACACTCTGAGACCTTTTTTCTGATACCTCAATCATATTTTTACGGTCAGAAGTTCACTCAAAATAGTTCTCCAAATAAATATCTTTTTAGAAATAATATATAGATATCTGCATCAAAATGAAAATCAAATAAAAATATTTCTTGTAATTCCTAGCGAATATATGATAGTTTTAAGCATCTGCTAAGGGTATATGTATATTATCCTGCTGTACTATGCTTCATCATCAGATATCATTCCGAGCCCTAAGCCCCATCGTGATTTCCGATTTGGTATTCCACAATGAGGATGTTTGATTCGAATACTAACAACGGCCAATGAATGCTCTAACGCCGCGGTTTCCAACCTGGGAGGCCTGAAAACGTTTTAACAAAAAATCAATGTTCATACCTTAATATCTATAAATAATCGAATAAATAGACGAATTTGAGTTGACAACCATCGAGAAAGAAAAAAACTGATAGAATTGACATGCGATAGCTCAGAAAAACAAAATTTTCAAAAGGAAACCTTACTAATTTAGTTTTGGATGAATCTTAGTGGAGAGTATGAATTGTTGTATTGCAAAGCAATGCAAGTACGTCTAACGTTTGTAACGTCTTATTTATGCGAAACGGGCTTTTCAGTCCTGGTTGCAATGAAAACCAAATATCGAACCAGGTTAATAGTCGTCTTATTTATACAAAACGGGCTTTTTCAGTCCTGGTTGCAATGAAAACCAAATATCGAACCAGGTTAATAGTCGTCTTATTTATGCGAAACGGGCTTTTCAGTCCTGGTTGCAATGAAAACCAAATATCGAACCAGGTTAATAGTCGTCTTATTTATACAAAACGGGCTTTTCAGTCCTGGTTGCAATGAAAACCAAATATCGAACCAGGTTAATAGTCGTCTTATTTATGCGAAACGGGCTTTTCAGTCCTGGTTGCAATGAAAACCAAATATCGAACCAGGTTAATAGTCGTCTTATTTATGCGAAACGGGCTTTTCAGGCCTGGTTGCAATGAAAACCAAATATCGAACCAGGTTAATAGTTGTCTTATTTATGCGAAACGGGCTTTTCAGGCCTGGTTGCAATGAAAACCAAATATCGAACCAGGTTAATAGTTGTCTTATTTATGCGAAACGGGCTTTTCAGTCCTGGTTGCAATGAAAACCAAATATCGAACCAGGTTAATAGTCGTCTTATTTATACAAAACGGGCTTTTCAGTCCTGGTTGTAATGAAAACCAAATATCGAACCAGGTTAATAGTCGTCTTATTTATACAAAACGGGCTTTTCAGTCCTGGTTGCAATGAAAACCAAATATCGAACCAGGTTAATAGTCGTCTTATTTATGCGAAATGGGCTTTTCAGTCCTGGTTGCAATGAAAACCAAATATCGAACCAGGTTAATAGTCGTCTTATTTATGCGAAACGGGCTTTTCAGTCCTGGTTGCAATGAAAACCAAATATCGAACCAGGTTAATAGTCGTCTTATTTATACAAAACGGGCTTTTCAGTCCTGGTTGCAATGAAAACCAAATATCGAACCAGGTTAATAGTCGTCTTATTTATACAAAACGGGCTTTTCAGTCCTGGTTGCAATGAAAACCAAATATCGAACCAGGTTAATAGTCGTCTTATTTATGCGAAACGGGCTTTTCAGTCCTGGTTGCAATGAAAACCAAATATAGAACCAGGTTAATAGTCGTCTTATTTATGCGAAACGGGCTTTTCAGGCCTGGTTGCAATGAAAACCAAATATCGAACCAGGTTAATAGTCGTCTTATTTATGCGAAACGGGGTTTTCAGGCCTGGTTGCAATGAAAACCAAATATCGAACCAGGTTAATAGTCAAAAAATATTTACGAGCGGCACTCTCCACATTGCCCCTAAGATTTAATAAACTTTGTGTCAATAAATAACAACAACCTTCGCATTAAATTTTGATGCGTTAGATATAGTTTAATTAGTAATTTAATACAAAAAAAAATTACAAGATAAAAATAATTTTTATATACCATGTTTTTAAATTTTCTGTTTAATCATATAAACTTGACAATTCTATGTATTAATAAATACTTTTTAAAAATTTTTTTCAGGAATTATCCCATCAACTTGAAAGAAAATAAAGTTAATCGGAAGTTAACTTGCGTTAAACTTTTCGCTCCCGTCCCGGCCGATAGATGTCTGTACCAGTCTGCAAAACAAAATAAACTGAAAACAAATGAAAATTAATTTAATTCTGCTTAAAGATGGCTAAAAGTATTTAAAAAAAGCATTGTCATCGTGTTCTGAGCCATTCTAAAAGTTTCAAATGTCTAGCTAAGTCGGGAAGTTAGTTAAAAATCGATTGCAAGATTTGTAAGGGACAAACACACACACAAACAAACAAGAAAACAAGTTAATGAAAACATGGTAATAAATCTGCATGTTCGTATTGTTATAGAAAAATCTTGTTATTATTCTGTTAATCGCAGTTTTCATTTTTTGTAATAAAGTTATTATTGAAAACGTGTCTATATTACTATATCTATTAAAAGATTGGGAGGCTCGGAAAAAAAAATTTGGGGGAGGCGCGGAATTTTTTTTTAGGGAATCGTTGTAGCATAAAGGTTGGAAACAGCTGCAAACGTCTAATCCGAGTAAGGGCATCTTAAATCTGTGGGCCGTAAATTTCACCCGTGTGGTTTATAAAGGTGGGAAGAGGGTATGATCCACCCCTGGGTGTGCTCGGTCAAAATTGTGGTTGCGCTGGGCAGATAGTTGGCTTCCTTCCTTTGAGGTTCTCAATAGCCGTGTGCTTCACAGGAGCCATACCTCTTTGTCCAGTAGTCTTTAAATGATCTAGTTAGGCTTAACCCCCAGGAGGTATTAGTAACATCAAAATCCAACACAAATCTAAATTCCAATCTTTTACAGATCTTAAATTAATTACTATCTTATCAAGACGTCACTGAGTAATTTTACGTTATTGATTATCCTCTAGTAAATAAATATATTTTCAAATTAGCGTTATAAAATCGGAAGTTTTTATCATGTTATGATGTGAACACATGGCACAGGTAACAGCCATGTAACCGGCTGTAATCAATTCAGTCATTAATGCCATTTGTTAATGACATTAATTCCCTTACATGCATTACACGTGTACCTATTCACACTAAAAGAAAACAATAAGGGAGCATCGTCCGTAATGTTAACTTAAAACGAATATTTTAAAATACAAAATTTCTAGCATCATTCAATCAGAAATAAAATTATTTCAGAAATAAAATCTCGGTTTAAAATTTAATAACATGCGGTACATTTTTCTTTAAAATAGAATAGCATTAAATTTTATCAAACACTACGAGAAAAATCTTTTTATAATGATATTTATATAATTAAGAATGAATACCTCCACCAGCATATGTAATTTATCAAGAGGAAATAAAAGAATACTCCAGTACAAACGGGAGCATTTTTCACAAATATGAGAGATTCTTTTCATGAAATATTCAAGTCCTAATTTCCAATATCAAAAATCTTTTTAAATATTCGACTCGTTTTGTAGTATTCTGCTTTAGAAATTATTCTTCTTTGTACTAAGCGGAATGGTGAATAGCGTTCCAGTTTCTCAAACACTCCATTCATTGATTTGTAATTTATCTTCCAATGATTAAGCTCTGCGTATCATTTCCAGAAGTATCAGCGAGTTAGAAATTCTAAAGACACTCATCTCGATTCTAAATATTTTAATTTTTGAATTTTTCAATAACGTTACAGATTTTAAGAGGTAATCCGAAATTCTTAAATTGATGATTCCCAGTTCTTCAAATTTCATACTTGTTATAATATTCTACTTTATTTTCAATTACTGGGCTAAGTTGAACAGGGAAAGAAAAGTATATTTCTGTACAAAAATTTTAATACCTCACTTAAGATCGAAATCTTTTTATCTCCGGAGCATAAATTTTAAAAAAAAATTTCATTTCCTCGGATAACAAGTTAAGGAAAATTACTCTCCAATTATTTGAGATTTTATTTTTGATATTATTTTATATTTTTATATCTTTTGGATATTTAATATTTATCCATTAAAATTATTCACTAAGAAATAATTAGGTAGGAAATAAATACTGATTTATAAGAGTTGATATAGTTATCTGTTTTCGCGTAGATTAAAGTACATTTTAAAAACTAGTTTACTGTTTATATTTGTTACATACGGGCCAAAGACACTTAGGGGTTTGCATGTCGGAATTCGGTACCGGGTAAGGTGATTGGATCGAATCCCGACAAGTGCCACTGAAAGATTTAGTGTCTACGCCGGGTATGGGCGATTTACATCTACAGGCCAAAAAGTTATTCCGTGGGGTTGTAGGGGTTCGTGGAGGTTACTAGTCCACAAAAGGTCTCCCCTGGGGATGTTCGGTCAAAATGTTGGTGACAATCAACACAAGACTCCGACTCTTGTGGTTCTGCTCTCAGGTCGTGTGCCAAAAAACTGGAAACCCATACTACACCCTGCAGCTTATTCTAGACCTGGTCTCGAATGTGTTTCTACCAAGAGAAATGAGGCAAAACAGAACAATAAGGCAGCTTGCTTTATTACAGTAGATGCATGTTCTTATAAGCCTTTCCTTTACTATCAAATACCAGGTATTGGAGTAATGCCTTACGTACTGGCATTTGGTCTAGAAACTGAAGGATCGAGTCTCACTTTTGGTATGGATATTTGTAGCGGGTTGAATTCCGATTTAAACTAAAGGTATCGGTCTAATTAGCCCCCTATGTTTCAAAATCTGTCCGACGTGATCTCAACCAACCAACCTTTACCATTAAAGCTGTAGCGACGATTACTACTAAACGAAGTCTTCAGCAAGTATATTCTGACATGCAGATAATAAAGTATCCTTTAATTACAATTTAGCGTTCGCAGGGGTTAATAATTTCGATCGGTCTAAAAATTTGAATCGTGATTTCATACTAGATTCCCCTTTCGGTCTGAGGCCAAACACATGAACTTTTTTCTCCTGTCCATATGCTCATTTTCATTCTTTTATCTTCGATTTTAGTTCTTTTTCAACAGTAGAGGGCTTGTATAACTCTCTACTGCCAAACCTAACTCTATATTTGTAGGCATAGAGTATAACAGCTGAGCTTTAGCAGATGAAAAAGTCTTATAATAAATCGTCTTATAATAAAGCCTTATAAAAAGTCTTATGATAATGTCTTTTCCTCCGACCACATCCTTCAAGATGTGTAAGTTTTTGATGGAATGCATACGAGGCGTAAATATATTGAGTAGATAGTCTTTAACTTTTATATAATTCACTGGTTGTAATTGGAAGAAAATTAGTTTTTAAGTACCAATATTTGTAGGCTTCATTTGAACTCAGAAATGATTGCTTCAAATAAAAATAAAATTCATGTGATATCGCCAAATTTGAAATATTAGTAATATATTTGATAAAATGTTTCGAACAAAAGTGTGCATGTTCTTAATTTTTTTAATTAACATAATTAAGAGATTTTTAATCTAAGTTATTTTAGCTTCAGATTATAAGAAAAAGCATTTAACTAACACACACACACACACACACACACATATATATATATATATATATATATATATATATATATATATATATATATATATATATATATATATATATATATATATATATATATATGTATATATATATATGTATATATATATATGTATATATATATATGTATATATATATATATATATATATATATATATATGTATATATATATATATATATATATATATGTATATATATATATATATATATATATATATGTATATATATATGTATATATATATATGTATATATATATATATATATATATATATATGTATATATATATGTATATATATATATATATATATATATATATATGAGACAGAGTGCAAACTGAAATTTATTAACTTTTTCATTAACAATTTTCTATAAATCGTAAGAATTTAAACGTACCATCATAATTCAATCAAAATGCCTATTCGAATTAATAAAGTTTTAATTCAGGAATAGAGAATAGCAACTATATCTAATAAGTTTTCCTGAACCTAATCATACATAGTTTCTACTGAATATTTAATTTTCAGGTTTTACAAAAGGTTTCCACGAACATTACCTTACCCTTCATTGATTAGTATGTAACTTTTATACCTAATATCGTACAATATACTTTTACATCTTAAATTTAAGAACCAGCTAGAAAATAATATTTACATTACTTCACGAATAGAATTTTTTCGTGAAATGAATAGGAACATTTTAAATTATATAGGATACGCGAGATCACTGAACTCATTTCTTGAATCAACGAAAGATCATTCAAATTGGGAATGTATATATATATATATATATATATATATATAAATATATGAAGTAACTTTCAATCCTTTTTTATCCTTAAAAACGTCAATCCAAAATTCTTACCTTCTATTGCAATAAAGCATTATCCCTCATTTTGATCCGAAGTAATCTATTAGTTTTTCCCCTAAAGCCACGCGCTGACACGTTATATAACAGTTATATAAGATTGGAGAACTTCCGAGGATTACGCCATATGACGCCTCATAGTCGGGTGATGACTTTAGACCAATTAAAATTCAGCACGTCTGAAAAATCCGCGCTTTTATCAATAATTCCGAAGCTTTTGTGTGTCTGCTCCCAGGCAGTAAAGATGTAAAGTTTCGCTGCTGTCAAAATGCGCTGGCGGGCCCCGTCCCCGCTAGCCGCGCGATGTATCTGTCTTATACTGAGAATTCAGTGTATAGAGCACAAAGTATATTTTAATCATCGAATTACTGTGTAATAAAAAGACGTATACCAGTTACAGTGATGCCTGTCATATTTTTGCCTGGAATTTATTCCTACGCCACTCAGCCATTTTCTACGACTACCTTGAGGAGTTTCCAGCTAACCGGACTGTTGAGATTCGCCACTGCCGTGGCGTTAATGTTACACACACGCACACACATATATATACATATATATATAACATTAAAAACCCCATACCATTTTAAAATCTAACATTATTCTAAATTCCCTTGGGCGTACGAGCTAAATTTCGCTTTTGATTCTAAGTTCTAATAACCTCGAGAGAAAATATTAAATGGCTTCCTTTTTCAAATATGCGCGGCGTCCCCCATATTTTAGATAAGCTCTGCGCAGATTACATAAAACCACATCTGACTTATCGACAACAGCAAATCCCTAATCGCTATGATGATCACATGACAAAGTTTATATAAACCGCCTGAACGGAAACCTGTGCGCTTTTTTGATTTGTAAGTTGCCCCGAGAAGTTGTATTGTGTATCTTAAAAATAAAGATGTAATTAAATTAACGTTGCGGTGTTTTATGTGTCCGAGGGTGAGATGAAAAGCGGGAAAGAAAATTAAACATATGTGATGCACGGCCGGGCGACAAGTCATCCATCTTTACCTCAAAACGAAATACCACTCAGGCCTTCCTTCGTCGGCCCGCGCCCGTGCCATTACATATATATATATATATATATATATGTAGGAAGGAGTTAGTACTCCTTCCTTTAGAAGTGAATCATTAGACTTAATTATTTTGAACATTTAATTAAACTAGACGATGTTTACAAGACAGGACTAACACTTAGTATGAAATTAAAAAAAACAACGCATCAACATAGCTATTTGACTCAAAACGGCAAGCCTGCGGAGCGACACATCCGCTTCGTAATGTCACTAGTCCATCACTGTCTTTGCGCGCCAAGTCCTTCGCGCCGAAGTAGTAGGAGTGGAAGTTGTAGTAATAATCAGTTGTGTTGCCAAACTCACTCTCACACGGCCGTTCTGACTTTCCAGACGTCCGCGGCTGGGTTGTCAACAATAATTCTGAAAAGATAAAAAAAAAAGAGCAGAAAAAGGAAAAATATTTCAAAAAATCAAGCAGTGTTCAACACAGTGGTATTGGTGTTCAGTTTCTGCACCACTGTTTCATTTTGTCCGCTGCAGTTGATGTTATGGTTGGACCATCGTGATGTCCTAACTTTCGAACTTCGTAACGATCGTTGGGGTTGATGTTCGTGATCTCATATGGTCCGAAGAACTTTGGTCGGAGCTTTAATCCGGTTCCAAATTGAGTTCGTTGTATTGCCACTTTGTCACCGATCTTGTATTTACAAGCCGGTTTACGCCGTTTGTTATATTGTCGTATGTTTTCTTCCTGTAAACGGAGGATATTTCGTTTAGCTTCGATACGTAACGCTTCTTTGTCATCAAGAATTCTTTGGTGGTGTTCCTCGTCAAGAAGATTTTTAATCTGTAGATCCTCTTGTTGTTTCATTTTAACACCAATTAAAAGTTGAAAGGGTGTGAATTTTGTACTGCGTGTGGTGGTACTATTTAAGATACGTTGCAATCTTGGGACATATTTAAACCATTTGTCAGGTTCATCTAGAGCTAACTTAGTTAAAACGGGAATAATTGTGCCATGAACACGCTCAACCTGACCGTTGCCACGTGGCACACCTGTTGCTATTGAAATGTGTTCAATTGACTGTTCCTGGCAGTAACTTTGAAATTCTGAAGATGTGAATGCGCTACCTTTGTCAGTAATGATTTTTGAAGGGTTGCCAAATGTAGTTTGTTGCAAGGATAATTTGTCTAAGGCATCTTTCGTAGAGGTGGACTTCACGGGATAGATCCATACAAATTTGGAAAAGGCATCAACTACTGTAAAAAGATACTTATAACATTTTTTTGTCGATGGTAAAGGTCCTAAAAAGTCGCAATGGTAACATTCAAGGGGTGCATCACCTTTTGGAATGGGGTGAAGGTATCCTTCTTGTTTTCCAGATTTTCGCGAGGACAAAATGCAAGGAATACAGTTCGAAATAATTTCTTGAACTAATTTCTTAAGTTGAGGAATGAAAAATTCACGAGAAACAATTAATTCGGTTTTTTGTGAAGCAAAATGACCTTGTGAATGGGCGTTTAGCACTATTTCTTTCTGCATCATTTGTGGTACTACTAAAAGTTCGGCATCCTGATGAAGTTTATAAAGAATTCCGTTTTTAACAAAAAATTCATCAGAAGGTGTAGATTCAAGCATAGATTTAATTTGAGATATAAATTCATCCTGGTCTTGGGCATTTTTCACCTTTTGAGTGATATCATTTGAGGTAATTACAAGAATGGGGTTACGACTTAAAGCATCAACATGTTTCATCTGTCTACCGGGTCGATGACAAACTTCATAATCAAAGTCTTCTAACATCAATGCCCATCGAGCAATTTTAGCTGGTAGGTCTTTTTTGTGCATCGTTTTTTGGAAAGCATCACAATCGGTGATAATTTTAAATTTTGTTCCCAACAAGTAGTTTCGAAATTTTTTAGCGCTTCAATAACGGCAAGAACTTCCAGTTCATAACTATGATATTTTTCTTGTTGAACTGTAGTTTTACGGCTAAAATAATGAATAGGATGAAACTGTCCATCATCGGATTGTTGCAAGAGCACAGCGCCAAAACCTAAGGAGCTGGCATCAGTGTGGAGTTCTAATGGGTATCCCTGTTGAAAAACATGAAGAACTGGGTTTTGTGAAAGAATGTTTTTAAGTTGTTGAAAAGCTGCTATTTGTTCAGAGTCAAAATTAAATTCTACATTATCCCGAAGGAGGTCACTTAATGGTCTAGCAATCAGCGCATAATTTGGAATGAACTTTCTGAAATAACTTGTTAATCCAAGAAAACTTTGAACTTGTTTAGGGGTTTGAGGTTGTGGGAAATTTTGAACAGCTTGTGTCTTGGTAGGTGAGGGTTTAACTACTCCATTTTCGATAATGTAACCAAGAAATTCTATCTTTCGCTGTAAAAATTGACACTTTTTAAAGTTCAATTCAAGGCCATAGTCTGCAGCTGTTTGGAGAACTAGGCGTAATTTTTGTAGACCTTCAACTTCATCATTAGATGGTATGAGAAGATCGTCCATGTAAACAATAAGAACATTGTCGCGAATGAGATTTCTAAAAACTGTGTAAACATATCGTTGGAAAACACTGGGACTGTTACATAAGCCAAATGGGACACGTAAAAATTCGTATTGTCCTTCATGAGTCACAAAAGAAGTATATTTAGTGCTATTAGGGTCCATAGGTACATGAAAGAAACCATTTTTGAGATCAAGTGAAGTGAACACCCGAGATTTTCCAAGTTGTCTAAAGCTTCTTCGATGAGTGGTAAGGGAAATTTATCTTTTATCATTTTTCTATTCAATTTGCGGTAATCAACACAAAGTCTATAATCTCCACTTTTTTTCTTACATAGAACAATCGGTGCGGCATAATCGGAGCAACTTTCTTTAATAATTCCATCATTTAACCAATCTTGAATTTGGCTTTCTACAATTTTCTGTTCCGCGAAAGGGAGTCGTCGAGAACGTTGAGCTACAGGGATTTCATCTTGTAATAAAATAGTCATCTTAATTTCAGTGTCTTGAACTTTATGTGGTTTGTAGGAAGTAACGATATTTTGAACTTCCTCACGAGTTTCAGAATTCAAAATGTGTGAAAGATCAAATGGAAAAGCTTGATCATCAGAAACATTAGCAATATTAACGAAGGTGTTATTTTCAGGAGTTTTGCATAAACGAATACCGTCTTTATCAAATGTAAATTGGGTTTGCTGTAAAAAGTCGATTCCGATAATCACATCAAAAGGAATCAAGTCATCCTCTAGAACATGTATTTTAGCAGGTAAAGTAATGGTTTGAATTTCGATGGAATCCTGAAAGAATCCGATGCTGTGAACTTGGTTTTTGCCAATTCCTGAAAAGGGAATGTTGGTGGGCTGCAATGGTGGCGAACCAATTCTTCGATAGGTTTTCTCATTGATGAGGGTTGCCTGTGACCCAGTGTCACAGAGTGCTGTCAATTGAATTCCTGCAAGTTGAATGTCAACATGCATGGGATTTTTCGATGAAGTTTCAGGAGAAAGTGTATTTACAGTTTTATCAGAAATAGGTTTTTGAGAATCAGGTTTTGGTTTAGAATTTCGATAACTTTTAGGGCAATTAGCATGAACATGACCAAAACTTTTACATCCGTAGCATTGTTTACCATGTGACTTATTCAAACATTGGTTGCTTTTGTGACCTCTCAAGCCACAGGAAAAACATACTGGCTGTGTATTTGGGCTACGTGTATTATCGACTTTCACATTGAGGTAGGAAGCATCAATTTTTTTCTGATTATTTTGTCTGAAATTTTGTGATCTGGTAAAGATTTGTTCATAAATTTTCAACTTTTCCTTAAATTCAGGGACGGATTTACAACCGTAAAGAATAACTTTATTGTTTGTTGAATCAGGAATTCCGTTTATGACATACTCAAACAGAGAGGAGTCATCGAGAGAACCTTTGTGTGCCAAATCTCTCATAGCTAAGAAATATTCTTGTAGGGTTTCAAACGGTTTCATACGTCGAGATTCCATTAATTTATGTAACTGAATACCGTTAATTTTGTCCGAAAATTCGTCTAATAAATGGTGCTTCAATTGTTCCCAATTTGTAATTCCACGAATAGACCTAATTAAAGTTTGAGCGGGACCAGTTAAACATTTTCTAACAAAAGTAATTTGGTGAATTGGATTGTTTATCTGATATAAACAAAAAAGTTCTTCAACGTCAGATATAAAATTCTCAACACTGTAATTATCACGAGACGAGAAAGGTTTTATTAAATCAACAACGTCTTTCAGACTAAACAACTGGAAAGAGAGATTCGCAGTTTCAACTGAAGGCAATGAATTTTGATCTGATTCACCAACGGAAATGTGTGTATTTTGCTTATTCGAAGATTCTTTTGCGTCAATGGTGGGGGAAAAGGGAGATCTATTTTCCTCTATAACGCTGTTAGTTTGGGATGAACGTGCACCCGGAAGTGAGTCATCATTCACTTCGCATTCCGAAAGATCAGAAAATTCTGCTTTTAATAACGATAAATCACTAAGACTCATAAGAATGGTATTGGCACATTTGTCTGGGTCAGTTGAAAATTCTAAATGAAGTAGATTACAAATAGAAATCAAGTCTTTAAGTGAAAACTCTTTAAGTACTTTCTGTTTCGTTGCTTCTAACACGAATGGCTGTTTAAAACCTGTAAATTTACGTAATCTGGTACGATTTTGTCTGTCGCCGTCTGTACCAAAAATTAAACGATGTAGAACCTTTATTTGATTCGTACTACCAATTTTTAATGATTTTGCAATATTGGGGTAATCGTTGAGAGTAGCCATAACTATATACTAGGTTCAAACAATTATAGTACACAAATATACAAATATTCAAAACCAAAATCAATAATTATAATACGTAGTTACTCAAATTCAAAAGTAGAAAATAATATTTCAAATCGAAATTTTTTCAAATACCAATTCAATAATAAAATATTGATTCTCAAAATATGCATCAAAATAAGTAATCTTTAAAACAGGTTTTGTTCAAGAAAACAAAATTATGAACTAAAATAAGCATCAAATATCAAATAATAAGTTCTTCAAAATAATTTCTCTGGTTGAAGAAAACAGATGACGTAAATTTAGATATGTATCAAGTTAGATATTACTTCAGCAAAATATTCATCAAATTAATCTTCAAAATAAATCACTGTTGAAGAAAATAGAGGATGTAAATGCAGCATCAAAATAATAGTTAAAGTTCTAATGTTAAAAGCTTCAAAATTGGGAAATCGAAAGTATCAAAATTGTGAAATCGAAAGCATCAAAGCATTCTGCAAAATAAAAAATATTCTCGCAAGAAAACAGCAGAATTAAGTTCAACATCAAAGCGCATCAAATAAGCAAAGTTGTCATCAAATAAACATTCGCTTCGTCAAAATTATGCATCAAAATAATAATATAATAATCTTCAAAAGTATTCAATTCGCGATCTTTCAAAATATATATTATGTTGTGGTTTGTTCAAGGAAACAAGATTCTTCAAGTTAAATGTCGAAATTTTCATCAAATCATCAAATAATTTCATCGAAATAGAATTCTCTTCAAGAAAACAGAAGTGATAAATTCAACGTCAAAGACCATCAAAAATGAATTTAGCATCAATTAAATTCTTGCATCAAAAGAACGTTGAAATATTTTCAGTTTTCTTATAATTATCATCAATAAGATGAGAATTCCATTAATCTTCAAAATTTTCTTGAACAAGCTTCAAAGTATGCATGAAATAATTACAGTATGATCAGAATATACTCACAGTTCTGAACATTATTTTGAACATTTAATTAAACTAGACGATGTTTACAAGACAGGACTAACACTTAGTATGAAATTAAAAAAAACAACGCATCAACATAGCTATTTGACTCAAAACGGCAAGCCTGCGGAGCGACACATTCGCTTCGTAATGTCACTAGTCCATCACTGTCTTTGCGCGCCAAGTCCTTCGCGCCGAAGTAGTAGGAGTGGAAGTTGTAGTAATAGTTCAGTTGTGTTGCCAAACTCACTCTCACATATATATATATATATATATATATATATATATATATATATATATATATATATATATATATATATATATATATATATATATATATATATATATATATATATATATATATATATATATATATATATATATATAGTACATATATATACAAAATAATTCAAACATTTTCCACATAAATATCTTCTTGAGTTTTAGGGGCCTCCCACGAGCTATGATAATGCTATAACCCGTTGTTTGTCAGTGATGTATTCAGAAAAACCTTTGAAGTTGGGAGTGGGGACACAGGTCCGGTTTCGATAAATACATTTGTGATAATGCCTGGAAGTCTAAAATTCTTCTGCAAAATTTTTATCACTTTTTAGGGAGGGTTCAAAAAGTGGAAAACATAAATTTCTATGAGAACACTAGTATAGTTTATTTGCTTGAGCAGGTGTTGTACAGACAGTATGTCTGTTAAAGGTATTTTGTGGACGTGAAATGGACGTAAACGACAGACTTTCAAATCAGATAAAACGAAATAACGTCTAACCACTACAGATTTCCTTCCTAGCTGATATTTAGCACAATTTGCATCATTCTAAATGTTAGCTTACTGTATGTAAGATAGAGCCGAAAATACTCACATTGCCACTGAGTAGCGCGTGAAGTATCGTTTCGGCTGACACTTTACTCGGGACATGCTTCTCTATTATGTCCTTAAAAGCGTAAACTTGAGTGCATATTTATTTTAGTTTTACTGATTTGCTTATTGCCCCTTACTTCCAAACCAATGTTTCTGTTATTGTTGTAATTTTTTGGAATATTTCAAAGTTATTTGTTGCCATTCTATTAATTTGTTCACTATGAATAATTTGTCGCACAAAAACATAAAAATTTCATTTTGCTAAGTATTGGAATCTAGAATGAGTATTTAAGTCAGGTAAGTTCTTGCTCCTAAGTTGAAGAATTCAGATGACATCTGGAATTAGTTTAATATTCTAGAAATGACTTCCTTTAATAGCTACAATCTTTTGTATTCACAGTTATTGAATTTCTTACATGTGACAAAGTTTTTTACTTTTCACCTTTAAGGCTACTAGGTATTAGCCACATTTGAGTCACACAGCTGAATGTTAAACTATGAAGAACATTTTTCCATTGATTGATTTGATCTATTGATTGATTTGATCCATTGATTGATTTCCAACATTTTTCCACTTGTATTTTAAAATGCTTTGTAAACGTTGCACTGCGTATTAAAGAAAAATATTTTACTCTCTCATCTTATTCATGGTAGAAATTTCGTACACAAAAGAAATATTTTTGCGTTTAAAACATAGTACACCACATTTTTTTCGTGAATAATTCAAATTTAAAAATATTATTTGAGTTTCTTTTAAAGATTGAAATAGATACACTAGTTAAAAAAATATTTTTTCTATTAACGAATATAATTCAAAAAAATCTTTGAGTCGACAGTCATTGGATAAATTTCAGGTTTCCAATATGGTTACTACCAGTACTCTCGATTAACATAAATACATTTTGATTACAATCAAAACACATTATAATATTTTTAATTAAATATTTTTCCTGTTTCATTTATTATTCATTTCAAGAAGTAAAAAAAAATATAAATTAGATTTTTAAAAAAGCATCTATTTACTTTTTAAAAATTTCAGATGTTAACACGATAAACAATGAAACTGCCAATAAATAGTCAATTTTAGTATTTAAATGAAAGGGTTCAGTTACATAGAATAATTATGTTATTTATTGAAAAATGGGTAGCAAACAATTATTATTTCCCTCCAAAATTTTAAATATGAAGTTTATAGTCCAAATATTATACATAGTTTTTTTTATTTTAATATTTTAAACTACTTTTACAATTTAATCCTCTTAATGCTTCATGGGACCTCTACAAAAAAAAAATATAGCTTGCCTTGTGTTTCCTGCAATATAAACCGGATTAGAGTTCAACAATTAAAATGAAAATTTCTATAAAAATTATAGTTATATTTTAATACTACTTTCAATAATTCATATAATTGACTAGTCTAAAATAACAAAAATTACAAACACTTCTCAAAAGTGCTTTTATTAAACTTCTAAATTATTGTTTTTCGATTTTGATGTTTCGCTTATTTTCCGATAAATAATTTAGCCATACATTTAGCAGTAGGTTTTATTTTTTTTTAAATGTGTTTTCCGTCATTAATATTTGGTATTCTCCAATCAAAAGTCGTTGCTGCGAGCTGTAGCGGACTGTAAATAACATGCGAATTGATTAAAATCAACCTTTATTCACATTTCCCGTTTTTTGGGATTCTGCTTACAACCACCTAAATAGACATATATATACACAAAAGAAGTGCTGACGGCGGCGCAGCGACGCGGGAGCAGGCATTATGACGTTGCATCGGCGCAGCGATGTAGGAACAGGCTTGCTGACGTCACGTCGGCGTAAACATACCGGCCCACCTTAAAATGACATTTCAAATATTACACATTTTGTAAATTTGGTAATAAACAGATTTTAGAAATGCCTCGTTTGAAGGTGCTGTGTGGTGTTTTAAAAGGAATAAACATCCAGGCAACCTCCTCATCAGTCAAGTAATGAGCAATATCTTTAGAAGGCTTTCTAACAAGATTATTTCACTCTTTTAGCTCCTTACTGGCACCAACAAAGTTGGTTGCATTATCTGTGTAAATGGTGGAGCTTTTAGCTCTTCTACTAAAAAATCTTTTTAGGGCTGCGATCTTTGCGTGAGAGGTTAAATCTGTAATTACTTCAAGATGAATAGCCTTAGTTCAGAAACAAATAAAAATGGCTACATAACATTTGTGATAAATTCTTTTTCGACAACGTATTCAACGTATTCCATTTTGACAACGTATTTGCCATCACTGTTACGTATGTGCGTCTGTGCGAAGTGGTTTTCACAATATTCATCTTCATTACTTAATGACTTGGGCATATCATCTCCACCTCCCAGAATCTTCACAAATTATCAATTTGTTGAAATTTAGAAATAAACCCACAATATGGGGATTTGCTCGGCGATTCTAAGGGTTCTGGTTGCGAAATATCCAAATACCAAATTTCTAAATACTAAAGTGCTGTCTGGTGGCCGATATTGGTCATTTTTTACGACATCGAAAAATATCTCAGCTTCAATGAGCATGTCTATTTTTCCTGTAGTAGCAAATTCAGACCTTGCCAAATACTGCGGCAATTCTAAATTATTCATTCTAATAGGTGATACTGGAAGCAGTTCCGTTATTTTTCGCACTACAAGAAATTCTAACGTAGTTAAAAAGGACCCATTTCCATTCTGAATAATTGCTGTCACTTTCGATTTTACTGTAGTTTCATTGCCGCCCAAACCAGAGACTGCGTAAGTCATCCTCTTCTGCGAAAGTCCTAATTTGTGTACAAAACTTGTGGTAATTATGTTGGACATACTTCCAGAGTCAAGAATAGCGCGGGCAAGCAAAAAAATTGACGTCAGAGGGTTAAACACCCAAACCACTACTGTTGAAAGAATTACAGTCTTACTCTTATTATTTACACATGAATTAGAGGTTCCTGGTTGTTCTCGATTTGTAAATTCTTCTGCCTTTGGAGTAAGCGACGTAACGTGAACGTTATTTTGAACAAGTGTATTATGTTTCAAATGACACATCTTGCAAGAATGTTTTGAATTACAACGCGACAATTTATGTTGATTACTTAAACAATTACAACACAGTTTATACTTGTTTACAACTTCACTTCTTTGATTTGCATTCATGTTCAAAAAAGATTCACAATTATAAATATCATGATTATTTTTGCAATTTACACATGACTGGCAAGAATTATGAGACCCTACAAACAAAGCTTTGGGTCTTGGAATTCGGTCTTGATTTATTGATTTCTTTTTCCCAACAGCATAGTTGCTTTTGCTTTTCAGTATTTGTGACCGTTTTTCCAAGAACAAAGGTAAGTTCTTCAGTTGCGGAACTTCAGTAGAATTTAAACTAAACTCAAATTGTTTATAGGTTTCCCTATCTATTTTCTGTAAAATTATGTGTACAATCAGAGAATCCGAGAAATCATTACGTTCATATTCTAAATTTTTCATGCCCCGAATATTTCTGTTTTTATTATCAGTTAAGGCTCTTAAGTCCCTGGCAGACTCGTAAATGATTTTTTCTGCATTTAAAATTGATTTAATATGAGTTTCAATGATTAACGTTTTATTTTGATATCGTTCCTCCAAGGCCTTAACCAGCGATTCAAATGTATCATCTGCTGTCTGTAAACATTTGGCTTCTCCTATTAACGCTGCGTTTAAATAATACAACTTTTGCTCCGAAGTTAAACTTTTGTTTGATGTTATGACATTATCAAACTGTGATTTAAATTTTTTTTTCCAATTTTCATACTTTCCCGAAAACCTCGAAAAAGAATTTCGGAAAGCTTAATCCTTGCTGTACTCTCGCGTATTGCGGTATTTGGGTTAACTGACGATTCCTGCTCTACACCTTTAATATAAGCTCTAATTTTAAATTTTGCACCATTTATTTCATCCGAATATTCTTCACTACTTGTAGTTTCCTTTTCAAAGCATGTTGATTCCGAAATTAAAGTTTCTATTTCAGAATTTAAGTAATTTAAAGCTTGTTCTTGAATGTCTAATTTGTCAAGAATGTCTAATAATGCACTTGTATTCCCACAATCAGTTTCGATAATACTCTTCGAATTTGCAATAAGTTTTGTGACGCTCTGCCGAATGACGGCACGTTTTGTTTAATGTTTAGCAAGCTGATCCATTTGTATTTCAATCCAACACCTCGTAATATTAATTTCTTTATCAACTGATAACAAATCAATTTTCTTACCCTTCACTTGCAAGCACACTTGTTTACGCTATCTATTATGCGAACAGTTCATACTAAAAATATCACCTCTGTCTTGTAAACCACCACCTACACATTGACATACGGTACAACCGCCATTAAAATTCACATGAGAAATGTGAAAACTATCGTCTCCGGCGAACGAAGACCAGTTTTTTTGTTGCTGCGAGCTGTAGCGTACTGTAAATAACATGCGAATTGGTTAAAATCAATCTTCATTCATATTTCCCGTTGCGGGGATTCTACTTATATTAGAGACATATATATATGCAAAAGGAGTGCTGACGTCGGCTCAGCGACGTGGGAGCAGGCATTCTGACGTTGCATCGGCTCAGAAATGTAGGGACAGGCATGCTAACGTCACGTCGACGTAAACAGTCATTACATATAACCCATAAAATCTAAAGATAAAAAAACTGTAATAATAATTATATATTCTTTGAAAGTATTTAAATTTTTTTGAAAGTATTACTTTTTGCAAAACATTCCAAATATAAATTAAAATATCCATCAGTGTAAAGAAGACAAGCATCATTTTTCAGAATATTTACAAACCAAATTAGTTATTAATTGATAAGAGAAAAATTGTGATTTTAAAAACCTGTTATCTGTAACAAATAAAATTTTTACATATCTGTGCAAAGTTATGGTAAAATAACTAGTTAGGGAGAAGTATATGAAATATTTGTAATAGATTCTATAAAATAAATGCAGAAATTGCGGTTAATAATTTCCACTAATTTTTTTCTCCTTGAATTTGCAAACAAACCTGTTTAATACTGTGGATAGAAATTTATGTTTTTTAAGCACAATTTGAGAATTTCAAAAAATTACGTGACGTAGGCAAATATATCTGGCACCATCCTTTAATTCGCATAGGGGGCCAGGACATCATAGTAGATAGCACGTCGGAATCCGTTACTTAGGGTGCTCGGCTCGAATACTGACTAGGGATGCGACATCGATAACAAAACATCGATGTTTTGAAACATCGATATTCAATATTAAAACATCGACGCTAATAAAACATCGCCCAAAAACCATCGATGTTTTTAAACATCGTTGTTTTAGAACATCCATTTTTTAAAAGTGGTTTAGTAACCTCTAACATCAATGTTACTTCGGTTAGTCGTGGGGGGGGGGGGGGTGATTTAATTTTACTCTTTGATTGGGCTGACACAAATGACAAAAACTTGATTCCTTTTGCCTTGGGCTACATTGATGACTCAAAATTCTCGTAAATATCACAATGTTTTGCCTTCAAGTGCCTATAAAAAATTCGTGGTATTGCTAGAAGTTTTGAGGGACTTAAGGCAAATATTGCATTTCGCCAATTAGTCAGAGATATTGCAAAAATATTTCCAAACGGTACTTTTGGGAGGCATCTTACTAATAATATTAACGTTAACTTATATAAAACCAGAACAAAACAAAAACTTAGATGGCTGCTCTCGTGTATATGCTATTTATAAAATAAAACCCCATGGACGGTTCTGGAGTGTCAGGAACATTCCAAGCGCTCTGATTGGTTCATTGGTTGTTGATTGCCATTTGTCTGTTTGCTAAGGAATCGTTTCTCATTTTGTATTCGTCTTTTTCAGAATTCAGACTTACATTTACTGAGTGGGAAAATTATGCTACGTGGTAAATTTTTTTATTATGGTACTTTTTCATAAAAAAAAAACATCGAGACAACGTAAAACATCGAACACAAAACATCGATGTTAAAAAAACATCGGCTTCAATAAATCGATGTTTGGAACATCGATGTTTTTATCAAAATATCGATGTTTGGAAAACATCGACATCGATGTCGCATCCCTAATACTGACGCGCAACTGAATTTTCTCCTGTTCAAGCCGTGTATATGCAAGTCAAATCTGCAGGCCGGAAAGTCCCTCTGTGTGGTTTGTAGGGGTGGGAAGAGGGTACGATCCCTACGGATGTCACTGGGGTTGCTCGGTCAAAATTGAGGTAGCAATGGGCAAGAGATCGGTCTCCGACACTTGTGTCTAATAGCATGGGTTAAACCGGGAGTCTCATCTCTTCGACGCTGTATCCTTAAATGCACTTGGTTAATATTTTTCCGGCAACTGGGCATTAGTAAAATCAACAACCAATTGAATTCATAACTTTCTCCAGTTTTTTATGAAGTTTGCAAATTCATAGTTGAAGATTTAATAAGCTTAAGTTCTAGGTATGGTAGTTCTTTCAAAAGACATGTGCACTGACTTACGTTGACTTTTGTTTCATAGGATCATTCATTTACACATACAAATAAAACAGCATTTCATCCATCGGTCAACGTTTTCAGTTTGAAAAATTATGTAAATTTTCTTCGGGCGGTTATTTATAGAATTAATAGGTATTAAATCAGCCTAATATCTAAATATTTTATTCGTCCTTAAAAAGGTTTTCACTGTTTTCTGTTTCTGTTAAATGTGGTTTGGTGTTTAAAATGTAGTTTTTATTATTATATAGACATCAAACATGTATGCAATGAAACCTGTACAATAAAACTCATCTTCAAGAGAATACTATCATTTCAACGTTCAGTTTTAAAATGATGCTTAAACAATCAAAATCAAATTAAAATTTTCCTTAAATTAAACTTACATAATTTTCACACGGAGTTGAGTTGAATTGAGTAGGTTGAGAATGCTATATTTAACCTTTGCTACACAAAGGCTAATTAGAATAGACCAGGACCTACAGTATAAAAGCCGACATCAACCCCCCCCCCCCTCTCTGAGAAGGAATGTAAACATTTCAACACTAAGAGTAATGTTTTGAATAAGTATTTTTTTTCGAACTCAGAGGCACTTGTCGCCTGTATGCACACAGTGAGACTGCTGGCCATTCATTTAAGGGGACACCGTATAGGTGGCCAGCACTACCCCCTACAAGGCGGGTCCTTAATTTAGAAGTTACGTGACGAGACCGGTACACATGACCCCGCACCTCCAGATGTAAATTTTAGAACATGGAGGACATTGCAGTCACGACAGATTTTTCGTGCACCAGCCGCCGTTAGTGTACACGGCGGTGAACTTGTTAGCGACGGGCATCGAACCAGGGACGTTCAGATCACTGGCCCGCTGCCTTTGCCAACTGAGCCCTCTTTGAATAAATACACATATTAGTTAAATAAAAATTCTACGTTTATTTATGCAATCAAAATATTATTTTTTTTTATTTCAAAGAAGTACTTTTTATGTTTGTATTGTAATTAAAAAAACTGAAGAACATATAAAACTGATGAAAATGAACAAAATATAAATATAAATATGTTTGTTTACACTTGTAAACCAACATATTTATATTTATATTTTTCTCAGTCTCATAATTAGCTTTGAAAATCCAAATCATAGCTTTGAAACTTTTTAATTCTGGACACTAAGCGGTAGATGCATATGACTTTCACGATTTTTAATTTATACTAATCAAATTTTAAATGACGCAGAGCCCAAAATATCATAAGTTACCCTCTCATTTTACCCACGGCTTCTCTTAAATTCCAGCTAAATTTTTCTTTCAAAGTAGTTTCTTTTAAGTTAGCAGCACGATACATAATGTTTAGCTTCTTTCAATTAATCCCAGCGTTAACAAGATCTAGTCAAGAGCTCAACAGCCTAATTAATCACGCTTTTTTTCCCTTACAGTATCTGCCAAATGCAAAATAGCTTATTAGCAATATTATTATTTTTCATGTTATCTACATTGCATGAAACAATGAAAAAAAATTAGAAAGTCCAAAGCTGAATAATCACTAAGGATTAACAAGAAATTGCGTTTAATTAACTTTGAACAATTATTTTGCTTCTGCTGCACATATGTAATAAGAAAAAAATTGACGTCATTTGAGAATTTTTACTCCAGAATGATGACCAGGAATTTTTTTTTATTTGTCATCCTGATTCATAGAATTTTTGCTGATGCCGTACACAATAAATCATTACTTGAAACAAATTTAAAAACTCGCAACAGGATAGTTAAACATTTTGTGCGCAATTAAGAAAAATGTGAAAGGAAAAAAAAACGTTAATTATATTTAACACATTTGAGGTGAAAATAATACTAATGGTACCAGCTTTGGTAATTTTTTTTATGAAAAATAAGAGTACAATTTTTTATATCGACAATGGAGTTGAAAAAAGTTGCAGTAAACAATACTTTTGGAATATTAGAAGATCAGATCATTTCACTCACGTAACATAATTACAATACATGATTTACACTTATCCATTTAAAAGAAGTGAATACTCCAATCGCTATAAACTGGTATTTTTTAATAGGTTAATCTAGGGTAAAATGTAAAAGTTGGAGGAAAGGACAAAAAAAATAATTGTAGGTGACGTCTAATAAATGTGAAACAGGTATTTATGCTTAGAATTCCCGCTAATTGATTCCATCATACTTCAGTCAATACACTGATGGGTAATCAGTTACATTCAATGTTTACATCTTTTATGTCAATGATAATATTTATGAAAACACTATAACGAATTAGTTTATCATCTGCATTAATGGTCAAATTTAAGATTTATTTCAATACAGTACGCTTCGTACTTTCTGCTCGCGCATGTTTTTACCTCGAAAGAAATGCTGTGTAATCTCTTTTTAGGTAAATGACACATAGCTACTCCGACGCCACAGAAAAGGGGTGTATGACGTAGATCTACACTCCGTCAGTAATCAAAGAAAAAAATGGCAACATCAAACGACGTCCTCTTTCATCAGATTGGAAATCTAGTTTCTATGTCGCTGCTCATATGCTAATATGTTACTGAATGGTCTGTCTGTTTGGTCTAACGTTATGAGTCGAGTTCGAAGCGGGAGGACTCTCTGGTATGACGTGGTGTGTAACTTATAACGCATTATTGTTATAAGGTCATTTTAGTTACTTGTGGGTTTGGCCAGGAAAACCCATCTGTGGGTTCGTAACACAAGGAGTGTCATTCAGTGGCCCCTTAACCCATTTATGCCTAGCGCTCCATTGATGGAACGGTAGTTATGTTGGAATCACTTATATGCTATTCCTGAAGGTCGCCAATCTGCTTTGATTTGGCGCTTCCATTCTGCCTCGTAAGGGTTTCTGCTATCATTTAGTACACAGAATTAGTCATTCCTGACGATATGTCGAGTTCAGAGTTGTTCTGAAACAGTCGTCTAAATTTTCGAGTGAAGTTTTTCAAGTACATCTGAAGACAAGTAAATATAATTTGAGTATATTATACCCTATGTATGCAATTTCTTCTGCTAATTCTTAAGAAGTTATGTTATCATGCTGTAACAAGAAATTTTAGATACTGTTAATCTTATGTTAGT
Source organism: Dolomedes plantarius (assembly GCA_907164885.2). Lineage (NCBI taxonomy): Eukaryota > Metazoa > Arthropoda > Arachnida > Araneae > Dolomedidae > Dolomedes > Dolomedes plantarius. The sequence continues at coordinate 176,419,774 of OU015495.1, read as the reverse complement.
TACAGGCTCGAAATTCTTTGTGTTCCACTTTTTGGAACACTAGGCAAAACCATTACCATTAGGACTAATATTTTCCCGTTCTCATTTTTTAGCTAAAAGCATTTTACAAGCCTCAAGATGCCTAAATAAGTTCACATGAAATAACTGGCCTGTTAGAGACAGATGACAACATTGAGGCAAGTGCCATAATCATACAACCACCTGAAAATGCTACATCACCCATTTCTGATGAGGACTCTGGAGATGGTTAAGGGGGAATAATAAATAATCTGCCAGGTTTTCTGCTGCGGGCACCTACTTATCTTATTCGAGATGGTTCTGATGTTGATTCTGATACAGATGATCCTTTATTCATACCTGAAGATGATTCTCCTTAGGATGAAATTGCATCCACCTCTACTGCGCAGCAATCGCCTCCATCAAAAAGAAATCACAAAGATGCTTAAATGGAAAAAATATGATCTAAATACACAGCCTAAAAAGGAAAGAGTTACACAAGTAAAATATGATTTCTTCACAATAGTGAAAACTTACAGATATTCTTCAACTTTTTCTTGATAACGAAATCAATGAACTTATTGTACTGTACTCTAATCTATATGCTTCAAGTAAGGGTACAAATCATGACTTTCGTAACTCCGAATTCAAGTGTTTTCTGGGAATTCTATTTTTGAGTGGCTATGTTTCAGTATCCAGACGACGCATGTTCTGGGAGCAAAGAACAGATGCACATAATGTACTGATTAATGGTGCCATGAGACGTGACCGATTTGAAACTATATTTTCTTATCCACATGTTGCTGACAGTGCAAATTTGGATCCGACGGATAATTTTTCCAGGTTGCGACCTCTCATAAACAACTGAATGAGAAGTGTATGAAATTTGTTCCAAATGAAACATATTTCAATATTGACGAGTCGATGGTTCACTTCGTTGGTCGCCACAGGTGTAAACAATTTGTTCGTGGCAAACCTATTCCGTTCGGTTACAAATTTTGGTGTGGTGCAACACGTCAGGGCTACATTTGTTGGTTTCAGCCGTACCAGGGTAAAAGCCTGAACACAAAATCTCAAGAATACGGTCTTAATGCATCAATTGTACTTGAGTTTTGTAAGACACTTATAGAAGCACACCCTGGACAATGTCATTTTGTATTTGATAACTCTTTCACCATCATTTCCCTGCTCGAGAAGCTCTGTTCAATGGATTATCAGGCAACAGATACAGTGCGAAAAGATCGTATTGACAAATCTCCACTGGAATCAGACGGTTCTCTAAACAAGAAAGATAGGGGCCCATTTGATTATCTGACTGATGACAAAGGTAATTTTATTTGCAGTTGACATGACAACAGTGCTGTGACAGTTGCATCATCTGGAGCTGGTGTCAATCCTGTGTTCCTTGTCAATCGTTATTCCCAGAAACAGAAAGAGAAGATCCAAGTCCATTATCCAAAACTGATCAAAGTGTATAATCAATTTATGGTAGGCGTGCACAGAGCTGATGGAAACATTGATAAGTATGGTACATCAATCCGTGGTAAGAAGTGGTACTCAAGCTTTCTTTTGTTCTGTTTTGAACTGGTCTCACAAAATACTTGTAAACTGCATAAAGCATATGAGGAGAAGTCGATGGATTTTATGGAGTTTCGTTGACGAGTGGCACGCCATTACCTGCAGACTCATGGACATCTAGCGAAACCTGGACAAAATGGAAGACCTTTTGCAAAACGCTACATTGATTCATGCTAAATTCATGCTTAATGCATTGATTCATAATAAATCAGTCAGAACAAACACTCTGTGAAATAAGAATGCCACTTTTCTGATTGAATTATGTGATGTTGCTCTGCATGTGAAGTGTTCATTTGAATATCACATTGAATAGTGTGATATCGTGTGTGTTTATGTATGAAATGTAGATACGTGAAGTCTTCAGTCATTAAAGCCACTTTCTGAGTTATACTCAAGGGTCATTTCTACTATGTACAATATACCAATGGATTTGCTTAGCGTCCTTTTTTTGTAACTACACATAACTATAAAAAGGGTTGAGAAATTAATTTTTGGTCTTTAAATTCTTGTTTTTTATATTTTTCTAACCAACATATATTAAATTCATGCATACATTCAAAAATTTAAACCTCTGGAATAAATGGATTAATAACTCATGAAGAATACTAAGCCCGCCAGCCCTTCTTATTCAACGAGTCCTTTGTCCTCCGCTAATAATGTCATTTAACCTAACCAAGGAAACTCAAGAAGCATGTTGTTTCTTCAAAAGGGCTAAAACAGGTCAACTAAGTGTAGTAATTTAACTTAAGAATACTCGAGCAGTCAATTATGTCTTTTGTAGTGTATCCAAATTAATTTTTCCCTGCATGCAAAATGCATTTATCTATGGAAGTAAGAACGAAAATCATTTTACGAAGTTGAGAGATTATCAAATGTATTGTTTTTCTGTTAGATAACTTATGATTCAATTACCGTGAGAAACTCTAACTTAACATTCCTTTAAATGAAATAATTGCATCCTTGTTCAAAAGATAGCAACATGTAACGGGGCAGATTATATACTTTTCCTATGCGGAAGAAATGTTTTTTTTTTCATCATATGAATCGTCTAATTTAGTGAGTTTAGTAATTAAATTACTAAAAATACATTATGAAATTATAATAAACTATTTTCGATGTTAGGAAATGTCAAAAATAATAACTGCTTAATAAATGTAATTAAAAAACCATCTTTAAGTTATAATAATATGCATAAAATATGGCATGGCGTGCATTCAATTTTTTTAATTGTTATACACTACACTTACAAAGTCACCAGCACCCTAAATAGAAAGAGAAAAAAAAGTGATCTTAAGAAATAGGTTTGCATTGTGACGTTCCTCCGTTTGCCGTAAAACCTGGATCAGAATTTGATATGATTTTGAAATATATGAGAGGACTAAGCTTTAATTTTGTATTTAATGCCACCACGAATAGTTGATTTATATAGGGTTCTGTTTTAAACTTTCTATTCTGCGTATTCATCCCCCCATTCATGGAGAATTTCGTGTATTCATCCAATAAGATGAATACACGAAATTATCTAACGGAATCCTATGGTAGATATTTCTGTTGGACTGAGATTAAAGCTATACGAAGATTTGTCAAAATACGAGGCTTCCTTTGCTCGGAACCACTTCGGATTGCTGTAGCTAGTTACATTACCATGGTGATATTAATAGTCTTTATCATCTTTTTATATCAACTGTCAAAGATTTTGTTTGTAATAAGTGTCAACGATGTCAAGGTAAAGTTCCTGGTAAATACTTTTATTTTCCAAAACCAATGAGCCGGCTGCATGCCTCTCAACTGCCCTATTTATTCTAGGAAGTAGGGAATGTAAACGATGACAACTAGAGTTCCCTTGGTACTGTAATACTACACATGCCCATCAGTCACTAAGCTTAGTGTATCAGGATTCGCCATTCCACAGCAAAATTAAAAATGTTCTAATGTCCAGGATGTCACACGACCAAGTCTATTTCTTTAATGTCTACTTGTTTAATGTCTGTTTCGCACGACCAAACATCGAAAATCAAGCGAAGAGCAATTCGAAGAGCGATGTGTGGCACATGGATGCCAAGATTGGAAATAAGGACTGTCTACGATGATTCCTGTCTCTGAATTTTTTTCCTCTGCCTATATGTTTTGATGTTGCATACTCAGATTCTTCATTCCAGCATTTCTCTGCATTCCATATCTTTGGTTTTTGTATGTTTAATTTGCTGTACGGTGACAACCAAGAAGTTAATTAAACAGCCCACAGTGACACCATTTTCTTAAAGTCTGTTCGTTAACATTTTAATGAGTTTCATAATTTTAGAGAAAAAATAGATAGTAGGAGCATACCTGTATACCATTCTTGGGTGCAACTGGAGGCCGTAGCATTATGAGGGGATGTCCGGTGATTTTGTCAGTATTTTATTTGTATGTACATTTTTAACAGTTTAATATCTCTTAAATAATGACATCGGATCGAGGCATCTAAAACTAAAAATTTTCACAAATATTCTTATCAAAATGACGTTACAGATACTTTTTTTTCACTGCGGAGGCACTTTGTCGTATAGACATTCGCCTGTTGTTATTCCCCGCTGCTTTTTTTTTTCCATTTTATTATGGGAGTCCAATATGGGCGGACCAGCATTGCTACATATGACGGGAGGACACGAACGGAGGTATTTTAGTGCCGAGCGCCGGGATTCGATCCGAGTACCCTCAGCACCGAAACCCAACGCGCATACCACATGACCACCACGGCCAAGTTAACGATACTTTGAAAATGACAACAATAAATTATGTGCCAGCATTTCTCTCTATTCCATATCTTTGGTTTTTGTATGTTTAATTTGCTGTACGGTGACAACCAAGAAGTTAATTAAACAGCCCACAGTGACACCATTACTGGTTAATTAATTGTTGATGCTGGTTAATTAATCGTTGATGAAAATTTTAAAATTGACTTTATTGCTTTATTTGCTCATATTAATATAGCCTTTTTCTTTTTCTCGTCTGTCTAAAGTTTCTTCCTCTGTTGTTTTAGTTATGATTCGGGTTACCATGATAATTTTCTAAAAGTAAAAGTCGGGAGTGAAAAAGCTCGGATTCATCTAAAATGCTTCAATACAAGAAACAATATTTCTTACTAAAGAAATCATTTTCGAAAATATAATCTTCTTACTTAGAAATCTGACTAAAAAAAAAAACAATAATTTGTGGCAATTTATAGGTTTTGAGCACTGTACTTATCTGAATTACCAGTATCGTTTAATACCTTTAAATCACTTCTTTAAAGGAACTGATAAAATTCTTGTCAAGCCATCTTAAAATTATATTTAGCCTTGATAATTTCGGATACAGTTTCTGGTTTTCCCTTAATTCTTTCATTAATGCACTGATTTGCTATTAAGGAAAATACTTTTTTCTAAGGGCGCATCATGCGGGAGCAAGATAAAACAAAATTCTGCAGCTTTTTAATAAAATTCTGCAGCATTTTCCCTGTGAATACTAAAATATTAGAAAATCCATCGGGTTTAAAAACCCTTGACGCCTTTACAAAAAATCCCCGGACGCCATTAAAAAGAGGACATTGCCCGGGGAAAAGCCTTGAAGTGATGCGCACCGTTTGCGGTCTGTATCGATCACAATTTAGCTATTATATGATCCCCAATTCACAGTTTACTGACTCAGCATCCGGCGCATCTTCCATCTGTTATGCTCTTTGTTGGATCCGAGTGCTGACCACAAGGAAGCACTCTGCTGATGGGGGGGGGGGGAGAATTTTACGGTCACCGCTATAAATACTAGGGGATGTATGGAGTGTCGTTTACCACCCGCGATGCTTACCCCCTATAAATTGCTTACATTTGACTTAAGGGACTCTTCTGTTTGTATAAATTCTTCTGAAGTCTGGCACGAACATTAAGTTTTATAACAATAGTTTACAAAAAGCTTGAATTCTTTGTGCGTTTTTATAGGTCGAAATATTTTTTTTTTCTACGGAGAGAATTTATTGTTTTTCTTGATCCCTTTTTGTAACGAGTATGCAAGTCACGAGGTTCGTCATAAAAAAATTTGGCTTTTTTTTTCCTTTTGACGATCGCAGTCTGTCTGTTTTTCCAAAGTTTCTTTCCAATTTTTTTTTTCCTTGTGAAAACAGATTTAGATTATAATAACGACATATGGTAATATAATCATAAATTCAGAATAAAAGTATCAATGTATCTTTTTTCGCAAGAATAATAATTATTATGATATTGCATACGTTATTCGTATATTAAACGTCTAGGAAGAAACGCTTTTACAAGTAAATTATTAAATAAGTTATACAGGCATAAGCGCATGAATGACTACTAATGTTTGCTTTATTACTCAAAATATTGCTAAAACTTATGATAAAACATATTTTATGACTTATAGAGAAGAGTGCGTTATGTTACATTTTGAGAATACGGAATAGGTATTAGTAGATTTAAGATAACGTAAATAGCGTAAAGCTTAGCAATAAACATAGACTGCTATTACTATAACATTGGCTAATAGCCAGCTTAGTTATTAAAACATAATATTTCTTAAGCTAAAATGACTGTATATATGAAATAATGAGAAAATATACCTTTCATTTATATATATATATATATATATATATATATATATATATATATATATATATTATATATATATAATATATATATATATAATTAATTTAATGTAATGATTTTGATATTTATATTTAACTTCAATATTTAGATTTAAATTTCTTAAATTAAAAATACAAAGTATTTCTTAACATGAGACAAAATAACGGAGTTCTGTTTATTTAGCAGTTCATTTAGCAGTTAAATGGCTGATGTGCTAAATTTTATTTTAATTATTATGTCTTAACACACGTTTTTCATACTTTAAAAAAAATTCGAATGCGAGTTTCCTTTTTCTTTATATCATTCATTGCTTGATGAAAGGCAATTTTTTTATTCAAAATTTCCTATGATGTTTTCATCATACGCAGCTAGGAGATACTTGGTTAACAAGCTTTCCTCCCTTCCTCAGAGGGACGACATATATCTTTTACAGTGGACCAAATGAGATTGACGGAGATCAAAGTCTCTCAAAAAGATTATCCACTTGGGTTGTTTGATCCCAGCCAATCCCCAGAGATCGCAAAAAAAAGGGGGCCCGTATAAAAACTGAAAACAAAACAATTGAATATTCTGTTATTATAGAAACTAAAAGTTTGCTGGATCAGTTATTCACAATCAAAGTGCTTTATATAAAATTCAGTCGTTACGCCTTGCTCTTTGCATCTTTTAAGATTATTTCGTTCATAACTTGTACGTGGTAAAATATGGGAAAACTTCAATGCAATATAAATATTACCCTGAATGGTTTATATACACGAATACGAATATGATTGTTTATTAAAAACTGTATAAAGTAAATTTGCCATGCAATTAAAATTTTAGAAACTATTGCTTACGTTATATTGTTGGGGGTAGGAAATAAAATTGATCACGAGGCAACGAAATTCATAAATTCTCATTTAGCTTTACTTGTTCAACAAGATAAATCTAGTTTTCAGTATGTATGAATCAAACTTTACATATTAGAGCACTATATTTCTTATATTGGTGACTGTAAATTCAGTATTACTGATGTTTTAACGTCCTAAGCCGGCAAAACCTTGTGCTTAGTTCAAAAGAAATGTCTTCTTTTCTTTCTTTTATCTTTTATTAACACCCAATAAAATCCATAAATACGATCAAAATAGTTCCTCCAATTTTACTTTGTAGAGTTAAACCATGCTTCTTCTCTCTATAATGTATACTGTAACATACAATTCTCAAAGTAAGAAGTGCAAACCAATACACAGATACTAGTACTAAGAAAGTATTTTTTCCCGCTTCTTTCAATAATAAATATCTCTTAAAATCGTCATTAATAATAAGTAGGGGATACGTAATTTTCGTATTTACGAAATAGATGCGAATAAATGCGAAATTTGCCGATATGAGCGAATAAATGTGAATATTATTCCTTTACTACTTTTCTGAGAAAACTCATTTATGAACGATTTTTTAAGCAAAATTAGATAATAATAGTAATAATTTATTTACACAATAGCTTAACTAAGACCATCCGAGGTCTATAACTGAGAAGTCTCAAGCTGTATCGGATTTGCTCCGAATTTCACCAGGACAGTTTGCCCGTACCGGAGTCGAATCTAAAAGTCTAACTGTAAAAATCAGCCATCAAGTTTTGTGGAGCAATTTAGTAGATTTAAGACCGTCTCTTGAGCGCCAAAGTCAATGGTATTTCAGATACTTAAGTAGTCAATCAACTGTTGATATTATACAGATTTTAATTGCAACGAAATGCTGCTACATTAACTTTGCAAAAGCAGCTGTACAAAGACTCTATAGTCCCAATAATAGAGTAGATGCTGAGATATTTTAGTATGTACAACGTAGTAATTAATGACAGAAGTAAAAGATTTAAGGAACATTATGTTGAGACTACTACAGTGTTACATTTTAACTAATAGTTTTGATACTTACCTATCAAAGTAAGTAAGATCATAATTTTTTTTTAATAAACGCGAAATTTTTAAATTAATATTTTTTTGCTAATAAACACGAAATTTTATATATTTTATTTTTTTGTTGTTGCGAAATTTCGATATTTTTTATTCAAAATTTACGTATCCCTAATAATAAGTAAGCTTTATAACACTAGATCAAGCAATAAAAACAAAATGTGTTATATATCACCATCATAAAACATCTTTTCGTTTCGTACCAATTGCCTTTAGACAATGCGCGACAGTCCAAAGGTATTAAATTTAATGCGCTAAGATTCCCCAGCCTCTATCAGAATCACGGGGTATCTATCACCGTTCATTATATTCCAGTTCGTCCCTCGGATGTTACTTTGATGGACAGACACGTGCATTATATTGGCTGTAAAATTTATTTTCTTTGTGCCCGCTTTCCCTTGTGGTTAGGACTACATATGGAATTGCCAATGGGCAGATATCGAGAAAATTGACGTTGAGTCACCGGGTAACAACGGGGAAGTTTGTTAGCAACCTCTTGTACAAAGTTCTGAATTCGGGAAAATCGAGAAGCAACACAATATGTAACAATTATGATATTCAGTAAGAACACCATATTCTGTTTGTGCGAGGTATTTTTTTACATGATTTTTATTTAACGAGGACTATAAATTGATTTTCGTTTTTACACGATTTCTCTTAATAAACACGGTTAAAAACTGTACCTTTTTAAAATCTCTATTTGATTTAAAATTTTTAGCAATATATTCCCATCAACAATAATTTTTTATGAAATAGTAAAGGAATTTCTCTTGGTTCTTATCTAAGAAGTGTATAGGGAATTCCCTTTGTCGATAAAATTCTGTCTTATGTTTAGTTTCAATTAAAATGGGCATTTCTATATTGTACGTTTTTTACATCTATAATTACAGCTGCATAGTAAAAAAAATTAAAATTTACAGGCATTAATAAAGTAGGTAAGCCGCATTTTTTTAACATCCGACTAATTCATATCTTTATTGAATATTTTTTTGTTTCTGAATTAATGATGAATTTTAATTTGTTTTACTTTTGTATTATAAATGAATTAAATTTTGTTTATGCAATAAAATGCGCATTTACGCTCCTGCAAATTGAATTTGCCTTTTTTTAATAGAGTTTTAACATAGTTTTATGTATAAATCTTTCCATTTTACTCATTTCCTATAGGATTAAAACTTCTGGTACCAATGACCTGTTTTTCGATTTACATAGTGATTTTCTTTACTATGTGTTTCGTTACATAGTGGTTTCCTGGAACGTATCTGCCGTGTAAAAACAGAATTCTAAATATATAATGTTAATAACTATATAGTTTCTATTGCTAAATTTTATTCTCAGTTAAACAGCTCCTTCCAGTTATAATTTTTTTGTTATGACGATGATTTCTCTTTTTTCACATCATTTTAAACCTTTATTCCTTCATCGACTTTTATGACTAAACTATCTTGACATTTTGGATGATTAAAAACATTTAAAGAAAATTTAAATTTCGTTGTTTTTCTGCATTTTATTGCATGATTTGACTCTATGTCTCTCATTTAAATTAAGCCTTATGTATTATTTCCATCTTGAGGCTAAGGCCTGTTACTATGTCTTTGTTATCTCCCGAAGAGGAAGTCTCTGGAAGGAGATGTAAGGATTTCGATTCGGAGTTAGTTACTTGAATCTTCACCTAAATACTAAACGTTCTCTTATGTGCAAGTATATTTTAATTTACGTCAAAAGTATCATTTTCGGTAGATATATTTAAAATATTGTTATTGACGAATTTAATTCCTAAAATAGCTGCTTTTTAGGGCAAAAAAATTTCATTAGTAAAGAGCCTCTGAGGTTATTTACGCACTGTACGCAAATAGATAGAAACCAGTCACATTTTTAACATAAATGTCACGATATAGTAGTGACATACACTTTTACCATGTTTTTAAAAAATTCAGATGCTCTTGTTTTAACTCGTAACAAAAACCAGTTTTTTTTTTTGAGTCAAGTAATGCGATAACATTTAAGAGACATAATACAGTATTTTGTGCGGTAAACATAATCATATTCCACTTTAAAAAGATTTGTCATAGAAAAGAAACTATGCCATGAATCCTACAGCATTGGAACACATCGTTTTATGTCAGAACATTCGAATAAATAAATTTGATTGCCCGCAGGAATTGCATATATTTAAGAATTATATAATTAGGAGTCAATAGAGTTAAATACAAAAATATTTCCTTATTAATTAGCAAATCAGAGTTAAGTACTTTGTAAGATATAAGGCCAGTGAAGGAGCTGAATATGTACCATTAAATTAAGGTCTTGGTCACATGGCATCCACAGCGCAGCGCAGCGTCAGTGATAAAAAAAAATATATCCAATGACTACGTGATACGTCAAACCAATTACAATTCATGTCAACAATCTCGGAGGAACGTAACTCTACGTTCCAGGAGCAATGTGAACATAGCCTAATAGTACATACGCTTCAAAGTACTCATGCGCGCACTTAGTTTGTACACATCCTTAACAGTTTCCTCAGCAAACACAGCCTTTACACACACAAAACACTTCCACCTAATGCATCTTGAAACAGAGTTCCAAAGGCAGTTAGTTCAAGAGAGAAATAGGTGCCACTTGATAGATTATATTTCTTTCTATATGTAACCGAAAGTTTTGGTGTATATTTGGATTTAATGGTAGGAAAATTATTCCTTTAAGTATATTTATAATCATATAAAAATGTAATGAACAATACCCAAGAAATTATATATAAGGACAAATGTATGGTAAAATAATGCTTTACTTTCAAACAAATGGTCAAAGCAAACGATGAAAGAAAAATTTTATCAGCATCAAATTTATATCTACGTATTTAAATAATAAAATATGTAAATCCCTCTCAGATTTCAATTTCAATTTATCAGAACATGAAAACATGTCTGCATCAATTTTAAATTTTTATACATGCATTAGTCTATACATCCTTCTATTATGTCAGAGTAACATATACTGGTAAATTTCATCCATCATTGTTCAGTGTTAATTTTATATTCCTTAGTAACATTTATATTCAATTAATTTCCTAACATTTCCTTAAAATGTGCGAAATACATATTAACCATTGGCCAATGTTAATTAGGGCCAATGTATATATGAAGGATAACAGATAGAAAATAAATGATTTATGAAAACTTTTCAATCCATTGGAAAAATTAAGTAACTTGTCTTTACAATTCGATTTTCTTAGCTTTCAAATTTGTTTTTTGGTTTGTGTTTTTATTCAAAATCTCTCCATCATCGACGGTTCCGTTTTGTTTGGTTTGTATTATCTGAGGGGATGTATATTTTATCATCATGCTCTTTTCTTAAATGATGTAGAATTTAAATCAAGGGTTAATTACAGATGTCTTTATTTAAATAAAATGACTTATTAATGAAATAAATACTTGTGATGTGCAACTCCACGAAGGTTCAATTTCAGTTCATGTGTATCCTCTGAAGGGATGTATATTTTAATAGTTATGCTATTTTCTTCCCGGATGAGAAAATCACAGCAAGAATAAACCACAGAAGTCTGTTTCTAAACAAAAACGACAATTAATATACCTTTGATGTAAAAATTTCCCGAAGATACAATTTCGTTTGATTTGTATTCTCAGAGGGAATGTATATTTTTGTGTTTATGTTATTTTCTTCCCTCATGAGGAATTTACAAGAAGGATAATTGACAGACGTCTGTTTCCAAACTAAAATGAAAATTAATATACCTGTGATGTAAAAATTCCCCGAAGATGCAATTTCGTTTGATTTGTATTCTCAGAAGGAATGTATATTTTTGTGTTTATGCTATTTTCTTCCTGGATGAGAAATTTATAGCAAGAATAAATCACAGAAGTCTGTTTCCTAACTAAAATGACAATTAATATACCTGTGATGTAAAAATTCCCCGAAGATACAATTTCGTTTGATTTGTATTCTCAGAGGGAATGTATATTTTTGTGTTTATGCTATTATCTTCCCTGATTAGAAATTTACAACAAGGATAATTCACAGAAGTCTGTTTCCGAACTAAAATGATAATTAATAAACTTATGATATAAAAATTCGTCGACGGTTTAATTTCGTATGATTTGTATTCTCTTAGGGGATGTATATCTTTGTTATTATGCTATATCCTTCTTGGTGAGGAATTTATTGCAAGGAAAAATTGCAGAAGTTTGTTTCCTACTAACATGACACTTAAAATACCTATGGTGTAAAAATTCCTCGACGGTTCAATTTCGTATGATTTGTATTCTTTGATTTGTATATCTTTGATATTATGCTATTTCCTTCACTGGTGAGGAATTTATTGCAAGGACAAATTACAGAAGATTGTTTCCAGCTAAAATGACACTTAAAATAACAGTGGTGCAAAAATTCCTCGCAGGTTCAATTTCGTTTGATTTGTATCCTCTGAGGGGATGTATATTTTTGTGATTATGCCATTTTCTTCACTGATGAAGAATGTTAAGAAAGTATAATTTAAAGAAATCCGCTTCCAAACTAAAATAACAATTAATATACTTGTGATGTTAATATTCCCCTAATATTCAATTTCCTATGATTTGTATTCTAGGAGAAGATGTTTATTTTTCTGTTCATGCTATTTTGTTCTCTGAAGAGGAATTTACAGCAAGGAAAAATCACAGATGTTTGCTTCCAAATTAAAGTGACGCTTAAAATACCTGTGATGTAAAAATTCCTGGAAGGATCGGTTTCGATTGATTTCTATTCTCTTATGGGATGAATATTTATACGTTTATGCTACTTCCTTCACTGATGAGGAATGCAAAGGAAGGATAATTTATTGAAATCTGTTTCGAAACTAAAATGACAATTAATATACATGTGATGTAAAAATTCTTCAAGGATTCAGTTTCGTTTGATTTGTATTCTCAGAGGAGATGTTTATTTTTGTATTTATGCTATTTTCTTCATTTGTGAAGAATAAAAAGGAGGGATAATTTATGGAAATCTGTTTCCAAACTAAAACAGCAATTAATGTACTTGTGATGTAAAAAATTCTCGAAGATTCTATTTCGTTTGATTTGTATTCTCAGAGAAGATGTTTATTTTTGTGTTCAGGCTATTTTCTTTCCTGATGGGGTATTTACAGCAAGAATAATTCCCAGATGCGTACTTCCAAATTAAATTTGCACTTAAAATACTTGCGATGTAAAAATTCATGGAAGGATTGTTTTCGTTTGATTTGCAGTCTCTGATGGGATGAATATTTTGTGTTTATGCCACTTTCTTCACTGATGAGGAACTTGCAGCATGGATGGATCTCAGAAATCTGTTTTTTAAATAAATTGACACTTAAAAAACCTTTGATGTAAAAATACCTCTTAGGTACAATTTCATTTGATTTGTATTATTTGAGGGATGTATATTTTTGGGTTTAAGCTATTTTCTTCCCTGATGAGGAATTTACAGCAAGGATAAATCACAGAAGTATGTTACCAAACTAAAATGGCACTTAAAATACCTTTGATGTAAAAATACCTCTAAGGTACAATTTCATTTGATTTGCATTGTTTTAGGGATATATATTTTTGTGTTTGTGCTATTATCTTCCCTGATTAGAAATTTACAGCAAGGATAAATCACAGAAGTCTGTTTTTTAACTAAAATGACGCTTAAAACACCTTTGATGTAAAAATACCTCTAATGTACAATTTCATTTGATTTGTATTGTTTGAGGGATGTATATATTTATGTTTGTGCTGTTATCTTCCCTGATTAGTAATTTACAGCAAGGATAAATGACAGAAGTCTGTTGCCAAACTAAAATGACCCTTAAAATACCTGTGATGTAAAAAATTTCATGTTTGTGGAAATAAGCGATTGAAGACAACATTTCAGAAAAAAATTATTTTACCAATGCTATATTTTTCTTATTAAAATAGGTAATATCCTACCTTAATATAAATTTTTACGTTAACTATTTTTCCTAACCACAGTTAGCCCATTTATTCTCTGAATAAAAACAGAGTTTTTCTGACACAGGTTAATACCAACAAGTATAAAACCTTGTCACAATTTCTTTCAATCTGAATCGAAAACGCGTAACGAAAAAAAATGTTTTAAAGATGACTGCAAGATTAAGACATTATCAGGAAATTTATTGCTAGATATTACTCAAATGTCTTTAATTAATTTTTTAAATCACCCCTTTTTATCGCGGGCATTAATTCGATGAAACTGAAACAAAAAAAAATTGCAGAGAAATAATAACTTGCAGCAATAATTAGAATTTCCGCTCTTTTTCAAAAACGTGATCAGAAAACTAAAAGGGGCGGACATTGCGTTTTTCTTTCTTTTTTTCCTGCGTTTTCTTCTTAATGGTCATTGGCTGGTCGAACGGAAGTTATTAAGAGTAATAGAACTGAAAAAAAGAAGTTTGGAATTCTGTACTGCATGTTTTTTATTCATGCAGACTAGGAGCTGGAGAGGATAGTAAAGTATATTTTCGAATCTAGATTTACTGGTGGGCTTGTATAAAGTAAAAAAAAAAAGTCCAAACATTTTTCGCTCTAATTTTGTAGCCCTGTGTTATTTTTTATTAGACGTCATTAGGTAATGATAATGTGTTGTTATACGTAGTTACAATTTGTTACTGTCATGAAAGAATAATTAATTCTGAATACTTTTTTTTAGTTTTTAGAGTTTTCCTTTTTAATAGACTTGTAAACGTTGACAGTGCGTGTAAAATTTCAATTCCGGGAAATCCATTACAACCCATCAAGACCACTGGGTGTTAAATGGTTTGGTTTGGTTTGGTTTAGTGAACTAAGGCCGTTTTCTGGCTACAAGAGGGCTAATTAGACAGGGACCTACAGCTCAGAGCCGATTCCGAATGGCTACAAATATCCATGCCAATTGTAGGACTCGAACCCATAGACTTTGCTATCGTATTCCAGAGTCCTACCCATTCGTCCATCGCCCGACGTGTTGAATGGAAAATAGAATAATCAAAAGTACTACCTGACTATAATACAGATAAAATCTAAAAACCTATTTCTAAGGTTGAAAGGGTTTTTTTCCTTCAAGAATGGAATAAAATATCACACACCATGCAGCCAATGAGGAAACAAACGCTAAAATTGCAAAATAAGGCATTTATCACACAAAAAAAACCCATCAGTGTTAGTGTTACTCGCATAGAAAGATTTCAAACCAATCATAGAACTCCAAATGTTAGCCTCAACATTGTAAGAGCTGAGCTCTTGACAATTTCTGCTCTTTGTATCCTCGTTCATTATCAGAACGGGAAACTATGGCTTCATTTATAACAGCGGTATTCTAAGTTCAAAAAGTGTTGGGAGATGCCCAAAACGATACCTTGAAACTGAATAAGCTCAAAATAGTTCATTTGGAGTGTTACTTAATATCGTATATCCTTACATAAATTTCAAAGGATATAAAATGAATGGCTAATGAAATATCGCATTATTTTCACTTCTTTATCAGATTTAGTTCATCAGACGATATCTGAAATATGATTACTGTAGAAATTACTTCACCATCGATGTCTGTTTCAATGCTTGTAAGAGGGATTCTTGTTTTACATGAACTGTTAACATCATCTTTTGTCATCAAATGTTATCGTTAAGTTCAACATTGCCAGAAGTGCGAGTTAGAACTCATACCTTTTAAAAGTCCAACCAAAATAATTTTATTTTACAGGAACTTAAATGACAGGCTTTTAGGAACCTCAAATTAGAAAAACATATTTTTCAGGATATTCGAGAAATAATGTATACTAAAGAATTGCATGAGAGAAAGATGTATTTTTTTGATCAGCTGAAATTCAATTGGTTGATAGGCGCTTCTAGTTTGTTCTTGGATTGCTGTATGATTAGGGATACATAAAGTTAAAAAAATAACCCGCCCACAGCTAAAAGCTTATACAGGTAGGTTAGCTACTGAAAACCCGATCACCACGGGAATCAGAGCAACGGAAGTAACAAAAAAAAAACGAACCGCCAACGGCGCCAAAGTAATCCAATTTAACCAAAATAAAAAATTTAGGCCTGAATTTTTGGTGGCAATAACCTGGTTGCAAAAGCCTTCTTTTATTCAAGTAAACTTTTTTTTCTTTCTCTTTCTCATAATTTTCTTTTTTTTTGTTTGTATAGTACACTGCACAATACATAACAGCACCAAATAAACAATATAATAACATAAGTAATACCATGAAACATATATAACACAAATTGCATATCTTACAATATATTAGAATGCAAATCAAATAGATCAGAAAAGGAAATTTGCTGGTGGATAATTGCGTTTCTAAATACACAACGTACGATTACATTTCAGAGTTCTTGATGACATTACAAGTAATTTATATTAAATAATTCAATAGAGTAAATTTCCTATTCATTTATCACAGTGCAAATTCAATTTCAATTACGTTATACTAAGTCTACGCATACAATCACATATACATAAACACTTATAAAGAAAACATAACATACAACTATTGCGATATAATGCATTTCAAAAACACATATATTAATATTGCATCTGCATTAAATACAAGAAACTTATTAATGACAGTAATACAATTTAAATCACACTGTATAATAACTATTCTCTATACAAGTACAAGGTACTTCAAATGCACTGGTGAAATAAATTAAGAGAATTTGCATATTTTATCGAATTTAATGAAAAGAACTGAACTGAATGTAAAAACATTGCTTCTAGACAAAAATGCAAATCTTGTACGTCAAATACGTAAGCGTACACGTGTGTGTAGGCGGAGCCAGTAGAGAAGCAGGCTTTATAAGTGCGCGTAAGTTAAGACACATTTCGTTCGCTAGCACACCTCGGCGAATTACTTGGTGTTAATTTGCAGCAATCGGTTAATTTTAAATTGTAGCAGTAAAAATGAGTAACCACTAACGTTAGAAGATGGAATGAGGTGGCGATTGATGGGGAGGCTAGAAGCAGGCCAGTCTCAAGTCCAAATTTGTAGACAGTTAAATTTAGCACCCAGCGTCGTGTGTAACTTATGGAAACAGTTCCAGGAAACCGGCTCCATAGAGAGAAAGCTTGGGCAAGGTCGTCCAAGAGACACGACGGCCAGAGAAGATCGCCATTTGTCGATTATAGCGAGGCGTAACAGGAGTGCTACAGCTTCTCAGTTCTCTCGTGACTTGTATGCATCCACAGGAACCCGTGTATCAAGGGTGACTTTTTCCAAAAGACTTCATGAGAGAGGGATGTTTGCAAGAAGACCTGCTGTTTGCGTCCCGCTCACTTCTACGAACAGGAGAATTCGTTTATCATGGTGCAGATAGTATAGAGATTGGAGTATGTATCAATGGGCGACCGTTCTCTACAGTGATGAGTCCCGGTTCAGCCTAAACACCGATTCTCGCCGTTCGTTTATCATGGTGCAGAGAGTATAGAGATTGGAGTATGGATCAATGGGCTACCGTTCTCTACAGTGATGAGTCCCGGTTCAGCCTAAACACCGATTCTCGCCGTACGTTCATATGGAGAGAACCAGGGACCCGCTACCTATCCTCCAATGTCCGTGAAATCGACCATTATGGCGTAGGAGTTTTAATGGTCTGGGCAGTCATCATGTTGGATGGCCGGACACCTCTCCATGTCTTTGAAAGAGGCACTGTGACTAGTGTGCGGTATAGGGATGAGGTCTTGGAGCCCTATGTTCGCCTTTTCAGAGGTGCAGTTGGCCCTGAGTTCATTATAATGGAAGATAACGCGAGGCCACATAGAACTCTTCTTGTCGACGAATTTCTAGAGAGGAACGATATTCGCCGGATGGATTGGCGAGCCAGATCTCCAGACCTTAACCCTATAGAGCATGTCTGGGACGCTCTGGGGAGGGCAATTGCAATTCGCATTCCCCTCCGAGAACTATACAGGTAATGAAAACAGCGTCGCTGAACGAGTGGGACCAATTGCCACAGGAAATGATAAACTGCCTTATTTCAAGTATGAAATCACGCTGCGAGACCTGTATATCTGTAAGAGGGGACCATACCCCCTATTAACCCATCTATTAACCCATTTTTTCTTTATTCTGCAACCGCTGTTTCATACCTTCTGACTCCAACGAGTGTTATGCACGATCATGCGTGTGTATTACAATTATTGAATGGTTATTTGTTTTGTATTGTACCAATGTATGTACATATCAAATTTCATTAAAATCGGCAGAGTAGTTCTAGAGATAATCGACGAAGTCTGCAAATTCTCTTAATTTCTTACAGCAGTGTACATAGTGCACTATAGAATTTTTCTATTTCACAACACTTGTAAATAATATTGCACAACTACCAAAACAGTTAACTATACACCAAACAATTTTCCCTTCTTTCTTTGACTTAGAAATGCAAACCTATAATTCCCCAACTTGGATTCGAACCCGTAAACTACCACTTGGTGGTCCCGTTAGGGATACGTAAATTTCGCATAAAAATATTGAAATTTCGCAACAAAAAAATACAATATATAAAATTTCGCATTTACTCGCAAAAAATATAAATTAAAAAATTTCACGTTTAATTTTTTTTTTTTTTATTTACTTACTTGCATAGGTAATTATCAAAATTCGCTAAAAGCTAACATTGTAGTAGTCTCTCAATTATGTCCCTTAAGTCTTTGCCTTATGTCATTAATTACTATGTTGTATGTACTTAAATATCTCAGCATCTGCTCTGTTAACGGGAATATAGAGACTTTGTGGAGCTGCCTTTGCAAATTTATGGTAGCGGCATTGCTTTGCAATTAAAAGCCGTATAACATCAACATGGGTCTCTTGGTTGACTGCTGTGTTTCCGAAATATCCTTGACTTTGGAGCTCAAAAGTTGCTAAATCTTCTAAATTATTCCACAAAACTTGATGGTTGATTTTTACAGTTATATTTTTACGTTCCTCACCGGCACGGAGAAACTTTCCGGGTGAAATTCGAAGCAAATCCGAAGGAGAGTGAGATTTCTCAGTTGAAGATCGCGAATGGTTTTAGTTAAGTAATAATGTTAACAAATTATTACTATTATTAACTAATTTCACTTAACAAAGTTAAACAATAGGTGGAGAAAATTATTAAAGTATTTAATTCACTGTATATTTAATTTATATATTTTTTTAATTATAAAGCGATACACAACACTTTATACTTATTCGACACACACACATATCCGGGCTTTTCTTACAAGTGCATTCCAATAAAATAGGGCATTTACATGCGGCTGCATCAAAAAGAAACGTGGAATAACGCTTTATTGCAATCCTTCAAAATACGGCTTTTACGCTAGTTTTTAAGGCAATGCGCGAATAGTTAATAGTGAATAATCAAGGGTTTAATTTTTTTTCACGTACTATTAGCTTTTCCCTACACAACCTAAACTAGCGCTTTACAAATTTCAAACGTTTGAGAGTTTAAAAGAATTGGAAAAGAAAATTTCACTTTCCTATTTTTTTGAAAACTTTGAAGTGAATGCGCGATAGGAAGATATTATTTTTTCACAATTTTTTTTTTACGGTTTTCTTATCTATAAGTGTAACAACTTTTTTCAACTAGCCATTTTCGAAAAAAAAATAAAAAAAGATTTTTCGGCCCACCCTACTGCATATATTCTTTATAACTTGATTATATAGAATATATAGAAAAACTTTCAGTTTTATGTAAACATAGGTAATTCTACAGTACTGAGTCGGGGTAAAGCGGAGTTTTGTCAAAAGCAGGGAGCTATCTAATAACTTAGAGGCGATTTTACGTTATTTTGTTGATCAACATATTTCATAATCACCAAATCACGGACCCTCAAAAGGCCTGTTGATGATCATATATGCCTACTACAATTACGGAAAAATTCAAAGGTTTTCGCAATTATCATATACTTGTGCGCACTTTTTAGTACAATTGAAAAGATTCGTTTCGAAAACATAGGAAAAGAGAGGGAAAAAATCATTTCTAACTCCCATCAAATATACCCGACAACCATTTGGCGATAGTGTGGTATCATTTATTTTGATAAAAAAATATTTCCGCATTGCATTAATCTATAAACGTAAAATACAAAGGAATGACATAATCATAATTTTCATTAAATTTTTCTAATACATGGTAATTACGTCTTTCTTCACAAAACTAATGAACACAGAAAACATTACAAATTCTAGAATTAATATAATAATGTGAATTTCTTTCGTGTTATTAGATTGGATACCATACGAGGAAAAAAAATCTCTTTAAACATTCAAAAGCATTTTTTTTTTTGCTCTTCCTTCCGAAGTCTATTACCCAGAATCTCAGAGAAAATCGAAAATAAGACTAAAAATGAGTGACTCCCAAAAAAAAGAAACAGGTTTTCTTTACACAAAAGAGCTCAGCTGAAAACTTTTCTGTAAAAACTTACCGAATTCAATTTTGTCTTTTGTCTATTCAAAAGAAAATTCCTCCGAGGATGACAAGCCAACCGTGATTTGGGCTGGATCCAATTATTTAGCAGGGATTCGTAAATGATGGCCCAAAGGGGTTATTATAATTTAAATCCAATCGCCGAAACTCTTAGAGCACAAAGCACTGTAGTAGTATTGTGTATAAAACGGGGGAATATTCAAAATTAAAAATAAAAATCCGAAATAGAATCCACGTTGAATACTGTTTGGTTACCTCTGAATGCAGTAATTTCGGTAAAAGGTTACACGCTACTGAAAGGAACCCTGGGCGTAGCGTTGGCGAAATTAATACAGAGTGCAAAAAGTTTCCTTTTGTGGGCTACTTTTTTATTATGATTTGAACAATTGCCATTAAATCTGTGTTTCATTTACAGGTATATTGAAAAATTTGCATGCATTTTGGTCATTTCCAGGTAATTGGCGAATGAATATCGGTTCCTTTTTTATTAATATGCTAGCTGAAAACCCGCACTTCGCTACGGAGTACATTCAAATTAAATACAACAGTCAATGTATGCAATTAATGCCAATATATAGTACCATTATATATAATGCCGATAAAAAAATATATATACATATAAAAAAATCGTAAGGGATATTTTTATAGACAAAATAATCTAGTAGAAAATATTCAAATTAAATATAATAGGACATACTAAAGAATCTAGTACAGTTAACATAGTACAGTTTGAGGAATATAATATATTTTATTGTATTTTAATATTTTTTGGATAATGTCCAATCTTCTGCCGCATTAGCAAGAAAAAAAAATATTTTTTTGTCTATTTAGTGGTTATGCACGTGACGATAAATTTATTTGAAGTACCAGAAAAAGAAATCACGTGAGCAGCATTTAATAAATTAAATTCTAAAAATGAATCTTTAAAAATTCATCAAAAATCGAAAAATGGAGGTAAAGATTAAAAAAAATCCAATTTTAAAGAACTTTTTATGGTCTTTCTCGTGATATAAATTTTATAAACCTCAAATTATTATTTTAAATGAAAACTTAAAGTTACTAAAACAGCTTAAAAATTTTATTTTAAAAAATCTAAGAAGAATTTTTCTAAAATCTTTTTTAGTGCACCCCTACACTATAAGAAGAATCGCCATGCAAAATTTCAGCCCTTCAGGTCCAGCGGTTTGGTCTGTGTCAGTCAGTCAGTCAGTTACGGAAAAGTTTTATATATATAGATTTTGTGTTCTTGTCTTTTCATTTAACACTGAATGTATGTTATGCTGTTTGAAGAGATTTATTATTCTTTTTAGCATTTTTGTGTTTTAAGCATGAAACTTAACGCAAAAGTATATAAACCATGCTCAATAAAATGACCCATGAAACGCTTCATAAAATAAATTAATTAACAACAAAAATGTAGTGAAATAACATATACAGAATATTAGGAAATGTGCCAAATTAGTTTTTTATTTGGAACGTAAATAAACGAAATAGTAAGCAAAACAACAAAAGTAATATATAAAACAAAAGTAATATATAAAAGTAATATATAAAAGTAATATTGTAAAACAACAAAATTTTTAATTTTTCAAAAAATTCTTAAAACATCACTTCGAATAATACGTTCTTTTTTGCGTTATTAAATATTCTAAGTGTATATTTAAACTAATAAGTATAATATTAAAGAAACAAAATTGTATCGACTGAATTAATACAAAAGGCAAACTTTTTTTGGTAAACTTCATTGAAATATTGATATTAATTATTTATGTTTCGATTTCCTGAATTTATAGTGCATACTTGCACGTATTAGTCATTTCGGCATTAATGGCAACTGACTCATTTTACATTTCCAGAAAAGCTTATATTTGATAAAACTTCTTTTACTTTAGCTTTCAGTGCAAGTCAAACAAATATATTTTTATTTCTTGCGTTTCTTTAGTCACATTTCTTGTGTTTTAATAGTGATTCTGTACGTAAAGATTCATAAAACACAAACACAGACCCTTTTCTGTTTACAACTGAGAAGAATTATATGTGATCAAAAGCACAGATTAAAAATAAGATTAAGGCAGAGTATTTTTACCATGTTTTTATTTACTCGCTTTCTTGTTTGTGTTTGTGTTTGTCCAGTACAAATCTTGCAATCGATTTTTAATTAACTTCCCGACTATCTAGACATTTGAAGCGTTTAGAATAGCTCAGAACACGATGGCAATGCCTTATTTTAATTCTTTTATTCATCTATAAGCCTATTGTAATTCATTTTCAGTTAATTTTGTTTTGTAGACTGGTGCAGCTATCTATCGGCCGGGACGGGAACGTAAAGTTAAACGCAAGTTAACTTCCAATTAACTTCATTTTCTTTCAAATTGATGGGATAATTCATCTAAAACTTTTTAAAAAGTATTTATTAATACATAGAATTGACAAATTTATTTGATTCAACAGAAAATTTAAAAACATGGTATATAAAAAGTTATTTTTATCTTGTAATTATTATTTCATAGTTGTATATTATCCAATACCTGACATCTTTCTAACTTGATGTTTATAGGTAAAGTTGGATTAACACTGCCACTAGGGGCTTTGGCCGGAGGGAGCACATAATTTCTATCGACAGCCTTAAAATTGCGATACATTATCTCCTATAAATTACCAACCAAATGTAACTACTGTTTGGGTTGAAGTTGCAATAGTGGGCTTTCTGCTGCGTAATAATTTTGCATTATATATTTCTGAAGTTTCAAAGTTCAAGCCCGGTTGTTATCGATGTCAGTAGCTTTTTTTTATCTCCTCATGCACCACAAGGTATAACATGAGGCTTACAGAAGTAAGTGAAAGACACAAAAGAAGAAAAATTTAAAAATTTAAATTAGAAAAAACATTTCACAAGACAGCAAGACTTGCAACACTCTTAAAGAGATCAGAAAAAACAGGAGGCCAAGAAGTAACCAGACGTCTCAAATCCAACTTTACGATAGCTCGGGCACTCACATGTAATTTGCAGTGAAAAAGAAAATGTTCATCAGCATCACCGCAAGCACAAAGTCCACTGGTGTCCAAATTAAAACTAAGCAAATAGCTCTTAAAAATTTCCATGCCCAGTTAAAACTTGATTTAAGTTAAAGTCAGTTGAAAATTGCTTACACTTTTTAAACGCTGAAAAATAGTTGGAAAAAATCTTTTTGTCCACAGTGCCTTAGACGAAACAAGAAATTCAGTATTCCAGTCCAAGACAGTTTTTTTCCCTAGCGACACGCCGGGACAGACATCACTAAATCTATTTCATGAAAAGTCACTTCTTTCGCCAACTGGTCCGCTCTTTCATTGCCAAGATTACCACTATGTCCCCGAATATAAGAAAAATGAATCTCAACAACGATCTTCTAGGACGCTCTTCAACGCTCTTCAACGACAGTTCTAGCAACTTTCCGTAGCTATTTGGAACTGGATTTAAATTGCTGAAACTCTTTAGTAACCTAATAGCAAAAACTGAATCTTTCAGTCGAAAAAAAGGATACAGCCGTTCATTAATTTAAGAACAACTATGAGGGTTTCTTCGTATTTAAAAGTCACATATGTTGTTTCCAATCCCCTTGGTGTACGAAAGCCTACAACAAGTCCAAAGAACCTTGGTCCCTGGGGAAGGGTAGTAAGCAGCCTACTTTAAGGCGTCGTTCCTCTAGGGCTGAAGACTGACTTGACCTAGAAGAACATCGGTCCCGTAATTTTGAACCGAGTCAATTGACGAGACTGGAACACCTGACTCCGCATCTCCAGAGGTATTTTGGGAACTTGGAGGACACTGCAGCTACGACAGATTTTTTTTCTGTGCACCAGCTGCCATTAGTGTACACGTCGGTGGTTTTGTCACGGACGGGCATCGAAACAGCGACGTTCAGATCAGATGGCCCGGTGCTCTTGCAAACCGGGCCACCACGCCCTGAGTGTCACATATTATTCTTTTATATAAAAACTCATGCATATTTAAGTAATTTTGCATTCCCAGTAGATCTACATAAAGAAAAGGCAGCGCCATTTGTGAAACCAGATTGTTTTGATGCATTTTTTCTTCCATTATGTAAACAGATAAATTTGCCTTGACTATCTTCATTTTATATTCATTTTGCAATGTGGTTATTTTAGTGTGAAAAGCTATAAATCCTCTCTTTTATTCACATGCGTCAGTATTTAATCAGTATTCAACCATTTTTTGAGCTACTTTTCGTTCAATTTTAAGTTAACAAAATCCTCCCTACACGTAATTTCTATGACATTAAAGTTTTCAACTTCCTATTACACAACGGAGAAGTTATTTTTATAAATTTTTAGCGGGGCAGTTATTTGCTATTGAATTTTAATCATAAGCCTAAAGACCATAATAAATTTATACAATATCCCTTATATCAATAGGAATATAAAACTCTCACCACACGCTTGAATTTCAATTCATGTTACATTTGAAGATTTTAACATCCTGTTACAGATCAGAGGTCATTTTTCTTTATAAATTTTTTAATTGTAATTTTTTTTTTCTGTTGAATTGTAATAACGTGCCTTTAGCAGAACATAAGAAATTTATGCAATACTAGCTGAAAATTAGTACTTCGCTACAGAGTACATTCAAATTAAATACAATGATCAATGTATGCAATTCATATAAAAGAACGAAAAAATATATTTATAAAAAAATAGTAGAGGATATTTTTATAGACAAAATAATGTAGAAGAAAAATATTCAAATTAAATCTAATAGAAAATACTAAAGAAGAAGAGTACAGTTTGAGGAACATTTCTTTTACTGTATGTTAATATTTTTTTGGATAATGTCCAATCGTCTGCCGCATTAGAAAGAAATTTTTCTTTTGTCTAACTCGTTATTATGCACGTGGGGCAAAATTAAAAAGAAAAGAAACCACGTGATCAGCATTTAATAAATTAAATTATAAAAATTAATCCTTAAAAATTCCCCAAAAATCAGAAAATGGAAGTAAAGATTCGAAAAATTTTCATTTTTAAGGAATTTTTATAATCTTTCTCGTGATATAATTTTTATAACCCACGGATTATTATTTTAAATGCAAACTTTAAAGAATGTTACAAAAAAGCTTGAAAATTTAATTTTAAAAAATCTGCGAAGAATTTTTCTAAAATCTCTATTAATGCACCCCTACACTATAAGAAGAATCTCCATGCAAAATTTCAGCTTTTTAGGTCCAGCGGTTTGGTCTGTGCGTTGTATGTCAGTCAGTCAATTAGTCCGTCAGTCAGTCAGTCAGTTACGGAACTGTTTTATATATAGAGACTAGCTGAAAACCCGCGCTTCGCTACGGAGTACATTCAAATTAAATACAACGGTCAACGTATGCAATTTATGTCAAAAAATAAATATATATATTTATAATAAATGCGATGATCAATGTATACAATTGATGTAAAATATATATCTATCTATATATATATATATTTATAAAAAAATCGTAAGGGATATGCATTTTTTTTGGATAATATCCAATCGTCTGCTGCATTAGAAAGAGAAAAAAATATTTTTTTTGTCTATTAGTTGTTACGCACGTGACGATAAATTTATTGAAAGTACCAGAAAAAGAAATCACGTGATCAGCATTTAATAAATTAAATTCTAAAAATTAATCTTTAAAAATTCACCAAAAATGAGGAAATGGAGGTAAAAATTCGAAAAAAATTTCATTTTGAAGGAATTTTTATGATCTTTCTCGTGATATTAATTTTATAACCCTCAATGTATTATTTTAAATGCAAACGTAAAAAAAGTTTAAAAAACAGCTTAAAAATTTAATTTTAAAAAATCTAAGAAGAATTTTTGAAAAATCTTTCTTAGTGCACCCCTACACTATTAGAAGAATCGCCATGCAAAATTTCAGCCCTTTAGGTCCAGCGGTTTGGTCTGTGCGTTGTATGTCAGTCAGTCAGTTAGTCAGTGAATGAATGAGTCAGTTACGGAACTGTTTTATATATAGAGACTAGCTGAAAACCCGCGCTTCGCTACGGAGTACATTCAAATTAAATACAACGGTCAACGTATGCAATTTATGTCAAAAAATAAATATATATATTTATAATAAATGCGATGATCAATGTATACAATTGATGTAAAATATATATCTATCTATATATATATATATTTATAAAAAAATCGTAAGGGATATGCATTTTTTTTGGATAATATCCAATCGTCTGCTGCATTAGAAAGAGAAAAAAATATTTTTTTTGTCTATTAGTTGTTACGCACGTGACGATAAATTTATTGAAAGTACCAGAAAAAGAAATCACGTGATCAGCATTTAATAAATTAAATTCTAAGAATTAATCTTTAAAAATTCACCAAAAATCAGGAAATGGAGGAAAAAATTCGAAAAAAATTTCATTTTGAAGGAATTTTTATGATCTTTCTCGTGATATAAATTTTATAACCCTCAATGTATTATTTTAAATGCAAACGTAAAAAAAGTTTAAAAAACAGCTTAAAAAGTTAATTTTAAAAAATCTAAGAAGAATTTTTGAAAAATCTTTCTTAGTGCACCCCTACACTATTAGAAGAATCGCCATGCAAAATTTCAGCCCTTTAGGTCCAGCGGTTTGGTCTGTGCGTTGTATGTCAGTCAGTCAGTTAGTCAGTGAATGAATGAGTCAGTTACGGAACTGTTTTATATATATAGATTTTATCTATAGCAGAAATATATAATGCATGGATAAAAAGATCTGTTAACTCATGAAAAAAAAGCGCATTGGTAGCCAAACACTTCGTTAAGTTCCTTACGCAAGCTTCCTTTGCCCAGGAATACGTATTAATGCGTAACTTTTCCGGTGAGGGATTAATAAGAGTGATATGGAAATTTAAGAGCGAGAAATATTTGTTTGCGAGCCTAAATTTTTGCACGCATAATGGCGCAAAGTAATAAAGAATTCCATTCGTCAACTCCGCTGAAGCAGCTGCAAAATAATTCAGAATGAGCGAGCTAATTAGAGTTACATGTACATTCCGTGTCAAGTTCTCATCGCATACCTATGCATTTGCATGTATTTTTTTTTCTCCATCCTTACGGTATTTTGGGGAGGTTTTATTTTTCTATTGCTGTTATCACGAAATATAACTACATGAAAAGAATAATATATTTCCAGGTTTTGCACTTTGTCTACTTCCCAGTGGTTATTCTAGCACTGTGGATGATGATAAAAAAATGGAATGAATTTAAGAATTTCGCACTGCATTCTCGCATTTATTCTCGCCAGGAATGTTTTATCAGTGTGTAATGATTTTCATAATGATAAGAAGAGTCTAATAAAATTTTAGGTAAGGAAACATTAAAAATATATTATTTCAGTTAGTAATATAATAACTGTAGAACGGAGGGTTGTATGACGAGACGCCAGGTAGCATAGTGGTTAAAAGCGTCATGCTGCTACACCACAGGTCCAGGGTTCGATCCTGCGACTGGGCAAGGTCGACTGAGCCTTTCATCTCTTGAGTGGGTCGATAAAATGAGGTCCAAGCATGCTTGGCAGCTAAACTCAGATTCTCACGTCAGGTAAACTTGGAGTCTGACGTCAGGTTGACCATCTGACTGAGACATATCCTGTATGGCATCCCAAGCCCACGGTCAAGAAAGCAGAAACGGGCACCACAACCCGTGGTCCACAGAGGACTGTTGCGCCATGAGTTTACCTTAGTATTATGACGAAAAGTATTTCACTACTATTTCCGGATCAATGTTCATTTTATAATACCTCTGCTTTCGTTCCGCTGAATTGAATACCTGTAAAGAGTCATAAACTGGCAGTACAAAATAAATAAAGATCTCAAACGCATACAGGGCTTATAGTTCATGATAAATAATTGTAGCATTAAAACCATTTACTGTTTCAGTTTCATACTTTTTTACGTTGTTTGTAAGTCACGTTTACATAAATTTTGTTCAATGCACTTTAAATATTTGCAATTTTTCTATTTTTATACACAGACTGAAAACTGGTTATATTCGACAACCACAGAATATGTAACGAGTATAAACGCAACAAAATAAAAATGAATTTTCAGTACATAGTTTTAAATTTTTCTGGCATTTGAACTGAACGTAAAGCTCCGTAACTTCAATATTATCGATAGAAATGTAGTTAAACTATGAAAAAAGTGAAATTTCTTTAGTTTTTTTTTAGTTGTCTATCCTGCAGTAAGAAAGATAAATACGTATCACTTTAAATAACAGTTTCTTCTATTTTTAAATTCTCAAATAGAAAGTTCAGTGGCATTCTACAATAAGCTCAGTTTAATTAAGAGATTTCTTAATCGTTGCTCAGAAATACTTTTGCCTCCTTTCCACCCTTTGACCTTGATGCAAATCCATCACTAATTATGCTTACCACATTCCAAAATTAAATACAGTTAACTGCTATTAAACCTTTCATACGCAACAACCTCCACCTTTTGCACGGTGCAGATTTTTTTCCCAATTTTTTTAACCTAAAGAATCTTAAAAGCTTTTCCAATTAAAGATTGCAAAATGTTTTTACTTCTTTAACACTAAAAGGACGGTGTTTTCTGTATACCTAAAAAAGGCGAGGAGAGGTCAAAATGACCGCTCCCTTGAAATGATTAAAAAATAAACTTTCTTTCATGGTTTGTTTTCTGAAACAAGTTTTTTAATATATTTAGCTTTTAGATTTTACATTTTCATCACATAAATTTTCCTCTCGGCTCATGCTTTATTTTATAATGTTTATTTTTTTTTGTCGTCCAAGAGAATACTATATGTTTTTATAAAACCAATTAGTAATAAAATAAATAGGTAGAAAATAAAACACACTATACAAAGGGAATTACTTTGTACTGCATAAAATATTTTAAATATTCATCATATGTGATAATTTACAAAAAAATATACATTAAATGTATAAATATTACGAAATTACACTTGCATTATTCTTTTTTATAGTCTCTGCAAACACTGAAATTTATGACTTTGCTTTTACATGAACCGCAAACTGACTTTTCGCAAGGAGAACGAATGTTCATAGTTTTATTGCGGCATCGATTGATTTGACATTGTTTGCGTTTCCTGCTTGAGAAAGTGGATGCTGCATCTGTACTTGGACTGAAATCGGAAAGCGGAGATGTCTTAGAGGAAACATAAATTTTACTGAGCTCATCAGCTCATAGCAAAATATAATCAGCACGCTTGACGTTTATCCCAGTAGTTTCTTTGTAAAGGATCCAAGCATTGATAGCAGCTAAGTCAGAAATATTACAAAAAAACTTGTACTGGCCACCGTCGTGAAGTTGAATATTTTCTTGCCATCTAATCAAGCATATCTACACCGTATTGAGTAGAGTTGTAAAATTTAACAACCTTAGGGGTCTTGCTTTCCATTTCGAGCGTAGGATGTTGAGTGCTTAACAATAGGACACTTTGTATTATCGAGCTTGAGAATTTTGCTTGAACACAGCTCTCCCTTTCTGAGCTGGAATGATTCGGGTACTTCTTTCTTTGCATGTTTCACAGTGCCTACGAGACTAAGTCCTTTACTTCTTAAAGTTTTGGCTAATTTTAATGATGTAAAAAAATTGTCAGTTGTAATGCTCCTATCAATATTTTGAAATGGTTCTGCCAAACTATATACCTCATGTTTTCCAACGGTATCTTCATTGGGTCTACTTACATTTTTTCCTAAATATGGAAAGCCATTCAAAAAGTACATTGAACGAACATCAGCTGCTAAACAAAGTTCTAGCCCAAATTTATCCGGTTTTTGGGGCATATACTGTGTAAATGAGCAACGTGCCTTACTTGGGATTAGTTGGGCATCTACCGTTATATTTGAACCTGCTTTGTAACACAGTAAGCAATTTTCAATAAATCTGTTCCAAATCTCTGATACTGGAGCAAATTGATCTGTTCGAAGTCTTTCGGATCTTGTTGACTTCAGATCAAAGAGCAAATATATCTGGATTTCTTTGAATCTACCACGATCCATTGTTTCATGAAAAAAGTTTAGGCCCCATGTCGTGGACCACAAATTGTTGATTGAAATATCTTTAGAAATAAAAGCTCCACGGGCATACAGTAAGGAAAATAAGAGTCTAATTCATCTAAAGGTACACTCCAATGCGGATCTTGTAAGCGCCTGTAAGCTTTTGCTTCCGTGCATTGTTGTATGAGATGCAGATTTCTTTCGTTTATGAACAGTCTCCATGCACTAGTAAAACTACCCAGAGTTACATGCCTAATGACAAATGTGCTGGGTCCAGGCACTTCTCTCAATATATTGTGATGCTGCCGTCTTCCTGAAGAAAGAGTATCAAAAGGAACTGTAGTCCACGCTGTTCCATCTTTTGCTACTTCTTCATTTCGCTCATTTTGTGAGAGAGATGATTGTTCCTGATTTTTTCTCAGTACTCAACTTTAGTTTTGACGTCTTCTTCCTTCTCATACACAGATAGCAAAAAAATAGAATAGAAAACACATCATAGACAGCTATGTTGGATCAGCGGTCAGAATGACCGCAGTCAGATTTTATAGGTATACCCCTTTATAGCGGCGATAATAATGAGCAGAAAAAGATAATTTTTGTCCGGCATATTCTTTATAAATATTTAGGAAAAGTCAGTGAACAAATAAAAAATTAAAGAATAAAAAGGGAAATATGAGTGTTTGAAAATCGTTTGCGGTCAAAATGACCACTGCCGTCGTTCTAGTGTTAAACTGATAAAAGATGGCAGTACTAACCATTTTTCTGCTCATTTACCTGGAATACATTAAATGCAAGTGAAATAAAAAGGCTAGATTTAGGCGTTTGCACTGTGAAAAAGGCACCCCTCAAAGGATTAAACAAGTTATAGATATACCGCTTAATTCATATTTATGGTCATTGATTAGTGGACATTACAGGATTCCCAACTATTTTCTACAATCACTGAACATGGCGATATGTAGAAAGCTCGTTCTGTTACCTATCAAACAGAATAATCAACTCTCTTCTATCCATGGTTTGCTCTGCATTCATTTCTTCACTGTGGCAACAACAGCTCTGTGAACAAACGAAACCAATAACCCTGTTAACCAATAATAATTAATTGCAGACTTAACAACTATTAAAAAGAAAAAAAAATTACCCTAGATGAAGTTAAGTAGAGAGCATCTGTGTCACCTTAATCTACATTTATCAGTTTCTTAATAATGTTTTGTTCAGTTAAATTTCAATAAGTTGATTACTAATTAGCTATCTAATTGAAATTCACTAATTTTTAATTAGAATTATTATATATATATATATATATATATATATATATATATATATATATATATATATATATATATATATGTGTGTGTGTGTGTGTGTGTGTGTATATATTAATTATTGAATTCAGCGTCTGTATTTAGTGAGTATAAATTACTTGTTCTGCAAAATGCTACGATATATTTGGCAAATGAAGCCGAATATCTTCTAATATTCCGCAGTACGAGTATTTAACAGTCAGTTAACATCGACGCTGATTCAGTAATGCATACATTTATACTTAAACGTGTGTGTGTGTAAATATACATATATATATATATATATATATATATATATATATATATATATATATATATATATATATATATTTCAAAGCAATCCTTAATTTTTATTCAATCTGTCTTTATTCTTATATAAAACCATTTTCAATCAAGGCGCAACAATCACCCTCTCATTCTCAAGTAAACGAAATTCAGAAAAAATGCTGTGTATAAAAAAAACAAACTTGTGTCTTAGAGTTTTCAGAAAATATCGGTAAGCTTTATCCATCATATCCTCAGACTGTATTTCATCAACAGTACCACATAAATAATGTATCAATCGAGGGCTAATCTTTCGTCTCAACATAACTTTTCTTTTCAAGAACATACATAATTCACAAAACAACTTTTTTGAGGGACTTTTATTTTGCCGCATGATATTTCTCCCGAGTTTATTTTTTTTAGATACACCTTAAGTTATAAAAGTGATGGGAGGAAAATCCATTCTTAACTGCTGAGAGTTATACTTTTAAATAATGTAACCTTCGATGAAAAGTTTTTTACAGTCTTTCGCTTTCAAATTCGCTCTAAATTAAATATCGGGGATTTTCCGAGATCATTATAAAGATTCCCTAGAAGGCGAGATATTTAAATGAGCGCTAAAGTATGGAAAGTTTCTTGACACTTACGATGCAGATCAAATATCAGGATAGATTATGTTTTTTTTCCCTCGGAAAAAAATAGGACCGTAGTAATGAGTTTAGAAAATTTGATACATTCGAGGCAAAGCGAGAAGTTTTTTAAAGATGTTTGCAAATTTTACGCTCCGTGGTCTTCGGAGGAGACCTTTAACAGGGTTATTATCCCTATGAGGGAAAAATTCGTGAAAAGGCCCTGTCAGAGTCTTTGCTGTATAACAGGGGTGATACATAAGAAACTGATGAACAACAAACGGTATTCAATACTTTAGATAATTGATGACATTTTGCGAATATAACATTAATTTATGTGTATTCTTATTTGACATATTGTTAAGGAAAGATCATAATTTGTGGCGTCATATCGAGAGACTAGCTGAATACCCGTGCTTCGTTACGGAGTACATTCAAATTAAATACAACGGCCAATGTATGCAATTAATACCAAAATTATATTTATAAAAAAATTATAACGGATATTTTTATTCACAAAATAATGTTGATGAAAATATTTAAATTAAATATAATAGATTCTACTAAAGAATATAGTACAGTTTGAGTAACATTTCTTTTACTGTATTTTAATATTTTTTTTTGATAATTTTTCCAATCATCTGCCGCATTACAAAGAAAAAAAATATTTTTTGTCAATTTATTTCGTTGCTATGCACGTGACGATAAATTAATTTAAAGTATCACAAAAAGAAAAGAAACCACGTGATCAGCATTTCATAAATTAAATTATAAAAATGAATCTTTAAAAATTCACCAAAAATCAGAAAATGAAGGTAAAGATTCGAAAAAGATTTCATTTTGAAGGCATTTTTATGATCTTTATCATGATGTAAATTTTATAACCCTCGAATTATTATTTTTAAGTGCAATATTTAAAGAATGTTACAAAAACAGCTTAAAATTTTTTATTTAAAAAAATCTAAGAAGAATTTTACAAAAATCTTTCTTAGTGCAACCCTACACTATCAGAAAATCGCCATGCAAAACTTCAGCCCTTTAGGTCCAGCGGTTTGGTCTGTGCGTTGTCTGTCAGTCAGTCAGTCAGTTACGGAACTGTTTTATATATGTAGATAAGTAAAATTTACACTAGGAAAAATTTATTTGGAGTAAGACTTTATCTATTTTTGCTACAAATATCAAGGGTGAAACACAAGAGTCTCATGAATGACAAACTGAATTTAACACTTTAGATAATTAAAAGACATTTTCCGAATATAACAATTATTCATGCGCATTCTTATTTGACATATTGTTAAGGAAAGTTCATCATTTTTGGCATCATATCAAGAGATAGGTAAAATTTACAGTAGGAAAACCTTACTTTGGGTGAGTGTCGTGATGCCTGTCCGAGATTTATTTAATTGGGTGTGAATTCGTACATTAAATAAATCTCGACATAAAAGTGGTTAGTACTTTTTATGTTTTGATAAAGAGGTAGTTGGGTGCGATGTGTAGAATTTTTTTTAATTCAACCCTAGATTCTGGATCTTAAATTGGCATACGAATAAATCATGACTTCGGCAACCTGAAAAATAAAATTCTCAGAAGAAGAAAAGAACTAACAGAAGAAAACCGACTCAAATTTTAAATAACAAAAAAAACTTATTTATTTACAATTTATACATTTACACACTCAATCATGAATTTGAATTATATACTTAAAATACTGTATATTAAATTAGTACAACTCTTTTGTATTTAAGATAAACAGATGCTTACTCAATAATGCTTAGTTAGATTTAGGGAGTGTAACAAAATATCCTAACTTATATAAACTCCTTCCAAAATTATTCTTTTTAACTACTATTTCCCCCACTATCAAAAATCAATTTGCAAATAGAATCTGAACTGATCAAAGATTTGATTTGGACTCACTCGTTTGTGATAAAAGCTGGACCAGGACTCGGGCTCTTAATCACTTCTTAGGCAGGGGACTCTTGGCTTCTGTTCGCACTTGGTTCTCAGCAATGTCTCTTCTCTTAAAATGCGTCAACAGCTGGTTTTCTCTACGGTATTAGACCTCTGGAAGGCTCGACAGAGTCTATTAATTTTAAAAGTTTCTCTGTCACAATGACTGAAGAGAGATCTGGAAGGATCGACAGGTACTCAAGGCAATTGAAAAAGTCTCTCTGTTTAAGAAATACAGTGCTAGACACCTTAAAGGGTCACAG
The DNA here is from genome assembly GCA_907164885.2 of Dolomedes plantarius. Lineage (NCBI taxonomy): Eukaryota > Metazoa > Arthropoda > Arachnida > Araneae > Dolomedidae > Dolomedes > Dolomedes plantarius. Next base: position 176,384,770 of record OU015495.1, on the reverse strand, counting down.
GGTCTGCCAGCAAAATCTCCGCGAGAGTGCGAGAGAGTCTCTTCTCTCTAAGAGCGTCTCTAAAAACTCTCAAAAAATTCCTTCTCCTTCTTTTAATATATTTTATTTTTTCATCTTCTCATTTCCTTGCCTACGCCTCCTCATAATCTCCAGCCAATCAGGAAAACCTGAATCTTTTCATTCGCTTGAGTTAAGCTTTTAATTTCTTATTCACTTCTTTCTCCATTCGTAACCGCCCCCATTGCATCATCATGTCGAACCCCCACGTCGTCTAACGTGATCTTTGAAGTCCAAGTTGAGTCCCGCCTGTCATAAATTCTTTTACAAAGGATCTTTGTAGCATAACGTCATTCCTGGTGCCTATCTCGTCTTATAATCTTCAGATCCCACCTGAACCTGGCCTCCATAAACCGCACTTCAATAGACTATGTCATAAAATATCGCTCTACCCTGTAATTATGTTTATAACGACGGCTTCTCCTCTTTCTCATGAAATGTAATGGTGCAAGCCTTCGATCATTTAAAAACTTCTCCAACTATCTTATTTTAATTTTTTATATTCATTCGAAGGCGCATCATTACAGTGAGACTTATCTACACTGCTGGCCACTGTAAATGCAACACGCTGAAGGAAACATGCAAATAACATGAAATTTACAACATGCATTACGGAGGTGAGATATGCAAATGATTAGAATTTCAGCACAGACGCACATCACGCGCGCATGTGGCGCCACTTCAAAGCGTTATTTATGGCTTGGAGATTTCGACGATTTCAATTTCGGCAATTGTGTTTTTCTTGTGGTTTTTTCAAAAAAACGATCAATTATGCCTTGTCGAAAACAGCGATCATCTTTTGATCAAGTATCCGAGTTCGACAGAGGAAGAATAGTGGCCTACCGAGATTGTGGATTATCTTTCAGGGAAATCGGTAGTCGTGTTGGACGAAACCAAACAACTGTAATGCGAATATGTGATCGTTGGATGCAGGAGGGTACGACGGACCGGCGTGTTCGATCGCATCCACCTCAGCGCACCACTTCACGTGATGACAGGCAAATTGTGCGCATGGCAGTGACGGATCGCTCAGTCACATCACGAACCATAGCACAGCACATGCAGTCTGTAACGCATCATCCAGTGTCTGCACGTACCATTCGACGCCGTTTACAGCAGAGTGGTCTGTCCGCAAGACGTCCATTGCTTTGTCTACCCTTGACGCAGAACCACAGACGTCTCTGCCGCCAATGGTGCGATGACAGAAGGATGTGGACGGTAGAATGGAATGAAATTGTCTTTACTGACGAGTCACGCTTCTGTCTGCAACACCACGATGGTCGCATTCGAGTCTGGAGACACCGTGAAGAGAGGATGCTGAACAGCTGCGTTATGCACCGCCACACTGGTCCTGAAGCGGGTATTATGGTATGGGGCGGTATTGGATGTCACTCTCGACACCTCTAGTACGCATTGCCGGTACTTTAACACTAGAACCGCGGGACTTTCGATATACCTAGAACCGCGGAGCGGGTCATTTTGACCCTAGATTGTAAATTTATAAAATATGCACAAGCGCTTAATTTATTTAACTAAAACATTTTATTTTTTAAATAATAATCAATATTTCTCAGAATTTGCATTAAATAATTTATATAATTCAAGAGAAATTAACTTGATTTTTACAAAATCGTATTATTTAAAATTTTATGTCCTTGAGTATAATAACATGTCTGTTTAACAAAATATGACATAAATTTTCTAATTTCAATGGAAAAACAGAGTATCTCTTTTCAATATGTTTAGACATAATTTCAAAAAATTTAAAATTTAAAATTTTATCGGTACTTAGTTTACAGATTATAAAATCCAATTTACTGTATACATTTTGTACAAAACTGAGTAATAAGTTTTGTACATTTTCCACAGATGGGTGCTTTACATTTTGAACAGATATCTAGAGTTTTATTTTCACGTATCGAAATGTGGCATCGGAATCGTTTACGTTTAATTTTTGGTTGTCCGTCGTTTTCATTGGTTGCTTCACATGCTCTTTTTGCCACCTTTTTATGTCGGAAGAGAACAAACTTTTCTCGCAATTCTTCAACCACGTCTTGGATGAATTGCCGTCTACTAATAGATTTTCCAGTTACAGCCTTATATAAAACCCAGGCATTGATTGCAGCAAGGTCCAAAATATTACAAAAAAACTTGCACTGGCCACCTACGTGAAGCAGACTTGTCTGTATATTTCCTTGCTATTTGTTCAATTACGTCCACACCGTATTTAGTTGCGTTGTAGAAAGCGATTGTATCAGGTAGTTCTTTGAGGTTATCTGCAATTTCTACGTTTGGATGGAGACTACTTAGCAACAAAACGTTTTTATCTTTTTTACCTTTGACCAAAAGCTATACAGTTCAAGTCCTTTTGCACAATATATACCACGTGCATATAAAAATTATATAAAAGCATCTACTTCTTCTAATGTTATATTCCATTCTCCTTCCTTAATCTGCCGATGAGCTTCATTTTCAGTACATTTCTTTAGCTGTTTCAATATCCATTCATCTATAAAATATCTCCAAGAACTTGAAGGACTGTTGTCGATAACATTCCGTTTAGCATGTGGTGTTGGGCCCCACCTACTTCTTTCAAAACATTACACTTTGATTTTCTTCCTCTATCGTTTGTTCCTAATTGAACGACATTCCAAATTGTCCCATGTTAGCCATCTTCATTATTTCCAAATTTGAATGTTATTGTCGATTTCTTTTTCAAATTTCTTTGCATGTGTATATTTTTCTTGGAATGTTTGATATTTATTTTTTATAAGATAAATTATCATCAGTATTGCGATGAAAAGGGCCAGGGATTGTTAGAGTATTGCCAGAGTCATCTTCACTTTAACTTTCTTCATCCGAATCCAAATTTTATTCATTAGCAGGCAGGTATTCATCCTCACTACTCAAAATCGAATCTTGAGAAACCTTCTTTTTTCGAACCTTCCAAATCCTTTTCAGATAATTGTTTTAAATATTCTAAAGCTTCATGAACAGTAAGATTACGGCGTCGTGACATAGTTTTTATACATATATTAATTACAGAATAAAAGCAACTTCAAAAAGTCTTCTAAATATTCGCAGTAATTTTTCACTGCATTCGAACGTAGTTCGTGCTTCAAACCTAATATAATGACCTTGACTGAAAAACCTTCACTATTCCCCCTTCTGAGTGTGCGGTAGAAGTATTTTACAGTTACAGTTCGAGAAAATGCATCTTTTTTTCGCTATTTGTGCATTAACATTTTTTACGGGTCAAATTGACCCACTCCGCGGTTCTAGGTATAAGTGTTAATAATCGAAAAATTATTTATGTTACGAATTTTTAAATTTGGTAAATTGTTGTTCACCTTAAAATATTAAAACTCATAAAATGAATTTTTTTTTCAATCGATACTTTTCGCGTGGTGATAAATTAAACATCGTTTTGGGTCAAATTGACCCTCTCCACGGTTCTAGTGTTAAACGGCCAGTGCTACATCTCCGAGGTGTTGGAGCCAGTTGTCCTTCCTTACCTTCAGGGCTTGCCCACAGCCATATTTCAACAGGATAATGTGCGACCACACGTGGCACGCATTGTCCAACGGTTCTTCGTCAATCACCAGATTGAATTGCTTCCCTGGCCGCCTCGCTCTCCGGATCTTTCGCCGATAGAAAACATGTGGTCCATGGTTGCTATACGATTGACCCAGATTCCATCCCCAGCTGCCACAGCAGATCAACTTTGGCAACGTGCGGAAGCTGTTTGGTCTGCTGTAACCCAAGAACTCATCCAAATTCTCTTTGAATCAATGCCGAGGCGTGTGGCAGCGGTGATCTCCAACAATGGCGGCTACTCTGGCTACTGATTTTGGCAAGAACCACACTTCACAGAAGTCTATAAATTTAATCATTTGATACTTGGTCAACCTGTTATCTACAAAATAAATTTTGTTGTGATATCTTTTGTCTTTCTTGGTGTTGCAATTTGTGTGGCCAGCAGTGTATTTTTGCTACAGGGATAGAACTTTTAAAGCATTTTTGTTTATTCTCTAAAATAATGTTTGTAAACTAATTATGCTATCATAACATTTTTTAGATAGTTATCAGCAGATTCACAAGAAACCTGTGGGAAATTAACACGTGATCAAAACATTTTCATTTCCCCAATAAATAATATTTTAATATTTTATTTTATGAATGGATTAATATGAGAATGGATGAATGGATTGATATGATACAATCAATCCCTATCATGATAGATTGTTTCTTTTATTTTAATAATCTAATTATATATCACGCGTAATCAACATTTCTTCAATTCCACAATAAAATAAAAAGGATGTCTACATGTTTTGAACTACTTAACTGTTCATCATCTGGATGATGAGATACACCTAATATTGTTGCTATGATCATTAGCATTTGTAAATCACACAAAATGCACCTCGCCCTGAGGATGGACGATTGAGTAGTTCGAAACATGTAGCTATCCTTTTTAATTTATCGGGAATTGAAGAAATGCTGATAACGTGTAGCTTATAATCAGATTAGTAAAATAAAAGAAACATTCAATCATCATAGTAATTGATTGTTTCATGTCAATCCATTCATCCATTATCATATCAATCCATTCATAAAACGAAATATTAATATTAAGCCGTCTAAAACTGATCTTAATTTGTTTATGCCATCTAAAATTTTTGATTTATTTAAATTTTAATAAATTGCGAAATTTTGATATTAACCAACAGAAGATGTATTGACTTTTAAATTGAATTCGTGCATTGTAATAGGTTCTATGACATATCAATACATTTTGCAAAATCCATAATTTTATTACAAGGTAAGATATATATTTCATTCTTTCTTTTTTTTAAATCTGAAACTATATATTGATGCTTTACTAAGCTATGATAGTTAGGAATTTTTCTTGTCGTCCGAATATATAACTAATATGATTAATTACATTTGATATGTAAAATAAAATATTTTAAAAAGTAATTTTAAAGAAATTTTTTTTAAAAATTATAAATCGTAAGAAAGATATTTTTGTCTTCTGTTGGAGAAGTTAGTAACTGATAGTAATAAAGTTTAAACATTGGACATTCTAAACTTAATTCTTATTCTTTCAAAAATGTTTGTTTCGAAAATCTGTTTTTAACAGCTAGCATAAAATGATCTTAAATTGTATAAATTCAATATTTTTCAGTGTATATAAACTTCTATAAATTTCAAATAGATTGGGAAGAACACAAGTTTAACATTCTCTTTCCACTGTAAAGAAGAACTGGAGTTAATTGATTATGATAATTCGCAAATCGAAAACATTTTTATTTTTTCGAAAATTTAAAATGTTTTCGATTTTATATGGAGCACCAAAGCAATTTGGAGCACCTAATGGAAATCGAAATTTGATATGCTTGCCCGAATTTCGATTACACCTATTCCTAATTTCATTGCACCAATGCCCATACCAACGCCTAAATTTAGTTTTAGACAACTGGTCTGGTTGTTGCAATGAACAATGCACAAATGCTTCCTTACGACAATTACACCAAAGCCCCTAGGCCTGATGATGAACTAGTATTAACTATTTCGGAACATGTAGCTGACCCTTTTTTCCAATTTACCGGGGTACTGAAAAAGCGCTATTATGTATTTATTATTCCAAAGATTTCTGTAAGTCATACTTAGTATTTCTTAGATTATTACTGTTACATAATTTTCATATATAACATGCTTGTTTTTCTAGAAAACGGACATTTCAAAAGTCTAATTAAATATATTTTTTTAATTTATCTTTCATTTTTACCATTGCATTATTTATTGTATAGTAGCAAGGATATGCCTGTTTGCCATGGTATTTCTTCAGGCTATTCAGGAAAGAACATCAAATCAACCCACTGAACTCTTTTTATTAATTGACTCTCACTCCTTTAGTGGAAGTTTTGTTGCATAATGAACGGCAAGTGACTTCCAAAAAATGCATATAAATCTGACTGTTGATAGTTTCACAGCAGACTCGCATATTTCCATGTTGTTCTTTGTTTTCTGTCTCGTAATTGTGCACTAATGTACGTTACGTTCTTTTTCTGCAGCCCTCGCTTTCCTCATTTCAATACCGTAAAGCTTTAGTTTTATAGGAGACGATTAATAAAAGTAGAAACTGTCATAATAAAAGGCTTGTGGTGACGTGTGTGGTAGTCTTTGTCCAACTGGCGACTCTCAAAATTAAAGAGCTTGATAGTTTTACTCACAGTTCGGGGCGACAAGCTGAATACGTAACTAATTTCAGGCATGAATCTCATGTCGCCATTTTGCACCTGTTAGATGCCCAACCTGGCTACGAGATCAAAAAGACCCCTGTGCTGGCGTAACGCGCGTTCGTCGGATAAGGCAGAAGAACGTAGCGTGGCAGAGAAGATTGACCGAGGGCCGCTATAGAAAGAAAGAAGTGAGACGGGGACCTTCCATAGATCAAGTGCGGACCTTTCTGTTTGTGGTTCTGTCACCGATCGTGGGAGTCAAGACGTCCAGAGAGAAGACAGAAAGGAGGCAGAAACTTCCCTAATGGATAGGCGCGAAGCGATATATAAAAAGATCATTCACTGAAGCCTAGAGTAGACGCTCAGAGAGAGACTAGACAAGAAATGAAGGCTGAGGTTAAATCTTGAGGCTATGGAACAGGGGTCATACGAATATTCTGGCGTGTGTTGTTCATTTTCGCACTTTCGTAAATATTCAACCTGTATTAATATGTTCGTCGTTCTAATAAAGAATTTTAACATTATTGCATATGTCTTGAGTGAACGTCAGTGTTCACTCAGGCATCGAAATATTAGCTGTGGCCCATGACAACACAGGTTGTTAAATTTTACAATTGCTTCGTTTGAATAGATAGTGGGTTCTTGAACGATCACTGTTAGTTAGTGCAGGGTGTTGAGATTTTAATTTGCTAATATATGAAATTCACAAGAATAACAGAAAGTTATTTGGGTTTTAATATAAATAGACACGAAATCCTAAGATATGTAGGAGCATACTCATGCTGACATTTTATTACCTTCTACCAGCTTTGAACATTAAGAAAGAAACCAGAATCAAGTAATATTTATATGCTTCTGTAAGCACACACGTATGACAATAGTTGAATCAAATGACAATATATGGAATTTCTTCGTTGGAACCCATAAATATTTCAATGTCCTGTATGAAATGATTGCACTTTTCATAAGGCAGGGCAATATCAGTTACCGAGTCTGGCTTTTGAAAAAAAAAGTCCATCTTCCAATTTTGTTTTTTTTCATTTTAATGCTATTTTTACTCTTATAATAAAGTTACCATTCCAGGATCGGATAGTACCATATTTTTAACCAATGACCACGGTCAGTACGAAATTTACTAGGATATGACTTCGATGACTTGGACCCTTACTGAAGTATGCAAAAATCAACTTACCATATATGAAAGAAAAATTCTTAGATTTATCTTTAGGGGGTAAACATTGATGGTTTCTGGCGCAAAAGGTATAGTACTGAGATATTTAGAATATACAAAGATATCGACATGGCAAAAATATATCAAAATCATTTGCAAAGTTTGCCGGACACATATACCGAATGAATTCCTCCACAATAACCAATAAAATGTTCAGTCACAAGCCATAAAACAGTAGATAAAGACCAAGACTTACATGGTGTGACTTTGCAGACAATGATTTTGAAGTCATTCGTATAACCAACTGGAAAACCTTGGCCCGACAGAGATTTGAAATGGAAAAATATTCTAAGGAAGACCTTGACCCACAATAGGTTGCTGTGCAAACTTTGATGATGATACTGGATAATTTTCAAAAGTCTGAATGCAGGTTATTCATGAGTATATGAGTCATTTTAAAGAAAGTATGTCTCGTTGATATTGATTCTATTGCACACATCAACGAATAAAAGACCAATATTTCTTATTTACGGTCTTCATTTTAATAATACGTAAAATTTTGTAAATTTAATAATATATGTTTTGTCTACGTTTAAATGAAACGTGTCTCTATAATAATAAAAATAATGGAAATATTTCAACAAATATTAAATCAGTGACTAATCTATTAGTTTTAATATAAAACCATGAAAATATCATAAGTTTCAGTGAATCCATTTTTTTTAAATTTAATTTTCTCCACGTACTTAATTTCGTATTGGATATTTTGCATAAGTCTGCATGCATAACATGAGTGCCATGATTAACTGAGTAACCTACATGAGAAACTGAGTTATTTTTAAGGAAAGCCAGTCATAGTTGATTTTATTCCTTACACTAACCAATATAAGACCAATATTGCATGTTTTCGGTCTTCATTTTAATAACACATGAAATTACATCAATTTAATAACATCTGTTTAGTTTATGTTGGAAGAGGATAAGACACTGTCATATTCATAAAGAATGACAATATTTACAAAAATATTTGAACATTGAATATCAGTTTTAATAATGACCATGAAATTATCATAAGTTTCAGTGAATACATTAATATTTCCTTCAATTTTCTCCACATACTTAATTTTATACTGGATATTTTACAAAAGCCTACTCGCAGATTATGAGTAATGCAGTTATTTTTAATATAAGTCAGTCTCAGTTTATTCCATTCCTTACATAAACCAATATAAGACCAATATTGCATGCTTTCGTTCTTCATTTTAATTACACACGAAATTACATGAATTTTATAACATCTGTTTAGTGTATGTTGGAAATAGATAAGACGGTGTCATATTTATAAATAATGACAATATTTCCAAAAATATTGAAACATTGACTATCGGTTTTAATAATGACCATGAAATTATCATAAGTTTCATTAAAGTCAGTTTTATTCCTTACATAAACCATTATAAGACCAATATTGCATGCTTTCGAACTTCATTTTAATAACACATGAAATTTCAGGAATTTAATATCATCTGTTTAGTTATGTAACATTTGTTTCGTGTATGGTGGAAATGGAGAAGACGCTATCATATTTATAAATAATGACGACATTTCCAAAAATATTAAAACATGGACTATCAATTTTAATAATGACTACGAAATTGTCTTAAGTTTCAGTGAAGTTCATTTTATTCCTGACATTAACCACTATAAGACCAATATTGTATGCTTTCGTTCTTCATTTCAATAACACATGAAATTGCATGAATTTAATATCATATGTTTAGTGTATGGTGGAAATAGATAAGACGCTGCCAAATTTATAAATAATGACAATATTTCCAAATATATTGAAAGATTGACTATCAGTTTTAATAATGACCATAAAATTATCATAAGTTTGAATGAAGTCAATTTTATTCCTTACATAAACCGTTATGAGACCAATATTGCATGCTTTCGTTCTTCATTTTAATAACATATGAAATTTCAGGAATTTAATAACATTTGTTTCGTGTATGGTGGAAATGGATAAGACGCTGTCATATTTATAAATAATGACGACATTTCCAAAAATATTAAAACATGGACTATCAATTTTAATAATGACCAAGAAATTGTCTTAAGTTTCAGTGAAGTTCATTTTATTCCTGACATTAACTACTATAAGACCAATATTGCATGCTTTCGTTCTTCATTTCAATAACACATGAAATTGCATGAATTTAATATCATCTGTTTAGTGTATGGTGGAAATAGATAAGACGCTGTCATATTTATAAATAATGACAACATTTCCAAAAATATTGAAACATTAACTATCAGTTTTAATAATGACCATGAAATAGTCTTATGTTTCAGTGAAGTTCATTTTATTCCTTACATTAACCACTATAAGACCAATATTGTATGCTTTTGTTCTTCATTTTAATAACACATGAAATTGCATGAATTTAATAACATCTGTTTAGTGTATGGTGGAAATAGATAAGACGCTGTCATATTTATAAATAATGACGACATTTCCAAAAATATTCAAACATTGACTATCAGTTTTAATAATGATCATGAAATTATCATAAGTTTCAATGAAATCCATTTATATTTCATTTAATTTTCTCCACGTACTTAAAAAAAGGAATAAGTGCAAGAAAAAATTGCTCTTATGGTCAGGTTTTAAATAGGTTCTCCACGCCTGGATTTAAAACGTATTTAGGTAATCCCAAACACTAAATCAAGATCTGTGAGATAAATGATGTTTATTAACGGTCTCGTGTTTCTGATTTTTTCCTCCTTTAAATAGCTTATAATCTTAAGTGTGGATTGATTGCCTTTTTTACGGTGATATTCTTCAGCATAAAAATATAATTTGAATTTTTAAGCGTTTTAGTTTCTTTCAGAGCACTCATATTTTCTCCCGCGATTGACGCCATAGAAAATAACCATACATTTAATTACCAGAACTATTAATCAAAAATTATTAAGCGATATCCATTAGGACCAGAAATTAAACATTCGATATTTCAAATGCAGTTACAGTTTATGAAATAAATTAATTATTATTGATTTTTACTCGTGGAACTGTAGGTAATTTATTTGATAAATTTGATATAAGATGTACTTTTCAAGTAAGATTTTATTACGGGACGAATCTTAAACTTTTCTGTAGTCTACTACAATAAAAATTAGATGAACTCGGAAACAATGCGACGAACTTAAATCAATTTATTGTGGCGTTTCGTTAGACGGAATTTATGAATAGTATTTTGAAATAACAGCGATACAAGTTTAGTTCTTTTAAAGACTTTGACAGATCACAAATGATACCTACAGTCACTTAGGACTACAGTGAAGTTCAACAAAGGGCTTCTGTTTTGACACGATACACACAGATACAATAACAGGTCTACAGTTTACACTGAGAAGCCAAGCTTTAACTAAAAAATGAATAAATCAACTGTTTGAAAACGAGCTCGGCATGCTCGGATACCCTTGCCGACAATCTCGATTGTTCTAGAAGTCAAAAATTCCTGAACTCGGTAACCACGCCACCTATCTGATTGGTTATCGAAATAACCTTAAAGTCACCAAATATCACCAAATATGTCACCAAGCTCGCCAAAATTTTCTAAAATTTCGCCAAAGCGTCACATATTGTAATCTAAAGTTTCATGACTGTAAATATTTTTTTTAACAAAATAAACATTAGTTAAAGATAAATAAAGCATATCTTATTGGTTATGGAAATAAGCCTAAAGTCACCAAATAATGCCATATTTGTCACCAAGTTCGTCAAAATTTTATAAAATTTAGCCAAAAGGAGACATTTTGTAATCTAAAGCTTAAGGACAGTAAATAAATGTTTTTTTAACAAAATAAACATTAGTTAAAGATAAAGAAAGTTATCTTATTGGTTACAGAAATAACCCAAAACTCACCAAATATAGCCAAATTTGTCACCAAGCTTGTTGAAATTTTCGAAAATTTTGCCAAATGGTCATATATTGTAATCCAAAACTTAATGACTTTAAATAAATGGTTTTTAACAAAATAAACATTAGCTAAAGATAAAGAAAGATTATTTATAAAGGTTTAGAAATATTTATAACAATAATTATAACCCCAAATAATACGATAACTGCTACATCAAATATTCTTCAATAAATGTTCAAGTGGCAAGATTCAATGTCACAGAGCAAAATTAGATAAGAAAAAATCTAATTTTGCTCTGTGACATTGAATCTTGCCACTTATCTTAAATTCATATAGAAGCTATAACAATCAAGAAGTAGCAAAATTAAAGAGAGCCAGGTCAACAATAATGAATACAAATAATGCGTAAAATAATATCGCTCATATATTCAGCCATAAACTATGGTGTTACCAACAGACATGCTAAACTTTACCAATAAATTCTCTATTCTTACTTATGAATTTTTGAAAACTCATTAAAGTTCTCTAACGATTATCAATATATCTTGCAAAGTGTATTTATTTTACCCAAATTCAGGGGAGCTACAATTGTCCCCTTCCTTTACACTGGAAATAATATGCTACAAACAAAAAATATTACTTTTCGCACAGCATTCCTTTCGCTCTCTTAAATTCAGTGATTATGTTATTTGAAAAATCCCATTAATAAAGGCTGTTCATTATTTTCTAATAGCTGTTTGCATTTAAAAATGTATCATTATTATTATTTTATTTCTTGATTTCAAAGCTTTATGTTCATTATATTTGATCTCTGGATCCGGGCTGCTATGAAGTAGGCATTTTAAACTAAACTCCTAACTGTAAATGAAATGGTATAAATGAACAAAGTTATTACTGATTACTCAAAATAATCATTCCGGGGAATGCCGAATGTGTACATTACGGAAGAAAGCGCTAGAGAAAACTTTGAATCTATTTGAATATTCTCATCGACAAAATGCTTTTGAATGAAGCAAGTATGAAGCAAGTTGTGAATGAAGCAGTGCTTATTTTTAGTAAGACTGTACTACACAATTGAGCAGAGGCACAGTAAGATAAGATTCGAAAAACAGGATTTGTGTTTACTGATGAATGTAATTGCAATATGTCAGTTATTTGCATTAATTTTTAGTAGATGCCTGATAAATATTGTTCCGTTTACCTGGGTTCGATAGGATTGAATAAAATCTCTTCAGAAAGTTTACACAAAATAAAATTTATTATTCTGCAAATTCTTTAGGCGCATACACAATTTCAAACAGAAAACACGTAACAACAGTGTTCTATACAGCAGAAAACTCTAAAAATGCAAGGCAGGATAACAGAGCCTTCAATACTGTGAGATTTATAGATTTAGTGGACTGTAAATGATTTTAAAAGATTTATTTTGACTTAAAACAAAATATTTACAATACTTGCACATTTAAAAGAATATACTTGCGATTAATAGAATACAATTGAATATAAGGGATGAGTCAACGCTGGGAAAATGAAAAACCCAACTAGCATAAAGAATTGAATTATGAATTGACTTACATAAAGTCTTCAATACGATACAAGCCTAACGGCCTTTCAATACATTCAGTTCTCAGCAGAAAAGAACACTGAGTTCCAATGCCAATGTCAGGTATATTTATAGACTTCCAAAGCGCCCCCTATCGGCCAGCCAGCTTGAAATAACTGGAACATTCCAGAATGGCCTAGAAAGTTGGAGACCTTTGGTGCAATATCGCTAAATTTGGCGACCAAAATAAATCACCAAATCCATCGCCAATTTGGCAATAACTCTCATTTGGCGAGATTACCATACACTCGTAAAATTCGTAACAATATATATGTAATTTGTTAATTATATTCAAAGTTCGTCAGGTTTCTCGAGAAACTGCACCAAATATAGGAATAACTAATCGGAACTGCAACATCACAGTAAACAAAATAACACCGTAAAATATTTTAAGGGGATTTTACTCAAGTAATTTTATTTTTATAACAGCAGCACCATGGGTATTATTTAAGTCATTTATTTGAGCTTAAAAGACTTATAGTCCGCGATAAGAGTTTTTAACTGGCTATAAACCTTTATAAGATGTTCACACCGTCGTGGTTTATAGATAAACCTGTTGAAGTTCGAGGAAAAGCAGAAACCAAGAACTTAGTACTTGTCATTCTGTCCACTGAATTCAACGCAAGCAGATTAACACTTTGTAATGCAGTTCCACTTGTGTGCCACTATATTAGAACAATGTGGTGCAAAAACTGGTTTTGGGTGCCAGTTGATGGCCGAAGGGCTAGGGACACTGGCATTTGGCTCAGATCCTGTGGGTTCAAATCCCATTGTTGGCATGGATGTTTGTAGCCGTTCGGAATCGGCTTTAAACTGTAGGTCCCGGTCTAATTCGCCATTGTACAGAAAAAAATGGTTAATATGAAGAACATGATACGGTCGCCAACCTGTAGCGATATGGCGCCAATGTGACATTACAAATCGAAGAACAATATAGTGTAAATTAACACTGATCTTTCTGGCAAACCCACAAAACAAACCAAATATTTTGCGCAAAAAAACGGCTTGGCGAGAAACCGTATCATGTTCTTCATATTTACCAAAAAATTGACGTAGAGCTCGAAACCAAACCAACTGGTTTTGGGGGTTCCCAATCTTCCCTTTTTTGTCTGTAACTTCAACTGATTTTTATCCAAAATGCCTGGTTGGCTTTCTTCCACACCGCTTCTTTGCTTAAATTAAACAGCAATTGCATTATTGATGGAACAATACAATACTTACATTATTGCTTGAACAAAACAATAATTATATTATTGCTTGAACAAAACAATAATTATATTATTGCTTGAACAAAACAATAATTATATTATTGCTTGAACAAAACAATAATTATATTATTTCTTGAACAATACAATACTTACATTGCTGCTTGAATGATAAATAGTTATATTATTGTTTGAACAATAAAGTAGTTACAGTTTATATCGTAATTAAATTAACATGAACTTGTCCATATTTGTTGCGTTTATGCAGTAAACGACAAATTGATGTCACATTTAACAACTTTTTCTGTATATAAAGATTTTTCATTAATGTTTTAAATTTTTAAGTTCAAAATATTATATTTGATTGCAGTTTTTGTGGCAATTGTGTATCAAAAGAGCGTGTTTATATTCAAGGTCAAACTATTCATACATTATCTTTTTTATGGCATTGTTAGCAAATATGCTGATAAATCAACAACTGTTGAGGCTTTGCTTTGTTCACATACATGATTTCAATGAACTCAGTTTTATCATGTTTTGTATTCTAAATATAATCTCTAAATTTTTCACTTAGTTGCTTAGTTTAAAACAAATATTGAAGACTAATGCCATATGATCTCAATGCATATAAGCAAAAAAATTGTGCCTCAGTCCTTTAGCTAAGACACATGTTGGATATAATATCATTTGTTTTCAATACGTTCTCCCTATGAAAAACGCGTGTAACACTTTAACAAAAAATTTCTGTGTTAAAACTTTGCATCTGCTAATTAACAAGCATTGTTATAGAAATATACAGTTGCGGTACCTCGATGAAACTTCAAGTGCACGTATTCATTGGATTATAATAAGCTTTATTCTTTTGTCTAGAAATCTTGTATAAAAAAAATATGTTATTCCTCTATCTAAAGATGCTCAAACAGAAGAGATCTTTTATCGAAATTTATCAAGAAAGCTTCGTCTTCAGTTTTTTTAAAAATCAATTTTTTTATTAAATTCTACAAAGGAAGGAAATTTTATATGCATCTTGCACAAATAAAAAAACGGTTTATAGAGAAAAGAGATGATTAACTGAAATGTATTTTTAAAATACGACATTGAATGTAGCACTGATGAATTTTAGAAAAATTGAAGTAGCTATCTATCGAATTAATATTTTTAAAAGTTATATAATACCCCGAAAAATGCAAATTTTATATCATATTAAGATTAAAATTTACAATACTGATATAATATTGCTTTTTAGGTTTTAAATATTTCACGTACACTTGCTGCCGTTTAATATATATTCACAATTTTATTATGAATAAAACAGTTTAAAGAATTCCATTTTTATTGATTTTTTAAAAATTATTTTGAAACTAAATAAAAAAAAAAAACGCCTACGTCTTCTCTATAAAATTTGTATCAGTAATAATATCTCCCTTTATTTATGAGGATGTGCATTTATTTCTAATCATAATTTCAATTCACTGTAATTTAATATTTATCTCATATTTATGAAACTTGTTTGTAAATGATATTAAAAAGGAAATAAGGATTTCGATTATTTTCTCACTAGTTGTTCTAGAATTCCAGTGAAACCTTCACGATTAAAATAACAAAGATAAAGAACATTGAGAATTATATAAATAGTTCATATTAATTCATTTATATACGGGATTTTAAGTATGTTATTTCGTTTCGTGTAGCTAGAAAAAGAATTATTGGGTTCAATCCATGATAAGAATGAGCACATATATTATTACTATTGCAAATTTCACAGTAAAAATACATGCATCTTTAATTTAGTTTTCAAACAATAGCTGGATCATTTTGCACCAAAAAACTTATTTTGCAAAATTGTAATATGATATATAAGATTAATTTAGCATAATAATATATGTAAAAATGAAGAAGCTGTAAACATATTAAATTCCCATGAAAAATTTTCTTAGCTTACATTTTAAAACTGATATCTCTCTATTCTAAAAAAAAGTAACTCCCGCTGCCGCAGTCAAAAACTTATCACGCTATCTCCTCCGAAACCGCTGGAGGTATGGGGTCGAGAGTGATACCAATGGATGCAGAAAAATGGGGGGACCAAAGTAAGACATGTCTCATCTTCGTGGGACTTTAAGTTTTTTATTTTAATTTTGTTTTGCGGGAAAATTTTGACTTTTATATCTTCAGATTACGATAACTCGCCAAAAATTGATCGTAGAATTTTGATCTTTTTAGTCTAAGACTACAGACATTTCTCTTTCAAACTAGATCTCATTTCTTTAAAAATATTTTAAAACAGACTAATATTTTAATCAAAAAATGAAACACAGTTTTTTTTCAAGAAATATCGTCCCATATGTGGATGTAATATCGATGTTCCTCGAGTTTTTATCTTACAAAGAAAATATTTACATCATCTGGAAGCTGGAAGCTTTCTTATTCATATAAACCTCATTTCAAGTCTCTATCTAAAATCCCGATTTTTAATTGAATTTTAAATTTTATAATTCAACAGTGATGAAAAACCCTTCGAATAAGGGTGACAAGAGTAAATGGATGGAAGCTGTTACATAGTCCGAAAATCCCCTCTATGTATCTCGCTATTAGCCCTCACAGAGGAAAGCTGTAAAAATAATTTAAAACGATCTTTGTTGCCATTTTCATTTTAGAAGTTCATTTGTTCAGTTTATTATTTTTTTCCAGAAGGGAAATGTATCTTTATCAAAATAAATACTTCATGCGCGAGCGTTATTTTTATACTGAATTCTTGAATTTTTTTTTACTCTAAAGAGAAGCAGAGAGTGGCAACAAAGGTTAAAATTTCAAACATTGTTTTACTGTTCTTGAAAGTTTATGACTTCAAAAAGCGTTTGAAATTTATATTAGATTTATAATACATACCTTTATATTATTTAATTTATTTATTGATCTATATATTACTAATTAATTAATTTACTACAGCTTACTTTACTACAGTTTAACAAAGGTTAAAACTCTCAAACACTGTTTTGCTGTTCTTGAAAGAGCTGAAAGTTTTCTTATTCATATAAACCTCATTTCAAGTCTCTATCTTAAAATTTCGATTTTTAATTGAATTTTAAAGCTGATAATTCAACAGTGATGAAAAGCCCTTCGCATAATGGTGACAACAGTAAATGGATGGAAGCTGCTACATTGCCCGAGAATCACCCCTATGTATCTTGCTACTAGGCCTAACAGAAGGGCGAGCGTAGCGAGCATAGGGGCGAAGCCCCTAGTCAAGTAAAATGGAAATACTGAATTACAAATTCTAATAAAGGAGCAACGAAAAAAGAATTGTATTCTGACTAAAAGAAATACTCAACTATTTAGGTTTCTGAATAAATTTCGAAATAAAAAAAATCAAATGTATTTATATCGTTTATATTTAAATTTATAGGTTGTAATATACCAATAAAATAAAAGGGCTTGAAGAGGAAAAACATATGAGCATTTTGATTGTGTCTACATCTAATCTTTGATGCCTGATGGCTTAGTGGTTAAAAGCTTTAAGCTGCCACACCATAGGTCCACGGATCGACCCTGCGACTCGACAAGGTCGACTCAGCCTTTCATCCTTTTAGTGGGTCGATAAAATGAGGACCAAGTATGCTTGGGAACTATCTCTGGGGGTCTCGTGGCAAGCTGACCACCTGCCCGAGATATATGCTGTATGGCACCCCAAACCCAAAGTTAAGAAAGCGGAGATGGGCACCACAAGCCGTGGTCCACAATGGACTGTTGCGCCATTCGGTAGTTACAACTAATCTTTAACAGAGTAACTGAATGAAACCTCATTCAGCATGTGCGGACGGGATTAATTGAAAGATACTTAATAATTGTATGCTCTAGACCAGTGATTCCCAAACTTTTTAAACTTGTGTACCCCTTGAGAACTTTGTAGGGTTGTGGCGTACCACTGGTTTTGTTTTAACTGCTTGAGGTGGCCAAATAAATTCTGTACACATATGACTATCTTTACAAAGCATATTTAAGTATAAATAAAACTAAAATACAGAAATTAAATCCATAAAACTAAAATACAAAAATTAAATCCATAAAACTAGAAAAATCCGTTTATACATACATTGTACTTATTACTCAACCCTTATGTGTACCACTTCAAATTCTGTCACGTACCACCAGTGGTACGGGTACCACCAGTTGGGAATCAGCGCTCTAGATAATTTTGATTGTGTATGCCAATGGTTCTCAACCGGTGATAAGGGGTACTGTAAGGGGGTAATCTGTAAGGGGTGCGCGGTCGACTACCAAAAAGTATACAAAATTATATTGATACATGCTAGAATTTAATTGTGACAAAAGTCTGAGTTATAATTTAAAACTGAAAACTATTAGTAAAGCAACAAGCAAGCACGCCGCTCGTCACTACTGTATTTATGGCTGGAGTAAATTGGAACAGTAGTGTGCAGGCATGCAACACAGAGTCACAGACAGGGAGAGCAGCGCAAAGACGAGACACCACCACCGCGCTTTCGTCCACCGTGCATTCATTTCCCTCTTTCGTCATTCTGTCTGTGTCTGTTTAGTCATTATTAACTGCTCAGTCTCAATATCTTTACAGGTTCCAATCTAACTTTGTGCGTCGACATATTACAGTAGTAATAGTTAAAGGTCGTATGCTTTGAAAAATGTTTATATATTTAACGACTATCTGAAAACCCGCGCTTCGCTACGGAGTACATTCAAATTAAATACAACGGTCAATGTATGCAATTAATGCCAAAATATATATATATATATATATATATATATATATATATATCTAATATATAAAAATGAATGTTTGTATCTCTGTAATTGTATAGAAATCCACAGTTTAGGAGCAACGATCGTGAAATTTTACATACAGGCGTCTTTAAAAACAGCCGAGGGTCTGAAGAACTTCAAAAATCGAAATTAATTACCGTTGATTTTTAATTAATAAAAAACCAAAAATTTTGAAACTAAATGTAAGATGTTACACTTTGTGGAATCACCCCTCTGAATATGGCGTCCACGTTAGGGTTAGCTGAAGCGAACAGCGAGCGAAAAGATAAAAATAAATAAAATCAAAAAGTTTCAAGTTACATATTAAGCCAGAATAATAAATGAAAATAATAATCTTTCAAGTCAGATTTTATACTCTAAAATAAATCGGATCCAACGGCATATTGACACTATCACACGCGATGGAAAATTCGAATCAACCACGCTAAGTGTCACAAGATCATTTTTAATCGCTACTCCAACCCCCCTCGCTTATGTCTTTGTGTCTATTGAAGAGTTAAAGACTAAGCTTCTATCCTGCTAACTTATTTCTAACTTAAAAGTCCTCTTACTCCATAAATACATGTATATTCACCAACCCATAGCAACTTTCCAGTAATTTTAGTACAAATATTCTCCTATTTACACAATACATCAGCATGTTATTGTGGCGCATTCGGTAAGAGCGTTCATTTACTACACTACACGAAGCGGGTTCGAATACGGATCGTGCAGATTTTGCTAAACCTGTATTTTCAGCTTTTATTTTATTATTTTTTAAATTATTATTATTATTATTTTTATTTATTATTTTTTAAAATTATTATTTTTATTTTATTTTATTTTTTATATTATTAATGTGTATAACATTTCGTATACTTTTTTTTCCATGTTATTTATACTGTGTTTATTTTTTTAATGGATTTTGGTAGGTTTATTATAAATTTATGTATTTTATGTTTTACTTTTCAGGAATTTTTGCTCCAATGATAAAGGCTAAATCTTTTCTATGTTATTTATACTGTATTTAGTTTTTAAATTGATTTTGGTTAACAAACATTCGACAATTTGACATTTTTACTTTTCAGCTTTACTTTCCTAAAGACAATTTGACATTTTTCCTTTTCAGCTTTTAGTGGTTTATTATAAATGTATATATTTTATGCTTTACTTTTCAGGGTTTTTTTGCTCCAATGATGAAACGCTAAATCTAGCTGAATTCTGAAGATATTATTGTAAATTTATGGTTTTTTATGTTGGGTTTTCTTTTTATTCATGTGTATAACATTTCACATGCTTTTTATTCTATGATATTTATACTGTGTTTAGTTTTTAAATTGATTTTGGTTAACAAACATTCTTAAAATCCTGGGCAACGCCGGATAAATTATCACCTGTGTAGGTTGATAATTTATAAATTTTAAAACTGTTACCACATGTATATTTACAGATCCACAAGAACTTTCCAATATTTTTAATTAATAAATAACCAACAACTCTCGATTCACAAGCGTACAGTAGATGGCGCCACTATTTTAATTTTTTTTGTGTCTATTTCGTTGTTATGTGACGATAAATTTATTTAAAGTACCAGATAAAGAAATCACATGATCAGCGTTTAATAAATTAAATTGTAAAAAATAATCTTTAAAAATTCACCAAAAATTAGAAAATGGAGGTAAAGATGCGAAAAGAATTTCATTTTAAAGGAATTTTTATGATCTTTTTCGTGATATAAATTTTACAACCCTCAAATTATTATTTTAAATGCAAACTTGAAAAAAGTTACAAAAACAGATTAAAAATTTAATTTAAAAAATCTAAGAAGAATTTTTCAAAAATCTTTCTTAGTGCACCCCTACACTATTAGAAGAATCGCCATGCAAAATTTCAGCCCTTTAGGTCCAGCGGTTTGGTCTGTGCGTTGTATGTCAGTCAGTCAGTGAATGAATGAATGAATGAATGAGTCAGTTACGGAACTGTTTTATATATATAGATTTTTATTACTATCTCTATATCGTAACGTTAACTTCATGCGCACACATTATTTTTAACTGGCATTCAATTGGCTGTTAAAACTTTATATTTACATCCTATTTAAAAGAAGTAGGGTGTAAATTGTAGGGTGGAAAGTTGGTAAAATTAAAATTTTGTGCAATGTATTTTAATTTCTCTATTAAAAGTAGTTTTTTTCTAAAAATCAATTTATTTCGCTTGAAAAGCTAAATATTTTATGCACGCGGTTTATATTATTATTACTATCTTTATATCGTAACGTTAACTTCATGCGCGAGCATTATTTTCTTATGCTTTTTTTATTATTATCATCTTTATAATAGCTTTATTTTCATATGGTTTTAAGCAACTATCGTTTTTATTCATATTATGTTGTTTTTTTATTAATTAAAAATTAAGGGTAATTAATTTCGATCCCGGAAGTTCTTATCTTTATTTTCATATGCTTTTTCATTTACGAATTATTCAAATGTTGGTTAAAAAACTTTTGCGTAATTTATATATTTGTGTGTGTTTAATTATTGAAATTAATAAATTTATATTTCTGAAGAGGATGTTTCAGATTTTAGTGGTACTATGATGAAAGGCTGAATATACCAAAATTCTGAGGAGTTTATTATGGAGAGAAAAGGAATTTAATATGTAGAGGATGTTTATAGGAGTTAAATGTGGAGAGGAGTTGAATGGTTTGCAGCCCTCAATCAAACACTTCATTTATTTAAGAGGCAACGCTGCAGTCATATCATTGTTCTATTGGAAATTTCTGCTGAACCTGTAATTGCAGCTTTTTTTTACCCCAATGATGAAAGGCTAATTCTAGCTGAATTCTGGGGAGTTTATTATAAATTTATATATATATAGATTTCACAAGGTTTTTTTTCTATGTTATTTATACTGTGCTTAGTTTTACATTAATTTTGGTTAACAAACATTAGAGAATTTGACATTTTTACTTTTCAGATTTTAGTATTAAAATGATGAAAGGCTGAAATTCTGAGACGTGTATAACATTTCACATATATTTTTTATGTTATTTATACTGTGTGAATTTTTAAATTGATTTTGGTTAACAACAAACATTCTTAAAATCCCGGGCATCGTCGAGTACTTCAGCTAGTTTATAATATATGCGACGATCAATGTATACAATTGATGTAATATATATATATATATATATATATATATATATATATATATATATATATATATATATATATATATATATATATATATATATTTATAAAAAAATCGTAAGGGATATTTTTTTTTTGATAATATCCAATCGTCTGCTGCATTAGAAAGAAAAAGAATATTTTTTTGTCTATTTAGTTGTTATGCACGTGACGATCAATTTATTTAAAGTACCAGAAAAAGAAATCACGCGATCGGCATTTAATAAATTAAATTCTAAAAATGAATCTTTAAAAATTCACCAAATATAAGAAAATCGAGGTAAAGGTTCGAAAAACATTTCATTTTAAAGCAATTTTCAGTATCGTTCTCGTGATATAAATTTTATAATCCTCAAATAATTTTTTTTAAATGCAAACTTTAAAAAAGTTACCGAAACAGCTTAAAAATTTAATTTAAAAAAATCTAAGGAGAATTTTTGAAAAATCTTTCTTAGTGCACCCCTACACCATAAGAAGAATCGCCATGCAAAATGTTAGCCCTTTAGGTCCAGCGGTTTGGTCTGTGCGTTGTATGTCAGTGAGTCAGTTACGGAACTGTTATATATATATAGATAAATGTTTATATTTATTAATTTACGACGATAGATTAATGGCTTCTTTGTGCGTGGGCAGTTAAACTTTAACTAACATAACGCAATTTCATAAAACTTAAATGTTTTTGTTGGGGGTACGCATAGTTAATGATACAAAAAAAAGGGTACGGGGGTTGAAAAAGGTTGAGAACCCCTGGTGTGTGCAACAAAAGATGAATGGCGTAACTACTTGAAATTGAAACTACTATGTTTGCCTCACCCTAACTGAATAATTCTGGCTTAACAATTGCTTCCTTCGCAAACCTTCCATTTTGCGTGTAGCAGAAAATGAATGGTGATGATGAAGGGGGAAAAAATTACATACTCCAGGCTGAATGCTGATTTATTTTTCTCCTTTTTTATTATTAGTTTTCCTATAATCGAAACGGGGGAGAAACGATTTCTCACCTCAGGGGAAGGGCCCAGCCATGCATACCAATCTTCAGCATATTGAATACGCGACCCCGGCATCGAGTCCCATCGTTTGAGGAGCTTCTACGGTGGGGCCTTACTAATTAAAAACTAACATTTATGGGGGTCAGCGATACATAAAAAGACTTCAGGCACCCCGGGGGGGAGTGATGTCATCATAACGCCTGCTAATAGAATTATTTAAGATTATTTCATTTGATTTTCGTCTCTTCGTCTGAAGAACTTCCTCCGTGGTCGCATGGCGGAGACTCGCCGATTATAAACCAGAATTAAAAAGTTCAGAGATACTAGAGACACTGTAGACATCGTGCAGGAAGGGATGTCACCATGATACATAAGAAGATAAGTATTTAATTGCACTTATTTTTATTTCCTCGAAAGTTTGCTTTCATCTAGATTGAATGAACAAATTTTCCTTTCTATGATTTATAGAAAAAGTTCTCATATTATGGAGATTTTTTAGCATTTTAAAGCCAAAGCCCTTGGATGGATTTTAGAATATGGAGCTTGTTAATTTAGAGATTGATTTCGGCCAGTTTCCGTAGTCTAGAGATTGGGTCATAGTAGATTGGACATGTCTTTACGCGTCTAATACTAAAACATTTCCCTAAACATTTTAAACTTTTTATTTACAGTAGATATTTAGGTATCATTTCGAGGTTTTCAGTGGCAATGATACACAAACTTGCATAATTTTTTCCCGATATTACGTTGTATTTTTACGATAAAATGCTTTAATTTTTTTAAGTAGTTGTCTCCACAGATTGCCACTTTGGATCTCGAGCAATGGATTTTCAGAATTTATGTTACATTCTTCAGTTATGATATTATGCCAAGGTGAGTAGGTTCCGTTTTGAATAACGTACGTCACAAGGTTTTGAACGTAGGATTACGTTACTCCATAACGGTCCTCCGGAAAGCAAAATTTCAGATGTCCTGCGTCGTGAGTTATGATTTTGGCAGTGCACCAAACCGCCAGTCTGTATCGCTTGGGCAAGCAGTAAACAGTTAAACAGAAAACTGCCAAAATGCCTCAAATTTTTGACACACACACACACACACATATATATATATGTGTGTGTATTACTATTCTTTTCAACGGTCGGGCGCCACTGTAACTACAGGAAAATGTTCTACATATTTCATAATGTTGAAGTACTGTAATTGTTTATTTTACTTTAGTTTGGTTTGGAGTGCTAGAACCGCCCTTTGAATCGTGTGAGTTACAAGTGCCATTATAAACGTCTGGACTCGAAATCTGTTCTCAAAATACAATGCTGCAGTCTTCCGTCTTTATCAGTTTTAGGAGGAAAAATACTTCAAACAATGGGAAATGCATTAAAAATCTGTCACATAAAAAAAAATCTCATTCTCTGCCAAATTTAAGAATTCTGAATTTCAGAATTTCAGTTTATTTGTTCTATTTTGAAATGTATGAAATTTCTTACTTCATATTTGCAAAAGCACGCAAAATTAAATGAAACTCTGTGGGAGACGTTTATCAGGCTTACTTTACATAATTTTTTTTCTAATTTTGTATACATAAAACACCACATATTGGAAGTTTGAATTGTTCCGAAATAATGCTTTTCAATTCTTTGATTCCTGGCATGTATCTTCCACAATATCAGATGAATCTTTTAATCACAAGGGGTTTCTTATGTTGATTTCAGGTGCACAGAAACAACGGATATATTTGCTTAGATTCGAAAAATCTTTTGCTTTTACGGGGCTGTGGAATATAAAACTTTTAATAATAATTCTCTATAACGCCTATATTAATTTTTTTATAAAAATGCCTTATACTGTGTATATATTTTAGGTTAAAAGAACTCAAACCTCATGTTTCTGGGGTGATAGCATTGCCAGATTCAATAATTTTATGCTAGGTTGTCAAAGTGTACCCATCTGCTCTTCTACCGTGGGACGATACGTAGTGTATATATTTCAGAATAAAATAACGAAAACCGAACCACATGTTTTTGCGATGCTAACACTGGCATATTCAACAGTTTTACGTTGTCCTATCTATGCGTACCCTGCTGTAGACTGTTCTGAAAGTCTATTTATCGCAAAATGGTACATACTATAGATCTGTTAGGACATAAGAACGCAAACTGCATGTTTCTTCGTTTGGATCATTGCCAGATTCAACAATTTCATGTAGAGCTCTCTTATCTTACACGGCTGTATACTGTTCTAAAAGTATATCAAACAAGAGAGGATTTTTTTTTTTTTTTTGGGGGGGGGGGTCAAGAAAAACTGGTTTAGCAGATATAAAAAAAATAAACGTGCTATAAATTTAGAATAAAAAACAAATTTCAATTAAAAATGCTTATGTTTACAGCAATATTTACATAATGTCACTTTAAAAGAGTTATTATAAAATGTGTGTAAATAGAAAAAAAAAATTAAGTTAAACAATTTTACGTATAGCGATCTCTATGTAGTAAAACATAAGCAGAAAACATTGTTACAAAATGCATGTGAATAAAAAAAATAATTAAGTATTTTTATATGTATTGTGCTCTTTATATAATGACACATAGGCCAGAGGTAGCTTAGTGGTAGCGCGCTGGGTCTGGAGCTACGGATGCTGGGTTTGTATCCCGACGAAAGCTATTAAATACCTTTGTGTCTAGGCCTAATATAGACACATTTAGTCTCTAGACCGAATAGTAGCTCTATGAAAACGTGGGTGGGTGAAGGTATCATCCCCTAAGATGTCGTCCGGGGGGGGTGCCTGGTCAAAAATTGAAGAAGCACCAGGGGTGGTGTTGTTTCATCTATACAGTGAAAGCAACCAATGATTCTCGTGGATTAGGTGTGGACGTCTTCATTGGCAAGTTCCTCGCATTAGCAAACATATAATGACGCATTAGAAAAAAATAATCATTACAAAATGTTTGCAAATGAAAAAAAGGAAATTTAAATTTAAAGTTTTTTTGTGAGGACAGTGATCTTTATATAATGGCACATAAGAGGAAAAAAATCATTACAAAATGTGTGCAGATGCAAAATATGAAATTTTCAATGAAGAATTTTTATGCTTTTAGTGATCTTTATATAATGCGTCATTAGAAGAAAAAAATCATTACAAAATGTGTGCAAATGGAAAAAAAGAAATTTAAAATTAAAGGTTTTTATGAGGACAGTGATCTTTATGTAATGACGCATAAGAAGAAAAAATTATTACAAAATGTGTGCAAATGCAAAATATGAAATTTTTAATGAAGAATTTTTATGCTTTTAGTGATATTTATATAATGCGTCATTAGAAGAAAAAAATCATTACAAAATGTGTGCAAATGGAAAAAAGGAAATTTAAAATGAAAGGTTCTTTGTATAATGGCACAGTGATCTTTATATAATGGCACAAAAGAAGAAAAAAATCATTACAAAATGTGTGCAAATGCAAATTATAAAATTTTTAAGGAAAAATTTTTTATGCATTTAGTGATCTTTATATAATGGGTCATTAGAAGAAAAAAATCATTACAAAATGTGTGCAAATGGAAAAAATGGAAATTTAAAATTAAAGGTTATTTGTATAATGGCACAGTGCTCTTTATATAATGGCACACAAGAAGAAAAAAAAATCATTACAAAATGTGTGCAAATGCAAAATATGAA
Source organism: Dolomedes plantarius (assembly GCA_907164885.2). NCBI lineage: Eukaryota > Metazoa > Arthropoda > Arachnida > Araneae > Dolomedidae > Dolomedes > Dolomedes plantarius. The sequence continues at coordinate 176,357,940 of OU015495.1, read as the reverse complement.
ATTTTCAATGAAGAATTTCTATGCTTTTAGTGATCTTTATATAATGGGTCATTAGAAGAAAAAAATCATTACAAAATGTCTGCAAATGGAAAAAAGGAAATTTAAAATTAAAGGTTTTTGTGAGGACAATGATCTTTATATAATGGCGCATAAAAAGAAAATATCCTTACAAAATGTGTGCAAATGCAAAATATGAAATTTTCAATGAAGATTTTTTATGCTTTTAGTGATCTTTATATAATGGGTCATTAGAAGAAAAAAATCATTACAAAATGTCTGCAAATGGAAAAAAAGAAATTTAAAATTAAAGGTTTTTGTGAGGACAATGATCTTTATATAATGGCGCATAAGAAGAAAATATCCTTACAAAATGTGTGCAAATGCAAAATATGAAATTTTCAATGAAGATTTTTTATGCTTTTAGTGATCTTTATATAATGGCTCATTAGACGAAAAAAATCATTACAAAATATGTGCAAATGGAAAAAAGGAAATTTCAAATAAAGGATTTTTATGCTTTTAGTGAACTTTATATAATGGCGCATTTAAAGAAAAAATCATTACAAAATGTGAGCAAATGAAAAAACGAAACTTCAAATTAAGGATTTTTATGCTTATAGGGAATTTATGTAATGGCTCATTAAAAGAAAAGAATCATCACAAAATTAGTGTAAATAAAATAAAACATGCCCTAGATACCCATAAACGTTATTGCTAAGTAACACTTTAATATCATGCTAGCTAAGTTTGGACAAAAGTTTTAAACAATATTTATTTATAAAAACTAACTTACAAACTAAGAGCAAGAAAAGAACAAAGAAAATTAAGCATCAATTTACGCGATTATTTCCTTTTTTTCATTATATTAAATTTTTCGAGAGTAAATTAAACATGCAGGAATGAGGAAATAACTAGAAACTGGTAGTGATTTAATCGTGCTGTCTACTCTAAAGTCTAATCAGCATTAACGTTCCCTTGACTCTGAAATCCCTACGTAACACCACTGAATGCGAGGCGCGAGATCTGGGATACGTGAGAACCAGATCTTAACAGTGATTCCTGTCTAATTTATCCTGGGAGATTTAAACAGTTGATGTTTCAATCCAACGCTCGTTCGACGTTCAGCGCTTAGGGAACAGTAACTGCTTATAATAGATAAAGGGTTTGCACAGATACTGGGAGTGATAAATACGTGCAGCATCCGGTATTTGAAAATTTTAAGATAGGTCTAGCAACATCCTGAAATTTGTAAAAATAAATTCGTCTAAACTGCTGAAGGTATTGATTTAATTATAATTGTTCGAGTACAAGAGATTGACTTATAAGGAATAATTACAAGATAAAAAGGACTTTTTACATACCATGTTTTTAAATTTTCTGTTGAATCATATAAACTTGACTATTCTATGTATTAATAAATACTTTTAAAAACAATTTTGATGAATTATACCATCAACTTGAAAGAAAATGAAGTTAATTGGAAGTTAACTTGCGTTTAACTTTTCGTTCCCGTCCCGGCCAATAGATGGCTGCACCAGTCTACAAAATCAAATTAACTGAAAATAACTGAAAATGAATTTAATTCTGCTTAAAGATGGCTAAAATTATTAAAATAATGCATTGTCATTGTGTTTTGAGCTATTCTAAAAGTTTCAAATGTCTAACAAGTAGGGAAGTTAGTCAAAAATCGTTTGCAATTTGTACGGTACAAACACACAATCAAGCAAACACACAAACAAGAAAGCGAGTTAATAAAAACATGGTAAAAATACAAAGTTTGAACTCGCATGATGGACGAACCGTTGGAAATATAATATAACACAACAATGTGTGATCAAAATAATAAATCCTTCTCAAAAGGAATATTGTATCAAGAACCACTGAATATTTATTTTAAATTTAATGCACACTTTTTCTTTTCCTGTAACGGATAGCAACATAAAATGCATTTCTTCATTGTAAATACTGATTTAAAAGAAGAGCATTGCAGACCGTCACACTGTAATAAATTTCCGTGATACGATAAATATCTAAATAACAAAGACTAGAAATTCACCACATCAGCATAATTTGGGCGCTAATTTTGAAGCTAATTTATATAGTCTAAAGCCGTGGTAAGGTATGATTTCCTCTACGGATGAATAGCTTGTCGATAAATTGTTTAATGACACGCAATTTATTCAAAATTAATAGCTATTTATATTTATATTTTTTGTTCACTCTAATGAGCTGTTATTCTTTAAATAAAAGTTGCGTGTATAACTATTATATAAAATTCTAATATAAATTTATTTTCGATGTTAAAATAATTAATTAAGCTAAAAATAATTAAGCACGTTTATTTAATACTGACACAAATATGTGATTATATATATATATATATATATATATATATATATATATATATATATATATATATATATATATTATATATGTATATGTATATGTATATATATACAGTATGCCCACTAATGTCCCATCCCACCCTCTTAACTTCGGAACGGCTGCTTCTATATTCATTAAAGTGGTGTCTAGGTATAGTAAAGTAGCCATGCGCTACTGAATGAAACCACCTACCGCGCCACCTGGTGGGAAACTGCGGAGTTAGCATTCCTATCTCGAAAACGGAACGAGATAGGGAAAAAGAATGATTGACAAAGTTGTAGAAAATCATCGATTTAGTACGAAAAGATACCTTGTGGACATTAATGAGAAGACTACAACGGTTAAAATGCGCATTTGTTTTATCGTGATTTCCTACACTGTGACGTGACAAAAGGATCTGAGAAAGAAAAAAAACAAATTTTAGCAATATACCTTTATTTGAGATGACGGTGAAAATTCTCACCGTCAGCTGCAATACACATTTGTATCCTTGTTTGAATCTCACGTTGCACACGTTGGAGCATAGAGCGTGACACGTTGGCACAAGCGTCCGTAATGCGTCGTTTAAAGTTCTGCAATGTTTGTGGAGGTGTCGCATACACCTGCTGTTTCAGGTATCCCCACAGGAAAAAGTCCAGTGGAGTCAGATCAGGCGAACGTGGAGGCCACTCTTCGAAACTGCCATACCCAATTCTTTGGTCCCCGAAGTCCTTGACGAGGTACTGCTTCACTGGATATCTCAGCTTTGGAATACTCAGCCATGACCACGAGCATCAACATATTACAACCCCAAGAAGATGTCTCTTTTATAGCTGTCTCAGGTGAACAAGCGTGACATTTCTTACGTATTTGCATACTGCAAAAATTTCGAACACCAAGCGCAAGTTGCGTTGAGTTGATGCGACACTATATTACGTATTGTCTACTCTGTTTATAAAGACAATCAGTACAAGGATGAAACGCTCGAGGTTTAAACCGCGGTCCTTTTGATTGGGGATCAAAAGCGATATACCACTGTGCACATTGCGGTGTCGTGTTTTGTCCGAAAGATAATCATTTCTCCTTTCTTTCAAATTTCGTGACGTCACAGTGTTGGAAATCACGAAAAAACAAATGCGCGTTTTAACCGTTCTATTCTTTGCATGAATGTCCATAAGGTATCTTTTCGTACTAAATCGAGGATTTTCGACAGCTTTGTAAATCACTTTTTTTCCCTATCTCGTTCCGTTTTCGAGATAGGAATGCTAACTCCGCAGTTTTCCACCAGGTTGCGCGGTAGGACGTTTCATTCAATAGCGCATGGCTACTTTACTATACCTAGACACCACTTTTATGAATATAGCAGCAGCCGTTCCAGTGGGCATACTGTATATATATATATATATATATATATATACAGTGGAATCTCGATCGATCGTTTTCGGATCCCTCGTTTTTCCGTATGTGTCGTTCATTTTATCCAGTCCCAAAGATTATATTGCTTTGTTATGTTTCCGCATCTATCGTTTTCCCGCATTTATCGTTCATTTCAATCGGTCCCTTGAAAAACGATAGATCGAGATTCCACTGTATATATATAAAGGGTGATCATAAAAAACTTTGCCGATATATGGACCTCTAGCAGCTGTTCCTGTCTACCGATCGGGATAAGATTACAGATATAGTTATCCAGAGTTATGAGCTCGAGATTTTGTGAATGGCAGAAAAGTGGAGCTCACGGTTACGATTATATGTACAGTAACTCGAAATTTTTAAATGGGAACACCCACTTTTTCAAGTCGCAAAGTGCTCAGCGCATGCGAAAATCCTGAAGAGCGTTGGAACGGTACGTGCATCACAAAAAAAACGGCTGCGTTATGCCCGCACAAAAATCACCTCTGCGAACAGCCTTCAAGAACATGACTGGGGTGCACGGAGGAAATTCTCATATGACAGAGGCAAAACACATATCACTGATGACAACACAGATCGGGCAAAAGAAAATTTTATTCGGATTACACATTTTCCTCATGGGTGCTATCACAGGCCGTTTTCAGAGCTGTTTTAGTGCGTGCATAACGCGTCCGTTTTTTGTGATACCTGTACCGTTCCAACTCTCTTTAGTGGTTTCGCATGCGTTGAGCATTTTCCGACGAGAAAAAGTGGGCATTGCAATTCAAAAATTTTGAGTTTCTGTACCTATAACCGTAACCATGAGCGCCACTTGGTTGCCGTTCACAGAATCCCGCGCTCATACCTCTGAATAATTATATCTGAAATCTCATCTCTATCGGTTGAACGGAACAGCTGCTAGAAGTCGGTATATCGATTTTTTATGACCACCCTGTATATATATATATATATATATATTATATATATATATATATATATATATATATATATATATATATATATATATATATATATATAATCTTTTAAATTTCTGAACTTGATCTACTATATTAGATTTAAAAATATTCTTCTAAAATTACACTATTTCTATTTAATTTCGTTTTAAGTTTAAATGATTACAAGTTTAATTCACATAAATTATCTAAGCTAATAAATAAGCCTTATAACTGAGAGAGAGAAGCTATGAAAGACAAATTTTTCATAGTAAATTTTTTTAGTGTTTCTGCGAATATTACTGAATAGGTGAAAAGTTAGCTTCAAATACCATCAAAATTCAAATGAAATAAAATATCTTTTTCTTTACGTTTGACAAATAAACGTCGAAAAAAAATGTTACAACTAATAGGTAGCTACATAAAAACAACTCTAAGATAAAATCTTGCTGCTTACTTTTATCTTCAGTCTACCTCATCAGAATCGATGTATCTCGCAATTCACACCATGGACGTGCAGCAAAATACGTGAGAGACGGTCCTTCTCAGTAATTTCTCCCTAATTGATCCAGTGAGAGTTGACTGTCCATGTTTCAGCTCACTGGTGTTCAATCTACGGTTTTCTCAGGAGCTATTAACGACTAGCAAGGGTTTTCTTACATGCTCTGTTTCTATTAAGCTTGAACTTCGGGTACCCTTACGGGTATATAAATAATTTTTCAATATTAATGAAAATAATTACCTTTAACCATTCTATGAGGGTTAAACAAGATTGTAAATAAAAGATTTTTTGTTACACTGATGATAGATAGAAATGTAGATGACGAGCAGAGGATGACTTATACGAGTCATTCTGTATCATACCTAAACATTTAAAATTATTTTTTCATAGTTCAATACTGTAAGAATGATTGCGTAATTTGTGTAAATAAAGGTACTTCTAAAACAGGTAATAATAGCACAACACGAGTTTCTTGAAAATCAGTGATTACCGAATTATAGGTAATTTTAAGTCTGCAGTTTCGATTAGTTACCAATTGGCACCTTTTTTTTACTTTCCCATATATTCTTAGCGTATTCTTAACGTAAATGTGCTACTGATGATCTGTAAATCAAAAATAAATTCTTATGTTGGGAGTATTAACAATAAGTCCCCCCCAAAACATGATAAGAGGTCGCTAATATCAACTGCAGCAATTTTGAAACATAATTCACCGTGTATTCATCATTAAGGGTATACGAAAAGCGGGTTGACTTAACATTTCATTACTTCCATCATTCAAAAATAAAAATAAAGAGTTATCTTTGACTTAGAGAAAAAATTATTTTATATTCAGAAAAAGGACACTTTCTTCACAATGAATTACCTTTGGATAGAAAATTAAACGTTCGACCTTATTTTAAACATGTGAGGTAAACCTAAAATGTTATAATCAGAACGATTCATTGTTTGACTAAGAGAAAGCCTTCATTCGTTTGAAATTATTCTTAATTCTATATTGATTCGACAGGGCCGTGGCGGCCTTGTGGTAGAGCGTGCTGGTTTTCGAATCCTGGTGATGCGCCTCTAAAATGCGTGCGTTTGTGTCATCCCTTCATAGGGGGCAATGCTTGACAGCCTATATGTCACCCCCTTAATAAAATGGCCAGCAAAACTGCGGTGAATTATAGGTGAATGTCTTCGCGACCAAGTGCCTCCGCATTGAAAAAAAAATGTTGATTCGAAATCAGAGAGATTGTAAACAAATCGAATTAGTTTATATAATTTTATTAAATTAAGGAATAACTTTGCTTAAGTTCGGTCAAATATTAAAATAATATTTAGTCTTTCATAACCTATGAATTGTAGGTAATTTAATGGGTTAATTTTGCTTAGCTATTGTAACATTTTTTTTATTATTATTTTTCATTAAATGTGATTAAATTTTTTCAAATATATACTCTCTTAAATATAGAATTTAATAATTTTTGATCGTATAATTTTCCTTATCTTCAAAAGGATTTCATACCATTTGAATACCTAGTGTACGTTCCCTTTCCTTTCTTATTCGTATAAGCATATTCTAAAGGAAATTTAACGTTTATGGAGATTTATTTCTCTTTAAATGTGTCTGTAATTTCTGCCCGAAATGAAAAAAAGCCTCAACAGGATAATGCATACAATATTTCCCTTGAAAGAAACGCATATAAATGATTCACAACATTTCTTAAAACTTCAAACTGGATTAAATTAACCAAAGACGATACATTTAAATTACATGTAAACAAATACACTTTCAATAACTGTCTTTTTTTGAATTAATCTCGATTCTTTATGTTACCAAATTGCATTTATCTCTTTCACCACAAAATCACTGGAAACATTTTTTTTCAACACCCATTCCCCCTCAAAAAGTAAATGGATGAATAAACAAGTTTATTCTTTATAACAATCCATCCACTTCAATTTCGGACAAAAAGAATCTAGAAATAGGAAAAACCTGCAGTAAATTTTACGCCATAAGTTTGGATGGAAAAGGGGAAAGGATATATCAGTGTATACTTTTCTGCTACCCTGATGTTTATGTTGCTTTGAAAAAAATGGTATTTCGAATTCTCATTAGTTTGGATGCAACATAACTGTTTTATGTAAATGGATATATAATAAATGGATGTATAAATGTTTGTTAATTTTTTTCAATAGTTTTGTTTTTTATTGTTATTTTTCACAGGAATACGTTGAAGAAATTTTGATTGACATTTGGCTCGGATGAAAAATAATTCTTAGAACCTGAAAGGTTAAAGAGTGTAGTAAGTTGATACTAATAGAGGTAAACATTATTGGTATTTTTTTCTTCAGTAATTTTGTTTATGATATATATATTAATCATGGAAATACATTGAAAAAAATATTGAGGGACTTTTGGTCCGGTCGAAAGATAAATCTCGGAGCCTGAAATTTCAAAATTTGCAGTAAATGTATAAAAATAGAGGTAAAAATTATTGGTAATTTTCCTTCAGTAATTTCGTTCTTGATACATATTCCTCATGGCAACGAGTTGAAAAAAGTTAAAGAGGAATTTCGCTCGGTTGAAAAATAAATTTCGGAATTTAAGAAGTTTCTGCAGTAAGTTTTTACAAATAGAGGTATAAATTATTGGTACTTTTCCTTCAGTAAATTTGTTTTTGATGCATATTCCTGATTGCAACACTTTGAAAAAAGTTAAAGAGGAATTTCGTTTGTTCGAAAAATAAATTTTAGAATTTAAGTAGTTTATGCAGTAAGTTTTTACAAATAGAGGTATAAATTATTAGTAGTTTTCCTTCAGTAATTTTATTTTTGATGCATATTCCTCATGGCAACACGTTTTAAAAGTTAAAGAGGAATTTCGCTTGCTCGAAAAATAAATTTTGGAATTTAAGAAGTCTGTGCAGTAAGTTTTTACAAATAGAAGTATAAATTATTGGTAATTTTCCTTCAGTAATTTTGTTTCTTATACATACTTCTGATGGCAATATGGTGACAAATTTTTATAGTCATTTGGTTCAGTTGAAACATGAATATCGCAATATAAGAATTTAAAGTGCGCAGTACGTTTACACAAATGTAGGTTAAAAATTATCGGTAATTTTCCTTAGGAATTTTGTTTTTATGATATTCCTCATTGCAACAGTTTGAAAAAAAGTATTTGGTTATTTGGTTGAGTCGAAAGATAAATTCCTATACGTAAAAGTCTGAAGCACGTTTTCTTCAGCATCATATCTTTTTGAGTTCATATATTACTGAAATTTTAAGTTCATTTGTCTGCAATCCATAAAGAAAAACAGCCCGCCGAAGAGCTTATTTATAAGAATGAGGTTCACGTAAATTGGTCAGAAATTGCACCAAACTGTGTCTTCAAAACTGACTGTTTTGTCCTATCTTCAAGGTTAAAGTTCCAATTTGCAATGATTGTGGGATACTTTGGAATATGCAATGTGTTGAATCCTTCATTCGAAGTGAAGTGAAGTGTTCATCCCTTGTCGAAGTGAAGTGAAATGTTCTATCAGTCATGATTTAAAAGCAACGTGCTTTCACCTACGTATGTCTTATTTGTGTAATGTTCTTCTGACGTGGCTCGTTAGACTGATTAAATGCAATATTCTTTGAATTGGAGCTATGTGTACGTGTTCGTTTCACACTCATACAGTCAGCTAGGGTAAAGTAACTCTATTTTTGTGGTCCGTCGAGCCGGAGTTTACGAATTTTTGTCAGTTTTGTGTAGTCGAACTCAAGGTTGGGAAATATTCGGCGGCCATCGCATTTCGTGTGCATTAGTCTTGAAGTGTGGTTCTAATTCTAGTCAGTGTTGTTAATTCTACTTGGGTGAGTTCAATCCATTTATTTTGAATATATATTTTGCTTGAGATAAAATAACTTTCGATCTGGTTGATTTCATGTAGCTTCATTTAAGGTGATTGATTCTGTAGCATTAGATTCTGTAGTATTCTTGTTTGTTTAGTTTTTCTGTAGTTTTAGATTTTCTGAAGTATTCGTGTTTGATTAGTGATTTATCGCATTCTACTTGTGTTGTTGCATTGGTGCATTTGAATTATACTTCCATTAATAATACTTAAGAGTAAAGTTGAATTGTTGAATTTTATTCCGAATTCGGTACGTTCGGTTTTGCTTGAGAGTTCTTGTTAGTAGCGTAAGTTAGCAGTGGTTTATAGTTGATTCTTAAATAATCAGTTATGTATTTAAAGGGTTTTCTAAATCGCAAGAAAGTCCTGAAATCATCTCTGACTCGTCTAAAAAAGAGAACTATAGAAGAAGAGAACTATAGAACGAGTTAAATTTAGCTGAGCTCAATGTTCGAAGAACTTGGTTTGCAACATTTGGTGAAGATTTAAAGGACATATTTGATAACTTATTTGGCTTGTGTAAGGATGAGGAAGTTGAACCATATGGTATTGAAAGGGATGAGATTATTGAATCTTTAAATGAAATGTTGGTTAGGATAGATACGGTAATTTTAAATTATAAAGACCAAAAGGAGGAATCGAAGGTAATAGGTCCAAAGACGCCCGATTCTGTAGAAGTTAAACTTCCCACTTTGACACTTCCTTCTTTTTCTGGAAGTAGTGAAGAAGGGTTAACATTTTCAGATTTATTTGGAGCTGCAGTTACAAAAAATAAATATTTATCGGGAGCTAAGAAATTGCAGTATTTAAAAGGCGCTTTAAAAGGAGATGCACAAAAAATTGTACAATCACTTCCGATTACAGATAGTAATTTTAAAATTGCTTGGGATCTTTTATCAGAAAGATATTTTCATAAGCGGGAAATATTATGCTACACATTTTACCTCAACTTCTTTCTTCAACGCTCCAGTGTATATTGTTAACAAAATCGTGGATCCACTTCCACATTGCAATTTAGATCCTTCTTGTTCAGAGCCATTTAGGGATTTGAAATTGGCTGATCCAATGTTTTTCAAAAGCTGTCCTATTGATATTCTTTTCGGAATTAACATTGATCTTCCATTGCTTAAAGTTCAGTCTCTTTCCTTCGGCGAAGGTAAACCTTTCGCAGTTCGTTCGGAACTAAGATGGATAATTGCTAGAAGTGTACCTTCTAATGACGTGTCCACGACTATTCATGTCAATAACATTCATCTTGTTACAGATCAGTTATTGGGGAAGTTCTGGGAATCAGACTCTGTGCCTACAATTAGTAAACTAACTAATGCTGAGAAAGCGTGTGAAGAACATTTTAGGGAGAACTATTTCAGGGACAATACTGGTAGGTATGTAGTGAAATTGCCGTTTCATTCTCCACCATCGAAACTCGGAGAATCCAAATAATCGGCTCTTCGCCGACTCAAGTCTATAGAACGTTCGTTATCTTCAAATCCCATAAGATATAAGCAGTATGGAGACTTTATGCAAGAGTATCTTAGGTTACAACATATGGAACCTGTTCCTGAGGCCGAGTATTCTAAAAGTGAAACATACTATCTCCCTCATCATGCGGTAGTGATAGATTCGAGCACTACAACTAAGCTACTGGTGGTGTTAGATGCGTCATCAAAATCATCTTCCGAATACTCATTGAATGGCCTCCTAATGGTTGGTCCTCGAGTGCAACAAGATTTATTTTCAATTCTGCTTACTTTCAGAACCTTTTCCATCGCTATATGTGCAGATGTGGAGAAAATGTTTCGGCAAATCAAGATTAACTCAGATGATAAAGACTGGCAAAGAATTCTTTGGAGAGAGTCTCCTGACGTACCCGTGAAAGAGTACAGACTAACTACCTTCACCTATGGTACTACAAGTGCCCCATTTCTCTCCACAAGAACTCAACATCGACTCGCGTTAGACCATAAAGACGACTTTCCACTAGCTTCCCGTGCAACTTTTTATCCTTTCTACGTGGATGATCTATTGACTGGAGCTGCATCAAGGGAAGAAGCTGTTGAGCTAGTGACTCAACTAACCAATTTGATGAAGAAAGGCGGATTCAATCTACGAAAATGGCAATTTATAGCCCATTAATAATTACAGAAGTTCCAGATGAACCGGGGGAACACGATGTTATACCCATTCCATCGGACAATAAAGTAAAGGTCCTCGGAATCAAATGGAATCCGAAAGCTGACTGTTTCAGTTTCTCTGTTGCCCCGATGAAGGAAAAGTTGTATACCAATTGAGAACTCTTATCCGAAATCTCTCGAATATTCGATCCCTTGGGATTTCTGGCCCCCTGTGTGGTATTTATGAAAATATTACTTCAAGAGTTATGGAAACACAACCTTGCATGGGATCAACCGATTCCAGAGGAATTAAACAAAAGGTGGACAGCGTTTCGCAAAGAACTGGTTCTCATCGAGAAAATAAAAATCCCTAGATATGTCTTACAGGTAAATACTGAACTCGAATTGCACGCATTCTGAGATGCCTCCGTGAAGGCTTTTTCCGCGGTCGTTTATTTACGGTGCGTGAAATCTAGTTCAGAGGTTTATGTTTCTTTACTTGCATCCAAAACGAGAGTTACTCCGTTAATGGTTCAATCCTTACCAAGGTTGGAGTTGTGTGCTGCTTTATTGCTTGCAAATCTTTTAAAGACAGTGTTGCAGTACATAGAACTTCCGATCCGAAGAGTGGTTGCCTGGTCAGATCCCAGGATAACGTTAGCATGGATATCATCAGAACCCTACCGATGGCAAACGGTTATCGCGAATAGAATGGCTAAAATTCAGGAAGTCATACCGAATGCGGAATGGAAATTCGTCCGAGGTTCACTAAATCCAGCGGATTGGGCTACACGTAGACTTTTACCTACAGAGCTTTTGAAATGTGATATGTGGCTCAATGGCCCAGATTGGTTGAAATCGTCAACAGATTTTTGTAAGGAAGAGTTTAAAGTTCCTTTTGATGATGAAGTATTAAGAGAGAAAAGAAAATAATTTAACTGTAACCGTTGGTTGTGTAGATACCGACTTCTTAATTTCTAGATATTCAACTTCCTCAAAATTAATTCGCATGTGCGCATGGATTCTTAGATTTTTACACAACAGCCGTCCCTTTACTTCCAATAGGTCTGGTTGCTTGACAACGTCAGAGCTCAGTAACGCAGTTACGCATATTGTGCGTTTAATTCAAAGGGTGGCGTTTTCACTCGAAAGAAAATTCCTCAATGAAGGAAAACCATTGCCACGTGATAGTAAACTACTTCCTCTAAATGTGTTTTGTGATTCAGATTACATTCTTCGTGTAGGAGGCAGACTGTCCAAACATTTTTCATTTTCATATGACCAAAAGCACCCAATGCTCTTACCAAAGAATCACAAATCTACAAGGAAGGTTATAGAGTTTTACCACCTTACTAATCTTCACGCTGGTCCCCAGTTAACACTATTATATAACAAAAATTTTGGTTTGTCGATAGGCGATCAGTTGTTCGCAAGGAGATTAAAAGGCTTTTAAAGTGTTTTAAGCTAAATCTGAAATCGTCTCCCCAGATGATGGGATATCTGCGTGCTAGTCGTATTACTCAAGTTCGTCCATTCAATAGCACTGGATTGGACTTCGCAGGTCCATTCTACACTAAATGTGCGCATAAACGTAAGGCAACCAAGTTCAAGTCATATCTTTGTCTTTTTATTTGTACAGCAACGACGGCAATACATCTTGAACTCGTCTCTGAATTTTGCACGGCATCATTTCTAGCTGCACTTCGCTGATTTATTTCGAGAAGAGCTTGCCCGACCAAGATTATTTCAGACAATGCGTCTAACTTCAAGGGTGCCTCTAAACATCTTCAAAAACTGTTCGAGTTGTGCCGTCATTCAGAAGTGCAAGATTTCAGTTCAATGAAGGGCATTGAGTGGTCCTTCATTCCTCCATATACCCCTCACTTTGGAGGTTTGTGGGAGTCGGGAGTTAAAAACGCAAAGCAACTATTAATAAAAACATCTAACTCAGGGCTTCTTAATTTTGAGGAGTTTTCTACTCTGCTTTCTCAGATAGATGCCTGTCTTAATTCCAGACCTCTTACTAAGTTATCATCTGATCCGTCCGAATTGAGTGCCTTAACTCCAGCTCATTTCCGAGTTGGAGGTCCGATTCATCAATTTCCAGAGCCGTCTTTGCCGACGAAGGTTACTTGCCTTACAGAGAGGTGGCGTCTTATACAACGACTTCGAAAATTCTTCTGGGACCGCTGATCCAAGGAATATTTACATAGACTTCAGCCTCGTTCAAAGTGGTGGAAATCTACGCCTAATCTCCAAGTGGAAAATATGGTCATACTCCAGAGAGAAAATACTCCTCCCTTAGAATGGACACTAGGACGAATAAGTAAGATCTTTCCGGGGAAGGACCACAAGGTTAGTGTTGTGAGTAACACTAACCATGGACAAATGACAAGAAATATTAACAAGGTGTACAAACTTCCAAATTCTGTATATGCTTAGCAGCATTCTTTTTTTTAACATTTAATTATGTTTATGTTTATGTATATTCTTTATATTGTGCTTTGTTTTGTTCGTTGAAACCCCCTTGAGGTTTCAAGGCGGGTGGAATGTTTAATCCTTCATTCGAAGTGAAGTGAAGTGTTCATCCCTTGTCGAAGTGAAATGTTCCATCAGGCATCATTTAAAAGCAACGTACATAGTGCGATTGAAGATGAAACATTAATTAATCCTTTATTCAGTGGAAGGATCTCTTTGGATTTGCGCCTCGATTTAATAATCTTGGGTTTCCATTTTGATTATTTTGTCATGAACCAATTGTTTAAACTTAGTTTAAGTACATACACATTTTTGTCACTAAAATACAAACCTAAAATTTTTGTGACCAGCAATGTTTGGTAAATACTATAGAATTTACTAAGAAATAGATAAAAAATATATTCTATTAATTGCCTTTGATGAAATACTTTATAAAAAAAGAAACTAATATTACATTACCATTACATTTTATACCAATATTTCCTGGAACTCTTTACTTAACTATTATATATATATATATATATATATATATATATATATATATATATATATATATATATATATATATATATATATATATATATATATATATACACTGCTGGCCACCCAAATTGCAACACCAAGAAAGACAAGAGATATCACAACAAAATTTATTTTGTAGATAACATGTTGACCAAGTGTCAAATGATTAAATTTATAGACTTCTGTGAAGTGTGGTTCCTGCCAAAATCAGTAGCCAGAGTAGCCGCCATTGTTGGAGATCACCACTGCCACACGCCTTGCCATTGATTCAAAGAGACTTTGGATGAGTTCTTGGGGTACAGCAGACCAAGCAGCTTCCACACGTTGGCAACGTTGATCTGCTGTGGCAGCTGGGGATGAAATCTGGGTCAAACGTAGAGCAACCATGGACCACATGTTTTCTATCGGCGAAAGATCCGGAGAGCGAGGCGGCCAAAGAAGCAATTCAATCTGGCGATTGACGAAGAACCGTTGGACAATGCGTGCCACTTGTGGTCGCGCATTATTCTGTTGAAATATGGCTGTGGGCAAGCCCTAAAGGTAAGGAAGGACAACTGGCTCCAACACCTCGGAGATGTAGCGCTGGCTGTTTAAAGTACCGGCAATGCGTACTAGAGGGGTGCGAGAGTGATATCCAATACCGCCCCATACCATAATACCCGGTTCAGGACCATTGTGGCGGTGCATAACGCAGCTGTTCAGCATCCTCTCTTCACGGTGTCTCCAGACTCGAATTCGACCATCGTGGTGTTGCAGGCAGAAGCGTGACTCGTCAGTAAAGACAATTTCATTCCATTCTGCCGTCCACATCCTTCTGTCATCGCACCATTGGCGGCGGAGACGTCTGTGGTTCTGCGTCAAGGGTAGACAAAGCAATGGACGTCTTGCGGACAGACCACTCTGCTGTAAACGGCGAGGAATGGTACGCGCAGACACTGGATGATGCGTTACAGACTGCATGTGCTGTGCTATGGTTCGTGATGTGACTGAGCGATCCGTCACTGCCATGCGCACAATTTGCCTGTCATCACGTGAAGTGGTGCGCTGAGGTGGATGTGATCGAACACGCCGGTCCGTCGTACCCTCCTGCATCCAGCGATCACATATCCGCATTACAGTTGTTTGGTTTCGTCCAACACGACTACCGATTTCCCTGAAAGATAATCCACAATCTCGGTAGGCCACTATCCTTCCTTTGTCGAACTCTGATACTTGATCAAAAGATGATCGCTGTTTTCGACGAGGCATAATTGATTGTTTTTTTGAAAAAACCACAAGAAAAGCACAATTGCCCAACTTGAAATCGTCGAAATCTCCAAGCCTTAAATAGCGCTTTGAAGTGGCGCCACAGGCGCGCGTGATGTGCGTCTGCGCTGAAATTCTAATCATTTGCATATCTCACCTCCGCTAATTCATGTTGTAAATTTCATGTTATTTGCATGTTTCCTCCAAGGTGTTGCATTTACAGTGGCCAGCAGTATATATATATATATATATATATATATATATATATATATATATATATATATATATATATATATATATATAAAATATGCACAGTGGAATCTCGTTCTATCGTTTCTCAAGGGACCGATTAAAATGAACGATAAATGCTGGAAAACGATAGATGCGGAAACATAACAAAGCAATATTGGTCGTTGGGACTTGATAAAATGAACAATACATACGGAAAAACGATGGATCCGAAAACGATCGATCGAGAGTCCACTGTATATATAAATATATATATATATATATATATATATATATATATATATATATATATATATATATATATAAATATATATATATATATATATATATATATAATATATATATATATATATATAATATATATATATATATATATATATATAATATATATATAATATATATATATATATATATATATATATATATATTATATATATATATATATATATATATATAATATATATATAATATATATATATATATATATATATATATATATAATATATATATATATATATATATATATATATATATATATATATATATATATATATATAATATATATATATATATTATATATTATATATGTATGTATGAATAATTATTGGTTTATTTTGTAAGAAAGGGATAAATCTTTGACAACTAAACATATACCTATGCAAAATATAACTACTATACCACATATGAATATTATGAATCTATTCTATTCTTTATTCTTCTGCGTATAAACCTGATTCACACCCTACGAAAATATATTTTCGCGAGTTTCTTTTCTCCCATACAGCCCACTCCAAAACAATGGATGAAAAAGAATCATTCTCCTCGATAGATCATAGCCGAAGACGGAAATGACTGCCAATAAAGTCGTGATATTTATTTACTTGGTTTTCGTGACTTTTTATGCTTTTTCGTTGATGACCCACATTATACTTGTTTCACAGCGAGATCAATCTTCCTTCTGTCAAGCAGTATAAAAAGACCAAAATTGAATAAAATAGGGGATTTTTCCACAAAGTTTTTAAAAACATTCAATTTATTCTTCCATTCTGTCCTTTTAAGGAAAAAATGTAAGTTTCAAGTTAAAAATTCAATCTAAATGAAGTTTTATGAAATGGAAATCTTGTTTCGAACTTTTGATTCTTTCTTTTCTTCATCTTTGAGTTTTTGATGCTTGTCAAAGAAGTAGAGTTACAGATAACGTATAAAAACATTATTGATGTTCATTAAGATTTCACCACGGTTATTATTTCGTAGGTTCTTTGTAAAATGCATTAAATTACGCATCGTGTTTGCTTTACTTTGCAGAGCCTTTACTTGCAAATTAGCTGCATAATTCATTTTATTGAAATTATTTTGATCTAGAACGTCTTTTAGGAATTATAGAGTGAATAATTTTCTATATAAATATCGTGACTTCTTACACACACGCACTCGCACATACATATATATAAATCTCTATATATAAAAGGCAAAGTCTGTGTGTGTGTGACCGAGATTTTGTCTGCTCGCGGCGCAGCGCAAAGACGGTAGGTCGGACAGTCTTGAGATTCGACACGAAGATGCCTCCCGAGGTCTCATTATGCACCTCGAAGCCCTTTTTTCGATTTTTTAATTAGATTTTCCGTAATTAAATATTTAGTCGCGATTTGGAGCTCCCGGACGAGTAAAAGCTCCGTAAATCCTAACGTATCCGTCCAAGAATTTTTTTTTTCGGACGAGCCTATACGGGAAAGATGACACTATACGGAAATCACAATTAAAATTGTCTGTCTTAATTTATCGATTAATTGTGATTTTTTTTTCGATCGCCTGTACGCACCCGTTTTTCGGAAAAAACGCGATTTTGTCCGTGACCCTTTTTTCCAAATTGTCGAATCGATACGTAAATGTCGTTACATTTTTACGAAATTTTTATCTCAGAGACCCTAGACATCACAGTTTCGAAAGCCAGAACCAAAATTAATTTACAAATTGTAGTTATTTTTTAATAATTTATTTTATGATTCGGAAACTCTTGCGAGAAATCTCATTTTGGAGATTTCGTTCTTCATTTCCGGACGAAGGTAAAGCGGGTGAAAATAGGCGTGTCTTTTTCGACGTCATGCACGTGATGTGTTGGGGCGTTTGTTTTCTATGGGGGATTGGGTGGTTAAAGGAAGTCGATTACTATTGCAGTGATAATCGATTAAAAAGTCACATTTAGTAATGCCGTAATTTTTTTGGCCAACACTTAGTTAATATCATATAATTTGTGGTGTATTTGTGGAAAAAATCTATGAAGATTTCAAAGAATTTCAGCATGTGGAGGATGTGATATATTCGCTTTCAAGGAAATCGATTACTATTGCAGTGATATTCGATTAGTAATCCTATGTTAAAAATTTTGCCAAAATGTGCCAGAAAAGATTAAATTTATATGTGTAAAATAATGTATCGTGGTGAGGAAAAGGATGACAGCGACGCCCATTAACAAAGGGTTAAGGCTACTAAAAAATTGGTAATTACATTACCCGAGCAACGCCGGGACGGGTACAGCTAGTATATACATACATTTAAAAATTACTACAAATAATTTAGCATTGAATTTTAATATAAATACTTGCATTGGAAGGTGAAGAATGCGGAACTTTCTTTCATAAGAATAATAATTATACAAAGTTCCTTATAAAAAAAAGTCCATTTGATGATATATATATATATATATATATATATATATATATATATATATATATATATATATATATGTCGTGCGTAAGACTACGCCCTGTGATCTTCGAAGTAAGGCAGCAGTCATGGTTTAATCGGTAGTGTAGCAAGAATTAATCCAATGAATAATTGAGGCATCATTTCATTTTAGTCCCATTTATTTCTTTACAGGTAAACCACAGCTCCAGCTCAGTGCGTTCATTTTGAGCCATTTCACTTTTAGAGCCCCGGCGAAGTACACATCTGACAGCATCGACTTTTATTCCGCGCTCTGACAAAATTCGCGGGCAGCTCCGCGCGCCAACAGACCCTGCACACGAGCAGAGCTCAAATCAGACATCTTTCAAGTAGAATTATATAAGATTTCCTCCTCGAACGCAAAACCCACAGACGCGCCAAGATTATATAATGAAAAGGGGAATTTCCCTTTCCCAATTCGCGTCGTGAAATACGAACAATTAGAGGCGAATTATGCCACAAATATAATTTAATTCCCAAGCCCCCTTTAAATTTACATTGATTATTCCCTTCCCAACATAAGTTCTGACATATATATATATATATATGTGTGTGTGTATGTATATATATATATATATATATATATATATATATATATATATATATATATATATACACTGCTGGCCACTGTAAATGCAACACCCTGAAGGAAACATGCAAATAACATGAAATTTACAACATGCATTAGCGGAGGTGAGATATGCTAATGATTAGAATTTCAGCGCAGACGCACATCACGCGCGCCTGTGGCGCCACTTCAAAGCACTATTTAAGGCTTGGAGATTTCGATTTCAAGTTCGGCAATTGTGTTTTTCTTGTGGTTTTTTCAAAAAAAAGATCAATTATGCCTCGTCGAAAACAACGATCATCTTTTGATCAAGTATCCGAGTTCGACAGAGGAAGGATAGTGGCCTACCGAGATTGCGGATAATCTTTCAGGGAAATCGGTAGTCGTGTTGGACGAAACCAAACAACTGTAATGCGGATATGTGATCGTTGGATGCAGGAGGGTACGACGGACCGGCGTACTCGATCGCATCCACCTCAGCGCACCACTTCACGTGATGACAGGCAAATTGTGCGCATGGCAGTGACGGATCGCTCAGTCACATCACGCGAACCATAGCACAGCACATGCAGTCTGTAACGCATCATCCAGTGTCTGAGCGTACCATTAGACGCCGTTTACAGCAGAGTGGTCTGTCCGCAAGACGTCCATTGCTTTGTCTACCCTTGACGCAGAACCACAGACGTCTCCGCCGCCAATGGTGCGATAACAGAAGGATATGGATGGCAGAATGGAATGAAATTGTCTTTACTGACGAGTCACGCTTCTGTCTGCAACACCACGATGGTCGCATTCGAGTCTGGAGACACCGTGAAGAGAGGATGCTGAACAGCTGCGTTATGCACCGCCACACTGGTCCTGCACCGGGTATTATGGTATGGGGCGGTATTGGATATCACTCTCGCACACCTCTAGTACGCATTGCCGGTACTTTAAACAGCCAGCGCTACATATCCGAGGTGTTGGAGCCAGTTGTCCTTCCTTACCTTCAGGGCCTGCCCACAGCCATATTCCAACAGGATAATGCGCGACCACACGTGGCACGCATTGTCCAACGTTTCTTCGTCAATCGCCAGATTGAATTGCTTTCCTGGCCGCCTCGCTCTCCGGATCTTTCACCGATAGGAAACATGTGGTCCATGGTTGCTCTACGACCCAGATTCCATCCCCAGCTGCCACAGCAGATCCACTTTGGCAACGTGTGGAAGCTGCTTGGTCTGCAAGAACTCGTCCAAAGTCTCTTTGAATCAATGCCGAGGGGTGTGGCAGCGGTGATCTCCAATAATGGCGGCTACTCTGGCTACTGATTTTGGCAGGAACCACACTTCACAGAAGTCTATAAATTTAATCATTTGATACTTGGTCAACATGTTATCTACAAAATAAATTTTGTTGTGATATCTCTTGTCTTTCTTGGTGTTGCAATTTGGGTGGCCAGCAGTGTATATATATTTATATATATATATATATATATATATATATATATCCTCAATACAATGTTGTGGAAATGCAGTTGTGATCCATGCTTTCATGCTGCTGTAACGGTGTAATTGAAAACTCGATTCATCGTACCATATGACCCTTTTCCAGTCATTACTGTCCCATTATTGTGCTCCTTTGTGAACTGGGGACGTCTACTCTTGTTCAAGGAAGAGAGCAGACGCTTTCAAACAGGTCGTTGGCTTCCGCAACCTATACGGTGTAATGTGTGGCGAACAATTCATTCAGATACGTTCGCAGTTGCTCCTTGATTAAGATTCACCACTATTTGACGTACTGTTGCTCTTCTGTTGTACTGGACAACTCTAGCAAGTGTCCTTTCAAATCGAGCATTCAGTAGCCTGTGTCGACCACAAGCCTGACGTTGAGACCCGGTTTTCTGCTTGGTAGCCCACTCTCTGTAAACACTAATAAACGCTGCTCTCGAACACTTCCAAGTGCAGCTATTTTGCTGATACTAGTTCCGATGCTTCCAGCGCCTACAATCATCCCGCGTTCAAACTCAGTTAAATCAAGTTTTTTTTCCCATATCTTCGCAAGCAACATAGTGTAATTGATGATTCACTTGTCCTTCATTCCCTTTTTATAGCGATATCGCCATTTAGAGGCGCGGCAACACTGTGACGCAATAGCTCATTTATACAACTGTCAGGTGGTCATAATAAAGTGGCCTCTCAGTGTATATATATATATATATATATATATATATATATATATATATATATATATATATATATATATATATATATATATATATATATATATATATATATATACAGAAGGTCGTTCGCACTCTATGGAAAAGATTTTGATAGTTAAGTTTTATGTGGGGTTCGATTCCCCGCCGAAAAGGGTTTTTGCCGCCCACATGGTGTAGTAGTTAGCCTTGTGAGCTGTCACAATTGGGGTTCAAATCCCGAATAAGGCTTGGTTGTTTCCGTGTCCTCCCCTCATAGGGAACAATGGCGGCTCGTCTATAAGGTGCCCCCATAACAAAGTATCCGGTAAAATAGCGGTGAATAACAAAAGGTGAATGTTTAACAATTGTCTCCCCATTATACTTTTAAAAACATTATGTATAAATGCTATAATTTTTGCAGCGATTTGCTTCTTTCTGATAGCCATGGTTCTTGATAATAGCTCTAGCTTGAATTTTCCATGAAAGTAAACTTTTTCTTAGTACTGTCACGTCAGTTTTTTTTTCCCATTTCTCTTGGACCGTTTTCCTTTCAGTGTTCTTGGATGCCGTTTTCCTAACGCTCGTTTTAATAAACCGAAACGCGCAAAAGTCCATAGGAGAATCGTCAGGGGATTCGCAGGTATTTCATTATATAGGATACACTTTATTCCTGTTTCTGATCCTTTTTTTTGCTAAATAATTAATTTTGACTTAAATTTGGTTTTACTTGAGAGTTTTTTAATTTTTAATTTGTAGTTGTAGCAAAATCCTGCAACTCTCATGAATTCCTTTGGAAACTTTTCTGTACACTAACGAATTCTTTTTGTACGGTCATTCCCGTCAGTTGACCAATATAATATTGTTTCTTTTTATTACAGTCCCTTAAATACTTATATGCCTCATCGAGTGTTACCACAAATTTCCATTTTTAAAGCAGCTAGGTGTTTTTTATATAGTTTTTTACAATTTGTTTTTCTTTCAGCAATATGCTTTGGCGAAAAACAGATGAACTTTCGGTTTAAACATATTTTTTAACTTCAAATCTTTATGAATGATTTTACTTTCAGTGCCAGAAGATATTCCTAGTTTCGATGCAATGGATCTTTGAGTCGGCTGATTTTCTTTTAGGATCAGAGACTTCACTTTTTTGATATTTACCTGCGTTCGAAAACAGTCTTAGGATGAGGTTTCGCGGGCATGTTTTCTTTTTTACTTTCAGTTAGACTTTTTTTCCGTTCAAAGTTAATATATTATAAATACCGTTTTTTGAAATTACATAACCGCAATTTTTACACCGCTTTATAATTTGTTGATACGAATATGTATCCTCAGAAAGGGCAGTTAAGTAACCTTCCATCCATTTATCAATTTTAATAGCCATTTTCAAAACAAATCTTTTATTTTACATTCCAATCAACGCAAAACAGTTGTAGACGATTTTTCTGAAGTTGCTACATTTTTATCTCAATATGCAAACGACAAAAATAATTTACAATATATTTTCCATAAAGTACGAACGACCTTCTGTATATAACTAAAGATGCTGTTTTGTTCTGATTTACTCTATCTACAAATACCGTTTATGCTATTTAATTAAAAAAATTCTTATCAATATGAATGAAGAATTATGTTTCGTATTTACTATTTTGTTTTTAAACCCATGCTATAGAAAATAAGTTTTTCCAGTGAGGATTTTAATTACATCAGTAATCCTGCACCTTAAAAACAATAACATTCTTTCAATATACATTAAGACTTGCATTGATTACAAATGGTTGACTCTAAACTATAAATTCTACACAAAGGTATGCGAACAGTTTTTAGCACTGTGAGGATTTTATTTACATCAGTAATCCTGTACCTTAAAAACAATAACATTCTTTGAATAAACATTAAGATTTGCATTGATTACGAATTGTTGACTCTAAACTATAAATTCTACACAAAGGTATGCGAACAGTTTTTATCACTGTGAGGATTTTATTTACATCAGTAACCCTGCACCTTAAAAACAATAACATTCTTTGAATAAACATTAAGATTTGCATTGATTACGAATGGTTGACTCTAAACTATAAATTCTATACAAAGGTATGCGAACAGTTTTTAGCACTATTACGACATTTACATGATGTCCTATATAAATTCAAAATTTCACCAACTGGTTTCTTTTCGTTTAAACGTAGTTCTCACTAGAATCTATTATACCATGAAATTTTACATTTGACATCCTAATATTTTTACCTACCTTAGAAGACAAGCTTTTATGTTATTTATAAATGCTATAGAGGTTGAAAAATTTCCTGCTTCTTCTTTAAAAACACTATCATATTCACCCAAGTTTAAAAAAAAAAAATACTGCAAGGTTTGGTTTCAGTGTTTTATTAGGGGAAACCTTTGTTGTTTGAACTTTTGGGGTAGTGTTAACGAGTACATTTTACTAGATAAATGGTTATGAACAGTTGTTATTTTATCAATTTTGTGTCGTCCGACCTCAACTCGGTTTCATCTATGATAAAAGAATTTGTTTCAGCAGTTGATATTTTATTTTACCATGAATTATTGTTAAGATTTGAAATTTCAATCTTTAAAACTTTTTCTTCAATCTTTAACCTATATCATTTTTAAAAACTTTTCAATGTCTTCAAACATCATTTTAAGAAATATGAACATCTAAGTTAAGTTTTACTAAACATTTTTTTCTATATAACGAATTTGTTTCATCAGTTGATATTTTATTTTACCATGCATTATTGTTAAGATTTGGAATTTCAATCTTTAAAACTTCTTCTTTAGTCTTTAACCTATATCATTTTTTTAAAATTTTGATAAAATTTGAGTCTTCAATCTGTCTTCAAACATCATTTTAAGAAATATGAACATCTAAGTTAAGTTTTACTAAAAATGTTTTTCTATATAACGAATATTTTTATTCTTCCCAATGCGGAGGCACTTGTAATCAGACATTCGCCTATACTACGCCGCATTTTTTGCTGCCCATTGTATTGTGGGGGCACCATATAGGCGGACAGCATTACCCCCTATGAAGGGACGATACGAACGGAGGCATTTTTCTTGGCGCGACGCCAGGATTCGATCTGAGCACCCTCAGCACCGAAAACCAGCGCGCTGTACCACTGGGCCGCCACAAGCCCCTATATAACCAATATAAATGAGGGAACTTAATCACACACTCGACAATATCCTTATGGCTGCCGAGTACTAACTCTATTGGATTCGCCCTCTTCAATGTTAACCTATGAAGAAAATTTGTATACTATTTACAGCTACATAAATACTGATAATCTAATAATAATTACAAGATAAAAAGAACTTTTTATATACCATGTTTTTAAATTTTTTGTTGAATCATATAAACTTGACAATTCTATGTATTAATAAATACTTTAAAACTTTTTTTGATGAATTTTTTTGATGATGGAAAAAATTGTATTTTCAGATAGCCAGAACTTTTTTGCAACTTGCAACAGGATTCACTTTATAAATTTCGTCCACCAAAGGTTGTTTGGTTGGTTAAGGTTTAATGGCGCAAGGTCCTGAATGGACAAGCTTCGCCAAACACATGTCGAGTGCAAAACTAAAGCGCATTAAAAGGGGACACAGGACATTGAAGCTCGACGAAATTATTATAAATATGGTCTAATTCTAAACATAAAAACTCAAATAATATTAGAAAAAGAAAATTTTTTTCTTTATACATATAAAGTACATATCTTTAAATATGTCATATATAAAAACAGAAATTATAAATCTATAAATAATTTTCAAATTGGCAGTTTAGAATTTTATATGATTAACTGCTAATTATGAATTTGTGTGCAGCCTTACTTTTAAACTATCAGTATAAAACTGATAAAACTTCACTCATATATATATTTCATGGTACTCTACATTTTAAAACCAGAAAAATGTCCAATTCTGGAATACTTATTTTTAATGTCGAAAAATTATGCAAATAATTGTGATAATTTGTGAAGTTTTCTAATTTATTGCTCAATTTTTAATTTAAATAATGCTTATTACAATTTATTTCGTTTTACAATGCAGGTAAATATATTACAAGTGTATTCTGGCCATTATTTTCGGTAAGCATGTATCTCAATTTTATGATTCGCACAGCACTTTATGATTTTTAACCACCAGTTAGTCATATAAAATACTAAACTGCTAATTTGAAAATTATTTATAGATTTATAATTTCCATTTTTATATATGACATATTTAAAGATATGTACTTTATATGTATAAAGTAAGAAAATTTCATTCTCTAGTATTATTTGAGTTTTTGTGGTTAAAAATAGACCATATTTATTAGTCAATTCGTCAAGCTTCAAGATCCTGTGCCCCCTTAATAAAAGTATAAGACCATAGTAGGTGTCAGTTGCAAAGACGGTGCCTTGAAGGTAAAAACTGTCATATATAAACCGGTTACAAAAACTATAATGTGTAAAAGATGAAAAAATGGTAATATGTATAAGATGATAAAAGCAGTGACATGTAAAACTTGAAAATACTGTCATTAAAAGCATTGACGTCCGTCCCTCAAAGGAATTTATAAGCGTTTAAAGCGCACTATAACGGGTTTTTTCCCTAAATAATTTTAATTGAAAGATATTATTTGCATTTAAAAAAATTAAAATGTGCCCCAAGGTGTAAAATTTCGTTCTCTATAATAACTGAGTACAAATTTTCAAAAAAAAAAATCTTTCAATCCAAGTCAACAATCCTTGGACACATTCTCTCCATTGGTTAACATTGAGATGTGCGAATCCAATAGGGTTAGTACACATCAGCCTGAACTGTATTTTTTAAAATTTTTTTCTGGCATTTATCAAACACATTTAATTATGTTTCAAAATTATTCATGCCCATAAAGATTGTAAAGAATTTTATTATAAAGACCTATTTCTTCTTTAAATCACAGACATGTAAAATTGTGTTGTCAAGATTTTGTTGTATCAAACACAGCTAAAAAAGGAATTAATTGCTTTATGTAAATTTGGTATTCCTAAAGTTGAAGTATACCTCGTATACAATACTTTAAAGCTAAAATACTAGCTTACCTTTTTTTCTACGCATCTGACACATGACATGCAAGGTGAATTTCATGGATAATATTTGAGGGAAAAAATGCCTCCTCAGTGTGAAAATATGACCATAGAGATTACATTTTCTTATCAGCGAAGAAACCTTGATGTATACAGATGTCACCCCTCTGATATGAGCTCCCATATATAATTTTTTAGCTTAAGCCTTCAGACCTTTTTATACATCCCCCAATAAAAAATGATCAAAAATCTTCGATACTGATCCTCATTTAAATATTTTGTTCACAGAGGGGATTGATAGATGATTATGGAAATCCTTAATATTAAATCAGGAGCTAAAATAAAATAGAGCCTCTCCGACGAATTCTCGTTTATGTAGCGTTTATTAAGAAAACTACAGTGTTTACGGTTAAGTGGTTTTTGTATCTTTATGCCAGCACTAGCGAAAAGAAAGATACCTGAAAAAAGTTTTATTGACATCATATTTTGGGTCGTGGCTGGAAACGCTTTTGTGCAGAATTGTATTCTGGGTGATGTATTATTTATAGCTAATTTATAAAACTGTTGAGAGTCCCTAATCAAAACATATTTTCACTTTCTTTATTCTGTCAATCAGATCACTGAGTAATTTTTTTATGTGTTTTTTTTTACCTTCCTTTCAAAGTAATGTCATGGGATATATAATTGTTTTTAACATTAGAATCTCCTATTATCATACTATTTTTCCTCTTAAGAAGTACCCTTTAACAACAATTTAAAAAAAAATTATGTATTTGCTACTGAATATATATTATTAAGACGATGTGTATGATTGTATTAAAAAATTACAATAAAAAGTAAATAATTCAACACAGAAAGATATTTACAAGCAGGAATAATGCAGACAAAGTAAACCGAAATCACACACTTAGATCTAAATGCCCCGTAAATGCAAGATTATGTAGCAGTAAAAGAACTAAACCATATAACGAGGCAACCTACTGGTCTCATCATCTGGAGGTCCCGAAACGCACGCTTTTCATTTGAGGTTGTAAGGTATACATAAGATTCGATTCACAAGAATCGAACTTTTGAGTGAATAAATTAAAGAAGCTGCTTGAGATATGCAAATTTCGGCATACGCGCTTGGTATAAATATCATGCCGCTTGATTAAAAAAAGAGGTTGTTAAGGTTGATAGATAAGCGAGAGGGAGCTACGAGGTAAGCAGCTCCAGGTGTTAACCAGCGCTTGTGCTTAGGGGGCCCAAATTTTACGTGGCAGAACTGCTGGCTTGACTCTCTGCTGGTTTGTGAGTATGGCAAAGTGTATTTTTATTGAATGCTAATATATATTCCGTACAAGTAGTACGTGTGCTTATTGCTGTAAAAGCAAATTCTATGTGTGCAACGAATTCAATAAACATTGTTTCATGTATAAACTATGTTTGTATCAAATTCATTTAGAGTGCCACTTCAAATTATATACACCCAAGTCTGGGTAGAATCAAAATATACTCTATAAGGTCTTTTAGGATTGTATGTTTACTTTTTACTGCCACAGAATCTTGCAATTATGGTGCGTTTAGCTCTAAGTGCGTGATTTTGGTTTATTTTCATTTGATTTGACTATCTCTTTCAATGGGGATCTCGAGGCCTTGGGATGTCTTTTGGTTAGACCCGCATCCTATTCAGAATGTTCCCCTTTGAGGTACCTGATTTGGTTAGACCTCCTGATGAAGAGACCGGTCGGTTGCTTTGTCATATGGTTTAGTTCTTTTACTGGTACAGAATCTTGCATTTATGGTGCGTTTAGCTCTAAGTGCGTGATTTTGGTTTATTTTCATTTGATTTGACTATCTCTTTCAATGGGGATCTCGAGGCATTGGGATGTATTTTGGTTAGACCTGCATCCTATTCAGAAAGTTTCCCCTTGAGGTACCTGATTTGGTTAGACCTCCTGATGAAGAGACCGGTCAGTTGCCTTGTTATATGGTTTAGTTCTTTTACTGCTACAGAATCTTCCATTTATGGTGCGTTTAGCTCTAAGTTCGTGATTTTGGTTTATTTCGTCTGCATTCTTCCTGATAGTAAATATCTTTCTCTGTTGAATTATTTGCTTCTTAGCTGTAATTGCCTGTTGTAATTGTCTGTTTTCAGATTTCTCAAAGCTAGGATAGTTTTTCTGCTAATATTTTCAGCTGTCTATGCCTTCTTTATGTGTATTATTTCGTGTTGAATTATTTACATTATTTCAGCTTGTTAAAAAAAAAAATTATATTTCCTTAAGTATATCCTATCGCAAATTTCTGTTATGGAACAAAGCAAACCTAATTGAGTAGTTCTTTCCTAAGTCCTGATTATTTCAAAAAATTATAAAATTTTACAAACAATGTTTTTGTATGTTCACAAGCCCTAGAATGTCCATGATATTCCTGAGTGGCCTGGAGGTAAATATGTGGCAATGCTACAGCTTTTTTTCTGGCCACTATTGCCTCCGCAAGCATCGCCACAGAATTAACTTGGCTCCCGACACTCTTTGTCTCCTGTGTGATAACCAAGAAGAAATGGACATGCCTCACCTTGCTTCTTGTCCTGCTCTACTTTCCGTTTCTTTATGGGAGTGCTATTGGGTTGGCAAACATAAGTAGATGGATTAACTGATGTCATTTTCTATCTTGTTCTTGTATTTTTGTCTTTTTCATATCTGTTGTCCTGTAATTCTTGCCATTGGAAATTTTAAAATTTTTTTTTATATGTATTGTTTTAAGGAGACAGTGGACATTCAAACCTAACTTTTTTTGTTTTGAATGGATTTGCTTGAAATTTTAATATGTGATTAGTACTATAGATGTGTAAAAGTGGTTAAAATTTAAAGATGAAATATTAATAATTTAGGAATTATGAATGATTAATTATATCAATAATTGGCCTAATTAAAAATGTTCCATGCGCATTTCTTTTGCATATAATATGGTAATTTTTATTTGCAGGATACCTTATAGAACTAACAATGAAACTTATTGCTTATTTTAAGCATTCATTAAAAATATAAAGAGAAAAAATTAATAATAGTGAAAACACCCGTTTTATTACGCAAAATACCTATAAATCATCTTTTCAAGTACAAAATTTAGAAATTCTGAGCTACGAAGCATAATTATTTTCAATAAGATTTATTTGATATACAGTTAAGTATATAAAACTTAAATTTCAAAGCAATACGATAATTAGAAATGCGCCTGGAACTGTTTGAATATTCGTATGACATGAAAATTTTCATTTTGAGAAAAGCACATTTAAAGTTATTGCTATTAGTAACCACATAATATCTAAATTAAATACACATGCCTATAACTAGGAAAGTAATCACAGAAATTAAAAATACTTTTTGCAACACATTCCTACTCGTCCGTAGTTTCACAATTCAATAAAATAAAAATTCGAATTTTTGGACAAATTTCACAATTTTGAAAGTCCACTGTCCCTTTAATACATAAACCATAATAATTTATTTATGGTCTAGATACTAAAAAAATCTCTTGAAATACGATTTTAAGGATTTTCTAGAACTCAACCTTTGAAATTTTCAAGGTATTAATCCTTAGAGAACAAATTTATCGCACACAATAAATATGATTTCTTAGTCACTCAAATCTTACAAACTGGGAGCCACTAAAATTTAAAACGTTTTGATCGGTACGGTAAAAGCAATGTAAATATTTAATCTTTTTCTTGTTTACAATTTTAAATTGAATTCCAACTTGAATCTCAATTGAAGTTTCAACTTTTGACGTAAACTTTTTAATTCATTCTTTAATAACTTCGATTGTACTTGGAAATAAAAATATTTTTGTCTGTGAATTGTTTTTCTAGTCATGCATTCTTCTTGTTTCATCGATATTTTCCCTAAACAAGTCGAGTTCCATTTTCATAACTATAAAAATGGGAGAAAATAAATATTTTGCTAACTATATTAACTGTAAACTTTTGTGGACTTTTGCTAACTATAGCAGTTGATTTAATTATTTTTTATTCTAAATCAAGGAAGTCAATATTTTAGAAAAATACTGAAAAAAAATTCAGTTCAGTTTGTGTAACCTTAATAAAAAAATTACTGGAGTGGCTACGATTTACCTTTTCCAATACATTTTGCTCTTTGTGATATACTGCTCTTAAAGTAGTATCCTTGGGCATGTATATTCTTTGGAGCTGGTGCTATGTAGAGCATGTGATTCCTCTTCCTATTCACTAACGTCATCAGATTGACATCATTTTGCTCGATAAAACAAACAAACACACACACACACACACACACACACACACACACACACACACACACATACATACATACATACATACATATATATATATATATATATATATATATATATATATATATATATATATGTACGTATGTATGTATACGTAACATACCGACCCAGTCCCATATTAACGGAGACCGGAGTCGGCATATCACACCTCAAAAACTTGTAGTCGTAACCAGAAAGACGAATATCTTCATTAACACATGTTTATTTATCCATTTATTGACATCGATGACGGCGGTTCACTAGGCAACAGTGCCACGCCAAAATCTGCTCTTCGAGGTATGCTGGAACTTATATAAACTTTTTGAGCGTCTTGCCATGTGATCACAAGTCTGTAGCCATTTTCTGGAACTATGACTCTGATGTCAGAGGTGACGTATTATTGTTACGTAAAGATGCGCTAGAAATTATATTTTTGAGGGGACGCTGCCCATGCTTTGTTCTTGGAATCAGAAGCGAAAATAGCTCAATCGCGAAAACGCCCAAGGCAATTTAGAATTTGAATTGAATATAGGATTTTTAATGTTATAGAAAAATATTGTGTCTGACAACAGTGTGCGTTACCCGAGTAACATGCGACGAGAGGGAGATGACCCTGCGAACTGGTCGACGGACATTTTTCGAGTCACTCGATACAACCAGCGTGGATAACAATGTTTCTGAAAACATTGATGCTACGATCGTTAATTTGACAGAAACTTTCTTAGTTATAACTCAACTGTATTTTCGAATTGAAAAAACTTTGCCTAAGAGTTATTCCTGCAAATGTTATAAACTTTACTTCGGAAAGGACGTTGTTCACCGTACAGGACTTTTGGCAGAGGAGCACACAGCGATAAAGAAATTTTAAGAAGAAAAGATAATTTGTATGTGTCGGGTAAATTAAATGGGTAAAATTAATGAAAAAAAAATACATAGAAGTAATTTGAAAATAATTAAATAATACTAGTTATAATAATGTAATAATACTTAGTCGTGACCTGTTGTTATTAACTACGGCTGAAATCGTATCTCGTACACTGGTTGTAAGTTCGCCAATAGGGCGGTAATTAATTAATTAAATAGATGGGCCCAACTCTCAAGAATGATACTGAATA
Organism: Dolomedes plantarius; assembly: GCA_907164885.2. Classification (NCBI taxonomy): domain Eukaryota; kingdom Metazoa; phylum Arthropoda; class Arachnida; order Araneae; family Dolomedidae; genus Dolomedes; species Dolomedes plantarius. Next base: position 176,326,295 of record OU015495.1, on the reverse strand, counting down.
TACATATATACACTTTATTTATACATATTTAAATACATTCGAACTTGTAACACTTAGCAAACGCTGAAACATTAGTAATGCTAGGAATTTACATATATATATATATAATCTTATCCAATCACTATCTTTTAAATCATACGATGTCGCCGGCCCTGGCGGGTTAGAGGCGATGATGTAAAGAGTCGGTATGCGAGTTGATATAATACAAAATGCTCACCCATTTGTCGCAGCCGTCTACATCGAATTCACCGATAACGCTGGTCCATAGTAGTACACAAAGTTCACACAGTGTTCACAGAGTTCGTGGGTACAGTTTGTTCACTGTAGCGTCGCGGTGTATCCTCGTCCTATTTATCCAGTTCTCTCTATTTGGACTGAAGAGTTCGGGGTCCTTTTATGTCGAAGGTCACTTATTGAAGACTCCTCGTATGTTACTCAGCACAGGTAGCTTTTCTTACACTATGCGGGTCGGTCAGCATTGGTGGGCGGTCAATGTTGCTCAGCATAGGTGCCTTCTCTTCCGATATGCGGGTCGATCAGCACTGATGGGTGGTCGTCTGGGTGTCCAACTCGCTAAGCGACGGTGCGTATCTCTCTGGTATCGGCTTAAACTTAATGGTAGTGTCGTCTCTTCTCCCTCGGCACTATGTTGACATCTATAGGCAATCGCTACTTCTGCAACTTCTCGTCGCTGATTATTCTATTTCGCGTCCGGAGCTAACGCTGTTCAATCCGTACGTATTATGTAGTTGCGTAGGACCGGCGTCTTTCTTCTAATATTATACAGTGGGTCTCTTCTCAGCCCTGTGGCAGCTTATTTTTTGTTGAGTTTCGTAAGTTAGGGCTCTCGTCGGCCCGTTGGCAGCTTACTGTATTATCATCTCTTTTTTTTAATGGCGCTCTCTCTACAAATGTCTCATCATCTTGTATATATTCTTCTCCATCCTCGTCTCATTGGTTCTCGCTTCCTCGGTCCCTATTCGCTCGCCACTCCCTTGTTTATAGAGGGGGCGGATGCGATTAGCTCTCATAGGTTATTCTTGTCTCTTGCCTTTCGCAATTGCATAAGTTCTGGCGCCGATTATGTCTGGTAAAACTTCCCATCAGACGGCCCCACCTGTTCGACCTCCGACCTCAGATATACGGCCGTTGACAACTTAATTTCTACGTTTTTTATGGTACCGTAAATCTGGCGTTATAAAAATGTCGAGACTGTAAATTTGCTTGTCCACGCAAGCTGGGTGCCCCCTTAGCAATTTAGGTTTCTGTTGTTTTCACATTCCGACTCTTTACAAATAATAACAGAATTTTTGTGAGTACGACTTCAAAAGGTAAGCACGTTTTATAAATTATGTAATTAATAATTAGAGATTGAGAAAGTTTTTGAATAATTTACTACAAATTTCGATCTTCAGAACTGATGACTTTTTTTTGTTTCTCTTATTTGATTTTTGTGTTTATATTTTGAGTTGATAAAGTGTTTAAGTTTGATTTACATTTTGATAGAATTTTAAGTGTATATTGTTCATATTATAAAGGTAAAGTCTTACGTGATTTCTTGAAAATATTTAATGGGAAGGATTTAATAAAATAGAAGAGTTGTTTTGGAAATATTAGAATTTGAAATAATGAATAAACCTAAACTGACACATTTTCATTTTAGCTTGTGAACAGAGAAATTAACTAATTCATGTTCTCAGTAGATTCATTTGACTATTGAGCTGAATTCAGTAAAATGAATGTTTTGTTTTTATTTT
>OU015495.1:176269538-176319538 GCA_907164885.2 Dolomedes plantarius | reverse complement strand
TAACTCTTAAGTTAATTACCCGTCGAGAAAGTCGACAGAATATTTGTGTTTTTTATAATTAACTCCTTAGTTAAGATAACTCGAGAAATTCGAGAAACGTTTGAGCATCAGCTCGTTAAGTATATTTTTTTTGAGTCCGAGACATTCGAGACTTGTGGTTTTGTGATCTGGTTTATGAACAAGTCGCGAAGTGTTACCAATTTAGTAAAAGTGTATCGTAGAAATTTTTTGTTGCAAGCATATGTTATTGAACCTAAATTGCATACTGTGTTATAGTATCAAGTGTATTTGTGCTAGAGATTAAGAAAAGTGCATTTTTATTAATTATTAAGTATTGTATTAGAGTGTATTATTTTGGAGAATTGGGTTTTGATTAGTGTATTGGGGTTATATTGGGTTAGGAAAAATGGCTTTCTTAATGACCTATAAGAAAGAAGACCTCCAGGTTCTTTCAGATGATCTAGGGATTGATTTCGAGGATCACGATAGGAAATGTGACCTATACGACAGAATTTTGTCCAGTGCGAGATATAATGAAGAGAGTGTTAGAGCTCAAATAAAAATCATTAAGGAAGAGCGCGAAAAAACAGAACGTATAGAATTAGAACGCGAAGCTAGGCAATTAGAATTTGAACGAGAAGTGAGGCAGAGAGATTTCGAACTGAAAAATTACGGTTGACTCAGGCAGCCCAAACCGCCAGCGTAGCTTCGTCCCAGAATGAGAGCGCTAGGCCCGTACAAAATTTCAAAGCCCTAATGCAAAAGTATGATCCGGAAAAATCGGACATTTCTCTCTTCCTAACCCTGTTTGAACGTCAGGCACGAAAAGCACAGGTTGAAGACGGGGAACGAATGATGCATTTGCTTTCATTATTACCCACGGAGATCGCTGAAATAATTATTCGCGAACCCGTTGAGGTAGCAGATGATTACGATCAGGTAAAGAAATTACTTCTGAGCCGTTTTAAGTTAAGTCCGGAGACTTTTAGAGCTAAACTAAATCAACACCAGAGGCGGGCAGGTGCCCTATGGAAAGATTTAATTTTCGAGCTGAGAAATTATTTAGAGGGATGGCTTGAAGGGGTAAGTGTAAAAGATTTTGAAGCCCTTAAGAATCTCATGGTTGCAGACCAGATTAAAAAAACGCGTCCCGGCGGAAATCCGAGAACACTTTTAGATGATTGGGGAGCTATAGTGGACCTCACATCTTAGTGAAAAAATTGGACGAATATGAAGCGACAAGGCGCACTATCAGAAAACCCCTTAATTTAAAACCACCAGAGAAAAAGGCGGCGGAGAAACCCAAAATCGCTGAGGAGATAAATGAGGATAAAAAGGGAGACTGGGAAAGGTCTAACTCTTTTAACGGGAGGAGCCAAGGATCAGGTGGGAATAACTGGCGCACACGCGAGTTCGAAAAACGTAAGCCCCCGGCTTGTTATCAGTGTGGGTCGACCGACCATCTGAGACCTCAGTGCCCCGAATTACACAGGCAAACTGCCGAGCGTGTAAACAGTGTAGCTACTGCGGAGATCTTTGAACCAGTGTTCAAGCCATACTTAAGTAAGGCAAAAATAAACGGTATCGAGACCACCATTCTCAGGGACAGTGGTTCGAGTTTTGATCTAGCCCCTATTAAATTAATAAACGCCTCAGATTTTACCGGAGAAAGGGTATGGGTCCGCACAGCCTTAGAAAATGAATTGCGGAGTTTACCGGTCGCTAGAGTGCGAATAGAAAGTGAGAAATATGGGGATCTGCTCACGAAAGCAGCAGTGGTAGGAAAGTCAGTGGGAATGAACCATTACTTAATGGGAAATTATACCCAGGAACTTGTAGAGAGGCTCAAAAGCGAACCCCAGTCCGTGAACGCCATCGTTACGCGAAACCGGTCGCTAGCCATAGTAAGTCGAGGAGAAAAACTAGAAAATTCAATTCCTGCCGTAGGAGTTGAAACCGAAACTGATCAGAGTGAAGAGGGAACGGTCCAGGTCGAGAGCGAATTAGTACTGCCCCCGGGAGAAGGGAGCGCAGAAATGGATTTAGCGGGTGTAAGCTCAGAAATTTTCCGAAAAAAGCAAGAGAGGTGTAAAGAACTAAAGCCCCTCTGGAATAGGGTTAAACATAAAACCACAACTGAATATTTGGTTGAAAAAGGGCTGTTATTTAGAAGATCCACGGATCACAGAGGCAAAGAACGGAGGCAGTTAGTCATTCCTAAATGTCTCCGAGCCAGAATCTTAATTTTGACTCACGAGGGATTACGGGGACATATGGGGGTCCTCAGAACGAAAAAGGAGCTATTGCGTTATTATTATTGGCCCCAGTGAACCAAAGACGCGGAGATGTTCGTAAAATCTTGCGACCCGTGTCAGCGAATAGAGAAAAATAATGCCGGTAACAACCATAGGCTTATGAGGTGGTCTCTAGCTATGCAACCATTTAATTATAAGATTGTTCATAGGCCAGGGTCACAAAATAAACCCGCAGACTGTCTCAGTAGAGCAGACTGATTTAAAAATAAATTGAATTATAACATTTTTCATTTTTTTTTCGTATTGTAATTGGAATTAAGTGTATTGTTTTTAAATTAAGAAATTGTGATAAGATAAAGTTTTCTTTTTAGTTGAACCTCTAAACCTAAGATGGTGTTGTAAATATGAATGTTTTTTTTTGTGTTTCTGTAAATATAAATGACATTTAATGTTTTAATTGAGGTATTGTGTTAGTGTAAAATGTTTTTTATTGTAAATTAAGTGTAACATGAATAAGTAAACTTAACCTAGAAGTTGATGCATAAATTAAAATTGTTAGGAATGCCTCTGGAGATGGAATACAAGTAAGATACCTGTACCTAACCCTTGATTTTCAGATTTTGCAGAACCGCAAAATCTCTTCAAAGGGGGGAGGGGCTGTGGCAATTTCCCCCCCTCGAGGCGAATAGGAACACCATTAAAATCGCCGCTATCCGTGAACCGATGCTAAAGAATGGCAGACCCCGCGGGTGGAAGAGGACCACAATGGGCACCTCTTCGGGACGCATTCCTGGGATGAAAAGAGGAGACAGTCTGGCGCCATATTTTGACAGTGGCCGACAATGATAGTTTACGCCCTGAAACGAGATCTCTAATGAGTGAGCGAGCGATGAAGATGTAATAATCGGCATCGTTTTTTGCGCACGGCTAGACGCTCAGCCTATCCGGAGCGAGCTATAGAGAGGAGGCTAGAAAGAATTCCGCCAGGGATCAAGTTTTTAAAATAAGCCGACGAGGGCTTGAAGACCAGTTTTGTGCGGAGAGTTTTTTCCTTAGAGAGCTTAGGGGTGATACCTGATCTCCTAGCTCCACGCACTTTTAAGTGACTTGTTTTTTGTGAGGCTCTGCCCTCTACGTGAGAAGACCCTTTTTCACCGAGAAAGGTCGGGGAAACCGATCGGATCTTGATCTCCCCAATTGTGTTATTTCAGAGAAGCTGCTAGCTTCCAGTGGACGAGTGCGGGCCCTTTTTTCTGTGACCTGACCAGCGGTTCGTCACCTTGTTTTAGCGACAGTGTGCTCCATCCTTGAGAGACAGATGACGATTCCTACTCCAACTTCTACGGACTGCTTTGTATATATATTATTCGAGATCGCGGCCTAACCGTGTTTATTAAATAAAACTGAAATCCTCATTATCTTAAAAGTCTCTATTTTAGTAAGCTGTCTACCTTACACGTAACCTGTGACGCTACCTAAGTGTCTGCTTTTGACACAAATCGCAGGAATACGTTACACCGTTAGGAAAAGGTTAAAAGTAGTGTTATAAGCACTCTCCAATCCTATGTTATTACACATTTCCCAGAATATATTATTTACATTTTTCTGGTAGTTTGCAGTCAATAGAGTCAATTAATCACTAACCAGTACTGAAATTTGGAATCAAAGTTTTTTGGTTATAGTAGTAAATGGTTAGTGTCACTGGGAACACATTTTTAATGCTAACACGGATATTTAATTTGAATTTAGAAAAATTAATATACATTTCGTACATTTATTATCACTTTTAGTTCATGTGCCTAACGTTTATTCTTTATTTTAAGTCATAAATTAAAATTTTAAGAAAACATTTATCCGTAAAACAGTTATTACGTACAATATAAACTAAAAATTAATCTCAGAAATGTGTTCCAAGAAGACTCAAAGTCTTAAGCAAACAAGTTGTTATAAAAATATTGGTATATCTTTCAGCGTTATTCATGGAAACGCGTGTTAGATTATCACGAAATATCAAAAATTTATGTTTCATAAAAGCTTTTATAAATCAATGTTAGATTGTAAATTAAAGCTAAAAGCTTAACTAACTTTTTTCATTTCCACTTGAATTGCTGTTAGTATCTCTCATTTTTCATTACAGACACCGATATTTATTTTAAGCAAGAAATTTTCATTAAGGAAATTAACTGAGATATAGGCATGATTAAGCTGAGTTTTAGACGAGAAATGCAAAACTATAGCCGTATAAGAAAATGCAGCATTTCTTTTTTCGGCTTAAAAGGAAATATTGAAAAATGATTTAAAGCCAAACATGTAACAACTTCAATAATTTCTTAAAAATTCTTCTGTTTACTATGTTTGCTGCATTCATTTTGAATCCTTAGTGAGTTACAAAAATATACCTCATAGACGAAAATACGATAGAAATATCTGTAATTATTATAGTTTTATTTTCCTAGACCACAAATCTATCAATAAGCGATCATACAATAGTTAACTTATTGTGCTTCTTCCGATCCAATTTCTATTAAAGTTGCCGTTAAAAAGACTAAAATTACATCAAACATGGGAAAGTCCCATTTAATCAAACAAATAAAATATGATATTTTCTAAACACTCGTCAATAGCCAGTAAATCCATAATTAGATATATTGTGATAGATAATAAAATATTTCAATTTTTACATTTCCAGAAATCTTCTAAACAATATGAAATGAGCTGAAGTAATTTTATTTATGTTTGAGTTTGTCCACTTTATTTTACGTGATGATAATTATTTTTTTCGTGTCATGTACCTTAGTATGCAATTTCACACCGTGAATCACATTTTGTGATTTAGGATACGCATGATAATTTTTAAATATGCAGGTACGTTTCTCAAAATAACCCCAATGATTAATATTTTTTTATTATATGCTTCTTTGATGTGCATAAAGATTGGAGTGGATTTGTAAACAGGAGAATTAAAACTGTTACTCCAGGGGGAATTTATTTTTTTAGCTTTCTTTTTCATATGCTACTTTGTGAGAAATTACACTCGTAAATATTTGTGTTTACTCGTTCTCCAACAACAATGTTTAGGCGAACTCTCTTCAGAGGGCTGAACATAATTTTCATCCGAGTGTTTTTATTAAAGCCCTTTCGTGGGCCATTTATTTCTCTTTTAAAGTTCTCCCAGTTTTTTTGTGTTTTATTACCAGCTAGCTGAAAACCCGCACTTCGCTACGGAGTACATTCAAATTAAATACAACGGTCAATGTATGCAATTAATGCCAAAAAACAAATATATATATATATATTTATAATAAATACGACAATCAATATATACAATCGATGTACAAAATATATATATATATTTATAAAAAATCGTAAGGGATATTTTTATAGACAAAATAATGTCCAATCGTCTGCCGCATTAGCAAGAAAAAAAATACTTTTTTGTGTATTTAGTTGTTATGCACGTGACAATAAATTTATTTAAAGTACCAGAAAAAAGAAATCACTTGATCACCATTTAATAAATTAAATTCTAAAAATTAATCTTTAAAAATTCACCAAAAATCAGAAAATGGAGGTAAAGATTTAAAAAAGATCTCATTTTAAAGGATTTTTATGATGTTTCTCGTGGTATAAATTTTATAACGCTCAATTTATTATTTTAAATGCAAACTTAAAAAAAAGTTACTAAAGCAGCTTAAAAATTTAATTTAAACAAATCTAAGAAGAATTTTTGAAAAATCTTTCTTAGTGCACCCCTACACTATAAGAAGAATCGCCATGCAAAATTTCAGCCCTTTAGGTCAAGCGGTTTGGTCTGTGCGTTGTATGTCAGTCAGTGAATGAGTCAGTTACGGAACTGTTTTATATATATAGACTAGCTGAAAACCCGTATTTCGCTACGGAGTACATTCAAATTAAATACAACGGTCAATGAATGCAATTCATGCCATATATATATATATATATATATATATATATATATATATATATATTATATGATAAATACGACGATCAATGTATACAATTGATGTAAAATATATATATATATATATATATATATATATATATATATATATATATATAAAGAAAATCGCAAAAGATAATTTTATAGACAAAATAATGTAGAAGAAAATATTCAAATTAAATCTAATATAAAGAATACTAAAGAATATAGTACAGTTAATATAGTACAGTTTGTAGAACATTTCTTTTACTGTATTTTAAAAATTTTTTGGATAATGTCCAATCATCTGCCGCATTAGCAAGGAAAAAAAATATTTTTTGTTTATTTAGTTGTTATGCACGTGACGATAAATTTATTTATAGTACCAGAAAAAGAAATCAAGTGATCAGCATTTAATAAATTAAATTCTAAAAATTAATCTTTAAAAATTCACCAAAAATCAGAAAATGAAGGTAAAGATTCGAAAATTTTATGATCTTTCTCGTGATCTTACGATTTTATAACCCTCAAATAATTGTTTTAAATGAAACTTTAAAAAAGTCACTAAAACAGCTTAAAAATTTAATTTAAAAAATCTAAGAAGAATTTTTTGAAAAATCTTTCTTAGTGCACCCCTACACCATAAGAGAATCTCCATGCAAAATTTCAGCCCTTTAGGTCCAGCGGTTTGGTCTGTGCTTTGTATGTCAGTCAGTGAGTCAGTTACGGAACTGTTTTATATATATAGATTAAACAATAGCATTTAAGGAAATATATTTTATTTTACGGAATTTCAAATTTAAATTTAAATTTTAGAGGTGGGAAGCATACTTTCCAAGGAACCATCTACGGACATAAAAAAAATTCAATTTAATGATGATTATTTGCCATGAAAAGATGAGAAGCATGTTGTAATGCACATGGGTACATCACACTCTGTACACATGTAGCGGGTCTTCTTTTCTTGTGCTTTTGTGCTACATTTCCTACATCGTATATAGTTTGAAACCAACTTTGGCATATGGTTTCCCACACTGGCTAATAGCACATCATCTGGAACTGCACACTTCTTCGCTTGGAAGCTAGCAGAACGACCTTTCCTTTTTTTTGAAGAATGTCCGTCTATTAGCTGACGAGCTAATGCTATACGGCATGTAAGATGGTCTAAACTTCTATTCCGTTTATTTACTTGTCATTTAGTTGCGTAGAACAAATATATATCAACAGAGGTATCAGAGCAGAACAGATTTAACAGAACCGGCTTCCGAACTTTAATAACATATGTACTATTTATGTTTCAAATGCTGGAAACTAGATGGCAGCACAAAACTGAAGTGGGAATTATTCTTCCCAACATTATAACAGTGAGACCAATATATTGTAGTGGGTTTTGCGCTTCCCGCAGGTGAATTTCCTAAGATCGTGTAGGGGGGAAGTCATCTTCCCAAGCCCCACGAAATGGTTGGAGAAAGTATCGGATTATGATTTTCAGGCAAGGCAAAGCTGGCAACAAAGTTTCTTAGACAAAAGACTGTTGAAATAAGACAAATCATTCTTCCATGCTGTAGAAGCGTAAATGCCCTTGAAAAAGTTTTCCCAAGGTCGATTTGATAAGTCATGCGTTCTGCAAGCTATTTAAGCCGACGGAATTTGTAGTGTTGAATTAAAGGTAAAATTCCGGGTCAAGGCGGATGAAAAAAGGCAACAACCACAGCTATTTTAAAATGGAATGTTAAAATTAGATACATGGGTCTTCCACGCAGCAGAAGCTAAAGTAATGGACAATGAAAAATCTTGCCCCATACCAGGTTTGGGAGCTATGTGCTCTGCAAGTTGTTAAAGCCATCGGCAGTTGGATTGTTGAGTTCAGATCATGCAGGGAGTGGAAATTATCAGGTTTAACGTGAAACTGAGTTTAAAGCTAAATTATTATATGTCATTTATTCTATCAGTGTAAAATCAAATTGAATAAAAGTAACACATAGGTACATGAACCCTCATGTTCGTCATTTTAAATTTGCCAATCCTACAACTACGCCCTTGGGTATAAACAATGCAGTAGTTAGTTCATAAGATTATAATGGCCGTTTGACATAATCAGGAATCAAACTCGTGTCTCCTAACATCTTGGACTGCCTTCTGCCGACAAAAATATTACGTTGATAATTAATTTTCAAATTCCGTTCAATACAATGTGATGAACTAGATATATGTACGGTTAGGTAGGAATAGAGTCTTTAGAAAATTACTCACAGAAAATTAATTAACTTCGGGGAAAATATCAGCTTTATTATGAGATATAATCGCGTAACTCCCTGGTGTACATAAAGGAGATCTTTCTCGTAAGAGTGGGAGTGGGATCAATTCTTCATTGATATAAGTTGTTTTTAAAGTAATATGCAGATAGATGTGTTAGAGTGTCCGGTACAGATGGAGGGTCCTTTTTATTCTTTCAATTAGTATTAAATAAGTAATAGTCGTACTATTACTGCATGCAGACCAGGAGGCACTCGCAAAATTTTACTCATGTTTTTAATTCAGATTTACGAAACTTAATTAAATTTGACAAGTTAGGAGCATCTGCAGGGAGCGGGATTCAAATCTCGCCACTCCATTTTGCACAGCCAACGTCTTTATTACTAAGCCATCCCGGTTATATCAGGCAATCTCATAGTGTCCGTTTAAAATGCCAAGACAAGCAGTTTTCTCGACATTTTAATGGACTGCATGATTTAATTTCATAAGAATTCAGTTTGATTCGAACTATCAGGGGACAGTATAGGTAACTTGTTAATGTTGCACAGAAAATTGTCGGTACATGTAATATACGTTGATAAATATTATTTTATGCTAAAGAGTGCATTCAATCTGCAGTTACCTATACTGAACACAATCCTGTATTCCACGGAATACTCAACAGGGACCAATTTTAGGGATTTCAGTAAAAAGACGTTGGATTATTTTAGACAGAAATATGAACTTTCGATATATTTGTAATCATATAAACTATCTTAATCCCACTGGTACAGAGAACTTGCATACTCACAAACCCGTCATGGACATGATATCATATATAAGAGTGTAAGGTATACATAAGATTCGATTCACAAGAATCGAACTTTTGAGTGAATGAATTAAAGAAGCTGCTTGAGATATGCTAATTTCGGTATACGCGCTTGGTATAAATACCAAGCAGCTTGATTAAGTTAAGAAGGTTTGTTAAGGTTGATAGATAAGTGAGAGGGAGCTACGAGGTAAGCAGCTCCAGGTGCTATCCTGCGCTAGTGCTTAGGGGGCCCAAAGTTTACGTGGCAGAACTGCTGGTTTGACTCTCAGCTGGTTTGTGAGTATGGCAAAGTGTATTTTTATTGAATGCTAATATATATACCGTACAAGTAGTACGTATGCTTATTGCTGTAAAAGCAAATTCTATATGTGCAACGAATTCAATAAACATTGTTTCATGTATAAACTGTATTTGTATCAAATTTATTTAGAGTGCCACTTCAAATTATATACACCCAAGTGTGGGTAGAAGTAGCTAACTCTACAAGGTACATTCTTTAAAACCTCTTCTTTATAATATGTATTAAAAATTTCTGTCTATCAATTGTGATAACCATGATTAAGTCAAAATTATTTGTAAACCAACATAAAGGGTTAATTGGAAGTTATTCTTTTATCATTATAAGGTTGGAGGCGTCAGGAGCAATTGTATGTTCTATGTTTGTTAAGCATTTTCCTTTATGTATAAATAAAAATATATATAATCTTATTTTAATATAATTTATGTTCATCAGTATATTTAATAATTTGCTATCAAAATAAATTCATTTTACGTATAGTTTTACGATTTGAATAAAAGAATCAGTCAAATGATATTACGTGTGCAAAAATGTCATTTTTCTGACTGCAAAATGCATTTTACACAATATCTAAAACACTTTAAAAAAAGGGAATCATCATTCTCTATTTTCCTTATAAAAGAATCTAACAAAATAAAATTTAAAAGGAGAAAAGATTACAAAAAAAAATAAAGAAAACGGAATTCTATTCTTTGCAGAATTTTTCGAACTAAATGGGATGAATAGGGAAGGACTGGGATAATTATAGCTTTTTGAATCATTTGGAATCACTTTTTATCCAATCGAGAATGAAAAGGCTATAGAATCACTTAACCGCATACATATATATTGCTTTCAGAGAGTACTTCGGAGGAACCATCTTAAACAACTCTGATTAAATATAAAGACCAGTCAGTCGTCCTCTGATCAGTGAACTACAGTTAGTTCTTCTACCTTATTCTACGATGAATTAATTCAAAGAACTTTGAACCAAGCCAAAAGCAAAATTCTCGTTGATATATTATGAATGATTTTAAAGAGAAGGAAAATTCCTAGTAATACGGGAATTTAGTATCATATAAAACTATCTCAGAGTTGCTTAAAGCAGAGTTCTTTAAAATACTTAACTAAGAATGAGGATTGCGTATCTATAACACTATAAAGTATTAATGAGAGTCTTCATTAAAAGAGTTTTTCCACTAATAAAACTGTTTTATTTTCTAAATATAAAATATGTATAAATTCTTTAGTACACATGTAAAATTCCGGTTAATAAAGTTTAAATTGTTTGTAATTTTCGTTAAGTTTCATCCGTGTTTCTTGATATATTATGTACCATCAAAATGCTTCTTGATATGTTATGAAGAATTAAAGTGAAGATTCGCAGTGATGCGTTAATTTGATTATATATAAAACTGTCTCAAAGATGTTTTCGTTAAAATCTTCTTCTTCAAAACAAAAGAATTAAGTAGAAATAAGACATTGTACTAATGAGGATTTTTAAGTATTAATAAGAGTATTCATAATATAATCTTTTCACAGGCAAAAATGTTTTATTACTATCAAATATGTATACAGTTTCTAATCTTTTTCTAAAATTTAGGTTAATCAAGTGTTTGTATTTTCTCTAGGTTTTACCTCGGTTTGAGCATTTTATTTTTTTTAAACGTTTATTGATATAGAAGTAATTAATAGCCTTCAACTATGTTAACAGATAAAATTCGATAGTTCTTCATTCTCTCATACATATTTTGAAGTGCGTTACCAGTGTTATTGTTGTTGCTAATGCCCCCTGGTCAGAAATGTTCCAGACAGGGATTCGAACAGATAAAAAGTCATTAGTTCTTTATTCTCTCATAAATATTTTGAAGGGCGTTACTAGTGTTATTGTTGTTTCTAATGCCACCTGGTCGGAATTGTTCCAGACCGGGATTCGAACAGATAAAAAGTCAATAGTTTTTCATTCTCTCATACATATTTTGAAGTGCGTTACTAGTGTTATTGCTGTTTCTAATGCCCCCTGGTCGGAAGTGCTCCAGACCGGGATTCGAACAGATAAAAAGTCAATAGTTTTTTATTCTCTCATACATATTTTGAAGCACGTTACCAGTGTTATTGTTGTTGCTAATGCCCCCTAGTCGCAAGTGCTCCAGACCGGGGTTCGAACAGAAAAATAGTCAATAGTTCTTCATTCTCTCATACATATTTTGAAGTGCGTTACTAGTGTTATTGTTGTTGCTAATGCCCCCTGGTCTGAAATGTTCCAGACCGGGATTCGAACAGATAAAAAGTCAATAGTTCTTCATTCTCTCATACATATTTTGAAGTGCGTTACTAGTGTTATTGCTAATGCTCCCTGGTCGGAAGTGTTCCAGACCGATATTTGAACAGATAAAAAGTCAATAGTTCTTCATTCTCTCATACATATTTTGAGGCGTGTTACAAGTGTTATTGTTGTTGGTAATGCCCCCTGGTTGGAAGTGTTCCAGACCGCGATTTGAGCAGGTAACAAGTCGAAATAGTTCTTCATTCTCTCATACATATTTTGAAGTGCGTTATTGCTGTTGCTAATGTCTCCTGGTCGGAAGAGGTCCATACAAGCTTTGAAGGCTCAGGAGTGTGGATCCGGATTACAATAGTACAGCGGGGCTTGGGATCCGTCTTAGCTAGGTGCTGCGCAAATTTTTAGGAGCATTCTTAGGGGCTAAATCTGGCGAAATCGTACCCAATCCTACTCTCTCTGACCTCATATAGGGACTATACGGATTTCCTGTGTCTATATACGGCTTAGACACTAAGGAGTTTAATGGTGCTGATAGGGATTCGAACCGCGTACCCTGGACGCTGAAAGCCGGCAATCTACCACTATGCTATCTCGGGCTCACGTTGCTAATACTTTTTTGAAATTTATATTTTAAATTAATCTAAAAAACAGCATAATGTATAAAGTAAACTGAACCGTCAGCAACTCTGAATTAGATAGTTGGCCCCAGGAATAGCTGTTTGTATGATTCATTACGACATTCTTCTCTTAGATTGGTATCGTAGACCAGTGTGACTAACCAGAGAGCTATATTTCGTTGCACTGGCCCATAACGGATTTTGCATTGATTAGATACCGTTGGAGGAATGCAGTATAGGTATAAATATATAATAAATAATAATATTTAAAAATAATTATAATTTTGCTTCGGTTGTTGTAACACGTGATTCTTTAAAACTGTCTAACGAATCATATTCCACAACAATTAAATCAAGTAGGATAATTTTTGTATTTAAAATAATCGTTCATTTCTTCCCTTTGTAGGTGACAAGTAAGCTTTTCTTGAGGTGTTTATATTGCCATATGATTGAATTCAATCCATTGATGATTATTTTCGCACTAGATTTTAAAGTGTGACTGTTTTCCCCTATTATCATCTGAATCAGAGCGAGAATAATAGAGTGGTAATTTGGAATTTTACCTCTAACTTTTAAACTCAACCAACTTATCTGTTTTTCAACTTATCAAAACCCGAACTTTTATTATATATATAATAGCCGTTGTCTCTGTATAACACTTCCGGGCTGTACTCATCTTTCAATTGAAGCCCTCAGTAAACAAACCGCCGGTTAGGCTTAATTTCAATTTCAGATGTGGATCAGAATTTTTTCTTACCTAAAAACTAATATATTCTCCATCAAATCACGTTTGTTCAGCCTATTTTTCTATCAAACATTCAGAACTAAAAAAAATTGGATGCTTTTAGCTTTATATTTAACAGTTTTTAAAAATTTAATTACTGTGAGATGAATTCTGAAAGTAAACAAACTTGAATGTGAATGAATTAAGTAGCTCAAGTATTCATTTCACGTCGTGAGATGTAAAAAACTGGATGGCAGTCTACTACTCTAATCGCATGAAAAACTAAATAAATAAAAAATAATGAAAGGGTTTGCTTTTACAAGGTGTGGATTAAATGCAATATTGTTAGATAATTCGGGATATTTTTTAACTTTCATATACTTTTTCCATTATGACGTCATTATTAGTATTATGACGTCAAAATGACGGGTTGGATGGCAGTCTACTACTCCGATCGCATGAAAAACTAAATAAATAAAAAATAATGAAAGGGTTTGCTTTTACAAGGTGTGGATTAAATGCAATATTGTTAGATAATTCGGGATATTTTTTAATTTTCATATACTTTTTCCATTATGACGTCATTATTAGTATTATGACGTCAAAATGACGGGTTACCTTCTAGTCTTTCTATAAAGTTTTAACAAAACAAAAAATTGCAGAAACCAAGAAATTTGCTGTATAAATCATTTACTTTCATCTTTTAAAGTTATGTAATCCTTAACGCCAAACCGAAAATCGGAAATTTTTATATAACGCAATACATTTATACAATTTTGAGTTTTTCAAACAGAGTTTTAACTGACATGCTATAAAAACGAACAATTTAACAGAGAATTGATAAACTGTTAAACGTTCTATAACCTTAGTCGTCTTAAAAGTTAAACTCATTATGTGACCACAATTTATATTTAACTTTATAAATCACCGCTTTTTCTTTTGGCAATGCAAAAAATAATAATAGTAGCACGCCAAATTCCAATGGCAGGACATAATTATTTACATACAAATGGTAATTTTTTATTTTATCTGTAATCAAGTCAGTTGTTTTAATTGCACTTAATTCAAAATTGATCGAATGTTTTAATGATGATCATTTACGTCTTTACCCGTAATCATAGTACTAATTATGCAATAATACACAAAGGTAAACTATGAATTAGAATTTTTTCTTTTAATTTTAATTTACAAATTCTAGCATTTTTTTACAGGCCAATTAATACGTTGCTTAAATATAAGTTTTAATTTTTTTTAATCAATAAACTATATCACATTAGCTGTCACATATATTTTCTCTCTTTTTTTTGCAATTATATATTTTCAAGAAAATCATGTTTAATCCTTTTAAACGCATGTCACACTTTTTTCTCCCTTGCAAGCTAATTTATTTTTTGAAGTATCTTTCGACAAGAAATTTAAACTTCTCAAATTTCTGTTACTTGTTCAATTTTTATGCATGTATAAATGTGTCTTCTGTAAGTCTGAAAAAAAGGAAATTTAAAGGAAAGAGTTCCCTTGAGCAAGGTGGATATTCGTGTAATCTTGTTACAGCGCATTTTAAGTGATTGCAGGTTTTTCACTATTTTTCCGAAATTATCTGTAAACTGAAAATCCCGCATGGCGGCGTTCCTCTATATTTAATCCTCTACGATTTCGCTTTTGCGTAGAACTAAATGTAAGCCATTTTAATTGAAAATAAAAAAGTAGAAAACAGAAGTAATGTGACAGGAAATGCTCTTATAAAAAAAATATAATTTCATAACTCAAAATCTTTTAGTCTCCAGTACCATTAAATTTAAAGCAATAATGTGTTTATATTCTAGAAAAAAGTTTTCCAAATTGAAGTGACAAGTCTAAATAATATAGCATATAATATTAAAAATAATACATTTTACCTTATTGTGGGACCACATTTAGGTGACCTAGAATTGTTCCCTATGAGGGAACAACACGGTAATGACCAAGCCTTATTCGGGCTTTGAACCCAAGCCCACGGCGGGGAAGGTCACGAAACAAACCACTATACCATGTCGGCAGCTTAATACAATAATACATACAAGCATACTTACTTACCCACACACAAACAAACAAACAAACACACACACACACACACATATATATATATATATATATATATATATAATATATATATATATATATAATATATATATATATATATATATATATATATATATATATATATATATGTATATATATATATATATAATATATATATATATATATATATATATATATATATATATATATATATATATGTGTGTGTGTGTGTGTGTGTGTGTGTGTGGGTGGGTGGGTGGGTGTATAGGGTGAGCCAAAAGTTCGTTAAAAATTCATAAAAAATGAAGAAATCATGATAAAGAATTTAGGTTTGCACGAAAGTCTGATTTTTTTAGCAGCCAAAAAAGTTGTTTTTTTTTTAATTAAAAAAGTTTAAAATGTTTAAAAAGTCACTAATAAATGGCGTTGATATGTGATAGATTCAGCAGTATTATGGAAAAAATCTTACAATTAAAGACCTTGATACACGAGGATTTTGGGGATCTCCAACGAAGTGGCAGACCCTCGATGACGGAGCGCCGTATTACTGTGGTGGAAACCGTTACTAATGATATGGCAGCGGAATCGTACCACTGTTCGCAAAACTGGACCAGTGACTCTACTAGTGACTTTTTTAACTTTTATTTTTCAGCTAAAAAAATAGGACATCCTTCAAAGCCATTTCTTACAAATTGCACTTCTTTATCATTATCTCTTCTTTTTTTATGAATTTTTTTAAATCTTTTACGAACTTTTGGCTCACCCAGATATTTATATATATATATATATATATATATATATATATATATATATATATATATATATATATATATATATGATGCTTGTGTGTGTGTGTGTGTGTTAGTGTGTTAGTGTGATAATAACGGCCCACCATTATATATCTAATGCGTATTTAAAACTATCCTTGTTTCCTCTTAATAAAGTACAGTCCCTTTCTTATAATTGCGACCTGGGAATTAACGAACTAACCATCCAATTACCCCTTAGTGCACGCGCGTTTAAGATATTTGTAAACATGAATCAGCACCACGTGTTGTTTTCGCCACGGTGCGCTTTTCTGAACATTATGCGAGCATTCTGTAATCAAGTCAGATGCCCAATTCTAGCCAATAAAAAGGTTTCCCCAAGGTTATTGCCCATACACTTTATAACCTACTGCAAACGATTTCGGCGTACACTTTACTGTCTGTCGATGTCTTGTCCTGGTGTCGTCCTAGCTCTGTTTCCTCGCCTCGCTTATTAACCTTGTTCTGTTTTCACGCTGCTCCGCTACTGTCCGATATAATGATGTAAAATCTGCCTTCTGAATTCGCCCCGGCAGGGATCGGTGGCGTTACTATTGTGTATGTCCAGTTCTCAAGATACCTGTGTTTTGCTGAATAATATTTGTCTAAATTATAATCCGGAAAATAACAATATGCGTCCCATCTCTGTTCTGTGCGTCCCTTCAATGCCTCTTATCTGTTTTGGGTTTTTCCTCCCCTATGTGTGGATTACACTATGTCTGACCTAGTGTTCTTCAAGTCTCTTCTCGCCCCCTCTGTCTCGACTACAAAAGTGTTGAATCGCACCCGCGAATATTGGGTGCATCATCTCCTCCACTAGGTGATGTACAGAGCATTATATATATATATATATATATATATATATATATATATATATATATATATATATATATATATATATATATATGTATATGTATATATATATATATATATATATATATATGTATATGTATATATATATATATGTAAGTATACAGTGGACGCTCGTTAATTCGAACTCGGTTAATTCGAACTTTCGGTTAATTCGAACTAATCCAAAGGCCCCAAAAAACTTGTATTGGAATTAATGTTAAAAATATCTCATTAATTCGAACTAAATTTTAATCACTTCGGTTAATTCGAACTAAAAATTTGACAAAAAAAAAATTCTTTTTCCTCGTTAATGGATAAAATACACACGGTATTTATTATTTTGTGTGTCAAAATCATCTGTATTTCTTTTCTGTGTAAAGAGGCACATGCCTGCATTCCTAGACTATTGCATGTCCGCTGAACGTTAGTAGCTATTGTCCTTATTAGTGCTAAACGGAAAAAGCAATTTTCCTTTATTTGTATCGATTTTCTTAGAATTTCAGAAAAACCAGTCTTTACAACAGATTCTAGGGAGCTGCGTCAGTTAATGTGGTCTAGTTTTTCTTCCTCATTGTTTGGTGTGAACGTGTAAAAATTCAGGATGTCTACACGTGGAAAGTACAAAACCCTAAATTTGGAGACAAAGGTAGAAATTTTAAAGAAAGTAGAGAATGGCGAATGTAAAACAAAGTTAGCAGCTGACTATGGGATTAAAAAAATGCCTTGTCAACTAATTTGAAAAACAAGGAGTCAAATTTAGATTCATGGGAAAAATCAAAATTTGCTAGAGGAAGGAAACGCAAGAGAAATGCGTCCCTAGAAGATCTAGAAAAAGCTCTACTGCTATGGTTCCAGGGTGTTAGATCTCGAAATTTTCCGATAAATGGACACCTAGTACTGACGAAGGCTGGTGAATTGGCAAGTCGAATGGGTGTTGAAGATTTTAAATGCAGTGCTGGATGGCTTTCTCGATTTAAGTCAAGGCACAATATTTCTTATCAAACTGTATGTGGCCAAAGCTGTGTAAACGAAGACGTATGCACTAGTGTAAACGAAGACGTATGCACTAATTTCGGTAGGAAACTGCCAGGGCTTTTCTCTACTTACCTGCCGAAAGATATTTTTAATGCGGCCATAATGAACAAAGCTATAATGGACTCTATTAAAACTCTGAAAGCATTTATTCAGATGGAACCTTCCTCTGAAAATGAGTTGAAATGTTTACTTCAAATCGAGAAGCTGGCTGAACAATGTAGGCATCATAAACAGAACCAAACATCCATTTTACAGTTTTTCTCCAAAGTGTAATTCATATTTTTAATTAAAGTTTACTTTCTACTGCATATCTTCTGCTATTTTATGATTAAGGTAAATCTGTATTGCTTTTTAATATGTTTAATTTTAGATAACGTAGTATAATATATTTTCTGGGGTTATAAATACTAGGAGATATTTCTTCCTCAGTGATACACATTTAAAGTTATATATTTTCTCTTAACATCGGACAATTCGAACTTCGGATAATTCGAACTTTTTTCTGAGAACCTTTGAGTTCGAATTAACGAGCGTCCACTGTGTATATATATATATATATATATATATTTATATATATATATATATATATATATATATTGTCGCGTAGATGGTAGTCGTATGGATTGAACACACACGTAGAGGGAATACAACGCTGTTTATTAGCACACAACACTTAGCTGATAGAACTCAGAAAATAATGTAGAGCTTCGAACCGGGGACCTCTTGCTCAGCAGTCCGGTGCGTTGACCATTCAGCAACAGAGTCTTTGACGGGAAAGGCTTTAAGCGGCATTGCTCCCTCCTTAGAAGAACAGCGTCCCGCTGTCCTAGGTTGCCTAACTGCTAGCAACTTTTGATCTGGAACGTGTCTGTGGTCCGGTGTAATCATTCTTTACATTGGTAGGCGGATCCTCTTCACAATGGCCGTCTTCAGATGTTGAAGAATCACCATTCGGATGTTGTGCTTGTAATTCAGGGTCGTAGTAAGGCTTCATTCTAAGAACATGGACGGTGTCTATCGTTTTCCGGCGTCTTGATGTTGGCTCATAGTCTTGGACTTCGTAGGTTACGTCAGATAATCGTCGTAACACCTGGTATGGTCCGAAGTATATTTTAAGCAGTTTCTTGGACAAGCCTACTTTCCGAACAGGCGTGAAAATCCATACTAAATCTCCAGGTGAATAGGACACCACCCTGTGCTTGGAATTATAACGCCGACGGTCCTTTTCTTGCGCCTCTAGGGTTCGTAGTCTGGCTAACTGCCTTGCCTCTTCGGTTTTCACGACAAGATGCTTAGTATAGTCGTTCTCCACGTCAGGGCAGAAAGGGAAAAGAGTGTCGAGCGTTGTTTCGGCTTCTCGGCCATGAAGTAAATAGAAAGGTGTGAATCCGGTTACATCCTGTTTAGCGGTGTTGTAAGCGAAGGTCACAAACGGCAGTATCTCGTCCCAGTTTCTCTGTTCTACGTCTACTTACATGGATAACATGTCGCCTAGTGTTTTGTTGAATCGCTCAGTAAGGCCATTGGTCTGGGGATGGTAGGCTGTCGTCATTCGATGACTAATGTTACACAACCGGATGATATCTGAAACAAGTCTTGATTGAAACACTTGCCCTCGATCGGTGATGATAACTCGGGGCGCTCCATGTTTTAGAAGTATATCTTCGACGAGGAACCTCGCTAATTCCGCAGCTTCAGCAGTTTTCAGGGCTTTTGTAATAGCATAGCGACTTAAATAGTCGGTGCACACTACGATCCATTTATTTCCAGTGGTCGAATTTGGAAAACGGCCAAGGAGATCTATCCCAATGCGATGAAATGGTGCAACAGGAGGCGGTATAGGCATTAGATGACCCGGTGGCTTATGTGGAACGGCTTTCCTACGCTGGCATTCCCGGCAGTGCATGACATATCGTCGCACATTTCGGTAGAGCCCTGGCCAGTGAAACCGCTTCCTTATTCTGTCGTACGTTTTGACGAATCCTAGACTGTCCGGCCGTGGGTGCGTCATGGAAACATTGAAGAATGTCTTGACGTAGATGCTTTGGAATGACAGGAAGCCATTTCTTGCCGGTTGGATCGAAACTCTTTTTACATAGTACGTCTTCAATCAGCTCAAATTCTCCTTTCACTGTTTCGCCATTTCCTAGAGTCCGTATTAACTCCGCAAGTCTTGGATCTTTTCTTTGTTCGTCAGCAACGTTAGCAAAATCTATAGCGGCGATGACTTCCGATGGTATATTGTCTTCTTCCAATGGATTTCGGGACAAACTATCAGCGTCCTTGTGTTTCTTTCCGCTCTTGTAAACAATCGAGATGTCATACTCTTGTAGTTGCAAGGCCCACCTCGCAAGTCTTCCTGAGGGATCCTTTAGATTAGTTAGCCAACACAGCGAATGGTGGTCTGTTACGATTGAAAAGTGTTTGCCGAAGAGGTATGGTCTAAACTTGTGAACAGCCCATACGGCGGCAAGGCATTCTCTTTCAGTCGTGGAATAATTTTTCTCTGCTTTGGTTAGTGTCCGCGAAGCATAGGCAAAAGCTGTTTCTTTTCCATGCTGTATTTGAACCAAGACTGCTCCAATACCATAGCCGCTGGCGTCCGTTCGCAATTCTGTTTCGGCGTTTTCGTCGTAAAGTCCCAGTATAGGGTCAGATATCAGTGCTTCCTTTAGCCGGTCGAAAGCATCCGACTGCTCACGTCCCCAACGAAATTTAGAGTCACCTTTCAGCAACATTTGTAAGGGTTGAGCTTGATGACAAAAATCCTTGATGAAGCGGCGGTAATAAGAACAGAGTCCTAGGAAACATCTGACGTCGTGCACACTTTTGGGTGTGGGAAAACACTTCACGGCCTTTACTTTATCTGGATCGGGGCGGACACCTCCTTCCGATACTAGATGTCCCAAAATCTTAATTTGTTCAGCCCCGAAGAGACATTTTTTTGGATTTAGGACAAGCCCAGCTTCTTGGATGCATTTAAGTACGACATTCAGACGTTTAAGATGGTCGTCGAAGGTCTCAGAAAACACGACAATGTCGTCTAGGTAACAGAGACACATGGTCCATTTTAGGTGTCGTAGCAAGTTATCCATCATTCTTTCAAAGGTTGCCGGCGCATTGCACAGACCAAAGGGCATGACCTTGTACTCGTAATGTCCTTCTGGTGTGATAAAAGCTGTCTTTTCGCGATCTGCCTCGTCCACTTCAATCTGCCAGTAGCCAGAATAGAGATCGATCGACGAAAAGAACTTGGCTCCTTTTAAGCTGTCTAATGTGTCGTCAATACGTGGCAGAGGGTAGGCATCTTTTTTCGTAATTTTGTTGAGCCGACGATAATCGACACAAAATCGCCAACTTCCATCCTTTTTCTTCATGAGGACAACTGGGGACGACCATGGGCTCTCCGATGGTTGAATAACATCTCTGTCTAGCATCTTTTCTACTTCCTCTTGAATAATTCGACGCTCCGCAGGAGATACTCTGTAAGCCCTTTGGCTAGTCGGTAGATGATTGCCAGTGATTATACGATGTTTCACATTTACTTTTGTTCCGGCTTTTCTTGATTGATCAAAAATTTCAGGAAACTCAGAAAGTAATTCTAAGAGTCACTGTTTTCGTTCTACCGTGAGATCTTAGGCTAGCATTTGGGAATAGTCGACCGGAGAAGGGCTCGATTTCAACTTGGCGGCTGAGCAGATATGCGCACTGGCGATGCAGTTCAGATACCTCTCGTCTAGAGTCTCTGCATAGCCCACACACATGCCTTTGGGAATGAACCTAGCTTCTGGTTGAGCATTCGTGACCCAGAGTTCGGCTGTACCGTCGTAAAACGTCAGGATCGTTGAGGGCACCGCAACTTCTTTGTCCAGCAGCAGTAGTCGATTTCCCTCCACTATGACGTCTGTGATCGCATTAATTTTGGGATTCGTGACAATTACTTTAGAAATAGAGTGCGGAGGTACGACGCAGTCTTGAAGGGTGTTCACTCGCCATGTCTCAGCAGATTCAGGATCTGACATCATTTCGTCAAACACTAGTTCCGATCGGCCACAGTCGACGACTGCTCTCGAGGCTTCGAGAAAATCCCAACCAAGTATAACATTGTGACTGCAGTTCGGCATAACTGTAAACTCAAAGGGACGTATTAGACCATTGATGTTTAAGCGAAGAACACATTTCCCTATTGGACGGACGTGACTTCCGTCGGCGACCTTGAGGATTATGCTTCCGTTGATTGGGAACATAATCTTTCGCAGCTGACGTCTATATTGATCTGAGATGACAGAAAATGATGCCCCGGAGTCCACGAGTGCACGTACTAGTTGACTGTCAATGTTTAGTTCTAGATAATTCTTCGTCATCTTTGCGGCAGAGGGAGGATTTTGTTTTTCAGCGGCTTCACCTCCAAGGAAGGTCGCACTGCTTAGTTTTCCTCATTTCTTCGGCCAGGTGAGACACTGGAACGTCTATACGGCGATGGGGATCTGAAGCGACGAGTAGGCGATCGACCTCGGTTAGGGCTAGGCGACAGACTTCTTTCAAACGTTCGGCTGGATTCGTCGGCGGTGTTCTGGGAGATCATGCGTCGCTGGGCTGTGTTTCCTCTATCAGCTCTGTAAGCATTAAAAATTGCTCTTCTATCCCGGCAATAGCGAACGACATGTCCGGGGCGGCCACAGTGAAAGCAAACGGGACGATTGTCGGTCGTACGCCACACGTCGGTTTTTCGGGGTAATTGTTCCTGTGCCGGCTCCGGCCTGTTATACGTCGAGTGGATGCTGCGGTTGTATGTGGGAGTCGACCTTCGGAAGCTTCCACTAGATATGGGAGCCAAAGATTTCTCAACCTCATCTCGCACAATTGCTTCTATGGTTTGTACGCCTGTTTGGGGCTCTTCAATTTGGGGTGTAGTTAATCGCTGCATCTCTTCACGGACAATTTTACGGATCAGTGAGGTTAGATCCTGTTCCTCGTCGACGGAGGCAATTGGGACAACATTCGGCAAGCGACTGAATTTCTGACGTCCTATTCGCTTTTGCTGCATTTCCTCAATGTACTGGCACCATTTACTGAAATCGACTGTCGTTTTTATCTCCTTAGTTAATAAGGCCTGGTACACCTCTTCTGCGATGCCCTTCATTAAGTGGGACACTTTATCGTCTTCTGACATGGCCGGGTCAATTTCGTTGCAGAGTCCTAAAACGTCTTGGATATAAGATTGTGTAGCTTCCCCAGCTCTCTGCGCTCGGCATTTTAAGCAATCCTTAGCTCGCCGTATATATAGCTGAGAGTCACCAAAAGTTTTTTTTCAGTTCTCTTTCGAAGTCGTCCCATGAATTCAGTAGATCTTCGTTATTTTCAAACCATATTTTGGCGGTCCCATCAAGGAAAAAGTAGAAGTTCGCAAGACATAGAGTATCATCCCATTGATTAAATTTTGATACTCTAAGGTATTCTTTTAATCACTTGGTTGGATCTTGTCCAGGATCGTCTCTAAAAATTGTCGGCTTTCTCGGTTCCCTAATTAGTGCTGGAGACAGCAGGACGGTTTGTGGCTTGACTTCTCCTTCAGGCATTGCCGGGAATCGCTTTCGTGGAGCGGCTACGTAAGACCGTATTCCGGAGGAAGATTTAAAAGTCTAAGGCTTCTTCGTATTTCTTCTGCTTCCAGACTGAACTGAGTACCCGGCGCCTCCACCAAAGATGTCGCGTAGATGGTAGTCGTATGGATTGAACACACACGTAGAGGGAATACAACGCTGTTTATTAGCACACAACACTTAGCTGAGATAACTCAGAACTGAACTCACAGGTTGAGCTACTTGCTCTTTTATCCATCAACAGAATATTCTGGAACGCCGTTCCAGGGAATTAAAGAATGTTCTAGCAACTTCTAGAACTAACAGAAATAGAATTAGAATTAAATTAAATTAAATTAATGTAGAGCTTCGAACCGGGGACCTCTTGCTCAGCAGTCCGGTGCGTTGACCATTCAGCAACAGAGTCTTTGACGGGAAAGGCTTTAAGCGGCAATATATATTAATCCATGAATAAACAGAAACATGCTTTGCAAATAGAAAAAAAAAATCTGAAACTTCAAAAACTGTAAATTGCTAAGTTTATTTTTTAGTTCAACATAGTTATTCTTAACAAGGAAAATTTTATAAATTACTTTTCGTACAAATCAGACATATCGATGGCGTAAAAAATTTGAAATAACAGGTGCCAGTTTTTTAAAAAGTTAAACTTTTTATCATAAATAAATCCTTATTATAGAATTTATATATATATATTTTTTAAATTTAAGGATTTATTTGCATGTAGATGTCGTTAAAAGTGAAGCTTATAAAAACGTTTACTGAAATTAAGTTAGCTACATGGAGACTTCCGTGTATAATACATGGGCTTCTGTATATAATAAGTGCAGCATAGTCATTATGTTAACCAAATATAGTGAACACGTTTTTCGTGTTTCCCTCTTTCACATATATATTATTTCCCCTTGATCTTTCAGTTATATATTTTAAAGCTCATTCATGCATTGTATTTTTAAATTGGTAAAAGTCTCTGAAAACTATCTGTACATAAAATAACATACTCCATGAATATGCTAAATAAATAACATGCGACAATATTTTCCTTCTATTAAAAGTACTTCCAGTTTACTTCAATAGAAATTTGATTATTCCAGTACAAGTTTTTTTCGTCAAAAAGGCAAAGTGGAAACTTAGACAGAGTGCTGCTAAAATTTCTCAGTGGAATGATTAATATTTTATTCCTTTTCTTTCCTTCGTACAAAACGAACTGTATAAAACCCAGACATGATAGCAAAATTTCTTTCGCCGATATTTAAATATAATTTACTGTTTATTCGTAAGCTACGCTAAACTGTAATCAGGTGAAAATTACATCTTATATTACTTCCGCATGCGTTGTGAAATATTTTTACTGAAGAAAATGATCAATATACATTTCGTTTGAGGATTTTCAAATTTTAAATTTCCATTACACTTAGTTTTTCACTCTATAATGCCCAGACAAAAAATAAATAATAATAATATTTTACTTTAATTTAACGCATGAAAATATATATATTTCATCCACTTATAGCATGTTTTTGATTAAAATAATAAATTTTAAATTGTGTCTATTGTATTATGTTTTTTTGCAGAGTTATTAGTTATAACATTTAGTGCAGACTTTTCAAAATAGCAATTTGATTAATACTAATGAAAGATTAAGAATTTCTATGGCACTCTGTTTAAACTAAATTCATGAATATTTAAAATTATTTCTTTCGGAACAAATTCATTTTAAAAGCCACATCGATGTACATGTTTTTAATCATTACCCAGTAAATTAATTTAACATAAATATTTTTTTAATTCTCTTTAGCCGAAGTATAAAAAAAAAATTTCATGTTTCATGTAGCATAATGAATTTTATATCAAGCGTATATCAAAGTGAAACATTTCGGTGCAACTTTCCCAGGTACGCAATAACCTCACAGTTTATTTTTTTTATTATTATTTGCATAATTAAAGTGTTTACTGAAGAACAGAGAATAAAGAATATGAGATATGAAGCCTTTCATAGTGGCAAGAACCTATCTTTTCACATTTATTACCTTTAAACAAAACATAAACACGCGATCTCTTAAACTGGAACGGTGTTCACGAATATTTTTCTACCAAATTATATTTACTCATCAAAGGAATTTGTGATTAAAAATAGTTACTTTTCAGAGTGAGTTTCAGTAAATTGTTTAATGAAGAATTCTTTGTTATTATAGTCTTGCCTCTTATCTCCAAAGAAAACAGTTTATTAAAAAATATTCAAAATACTTTCATATCTAGGATTACAGTACTTATTAGGATATGTATATTTAGATGTAGATTTAGTAAGTGACGACATTGTTTGGATAGTTTCACTTATTATAGAGAACTAAGATGATAAATTGTCTCCTTTATATTACGGGGATGGTGGACATTGTAAAGCAATTTTTGAAATTTTTACCTCAGAGATATGAAATTTTGCATATATGTTCATTTAAGTATAACTATATCAAACACCTTATAAAATTTTATAAATATTTTAAATTTTTATTTTATTTTTAAAAATTGAAATTTTTATTATGTTTTTAAAATGCTCCTTGCAATCCAATTTTTAACTTGCCCCCTTAATTTTACATTTATATTGCTTATAAATACATTTTGAACAAAGTTATGTATTATTTTATCCTTTCATTGAAGTTAATTTTTAGGAAATATTTTTATGCTTGTACTCTGAATTTTCGGAAAATTTTTGTACTTTTGCATTTATATTGCTTATAAATACATTTTCAGCAGAGTTATGTATTATTTTGTCCTTTCGTTGATTAGTTAATTTTTAGAAATATTTTTATGCTTGTACTCTGAATTTTCGGGAAATTTTTATACTTTTCTACACTTAAGTTTATCTTTGATAATCTTAATGATGTCGAAACCTGAAATGGATACATAGCTTTATTTTAATGTATAAGAGAAGTCTTTGTTATAAATTTTCTAAAATTTGTCAAAAATTGTGACGCAAAAAGCATTTCAAAGACTTGCAAATCTGGAAATGACTCCTTTTGATCAAAAGTTATTTAAAATATATTTTTTTCACCTACCTTTAATATTTACCTTTCTAAAGCCCATCCCTTTTTTATTTTCGTATTCATTACATATTTTAAATGTATTTTATTCCAATATTTACATATTTTTAAAATATTAATACACCCCAAAAAAATTCCAATTTTTTGTTCGATTTTTGGTAATTTAAAAGTCCACCATCCAATTTTTTTAAAATAAGGACATAGAAACGAGAGTAATAAGGTTGGAAAATGCAAATCTTGTGGCTCCGCCCAGTTGAGCGTGCTGAATTCATTTATCATAGTTAAGCTCTCTAAATTTAGGGGGCAATGCTGGTCTGCCTATATGGCGCCCCCATAATAAAATGGCCAGCAAAACTGAGGTGAATTATAGGTGAATGTCTTCGCAACAAGTGCCTCCACATTAAAAAAAAAAAAGCTCTCTAAATTTTGTACGACAGTTCATGATAGACGATAGCTCTTTCCAAAGTGTGCAAGATGGCTCCACTTTGTTAGTCACCAATAAAATTTTACAGAAATTCTGCATTTGAAATAATTTTCACCCCAGCCCACTCAACGGTTTAGCCTCGCTAAGAAATCTCTATCAAGGGTTGATAACTAGATCTAAGGCTTCCTGGTACGCTGCACTTGTATATATCAGATTGCTAAGGAATCGAGCCAAGACCCTCAGATATTTAAACAGGTGTTCAAGCCATTTCACCATGAACTTACCTTTTCACCTTAAACGTTACGTAGTTCTATACTTACAAGTACTGATTCGTAATGATTTTCCCTCAAAATGTTGTTGTTGTTGCTAATGCCCCCTGGTTGGAGGTACAATTCACCAGGTCATAATAGGCTATTGGGCTGAAAGGGGCGGCTCCTGTTTTTGAATTAGTACCACAAGGGTCGGAGTCCGACATGGCTAAATGACCAGTCGCGTAATTTTGAACCGAGTCAAGTGACGAGACCGGAACACTTGACCCCGAACCTCCAAAGGTAAATTTGAGAACTTGGAGGACATTGCATACACGACCTATTTTACGTGCCCCTGCCACAATTAGTGAACACGTCGGTGAATTTGCAGCGACAAGCATCGTACCAGGGACGTTCAGATTACTGCTCTGCTACTCTTGCCAACTGGGCCACCGCGCGCCCCCTCAAAATATGACTTTATATATTCATCATTGGATAATTTTTTTAAACGAAATTTATATAATTTCGTTTAAATTATTTTCAGTAAAATGTTTAAGTACTTTTGATTTCCGATTTGTTTTTGCAAATTCCTCTATTCGTATATGTTGCCCCCATTTGTTCAGCGGAAATGGGTCAAAATGGTTCACAATTGTCTTCGGGTTTTAGGAGAAATTTTTTTTACGAAATTTTTAAGGAGTGATTATTATATTCTAATACTATGTAATTATATTCTAATACTAAATATGGGTGGTAATATGGGTGGTAATATGGGTTATAATATGGGTGGTGTAACACTAAGTATGGGTGGTTATTATATTCTGATACTAAAAGTAGATTTCTTTTACATATGCGTCCTAAAATTCCATCCTATATGGTTCAAAATTATGTTCAGTATATAGGAAAAAACTTGCTTAGGATATTTTTAAGAATTGATTATTATATTATAATACTAAGTAATTATATTCTAATACTAAATATGAGTGGTTGTACTAAATAAGGGTGGTAATATGGGTGATAGTATGGGGGGTCTAACATTAAATATGGGTGGTTATTATATTCTAATACTAAAAATAGATTTGTTTTACATTTTCGTCCTATAATTCCGTTTTTTATTTTCTGATTGAATAAATAAAAAAACATAAATTTAAATCTTGAAAACGCAAGTGAACAATCAATGAGCACTTAGAATCCGGCTCCAGACTACATCAATTTACATTTAAGCAGTTCGTCTTCAGTCCACTACATTGGCGCCAATGTACCGAACTGCAGAGAGAAAGACAGTATGTCACCGAAATATCTCTTACATCTGTCTTTTACGATGAACTCCTATTTAATTTTTGTCT
The DNA here is from genome assembly GCA_907164885.2 of Dolomedes plantarius. Taxonomy (NCBI): domain Eukaryota; kingdom Metazoa; phylum Arthropoda; class Arachnida; order Araneae; family Dolomedidae; genus Dolomedes; species Dolomedes plantarius. The sequence continues at coordinate 176,290,970 of OU015495.1, read as the reverse complement.
TTCTCTCATTGTATTTGTAATATGGGAAATCATCTTGCAATGAAAGGAAAAAATTATTCTTTCTAGTTGGTACATTTCCAGTTATATGTAGAGAAGGTACATTGGCATCGCTAAATTACAAAAAGGATATATATACACTCAAGAGCCAAAACATTATGACCACTTGTCAATAACGAGTTGGCCCACCTTTGGCGCGCAACACAGCTTCAACACGTCTTGGCATGGATGTCACAAGTCCTTGGTAGATGGCCGGAGACAGATTGTACCAGATGTTTAAGCAACGGTCACGCAAATCCGAGATATTGCGAATTGGTGGTCTTTGAACTCTGAGCTGCCATCCCATGACATCCCAAATGTGTTCTATCGGATTGAGATCCGGTGAGTTAGACTGCCAGGACATTAACTGGAATTCAGCATCATGATCCTGGAACCACTCCAACACAATTTTAGCTTGTGACACGAGGAGTTGTCCTGTTGGAACATTCCATTTCCAGCTGGAAAAACATAGGCCATGTAAGGGTGCAACTGGTCCGCAATGATATTCAGATACCCTGTAGCATTCATGGTCTGCTCTACCACAACCACGGGTCCCAGAGACGCCCAAGAGAACGTCCCCCAAAGCATAATACCGCCACCACCGGCCTGTGTATGACCTACTGTACATAGAGGGAGCAACAGTTCGCCTGGAAGACGGCGTATCCTGACACGGCAATCGGCGTGATGAATGACATACCGGGATTCATCTGACCAGGCAACTCTCTCCCACTGATCCATGGACCAGTCGCGATGTTCCCGGGCCCAGCGCAGGCGCAGTTGGCGATGACGCTTGGTCAGCAAAGACACACGAGTGGGACGTTTGCTGCGTAGCCCCATATCCAACAGTGTCCGTTGAACAGTGTGCTGCGATACTATTCTACTTGGCCCTGCATTGTATTGGGCTGTCAGCTGAGCCACTGTCTGGCTCCGGTTTTGCTTCACCATGCGAGACAGTCTCCGACGACCTTTTTCTTTGATAGCGTGTGGACGTCCAACACCATGTCGTCTACTGCTGGTTTCACCGTCATTCATCCACTTTGCGTAAGTACTAACAACTGTAGGTCGCGAACAACCCACGAGTCGTGCAGTTTCGGAAATACTTGTTCCGAGCCTTCGAGTCATTACAATCTGCCCTCTATCAAAGTCGCTTAGATCCGCAGCTTTTACCATCACACACAGAATTAAGTGAAAGAATGATTCTTCAGACTCTCCAGCAGCAGTTAAATACCACTTCCACCTGATCACGTGCCTTCCACGTCATCCAGGCGAATTCATTGCAAAATGTAGGGGTGGTCATAATGTTTTGGCTCTTGAGTGTATATATATATATATATATATATATATATATATATATATATATATATATATATTTACAGAGGCTGTTCGCACATTTTTTAGACGATTTTGGTAAGCGGTAATAAAAAATCATTTGCTGCAAAAGAAATAATTGCAATTGTACTATGTTTTAAAAAGTCAAAATTATCGTCTGCGGCTTGAAAGTTTTGTTTTTATTCAAAATGGCGTTTTTAACAAAGCAGTGGTTCGAAGGCTACATTTATGCTCTTTCCGAAGAGAAATATGCATACTCCGTTATCCAAAAACGATGTGAGATTCATGGTTTTGTGATATCTAAGGCGTCGATAGGTAATATCGTCAACAAGAAAAGAAAAAAAACGTCAAATTGGAGCCTCAAGTGGGACAAAAATTCCAAACAAGTATCCAAGGAAAAAACGGACATATTCGACTATTGCAAAGGTACGTTGTTTAATGTTAAAAGAAAATCCCCCTAGTCAAAGGACAGTTGCAAAATCATTAAAATGCTCGGTGTCCAGTGTAAACAAAATGATAAACGTTGATTTAAAACTTAAGAAAGCGAAAAAAAGCAATGTGCATCGTCTTCTTCCAAATCATATCGCTGAACGCAGGACACGCTGCAGAATTCTATATGAGAAACACTTATCCAAAGAAAAATGGAAAACAATTGTCACAATAGATGAATCATGGGTGTATTTAAATGATTGCAACAAAAAAAGAACCATTTATTATCATAAAAGGGGAGAAAAAAGTTTAAGTACATGGTTCAAAGAATCGAAAGAATGTTTTTCTAAGGGATTCATGATTGTTGCTGGTTTTTCTTATAATGGAAAGTTAAAAATAAAGAGAGTGGAAAAAAAGTCAAGATTAACTCCAAATACTACCAGTAACATATTTTATCGCCAATTTTTCTGAATGAAATACCATCGCTTTACCCACAGTGCCATTAATCTGTGAGACTCCATCAGGACAAAGCTAGCAGTCACACATCAAAATCCACTGTAAATTTCCTAAAAGAAATGGAACAAAAAACTGGTATCAAGGCCATACCCTTCACTGATATCCTTACTAAATCTCCCGATGTATCACCTATGGATTTTTGTGCTTTCGGACTTTTAAAATCTGCATTATCCAAACGTCGTCCCAAAACCCTTACAGGTCTCTGGAAAGCTGTTCAGGAGGAATGTGATAGAATACCTCTTCTGACACTTCAAAAGGCATTATTTTCCTGGAAATTGTGGTGTCGAAACATAGTTCAGAATAAGGGATGTCAAATAGAACATTTAAAACACAAGAATTTTATGTAATTTAGTTTTGTGAATACAATATACATCTTCTAAAAAAATTTGTGAACAGCCTCTGTATATATATATGACAGGCGTGTGGTTTGCCTGTTCTAACATCTTTAAATTGCAGTCATGATTCATTTGTTGGTGGCGAGTGGGAACTACGAATTGAACAATACTTCAGTCCACATATTAAATTACTTTATTGAATTCTTCGTACGAATACCACTCTCAAAGTCTTTGTCCCTAGTTAGCCAATTTAACATTCGGCGACGACTGCTAGGGCGACCGCACGCAGCCAGTTCCCAAATCAATCTGCGTAGTTCTAAGTAAGTTCGCGCGTCTTCTCTCCTGGCACATGCGCAGAGCCCAATTTAGAATTTTCTAGAAGCATCTTCCCGCCAAACCTGTACAGTATCTAAAAATAATCTCTCTGCATGGAGCTTCATTCCACCTCGAATACAAGGTCAATTACTGGAACGGGGAATAACCTACTTTTTCTACCCGCACGAGTCTTGAAATATGAAAACTAGTGGCTTTTTCGCGCCACGAAAATGATTAATCCCTAAGCCCCCTTTAAATTTAACTTAATTATTCTTTCCCCAATTAATTTCTGATATATATATATATATATGTGTGTGTGTGTGTGTGTGTGTGTTAGTTAGTTACTTAGGATGAAGCGCCTGTGTTGTGTGCTGTGGTCTATATAGATATTTCTCGGGACTCTATCATATGAGCTCCATATTATACGCAGGTAATTAATTGCTCTAAACGACGTCAGATGTTGAGAAAGAAAGTTATGTGTCAATAGAAAACATAATATATTCTGTAGATAAGATATTAATCAATATTGCATAGTATTTTCTTCTTCATTGTACTGGACTATAATTGTTTTATTTTTAACTAGAAAAGGAAACAACAATTGTTACTATTTCAGTCCTACTAGATGAAGTGGTACTCAAATTTTTGTGGATCAGGGACCACCTGTCAAATAAAAATAAATGAGATTTTTTATCTTCCATTTACTTTGCAATCTATAAATATTATTTCTAAAAGGTGTTTAATTTATCCCTTTTTCTCAGCTTTATACTTAGCTAAAATTGATAAATGAGGTACCTTTTTAAAGATTAAGATCTCCCCTTCATGCAAATTGTTAATGTAGAATCACACATCGTATTGTTTGTTTAAAAATCGAAGTATAAACATTTTAAACAACTTTTCTTCTCCTAGATGGCGTGCGCTAGCTTTTTTTATTTTACCATTATCAACCGCACTGAACTTTTAAATTTAAAAATCACTTGCTTTTGATTGTCATTCTGTGATTTCATTAATGAGTTTCTTTATTGGCAACATCCGAGTAAGTGCACATTATTCTTTTTGCATGGAAAACCCCTATGCATTATTTTTAGAAGCTGATTTTTTGTGACGATCCCCTTCTCTCCCTTAATACTAAATCAAAACTGATAAATGATGTACCATTTTAAAGATTAAGTTCATGATGTTTTAATGTAAATCTCACATTTTCTACGATTTTGTGTCATATTTAAATTTAATATTGTCTACATAGGTGTTTTGACATGTAAATATCTCACGTTCTAATGTTATGTCTTATGCTTCATCTCCAATATTGTGGCCTAAGGCGTTTTGTAATTAGTTTTTTATTATCCTTACGCACCATTGTTATTTGACAAATAAACAATTGCTACAAATGGACAGATTCTTTTCCACTTCTGACGAATTGTTAATTCAGAATGACACACTTTATTGTTTGTTTAAAAATCGAAGTGAAAAATCGACTTTCGGCCCTAAAGTTTTTTCCCTTGATGCGTCGAAACGGCACAGTCAAATAGTGTGTACAAAGAAGTTTTGTAACGTAAATATAATATTTTCCACGAGTTTGTGTCATATTTAACTTTTAATATTGCCTACAAAGGTGTTTTGACATGTACATATCTCACATTCCCTGTTTTGTCGTATGCTTCACCTCCAGTACTGTGGCCAAAGGCATTTTGCAATTGGTTTTGTATTATCCCTACGCACCATTGTTATTTGACTAATAAACAATTGCTACAAATGAAGCAGTCCTTTTTTTCATCTTACTACAAACCACCAACCTCGCTATAAAATTTATCGTATTTTAATCACATGCAAAACGATCGCACGGGCCATCTAGTCTCTAAAATTGTTGTGATGCTACGAAAACGTGTCATAGCAAATGCATTATGGATTTTAACTAGATGAGGGATTTTTTTAGTACTAGGAAAGTCACGAAGCGAAAGAAACACAAGATTTTTTTCAGAATTTGAACGGAAAAATTAAGATGATATTTTTTTTAATCCCGTTTGTAAAATTGTCAAATTTGCTGCTGTTTTGACACAATGAAACCAATATTTATTATTCACTCTGCGGACCATTTATTTTGGATTTTCCCGGACGACCTATGGTCAGTGGACCCGTAGTTAAGAACAAATGTGCTTCATATAACGCCAGGATATAGCTTTCTACTGTTGTGTTCAGCAGTGAAAATCTGATAACATAATGGAAAATAGTGTAACGGTAATATTTTTTCCCCAATGGCCGCGCCCGTGATATAGTAGTTAGCGTCTTTAGCTTCCACGCAATGAAGTTAGGTTATAGTCCTAAGTAAGGCTTGGATGTTCTCCAGTTGTCCCCTTATAGGGATCAATATTGGCTCGCTAAAATGATGCTCCCATAATAAATATCCATGGAATGTTGTACGAATGTCTCACGACAAGTGCGTTCACATAATGAAAAAAATCCATAAAGCAGTAAATTTTATTTCTTGGTGAATCCAATTCATATTTAATTGTATTTTTCCTTTGCAAGTTTGAAAAAAAACATTGTCGAGTATAAAGATAGCTCTAAAACACAAGGTAAACCCACTATTATTAGCTTGAAAGAATAGCCTCTGTGCAATAATTTTCAATAATGAACCTAAAGAGAATAGCTCACTTCTACCCGCACTTGGGTGTATATAATTTGAAGTGGCACTCTAAATGAATTTGATAAAACACAGTTTATACATGAAACAATGTTTATTGAATTCGTTGCACATATAGAATTTGCTTTTACAGCAATAAGCATACGTACTACTTGTACGGAATATATATTAACATTCAATAGAAATACACATTGCAATACTCACAAACCAGCAGGGAGTCAAACCAGCAGTTCTGCCACGTAAACTTTGGGCCCCCTAAGCACAAGCGCCGGTTAACACCTGGAGCTGCTTACCTCGTAGCTCCCTCTTGCTTATCTATCAACCTTAACAACCTTTCTATTAATCAAGCTGCATGGTATTTATACCAAGCGCGTATGCCGAATTAGCATATCTCAAGCAGCTTCTTTAATTTATTCACTCAAATGTTCGATTCTTGTGAATCGAATCTTATGTATACCTTACAAACCTATTGAACTTTCTTACCCACCCATGAAAAACGTGAAAGTTTTTAGGAGCATTCCATTGAAAGATTACAATTTTGGGAAAAATAATAACTGTCTTTTTTTCCCTTTTTCTTTCTTTCACTTCCATTTAAAAATCCTTTTTAGAAAACCAAATAGACTTACATCTTGAATCATAGAGAGGAGTACTAAATACTTCGGTATTTTCTTCCCCTCAAGCCTCGAATAGTCGAATAAAAACGTTAATTTCACAATTAGTGCAGTACTGACATTTCGTATGATTTCCTATAATGAGTTAATGTAGAATGATTTAGTTTCAACTACATAACCAGTTGTAATCAAATTCCCACAGAAGAAAAATTAACTCCCATATATTTTTTATAGATTGTTAAGTAATTGTGACATTATGATCATAATAACTCAAAGCCCTCATAATAACACCTAATAATTTCGCTAATAATAATACGCACCTGTGCATGAAGATTATTAGTCTGTCTCTGAAATAACTATCAAAGTACGTTTCCATTTTTATATGATGTAATTCGAAAAAGGGACACACCTGTATAAATTGATAAACAACGTATATAACAGCCGTATGCTTTCTTATTCTCAGTAACAAGGTAATCATAATTTTAACTAAAGGAGGGAACTCAGGAAATAATGTAATCATATTTAATATAACTCCTATGTGGGTTTATCGAGCATATGTGCATTAAGATGTGCCAGGAATAAAGATATAAAAGTGACTGTATCTGCAATCTTAAATGACATTAATGTTCATGAGTTCTTTATATTTATTACTTCTAATTACCTTAAGTATGGATAAATTGTAACGACCCAATAACTCAGACCGCATTCATTGATACTTTTTTTTATCATATAAAATGAACAATATCTGAGGTTGAAATTAAACCCACCATCTTTGATATTCTGGCTAATGTTCTAACTATTCAATTACACCCTCATTAATTCTTTCTTTTTTTCTGTAGTTAAACTTTAATCTTACCGGTGTTCTGACAAATATATTTGGTAGTTAAAGATTTTAACATTCATTACACACCGAACTGTATCGATTAGACACATTTACTTCAGTTCTTCAAAAAGAAAAAGGATTGTTCTACAGTTTGACTTACCACAGTTTTTAATGTACTCTGTTCTGAAATTATATTGTAAGATTTTTATAATCAAGAGTAAATAAGTTTACCAACATTTGTCTTTTGCCGAGTTGTATTCACATATTATTCATAAAAATGTCACGAAAGAAGTGTTTCATCGTTGGTTATAGAGTATATTATTTCCTAACATATAGAGCTTCATCGTGCATTGCCAAATCTTACCGTACGAATTAGAACCATAAAACGTACCTTTTTATATAAAATTCGACTTAAAATTGAAGTACCTCTTATTATCCGAATGTAACATTGAAATAAAAGGAATTCGTTATATATCTATGGTGCCGGTATAAAGGTCTTAAGTGACAACAGTGATTTAAATATACCACTTTATTGGCTTTTATAGCAATCGCAGAACTATAATTTCGACCTGAGTCCTTTGTACAAAGACATGTATTTTTGTATACAATATTAATAGACTTAAGCTTTTTATACAAGTCATTTTTTTTATTTTATCAATACTAACAAATATCTAAAAATCACTTTTTTAACTTAAGTCCTTTATACCGTGCACCATAGATATATTATATATATTTATCATGTATATTATATACACACACACACACACATATATATATATATATATATATATATATATAATTTATGATATTTATCATATATTTTTTAATCTTTATTAAATAAGAAATTGAAAGTACCTTCATATACCGAAAAAAATACAAAATATTCTTTTCTAAAAATCTCCCATAAATTGAAGGGACATCTATTGGTACGAAAAATACGGTATTTTTATTTGTATATAAATTGACCATTGTCCACTATTCACTACTAACATTTTGCAAATATTTTGTATGCTGGTATGTATATACCGATCTTAGAATTTGTCTTTTGACTAATTTAGAACTCAATTTTATCCAGAATTCAATACATTGATAAAATATTTAGCTATCACGCTGATGCTCGTAGTTTAAATCTCATAATTTTTAAATACGTCGGTCAAACGTTATCTGCTGCAATCCTGTAGAATAATCATTAAACTGAAACTAAGAAAACCTCTCATCAACCAATAAGATGCGTAAACCTTAAAACTGCATATTAATTCGGTGAGCAATATTAAGATATCTTTTGAAGATATTGTAAAAATTAATTACTTAGTCGGTGCTTTCGATACTCACTTACTCCTTAGCAGCAGTCAGTAAACAATAATTTTACGAAAAAAAAAATACATGTGGAGCAATTTACGAACCATCTAAATTATGCATTTAATAACTGTTCATTACATTTAAAATTCATGAAATATGCATTTCGTTAAACGTGGGTTTAATTTACTGTAATTAAAATAATCTTTCTTGGTGTTCCGATAAACTTTGAGCAAGACAATTAGATTAAATTGTTTCTAATATTTGAAACATTTCATTTATCAAGTGTTCTTTTGAAACAAAACTCGCTTAACAATGGTGTATTTAAATTTGGAGATATAATGATGAGAAATTACAATTATGAATACATTATTTTAGTTCCTTTTGAGGTTAATAGTCTCAAGATTTTCAAGTTGGATTACTCTAAAAAAAGAAAGATATTTAATTTAAAATATTTTCTTTGGATGTATTTTAGTCTGAATCAGATAACATTTATGGAATGTCTTAATTCGAACACTTAATATCACCCCCGCACAACTTAATTTTTGCATGACTACTTACACATGCGTGGGTAGATGAGGAACGTTATGATCTTAAAATTCTACAAGTAAAAGTAAGCATTCTTATTTATTTTTTTTTAAATGTTCGATAAATAATCGTATTATGCGCTATAAATATTTAAAGGTAACAATGGACCTTCAGATTGACAAAAATATGTCCCCAAAACGATTTTCTTTCTCTGTCAGAAAATGATTCTGCAACTCATCAGCTTTAAATTTAAAAAAAAGTATGTTGATCCGATCATTATTAACTGAGTTATAAGAATTTTTTCAAACGTAAACAATGGAAATATTACGTTAAATCAAAACTTTAAATGCTAATTTCTCAAAACAAGATTTCATGTCATTTCGGTAAGTTCAAAATTTTCAATGCATCATAATTTTCCTTGAATTTTCATAAAGTTTCATAAAATGATTATTTATATATATTAGAATTAAACTTACTAACAAATTCATCATACTATTTTAAAACAACTTAAAATTTTTACAATCCAAAAACAATTTTGGATAAAATTTTGCATAAATGCAAAATTATTTTTACATTTTATGCAAAATTATGCAAAATTATTTTTACAAACCTATTTTTTTATTACCATGTTTTTATTAACTCGCTTTCTTTTTTTGTTATTATCATGTTTTTATTAACTTGTTTACTTGATTTTGTGTTTGTTTGCGTGTGTGTTTGTCCACTGCAAATCTTGCAATCGATTTTTTGTTAACTACCCGACTAGCTAGACGTTTGAAACTTTTAGAATAGCTCAGAACACGATGACAATGCATTATTTTAATAGTTTTAGCCATCTTTAAGCAGAATTGAATTAATTTTCAGTTATTTTCTGTTAATTTTGTTTTGTAGACTGTTGCAGCATTCTATCGGTCGGGGCGGGAACGAAAAGTTAAACGCAAATTAACTTCCAATTAACTTAATTTTATTTCAAGTTGATGGGATAATTCATCAAAAATATTTTTAAAAAGTATTTATTAATACATGGATTCGTCAATTTTATATGATTCAACAGAAAATTTAAAAACATGGTATATAAAAAGTTCTTTTTATCTTGTAATTATTATCGATTTCTTTTCTAGTTTTTATAAATACTACTGTAAATCAAATATTTCTAGTAACTTTTATTATCTATATACAGTGGCTCCCAAAAGTGTTCATACACTTACGATTTTCAATGAAATAGGGGTCTATCCATTGATTAAAATGAATATTTCAGAATGGGTATTTAATAATAAGATCTATAATCTATTCTTAACAAAACTAAATGAAATATTTTGAAAACATAGTAAAACTTTATTTTTAAGAAACCAATAATCCAAAAGTAACAAAAACTTTATCTCACAAAAGTCATCGAGCACTTGTAAAAAATCTCTACATATTAGTAAATATTCTAATTTTTAGTTAAATTAATATTTAGTAGGATATCCTTTAGCATCCACAACAGCTTTTAAACGTCTGGGAATAGATTGCTTTAGTTCTTTTGTAATGTTTGCATCAATGTTCATCCATTCTTCCATCATAATTGTGTTTAGTTCGCTTTTCGTGTGAATGTCGTGTTTTCGTACTCGAACCTCCAGTTCTCTCCAAATATGTTCTATTGGGTTTAAATCTGGCGATTGAGGTGGTGTTTTCAAAACTTGTGGACAATTATAGAGACACCAGATGCGAACGTTGAAAGCCGTGTGCTTAGGATCGTTATCTTGATAAAAAACAAAGTTGTTTCCAATTCCCAAATTTTGAGCTGATAATTCTAAATTGTCTCTTAAAATATTTATAAAAACAGCATGATTCATTATGCCATCAATAAATACCAAATTTCCTAGTCCTGATGCTGACATGCACTTCCCCACAAGGATACGTCCACCGGCATGCTTAACTGTTCCTACTAATTTCTTGAGATTAACTTCCTCATTTTTTTCTTCTCCATACAATTATACGCCCATGAGCACCAAAAATGTTCATCGGCAAATTAGACATTATTCCAATAGGTTTGGGGCTTATTTATCATTGATAGTGCGAAGGGAAGCCTAAACTTTCTGTTTTTCTCATTCACAAAACATTTTCTACGGGCAGAACGCCCATGTAATCCAGCTGTTCTGAGAACTCGTCAAAAAATTTCATCTGAAATTGAAGTAGAAAATGTTTCATTGAATTCTGCAGAAACTTTTGCAGCACTCAAACGTGAATTTTTCAAAAATTTTCTAATTATAATTCTCTGATCACGTTTTGTTAACTTTGCCGGACGACCTTTTCTTACCTTGTTTTCGATCCAATTTTCTTCTTTAAAGAGATTTTTCATGGGCGCTTAGAATGGGATATATTAAGTAATTTAGCAATATTCCGAACTGATTTACCACTACTATGATGAAAAATAATAAATTTTCGAATGCTGTTTGTTGTTTCTTTACGACTACGAGCCATTTTTAAATAATAAATAGAATATTACGGAGTAGGCAAGCAAAAATTAAAGCCAGACGATAATTTTAATTATGATATTATCCGAAAATATTTCAGTGTACGATGACTTTTGTGAGATAAAGTTTTTGTTACTTTTTTATTACTGGTTTCTTAAAAATAAACTTTTACTATGTTTCAAAATATTTCATATAGTTTTGTTAAGAATAGATTATAGATCTTATTATTAAATGCCCATTCTGAAATATTCATTTTAATTAATGGATATACCCCTATTTCATTGAAAATCGTAAGTGTACGAACACTTTTGGGAGCCACAGCATATAAAACAGTTCCGTAACTGACTCAGTGACATACAACGCACAGACCAAACCCCTGGACCTAAAGGGCTGAAATTTTGCATGGCGATTCTTCTTATGGTGGAGGGGTGCACTAAGAAAAGTTTTTGAAACATTCTTCTTAGATTTTCTTAAATTAAATTTTTAAGCTGTTTTTGTAACATTGTTTAAGTTTGCATTTAAAATAATAATTTGAGGGTTATAAAATTTATATTACAGGAAAGATCATAAAAATTCCTTTAAAATGATATCTTTTTTGAATCTTTACCTCCGTTTTCTGATTTTTGGTGAATTTTTAAAGATTAATTTTTAGAATTTAATTTATTAAATGCTGATCTAGTGATTTCCTTTTCTGGTACTTTAAATAAATTTATCGTCACGTGCATAACAACTAATTAGACAAAAAAATAGATTTTCTATTTCTAATGCAGCAGACGATTGGATATTAAAAAAAATAAATATCCCTTACGATTTTTTTATAAATATATAATTTTTTTACATCAATTGTTCGTCTTGATTCGATTACTGTAGAACCACAGATTCTAAAGGGAAATTCCCCTTTTCATTATATAATCTTTGCGCATCTGTGGTTTGAGAGTCGAAGAGAAAGGAAATGCATAGATCTGAGAAAAGAGCATGAACTTTATGACGAAATGAAAAAGTAATGAGCGTCACTAAGCGTTGATTTTTAAAGTTGTAACAAAGAAAATCTGCAAAGCCATGGAGAGATAGCAACTAGTTAAGACGTGTGCAGTAGGCGCACAGATTTTAATGGGGATTGGGAAGCCATTTCTTTTAGTTATGGAGCTGAGAGTCGTTAAGAGATTTAATAAATATGCTAGTAAATGATAATGGAGTTGTCGTCACTGTATTTGGGTTTGAATTCTACATTGCCTCGCCACAGGACCTCGCCACCGGTGCCAAATGAAAGATGATTCTCGGGATGTTTGGAATAATGTGTTAGATAGATCGGGCGTGAAGCACCAGCATCCGACGTATATATATATATATATATATATATATATATATATATATATATATATATATATATATATACATGCATATATATATATATATATATATATATATATATATATATATATATATATATATATATATATATATATATATATGCATATATATATATATATATATATATATATATGCATATATATATATATATATATATATATGCATATATATATATATATATATATATGCATATATATATATATATATATATATATATATATATATATGCATATATATATATATATATATGCATATATATATATATATATATATATATATATATATATATATATGCATATATATATATATATATATATATGCATATATATATATATGCATATATATATATATGTGACATTTCACCCCCTGATTCCATAACACATTCAATAAGCACAAAAACGAGGCAAAGTTCTATAAAATTGCAGTCCTTTTATTCAGAATAGTTGGGAGCGGATATCAGAGCGTCTTTCTAGCATGACGCGGAACATACAAGTCTTTTCACATACACAGCCAACAACAGAATAATCCTGCTCTCTTAGTCAGGGGCTGTACCAAAGTCAGCGACTGTTTACATCAACACAGATGTTTTTCGTGGGTGGTGCGGTTGCTATACTAAGAAGCACATTGGGTGCGCTTTATCTTTATGATATTGTTTGATACTTTTGATCCTTTATCTCTGGCACCTGCAGCCATTATCTCTGAGATATTGTGAACTGCGGATTTTAGATGACTAGAGATGGGGTTTGGTTACTCCTTCTGGGCGGCATGGCTAATAATCCTATCAACTGAAAAGAATTTATTGTGTTATTTTCCCCACTGGAATTTGCAGATGTTCACTTGCTTTTGGGTGGGCTATTCCTGAGAGAAAGGGTCCTCTCTTAACAGATGTGGGACCCGAATTATAGAAATAGACGAGATTCAACTTATAATGTCAAGATTCAACTTATAATATCACATCCCCCCTCCCAAGAGGCTATCATCCTATGCCTGCATAGGGTGAGAGACACCTGAGTGTGAGTATGTTGGGACCTCACCTAATTCACTTTGCAAGATCAACATTATAAGTTTTACTACTTCAATTTTTTAAGTTAAGTCATAATCGATATAAAACTCTTGATCTGCAGTATCAAGCTCTTTATATCGACATACGTTAGCTGGAATTATAAATCTTTCCGTCCCTCTGGGGAAGTTCTCCACCTATCTAAATTCCTCCATCTCCAGTCATCGTGTTCAATACCATAACAATACAATTACTTGTCCTCAAATTAATAGGTGCACAATTACAACAATAGTCTAATAGTAATTAAAAAGTACATAATTATAACAATATTAGTGGGAGAATAAAATAATAAGGTAATATACTAGTATAGCCATGAAAATAATAACATAGAAATGGCAAGTGATATGGCATAATTGAATCTCTCTGCAAATACATCAATAGTCTGGTAATAATTATGAATAAAATAAGGTATAAGATAATATAATGGTATAGCCATGAAAAGAATAACATAGAAATGGTAATGGATATGGCTTAATTGAATCTCCATGCAGATACATTATACCGAAAATCAGTTCTAATTCAATAGTAATCTACATGAAATCATACACAAAAACAATTCAATTCTGATACTTGTAAATCAATGCTAAATCAATACACAGAAATGATACATTAAATACTTCAATTCAGGTAAACGTAACTCAACATTAATTAAATAGGAAAACATATTGACAATCACGCACTAAATTAGTTCAATTCAGAAAAATATAACTCAATACTATTTACACTTCTAGAGCACTGGTTTACTCGGATAATAATTACTATTTATACATTCACAATAATGCCAGTATGATCATAAAATAGATAATATGATAATAGTGCGTAATAATGAAAAAGAAATAACAGGTGATATAATATAATAAAATCCTTACTAAGACACAAATATATCATATGAACACAATGCTTTTTACAATTATTAGATTATTCATCTCTTTCATTCCACTTAAATTCTCTCATGTTTTTTAATTCACTATATTCTTTAATACAGGGGAATAATTTCTATTTTTCTTAATCTCAAGATCTCTTTCCTATACTCTTCAAGATCTCTACATTGAGCGAAAATTAATCCTTTTACCCTTCCAGTATTCATCTCTCTCAAGCTCAATTTTTCAATTACCTTATCCTTCTAACCTAGCTGTAGTGTTCTGACTTATGATGACATCTGCTAATCAGAGTACTAATTTCTCATGATAGCTTGTCTTTGAATAAGCCTGTCCTATTTAAATGAATTTAAGATTCTACTGAAAGGTACAAATTTCCTCCTTCCATTTTTTCCCTTAACTTCATAATTAAAAAAAATAATAAAATAATTCTGACAACTTCAGCTAGTTTGATTAAGGTAACTTATTATTCGTCTCTTTTTACACACTCAAAGGAATCGGGGACTCGCTCTTTCCTCCCCCTCTAAAACACTACTCGTCGTTTGACCTACTTCTGTTCGGGGGTCAGGGTTCAACTGTTACTCCTAGCCTCCTCGGGTTGTTTATCCGCTATCAGCTGTTTGGCGACTGGGGTTTCTTTTCGCCTCTCTAGGTTGTTTATCTGCTATCAGCTGTTGGGCGACTGGGGTTTCGTTCCTTCACACAATTCAAAATTCTGTGCTGAATTAAAATATCGTAGCCTAGATGCATGAATTACGTCGACGTCTGTTTTCGTCAGTGGGTTTCGCTTATTAATTTCATATGTCACATCGGATAATTGTTTTGTGATTGTAAAAGGCCCCTCGTACGCTTGGGTTAGTTTGCGAGTGTTGGGGTAATGAAATGTCTCTATCATGACGGTATCACCTACTTTAAACGGGGAGTTTTTGAATTTTTTATCATACTGTACCTTGTTTTTCTGATGGTCAATGATAGTTTTTTCGTATGCAATCTCTCTCGCTCTATCTAAATCTGGGTAAATCTTAGTTTCAGCTAATGGAGAAATGTATGGGGAACATCCATATAATAGATATATTGGAGGGAATGAAGTAACTTGATGAGGGGTATTATTGTAATCTACGGTAACCTGTTCTAGAACTTTCGGCCAGGGTGTTTTCTGTGTATCCCCATTAATTTTACAGCGCATTCTTTGCATAATGGTGGCTCCTACCCTCTCCTGTTTGCCATTGCTTTCAGCCCTATGAGAGGCGGTCAAAATTTGTGATATATTATGGTTTTTTAAGAAGTGTTTAAACTTGGTTGATGTGAATGCGGCGTTTCTGTCACTTAATAATTTCTTTGGTTTGTTAATCTGAAAAATTTGTTTTAAGCAATTAATGTATGTGTCTGTAGTTGAGGTGGTACTTGCGAATGTCCAGATGTATCTTGTGCTATGGTCCATTACACAATGTAGATATTTTTTCCTTGAATTATAATATCCTAGACCTCCGATAGTGTCAATAGACATTAATTCGAACGGTAGCTTTGCGGGAGGTAAAGCCTGTAATAATCCAAATCTCTTTTGATGTGATTTTTTGTTTAGCTGACATATTTCACAATATTTTACATAATTCGCTATGTCAATAATAATAGTATCCCAATAATAAATAGGTGACAATATTTGTATCATTTTTTGGATCCCAGGATGGCCAAATTGAAGATGTGCTGCTGTCAATAATTTCAACCGTAATGAAGTAGGAATAAATATTTTTGTCAAACCCTTTTTCTGGATAGTCACTACATTATCTCTTTTCTGAAATCTCGGATTATGGGTATTGTCTGCCTGTTGGTGTTCTTCTATTTCGTCTAATGTTATCAAATTGATTTGTTGTTGGACAAAGTGGGAAATCGGCTGTCTACTCAAAAAATCTGCTTCGTGATTGGTCGAACCCTTCTTATATTTTATGTCGTAGTCGTACATTGATAACTTTAGGGACCAGCGGAATAATCTTCCTGTTAAGTGTTTAATGGATTTCAGCCATACTAAGGCGGCATGGTCCGTGAAAATGGTGAATCTAGTTCCGTGCAGATAGCAGTGAAATTTCTCAACAGAGTCAACAATCGCGAGACATTCAAGTTCCGAAGCACTGTAGTTCTTTTCGTATGGTCTTAAACCTCGTGAATGATATGCTACAGGGTGTAGTGTTCCATCAGGGTACTCCTGTTTTAGGACACATCCTATCCCCTCTCCTGAAGCATCCACAAATAATTTACAAGGGTAATTTGGATTATGTATGGTTAGAATCGGTTTGGAAATTAGTGACAATTTAAGTGTTTCGTACGCTTGTTGACGTTCGTCGTTCCAGTCCCATTTAACGTTCTTTTTTAATAACTCATTTAGGGGTTTTCTCAATTTAGCGTAATTTTTGATAAATTTGTTGTATACATTGACACTCCCTAAAAATCCTTGGAGTTGTTTTACGTTTTTTGGTGGAATTAATTTCTTGATAGTTTCTATGTTTGAATTATTTGGCGACATCGTACCCTCTCCAATCTCATATCCTAAAAAGGATATTTTCTTTTGCGCTAATTGGCACTTTGATAATTTTAATTTAAGATTTTCTTGGACACAGATCTGGAATATTGCTCGGAGATGCTCTAAATGTTCTTCCATAGTATTTGAGAAAATGATTAAATCATCAAAGTAGTTCAGTGCGAAGTTAACTCTATGTTTGTTTAATATGTGTCGCATGGTTCTTTGAAAAATCGCGGGAGAATTTTTAAACCCATAAGGCAATACCTGAAATTGATATAACCCATAGTTGCAGGTGAAGGCTAATTTTTCTTGACTCCCCTCCTCTAAAGGAATGTGCCAGTAGGCTGAAGCAATATCTAGTGAGGAAAATATCCTAGCTGTACTCAATTGGTCCAAAAGGTGATCAATTCGGGGTATTGGCTCTCTGTCCGTTTTACATATCTCATTTAGTTTTCGGAAATCTATACATAGTCGGGTTTTTCCTTCTCCTCTCTTGTGGGCCAGGGTGACGGGGCTACTGTAAGGTCCATGTGAGGGTTTGATTATTTTATGTTTTAACAATTCGTCGATTTGGGTCTTAATCTCTAAATTGTCTTTTTGCGACGCTCTATAGGGCCTCAAAGCTATAGGTAATTCTGATGTGGTAATAATTCTAGCAGGCTCCATATTTACTCTCCCAATATCATATTTACTTTTAGCAAAAATACCAATAAACGATGACAATAGAGGAATGAGCTCCGACGATAGATTCATGTTAGCAAATTCAGGTAATTTATCCTGAATGGCATTCTGAGTCTTAGAGTCTTCAGTCAAATCAAGTGTCTTCCTGATTTGCATAGACGTTTTTGGATGCTCATGTTCTCCATTGCCATTCGTTAGCATTATATCATCACAATTATTTTCAATACGACCATAATATAATTTAGCACAGTTATTTTCATCAAGATATTCATTTATCAATTTACTCGACTTACATATATCATCACACTCACTTATAACAGAACTATAATACTTTTCAGCACAAATCATATCATTAGAATTTTTAGTTACTCCCTTACTTGGGTTATATTGGTTATCTACAATTTTATTAGAATTATAAAAATATTTCGTCTCTATGAATATGGTACTCTCGACATCCTCCTGACTCTCATTGTTATTATTATTCTTATTTTTTATATTAGAATTGAGATGATATGAAACATTATGATAACAACTCGATAATTTGTTAAGAGTAATATCTAGATTATCCTGATATACACTACAATCACTTAATTTAATATTCAAGTTAAATAATTTCATATGTGGCAAAGATAATAAGATGTAATTCAAATGGGTATCTATAACATACACTTCAATAGTTTTGGTTAGATCACCTATCGTAGCTTCTACACTGATAATTTTAACAATAACAATCTTACCTTGCGTTTGTTGCACTGTTTGCGGTTCCATGGGTCTTTCTTTATAGGTAAGTCCAGGTAGCCAAGATTTTGGCATGATTGTCACATTTGAACCTGTATCCAATAAACACGGAAAGTTCTTACTGTTTGATACTCGCAACATAGTCTTTAAGAATTGTCCGTTATCATCACTATGGTGGTTGACTGTCCGTTGCCTGGGAGGTGTCATTAGATGTCAGGTGGATCTGCACATCCTCGCCAAATGTCCGGCCTTTCCGCATCTGTAACATAACCTTTGTGTATTATCTCGAGTTGATAATCTATTTAATTGTGGCGGTCGTGGGGATGAGTAGTTATTAGGTGTGTAGTTGTTAGGTGTAGTCTGACTCCAAGGTCTCGTTCCATTTTCTTCAGCTCTCGGGGAATAACGAGGTGGCTTCTTCCAGTTTTGCGTCAAAACATTCTTTGGTTTAAAAACCTCAGCAGTTGGGTTCAGGAACGACGGAGGTTTTAAATTTTCTCGAATTCTTAGTTCCTCATCTATAAAATCCAGCATTTCTTCGGTTTTTCGATTTTTCTTCCCTTTGCTTCTCTCGTATAATAGGAGAATTTCCTCCGGGAAAATAGTCCTGATCTTTGCATTTATTACTTCATTGTCCTGGTTCACTTCTAAGTTCTTTAAGCTGCGTAGGTGTGTATATAATTCCGTGATGCTTGTTCTCAGGGCGGGAAGGTCGTTGGAATCTTTTATCGGGCGGATGGCTAATATTTTTTGAATGTGGTAATCAATAGTTCTATCGGTATTCTCGTATCTCTTCTTTAATATTTGTATTATATCCGGGTAGTTTTCAGCTGTCACTGCGAATCCGGCTATTGTTTTGGCTGCCTCTCCATCCAAAAGAGAGATTAAATAATTCAATTTTTCCCCTCGGGATAATTCTTTCCGGTTGTTGATGGTGGATTCAAATGTTTGCCAAAACGACATCCAAGTGGTTATGTCTCCGTGAAATTTTTTTAGTTCTATTTTTGGCAATTTTGCGGTGATGGGTTTCGTATCTTTAGTAGAGAGATTGTCAGTTGATTTGTCTTCCAGGACTTCCTTCTCTTGTGTTATTTCAATAATCCTATGTATGGTTTCAAGTATTTTAGTTTGATAGGTCTCTGAGCTTTCCATATCCGTATCTAGTTCTCCTTCTTCCGTTATCATGTCTGCAACGTTTTTATCCAAATCATATAATTCTTTCCGGTTTATTTCCAGTTGATCCTTTAGTGCATGTAATTTACTTTTATATCCTGGCTGTTGTTGAATTTCTTCGAATTGTTTAATTAGTCGAGAAACAGAGCCCCTCTGAGCTTTTCTTGTTCTCTTCAGAACTTCCATCTTTTAAAAACGAAACTGTCTTTCAACTATATTATCAGTGAGCTATCACCGCATTCTCTAACGTGGGTGACACATGATACCCTGCTCGGTTCGGTGTGGGGAATTGGGAAGCAAGGCTCGTCCGCCATGTTTGTCCTTCTTGTCTTCTATTGCTTTAAAAATGCATATAAGTCCATTTAATCAATTTGACTTCTTCTTATTAAAATCCATTAGGTTTCCTTCGCAAAGTAGCAATCCTGTCGGCTTGTGACATTTCACCCCCTGATTCCATAACACATTCAATAAGCACAAAAACGAGGCAAAGTTCTATAAAATTGCAGTCCTTTTATTCAGAATAGTTGGGAGCGGATATCAGAGCGTCTTTCTAGCATGACGCGGAACATACAAGTCTTTTCACATACACAGCCAACAACAGAATAATCCTGCTCTCTTAGTCAGGGGCTGTACCAAAGTCAGCGACTGTTTACATCAACACAGATGTTTTTCGTGGGTGGTGCGGTTGCTATACTAAGAAGCACATTGGGTGCGCTTTATCTTTATGATATTGTTTGACACTTTTGATCCTTTATCTCTGGCACCTGCAGCCATTATCTCTGAGATATTGTGAACTGCGGATTTTAGATGACTAGAGATGGGGTTTGGTTACTCCTTCTGGGCGGCATGGCTAATAATCCTATCAACTGAAAAGAATTTATTGTGTTATTTTCCCCACTGGAATTTGCAGATGTTCACTTGCTTTTGGGTGGGCTATTCCTGAGAGAAAGGGTCCTCTCTTAACAGATGTGGGACCCGAATTATAGAAATAGACGAGATTCAACTTATAATGTCAAGATTCAACTTATAATGTCACATATATATATATATATATATATATATATATATATGCATATATATATATATATATATATATGCATATATATATATATATATATATGCATATATATATATATATATATATATATATATATATATATGCATATATATATATATATATATATATATATATATATATATATATATATATATATATATATATATATATATATGCATATATATATATATATATATATATATATGCATATATATATGGATATATATATATATATATGCATATATATATGCATATATATATATATATATATATATATATATGCATATATATATATATATATATATATGCATATATATATATATATATATATATATATATATGCATATATATATATATATATATATATATGCATATATATATATATATATGTATATATGCATATATATATATATATATATATATATATATATATATACATATATACATATATACATATATACATATATACATACATATATACATATATACATATATATATACATATATATACATACATACATATACATACATATACATACATATATATACATATATATACATATAAATATACATATACATATATATACATATATATATATATATATATGCATATATATATATATATATGCATATATATATATATATATATA
>OU015495.1:176082038-176264538 GCA_907164885.2 Dolomedes plantarius | reverse complement strand
TAAATTTTTAATATTTCATTGAAGCACATCCATTTTATTGGATGTTGAGGTCAAAACACGATGAATAATGAAAAACCCGCACAAAAACATTTAAACAAAAAACTTTATTTAGGAAAAGTAATAAACTTTCTACAGTTAATACTAAGTTAATTATTGAATTTTAAACTAAAATTTAATTTAAAAGGTAAAGTTTGAATTTTAAAAGTGTATTACTAATAGTTAATAGCAGTTAATTACTTATCAATTTACATTAAGATTCATGAAAAACTTTTAAACAATTTCTTTTGGCAGTAATGCACAAAAACATTTTGCAAACTGTACCACTGAAAGCTGTAAAGTAAACATGTCAAATTGTGGAATAATTGTTAACCAAAATCAATTTAAAAAGTTGTGACGTAACGTCACTATGTAGAAAATTAATTACTATTTCATATTTCAATATTAATTATAATTATCAATATCAACTTTAATTAACTTTTATTATTATTAACTTTATTAATTAATATCATCTCTTTAAGTAATTATTTCCTAGCTGTATTAATACTTTGCTTGGTTAACTTAATGCTTAAAATATAACTTATAATTTTCCAGGTAGGTTTTGAATTCTTAAAGCAATTACATTGTTATTATCTACAATAACTAAATATATCTACAATATATACAATAATTAAGTCGATATACATATTCGAGATTGCATGGCGATTTGGATTCACCGCTTAGCTGTAAGTTAACTAAAAAAAACACGTGTAAGATAGATTCGATCGTACACCAGCTATAAATCACTGGAACAGTCCAGAAATGCATGGAAGGTTCCAGATAGACCTAGAAGGCTGGCGACCATTTAGTGCCATATCGCCAAATTTGGAGATATATCGCCAATATGGCGACCAAAATAAGTCCCCAAATCCATTGCCAATTTGGCGATAACTCTCATATTAATACGCAGAGTTTTCCAAAAGACAATAACAATGTAATCGCAGTTTTTAGTATTTCGTTTTAATATAGTCTTTTGCTACAGCTAGCATTTAAAAATTATTTAATTATCCCTTCCTACAAGTTTTATTTGACTAATATGTGCAAAAGGAGAAGCGATCTATTTATCAGAGCGCAAGCATACTAGCGCATACTAGTTCTAGGCTGTGAGCAGGCTATGAGTGACGCTCGCTTGCATCCTTTATAAAAAAAAAGAACGATATTCGCCATGAGAAGTGTAGGTCGCAAGCAGGGCAAGTTTCCTCTGTTAATTTTGTCTTCGGACATATTTTATTGTGACACTGGGTGGCATTAGTCTGTATATTTCCTGTGAACTTTAGCAATCGTCAAAGATGTCTTCGATGAATAAATATTAATTTAAACTAAATTTGTGCCAGTTCTTCGTGTCAATTCATTAAATTCGTGAAGCCATCGTCCAGCTAGTTCTATCAGCAGTGTTTCTGAGAATGTCTGACGTTTGGGTCAACCACCATCATCGCCTGAGCTACTACTATTAATATGATTTATTCAACCGTCCATTTTCTGCGCATCGGCTCGTTGATTAGATTCTACGTAGTAGGCCTAGATTCTTCATTCACCGTAGCCGGATTCTCGTAGTGTTAGCTGATGTGCATCACCCATTCCACGTGCTACCAGGACTTCAGAAAAGAATTTTTTTCTACAAGTGTTTGTATTTACCAATAGCAGTTAAGCAGTTTCATAAATCTTTCAGACAATACATTACGAGATTTAAAATCACAAAGCTCTGTTTCCACTATACTTTACTTGTGTAAAATTTAATTTATGTAACACCCAATTATCAAGTGCCAAAACTTTATCATATGTAATTTTATCACCCACTACTAATTTACTACCAAGTTTACTATCAAAAGTAAACATAGTATAAATAACATAATAAAAAAACATGTGGAATGTTATATACATGAATAAAAGGAAAACCCAATATAAAAAATATAAATTTATAATTAAAGTCCTCAGAATTCAGCTAGATTTAGATTTTCATAATTGAAGCAAAAAAACCTGAAAAGTAAAACATAAAATATATACATTTATAGTTAAGCACTAAAAGCTGAAAAGTAAAAAATCTCAATTTTATTACCCAAAAGCAATTTAAAAACTGAACACAGTAGGCGTTTGGTTCTTTTGTATTAAAGACTTCCAGATGTTGAACAACACGGACATTTATTGAGGATTTTAAAAATAAAATATATCACGATGGACTGAGATGCCTTACTCGGCGATCCCAGCGAAGCTTCACTTCCTTCTGTCTGATGTTCAAACATCACAACATATCAACGCAAAAGCGCAATTACAACTTAAAACGAATTCCATCATATTGCCTGAAGTATCTACCGAGGTCTTCAGTTATTGTAAAGTATCAATAACACAAAATATAGTATCAAGCACGCAAACAATCGCAGGTGCAGTAACCAGGCAAATTTAATATTACACACTGGTTTAAATGTGGTCACACTGGTATAAATGCGTATAAACGTCACACTGTTAGGCTGAATTTCAAACATCACACTCAAAAACATTATACACAGTTTATAGAGTTTCTAACTCACTTCTACCCAGACTTGGGTGTATATAATTTGAAGTGGCACTCTAAATGAATTTGATGCAAACACAATTTATACATGAAACAATGTTTATTGAATTCTTTGCACATATAAATTTGCTTTTACAGCAATAAGCATACGTACCACTTGTACGGAATATATAAATACAGCTTTCAAGAACAATATATTTTTCAATACTCACGAACAGTAAGTCAAACCAGCAATTCTGCCACGTAAACTTTGGGCCCCCTAAACACTAGCTCAGGATAGTACTGGAGCTGCATACCTCGTAGCTCCCTATCGCTTTTCTATCAACTTTAACAACCTTCTTCAACCCTAACCACCTTTTTTTTATTAATGACTCTGCATGGTATTTATACTAGGCGCGAATGCCGAAATTAGCATATCCCAAGCAGCTTCTTTAATTCATTCACTCAAAAGTTCGATTCTTGTGAATCGAATCTTGTGTATACCTTACAACTTCAATAATAGCAAAACAAAACATGATGGTAAAATAGATCTTGTCAATGATTAATTTTTTTAGTGAGAATCACGCTGTGAATGAATCAGGCTGTGTTTACGTTTTATTCAGTGGAGTATACATTTAGAATTGAAATATCTCTAAAACTATTACAGTAACAGAATAAGTGTACGCAGAAAAAATTATCAGTTTTTAAAGCTCTTTCCAAATATGTAACATTTATGTACTTTCATGGAAAAAAATACATCGATTTTGACATTTTCAAATATGGCAGAATTTCATAATGGAAGCCCGGTTCACCCGGAATTGTGACACGACAGATATAGCATTTGCTTTATTTATATAGATATATATCAATAACTTAAGTAGAGACGAAATCCAAGATTTTTGGCCGTACACATCTCATAATGTTTCTGTATCCTCATATGAATGAGTAATTTAAAAACGTAAATTAATAGAGCAAAAGGACAAAACAACCTGTTGACCCCGCAAACATAAAAGACCTCATTTACCACAAACAAAAGGCAATACATTTGAAAAGAATGTTATTATGTTAGCACAGGGATTATTTGTAACAGAACTCGTACTTTATATCATTTAGATTAATAATCATTAATATATGAGAGAATTGCAAAACATTGAGAGTTTCTTCCATCATAACAATGGAGTATAACAATGGTTTATTAACCTACCGTTTTTATATAAGAAATGTAGGTTTATAAACTTACACACTGCGTTCACATTGCGTTTTTCACATGTGAGCATCTTCCATCATAATAATGGTGTGTAACAACGGTCTATTAACCTACCATTTTTTATTTTAAAAATAGGTAGGTTTATAAACTTACACACTGCGTTGTTCACATAAGAGCAACGTCCATCATAACAATGGTGTATAACAATGGTGTATTAACCTACAGTTTTTATAAACAAAAAGGTAGGTTTATAAATTTACACGTTGGGTTATTCAGATGAGAGCATCTTCCATCATAACAATGATGTATAACAATGATGTACTAACCTACCGTTTTTATAAAAAAAGGAGGATTATGAACTTACACAGTGCGATTTTCACATGACAGCATCTTCAATCATAACAATGGTGCATAATAATGGGCTATTAACCTACCATTTTTATTTTTAAAAAAGGCAGGATTATAAACTCACATAATGCGTTGTTCACATGAGAGCATCTTCAAACATAACAATGGTGTAAAACAACGGTCTATTAACCTACCGTTTTTATAAAAAAGGTAGGATTGTAAACTTATACACTGTGTTGTTCACATGCGAGCATCTTCCATCATAATAATGGTGTATAACAATGGTCTATTAACCCTACCGCTTTTATAAAGAAAGTGTAGGATTATAAACTTACACACTGCGTTCCCATTGCGTATGTTTACATTGCGTTTCTCCATTGGCGCTGAGATTGTTGACAAGACCTCTGGTATGTTTGTTGTATCACGTGGTCATTGCGTTGTGCTCTGCTATTCGTTATTTTTTTTATTTCTTACTTTCCGCTCCGCTCCGAAAACAATGTGAACGAGGCCTTATTTTTTATTGTACTATAAAAGGTACTATCCCTACGAATTGAAAATCACACTGCAATAAATTAACATTAAAATTTAACTTAACTACGAATGACACACATACATGACTGCATCAACAAAGAGATGTTCTGAAAGCCATGACACTTAGGGTCAATTTTCAGAGCAACTGTGACTTTAACTTATCCATTCAAAAATCTTCAAGAAAATCCAGTTTTACTATTATTTACAGAGTAAAGATAGAAAATGGAAAGTGTTTTGCAAATATGTCTTTAAGAATGTCTTTAAATATGTATTTAAAAATATGTCTAAACCATGAAAAAATTGTCTCTGATGGCAGTTTCGTATGATCAATCCTTTACGACCACAAAAGAAAATAATCGTATTCGTGTGTCTGCAACCATTGTTTAACATAAAAACTAACTGTATTTTTAAACTACTTTTTGGGTTTTAAAAAATTATATCTATATAAACTCAATTAGTATCATAATAATATTTTCCCCTCTAGCTCACTAAAGAAATAAGACTCTAAAAATTTTTACCCTACTTTAGGAAACATTGCAAAACTTTTAGATTGATTTCAGTTACAATTAAGCACATTACAATTTGTTTATTTGGGTAATTTTGCAACGTAAGGGGCATATTGAGGTGGTAGTACATGTACCAGGGTATTATAGCTGATGTATTTCCTGGAAGTTTCTGAATTTCCTATGTAGAAATTTAAACTTTTTTTTTCATTTCACTAACAACTAACACTGTTAAGGTGCTACTGGAATACAAAAAAGGTGATAAAAAAGTGATATTCATTGAAGTAAAAAAAAATCACTTTTGAAAATTGTCCTTAAGTTATTAAAAGCGATAAAAGGAAAGCTTATTAAGTTTTGAAGTGATGAAACCTATACTGTAGACTTAAACAATAATGATTATAGCTTAAGGGGAGTGGTCACTTTTACGTACCTTTTAAAGTATCATTTTTAGACATATGTTCGATTGTATGTACTACTCATAATTTTTGCTTGATTTACATGAAATTTTTTGAGTAACTGCTTATAATACTGTTTATTATATACATACAATATTTCAAGGTAATTAAAAAAATAAAAGTATTTTTTATGCATAAAAAGCGAATCATTTTTTAAATCGAACATTTTGCAGTCAACTACTGCGCGCATTCTGTCAAAATAAATTATTAAGGTACAGTAATAATTGTTTACTATATGTGATTACAATACTTCAGGCAACAAAATCCACCAACATTTTTTAACCTTAACATACTTTAATTTTTTTAAAGAATTTTTTTATAAGCTTTTACTCAGTCATTTTTGAAATTTCTAATTAAAAATAGCACGTACTAAAATGTTTTAATATATTTTAGAATAATGTTGGTGGATATTGTTGCCTGAAGTATTGTAATCACGATTCTTTAGGCAACATTAAGGTACAGTAATAATTATTAAACAATTATTACTGTACCTTAATAAATTATTTTGACAGAATGCGCACAGCAGTTGACTGCAAAATTCTCGATTAAAAAAAATTATTCACTTTTTATGCATAAAAAATAATTTTATTTTTTTAATTACCTTGAAATATTGTATATATATATATATATATATATATATTAAACAGTATGTTAAGCAGTTACTCAAAAAATTTCATGTAAATCAAGCAAAAATAATGAGTAGTACATACAATCAAACATAGGTCTAAAAATGATACCTTTAAACGTACTTAAAAGTGACCACTCCCCTTAAGCCTGGTGTGTACTTACCCTACTGGATTTACTCACCGCAATTTTAACCTATGGAAAAATTTGTCTATTATTGACAAGATACATAAATAATGATAATCCAATAAAAATGGTATTTTCAGATAGCCTGAACTTTTCAGTACATTGCAACAGGATTCATTTATAAATTTCGTCCACCAAAGGAATTTATGAGCGTTTAAAACACACTGTACTAGATTTTTTCCCCGAGTAATTTAAATTTTAAAATAATATTTGAATTTTTATCAATAAAATGAAAAATCCCCTAAGGTGTAAAATTTATTTCACTATTACCGAGTACAATTTTTAAAAAAAACTTTAAATAGTCGGCAATCCTTGGACACATTTTCCCCATAGGTTAACAATGTGGTGAGTGAATCCAGATGGGTTAATACACAACAGCCTTAATATTGTAGGATACAATTATTTTGTAAATAACTTTTCCCATGGTTCCTGGCTATGAAGAACTAAATAATTCTATCCTTATTACATACCAACGCTTTCGCATTTCATAAGTATTTATACATCTCTTTACATTGTTTCCAAGTGTTTTCAAGACTATAAATTTAGCGAAACTCACGCGAGGCTATTCAATGTGCAATGAATTATGACCTGTCATTTTATGTTTATAACTTTAGATATATTGTTATTCAAGTTAAACTATAACTGGATTGTCAAATTCTGTATGTTGCATTATTTTCCAACATAAAGAACTCGTTCAGACATTTATTAAAAAATGTAAACATTAATCGTAAAGATATCTCTGGCAACCGCAAACCAAAAGACAATTATGTGTATACATACTTAATAATTTTTCCCTGCCGAGAGAAGCTAAAATGATAAAATGAATATAATTATCTATTAAATAGGGGGAAATATTTAACATTCAAGGAAAAAAATAATATATATATATATATATATATATATATATATAAATTTATATATATATATATATACATAAGTATATATATATATATATATATATATATATATATATCGTGTCAAGCATTCTTTCACTCTTTATAAAAAAATGTACTTTGATAGCTGCATGTTTTTTAATTATGCTTGTATTACAGCACATACCCAACAAAAATCGTCAGGTGTTCGTTATACTGTCATTAAATTAAGTACCTATTTTTGAGTCTATTCTATAGTATTTTGTATATATACTTCCATGATATATGTACTGAAGCATTGTGGATAATTCATAGTACATTGGAAATTTTTAGATATTACTTTCCTTATCAGCTACCTGTCTATCAATTATAATAGAAATGTCTATGCCTTGTCTAAAAGGGAAAAAACGCATGTTGTTTAAATTTGAAGTATACAGACTTTCCAAATAGAGAATATATTCATCTGTCTCGCATCTACAGTTTACTTAAGACAGATTATTTAACATCTTAAATTATTCTCTACGGCAAAGCAAATGTTGTTTCTTATAACTTTATCAAGTGAATTTTTTTCTCTGTTATGCAGGTGAAACGAAACAAGGAGCAGATTCTTTCAAATACTTCAGTCATTTGGAAAACATTTTATTTATTTCGCCTCTCAATGCCTTATTTTCGTTTGTTTTCATCGAAACAATAATTATCATATAACATATCTCCCTTTTCCCTTTGTCCTTACTCCTGCATAAACAGCTCAGATAAACATCTTTATTTTTCTTTCTTCTTTTGATGCAGTTTTTAGAATTGTGTTGTGTTTTATTACTGAAAATTTTATTGCAGAGGCGTGTAGTATATATGTGAGAAAGTAATATTGACATTTTTTCCAATAATCCTTCTTATACGATTTTTTTTCCAATGAAGAACAGCTGTTGAATAAAAGATGAAGGAATATAAAAGATGCTGCAATGTATGTCAAGACACAAGAAGCAATCTTGAAAAGAAAAAAAAATTATCAAAATACGTTTCTTTTCGCCGCATAGTCTTTATTGTTTGAAAGAAAATCTTATTTTTAATAACTCTTCTAATAAAAATAGGGGGAAATATTAATTTATTCTGCGACTTGTATGCTCAGGTCTCCGATTTATGCTGTTAAAGAGATAACTTTTGTTCCAGTATATGCCAAATAATATTTCAGGGAACACTTTAGTTGACATATGATATTCAACAAGTCTAATATAGAACATGTGCGATAAATTTTAGTTATTTTTGACATAATTTAAAAGCATAAGCTTTTGTAGTCATAGCTTTTGAATCTATGACTACAAAAATTTAAGAAATTTTGAAATTAAAGCATGAACTCAATGGCATATCCTAGAAACTCAGTTTTATGTAAATTTTAAAAATATATTTTATTTGTATTGTTTACAGTTTTTAAAGGGTTCACAGACGTAAGATTACCATATAAAAAATATGGGTATCTCGATGGGTTCACAGCACACTATGACGAGTATCTGAATAAGGAAACATCACTCTAAGTTGAGTATTTCAGTAGTGAGGCAGCACTCTAAGACGGGTATCTCAATAGGGAGACAACATACTAATTCGGATATCTCAATTAGGAGACAGCACTCTACGAAGGGTATCTGAATAGGAATATAGCTCACTAAGAAGGGTATCTCAATAGGGAAATATCACTAAGGCGAGTATCTCAATAGTGAGCCAACACACTAAGACGGATATCTCAATAGGGAGAGAGCACACTAAGAAAGGTGCCTCAATAGGGCGATATCACTTAGGAGGTATCTCAATGGGGAGACAGCACGCTAAGAAGGGTATCTCAATAGGGAGATATCACTAGGGCGGCTATCTCAACAGTGAGGCAGCACATTAAGACGTGTTTCTCAATAGGGAGATACCACACTAATACGGGTGTCTCAATAGGGAGACAACACACTAATACGGGTATATAAAAATGCCAAAACACTCTACGAAGGGAATCTGAATGGGAAGACACCTCACTGAGAAAGGTATCTCAATAGGGAGATAACACTTAGGCGAGTATCTCAATAGTGAGTCAACACATTAAGACGGATTTCTCAATAGGGAGAGCGCACACTAATAAAGGTGCCTCAGTAGGGAGATATCACTAAGACAGGTATCTCAATAGGGAGACAGCACGCTAAGAAGTGTATCTCAATAGGGAAATATCACTAAAGCGGGTATCTCAATAGTGAGGCAGCACACTAAGACGGGTTTCTCAATAGGGGGACACCACACTAATACGGGTATCTCGATAGGGAGACAGTACACTAAGAAGGGAATCTCAATAGGTAGACAGTCTGTACATGGTATAGGTAGATCGTATAGGTAGACAGTCGTTTCAAATGGAAAGATTCGAGTTCGACTCCTAGTCCTGAGAAAATGAGAATAAAAAGTCAGAATGATGTCTATCTTTCAAAATAAATCCTTACATATTATCATACATAAAAAACTTGAAAATCATCGAAACAGTTCGCTTCAAGCGCCATGGTATTGTTCAACAATAGTTCTGGATTTACTTCGACCTACAGTTTAAAGCCAAATCTGAAAGGCTTTCAAACACCCATTCCTACCATGGAATCTAGACCCTCAAATTCTGTTTGTAAGGCCTAGCCATTCAGCCATCGTAAGACTGAAACTTCGGAAGAAAACGATCTACACTGTACTTCGGAACTGGCCTTGAGAAAAAGATGAAACATGAAATGACATTTCCTCGTAAAACTCTGATAGTTCTCTTGAAAGCCTAAAAGTGTGTTGATAAGGGTAAATTTATTAAATAGAGAAATTGACAGGATTTATATGATATATAGCAGATACGATCTCGTATTTTTGTTATAGTAATTCTGCTTTTTCTCCATCACTACAGTTTCTGATATGTTTGCGTAAAAGGCAAATGTCGTCCCCAAGGACCAAACCTCAAGGGGTGTGAAACCATAGTTCGACCAGGCTACAGCCGATCCCTGGAATTAGGTCTCAGTGCCTGCTGGTTCGGGTCCCAATGCTGGCATAGGTATTCGAAGACGTTTGGATTTTTGCTTTAAACAGTAGGTTCCGGCCCAATTAGACATTTATCAACAGAAGTGGACCGAACCGCCCTCAATTAACTTAATTCAACTCTACCAGCCTAAAAACTGTGCATTATCGAAATTCGTGTCCCCGGTGATTTCACTGTTTGAAGTTTTAATTTGATTGTTGTCATTCCATATCTTTGAATGCAATAGCATAATTAAGGATTTAGAACGAATGGTTTTCTTTTAAGAGTGCAAATGATATTTGGGGAAATGATTATTAGGCTGATTTATGCGATGTATTAAACGATTGCACATCGTCAAAATGTGATACATCTTGTCAAGTACTGTATACGGGAAAATCAACTAGGAAAAAATTTTGTTTGCTGACATTTATTACAGAACCGTATCATGAATAATTCATTATCTCTGAGAAATTCTCAGAAATGTATTTCTTTTTACCCTCATTTTCCCTTTGGATATGAATACAAGAATGATTACTTAGCACCTTCATTATAACAGATGTAAGTAAAAAAATAAAATTCAGACCGGCTTTTCAACGTAATCATTCTCAATTTACATAACGTTAACGCTCATGTTCTGTCATATGATACAAAAGTATCGATTTTCTTTTAAACTTTCCTCCTCGCCTTTATGCATTCGAGATATATACATTACTCAAGTGGATCTCTGAATCAGAAACTAATATTATACTTTTGATAATAATCGCGCCGATTCGTACGTATGTAGAATTTGATTCATATCTGCATTAACTATAACAGTAAAGATATAAAAGTTAACATCTCCAGGAAAGTCTGTAAGCACTCCGCTCTGGCTCCGTAGGTGTCGAAATGTATGATCACGCTCTCGACACGACGTGCGAGAAACAAAGAGCTATAAAAAGAACGACAGAATTGCCATAACAGTTTTGAATATTGTCTAGAGTAGTAAATACGTTCGTCATTCATTCGAGAAATATAACTAGGTGAGTTAAAAAAACTACAGACTTGGATTTCGATACAGGAAGTTGGGGAGAAAAACTGCCATCAATTTTACATAAACTTTGTGGGCTTCAGTAATTAAGCAAAATGTTACTAATGCTGCTCGACTACTAAGAGAAGTTATTTGAATATATCCGAAATAGTTATTCGCAAAGCGATGAAACTTATGAATAGGATGGAGATTGTTATGAATGAAATTCTAATGATGGTAGTGCGGTGAAGCAGGACATTTGCATTATAGAGGAAAATTTAGAGAAATTTTAGTTTAAGAAATCTACTTTAATTTCGTATAAGTATCAATAATGATAAACCATATTTTACATCAGAAGATTTTCTTCATATGTTAAAGTGATTCCATTCTTAAATTGTCATTTTAAATTGCACGACTGTTAAAACATACAAATTGTACGCAAGATAAAACAACTTTTGAAATACCTCAATATATTTGCAATTAATACTTCTTCGTAGTGAATCTTGTATGATATATTAGAAATTTTTCTATCACCTTTTGGTTTATTCCCTATGCATGAACTGTTTGTCTTAAAGATATGTATAATTTAAAGACTGTAAATTTAACCTCTTATCGTCTTGACTGATGACTTGACTTTGTCGTCGTAACTGATATAAATCAGTTAAAACGACAATTACGCTACTGTCATTTTTTCAATAAATTTAGTCAAATTCTTCAATTCCGTCAAGGTCATGACAATAAAGTTGTATTCATGGCAAAGGTTGGAAAAATGTCTTCAACAATGACAATATTCCTTTCTTTCCTTTTTTAGAATGTCGCATATTCTCTCTCTCTCAAACACACAGATACAAACGTACATACATATATATATATATATATATATATATATACATATATATATATATATATATATATATATATATATATATATATATATATATATATATATATATATATATATATATATATATATATATATATATATATATATATATATATATATATATATACAAGGTCTGACAATAAAGTTCGGTGAATAGTCCTGTAACAATAACGTAGATGAAATATTAACGAAAGTTACCTTACTGTCCTTCGAAATAGTCACCTCCCATAACTATTCACCGCTGACATCTGCTATACATGTTCTGGAAACTTTGCAAGAAGTCTTCTTTTGGGATGGAGTTCAAAAGCCTCGTCACGTTTCGTTGGATGTCAGGAATATCGTCAAATCTCTTTCCTTTCAAAGCGATTTGAGTTGTGGGAAGAGGAAGAAGTCTGGAGGATTGAGATCTGGCGAGTATGGTGGATGTTCAATTTGCACCACCCCCTTTTTTGCCAGGAACTGTTTTACGATATTGGCTGAGTGAGGGCGAGTATTGTCGTGAACCAAAAACCATGAACCTTGTTGTGTGTACTGCGGTCGTAACCTGCGTAGACGTTTCATGAAACGGGTCAAAATTTCAATGTACCCTTCAGCATTCATCGTCTTTCCCTCAGGTGGAAATTCCTTGTGGATAATGCCTTGACTATCAAAAAAGGTGATGACCATCGTTCTGATGCGGGATTTTTCTGCTCTGACCTTTTTCCGACGAGGTGATGCAGGAGAACGCCATTCCATGCTTTGCCGTTTCGTTTCAGGGTCGTGCCTGAGACACCAGGACTCATCCTCAGTGACAATACAGTTGAAGAAATTTGGTGTCGCATCCACCTTTTCGACAAAATCCTGTGAAGCCTCTAAACGTGCCTGTTTGTGATCGTCATCCAAGTGATGCGGCACAAGACGACAACACGTTTTTCTCATCCCTAATTTCTGGGTAACGATTTGTCGCACGGAACAAACGCATTAAACAAGCACTTTGTAAACAAAGTCTTACACGGAACACAAACGACGCTCAACTGAACAACGGTGGAGGCAGATGGTCAACACCTACCTCTACACAGGTGCACCGTTTTGTTTGGCCAGTGTTGCCAGATAGGCCGTTCTGACTTCATTCACCGAACTTTATTGTCAGAGGTTGTATATATATATATATATATATATATATAAATAACTAATTCAAATACTATGATGTAATAATACTGAAATTACTGATATCCATATGGTATAATTCCCAATTAATTATATTTATTGTATGTTTTAGGAATAATAATCAATTTCTTCGAGAGAGAATTTTAATATAGATACTCGTTAAAAAGACGTGCAAATTTTTTTTTTTATCTCGCATAAAATAACAAGAGGTTGTCATGCTTAAAATTCAACGAAGACGGGAACAGAATGATTCATTTTTCGAAACAAGTTCAATAACTGCATGCTTTTTATCAAATTCTTAAAGAAGTTTGAAAAAAAATGCAAATATTTTACTTTGACTTTTTTGAATCAAAGCCAGTATTTTTCTCCACGAAATACGCTTTTGATTTGAATATAAAACTTTTTTCATCAATAAAAACCCTCTTTTATCTTGAAAATAAAAGGGAATACTCTCGTTCCCTCTCCCTTATTTTTTTACGACTTCTAGGAGAGATGCTGCGAAAGATCGTATATGCATTCAGTTTACCTTGAATTTTATTCTAATATGACTTGCAAAGTGAATTATTGATTTCTGAGATAAGTTATTTCTCCTAATATTGAAATGAGAATTTTGGAAGTTTCATAAGTAATTATGTCTACGACCTTTAATGTGATTCTGAATATTCTTCAGTAATCTAAAAAAAATCCCAAATATTTCGTCTATGTTTTGATGCAAATCTATTTTGTTTTATTCTCAATTACACTGTAGTAAGTTTTAGACGCTGGCAAAAGTTTTTGTTAATACGTGCTCCCACGGACTTAGTACGACCTTTTTGTGACCTTTAATGTAATTTTAAGTATTCTTAAC
This sequence comes from Dolomedes plantarius, assembly GCA_907164885.2. Taxonomy (NCBI): domain Eukaryota; kingdom Metazoa; phylum Arthropoda; class Arachnida; order Araneae; family Dolomedidae; genus Dolomedes; species Dolomedes plantarius. The sequence goes on along the minus strand of OU015495.1, from coordinate 176,250,399 downwards.
TAAGCTAAAAAAATCCAAAAATATTTCACTATGTTTTGATGCATATATATTTTGTTTTATTTTCAGTTACACTGTGGTGCTTTAAATGCTGGCAAGAACTTATGTTAATTCTTCATCCGGCGGAGTTAGTACGACCTTTCTATGACCTTAAATGCCCTTCTAAATATTCTTAAGTAAGCTAAAAAAATCCCAAAATATTTTGTCTATGTATTGATGCAATAATCTACAGTGATTTATTTTCAATTACACTGTGGTAAGTTTTAGATTCTGGTAAGAATTTATGTTAATCCTTCTTCCCGCGAAGTTAATACGACCTTTCTACGACCTTTAATGTTATTCTGAATATTCTTCAATAAGCTAAAAGAAGGCATAAAATATTTCGTTTATGTTTTGATACATATCTATTTATTTTTAATTATACTGTTGCAAGTTTAAATGCTGGCAAGAATCTATGTTAATCTTTCTCCTTGCGGAGTTGGTAGAGGAAAGCTTGATAAGTCGAAAACTAAATTTGTATATTCTAATCAAATAAAATTATAAAGAATCATAAATTAAAAAACTATTGAATGTTATTAACAACTTATTTCAAGCCGTTTAAAAAATTATATAGGTTATATGCTTATTTAATATACGTTATTATCATCTATATGCATAATACAGCATATAGAAATAATTGGCTTCATTATGTGCTGAAAATACGCCATATTTTTCCTAGCATGAAGTGTGTTACATTTTCCAAGAAATGGAAAATATATGATAGCTGAGAGCTACTGAAACATTACTTAGTGTGTCATTCTATGTTAGAATAGTATAATGTTTGTTCTATTGTAACAAACCAAGATACTCGTGAACATTAAGTAATGCTAATTAGATAAAGTTTGGACCTTATGTTTTCATTCAACAACTTGATCTTAAAGAAATATCCTTAAAAATAAACTCCCTAATTATTTACCAAATGCAGTTAAATAAAAGTATTAATTATACTGAAAAGGTACTCAATATCCTTAGAAAACACATCTTTATTTTAGACATTTTTAGTAAAAAAATTACACAAACTTTTTGCTTCTACGGTGATTACATACACAGATGCAATTTTTTATATTGTTCAGAGTTCTCAGCTGAGTACATCTGTACTGCATTGAATCACTTTATCATCGTACGAAAATTTTCATAATTTCTAATATTTAATAATACATCTAAAATCCTTGTTAGTTATCTCTATGAAATGCCATAGGGCGTTTTCTCTTTCAGATTTCAATAAACCATCTTCAGAATTTTTTTAGAGTGAAAATTCCGAAAATACTATCCCTTGAGAACAAATTTCTCTGAAATATCATCTTTGAGTCCTTTAACGTGATTAAAAATCATATAAACAAAATATCATAAATCCTGTAGACGAATTAATTAGAAACGTTTCCTGTGCACATAAAAAGAAAAATATTCCTATTAATAATCATATAAATATTCATATCCTTCTAAGTATTCGAGATCTGTTGGATAGACAGCTACATTAAAACTAGAAAATGCTTTCAATATTGACTGTAAAGGTAAATTAAGAAAAATATTTAATCAAGGTTTATATAATCGTATGTTTGTGTGTGTATATAGTATATAAAGATCTTGTAAGGTAGGAAGTTTTTAAAAGAATATACTTCTAATCATTGGAATTTTTTAATTTGCAGAATACTGACATGGAAGTTTAAAGAACCGGCTTTCCACCAATGTCTTGGCAGTTCTTTGAAGTGGTTCTTCGCTGTTAAAAAAGAGAGATAGCTAGCCAGCCGTTAAGAAGCATAAAGCACAAAAAAAAACTATGAAGGGAAGGAAAGGAAACCCTCTAATATTTGAGATTGATCAATTTCGATATTATTGGTTTCAAGGTATAGAGACCAGGCTACCAGACCCGTATACATCAGGCAAAAAAGTCATCAAAGGACAGGTATTCCTCGACTTACGACCAAGATAGGGACCGAGACATTGGTCGTAAATTCATTTGGTCGTAAGTCGAGTTTCAAACAAATTTTTTTGTTTATATACAAACATATATATTTTTTTTTTATTTCATGCATACATACTTAATTTAAAATACACTGTATTTTATTTAGGAGGCATAAATTATTCTTCGCCATCACTCCTTTTTACGGTAAGGAACAATATTTTTGAGAAAAATATAAAAATAAGTAAAAATGAAAAATAAAAATTTCGGTCATAAGTGCGAGCGGTCGTATGTCGAGTGGTCATAAGTCGAGGAATACCTGTAGAGCTATAGAAAAAAACTATACGAATAATAAATAAAATGAAGCATAAAACAAAATATTTTTTATGAGGAAAAAGCAATCCTTCTAATGTCTGAGAATTTTCAGTTTGTATAACATTGGTCTCGATGTTTAGAGTCCAAAAAATCGGACCCATATACATCGGGTAAAAGGTCCTCAAAGTAGTGCGGTAGAAAAAAAACATTACATAAGTAATAAACAAAATTAAACATACAGAAAAATATTTATTTAGGAAAGAAAAGTAACTCCTCTAATGTTTGAGACTGTTCAGTTTATATAATATTGGTCTCGATGTTTAGTAACCAGGAAACCAGACCTATAAGTAATTAACAAAATTATGCGTACAGCAAGATATTTATTTAGGAGAGGAAAGTAACCTCTCTAATGTTTGAGATTGTTCAGTTTGTTTAATGTTTGTCTTGATGTTTAGTGACCAGGAAACCGGACCCATATACATTGGGCAAACGGTCCTCAAAGTAGTGCGGTAAAAAATAAAACATTACATAAGTAATAAACCAAATTAAGCATACAGTAAAATATTTATTTTGAGAAGAAAAGTAACCCCTCTAATATATGAGACTGTTTAGTTTGTGTAATATTGGTCTCGATGTTTCGTAACCAGGAAACCAGACCCATATATGGAACATTGGACAAACGATCGTCAAAGTAGTGCGGTAGAAAAAAAATACATAAGTAATTAACAAAATTATGCATACAGCAAGATATTTATTTAGAAGAGGAAAGTAACCTCTCTAATGTTTGAGATTGTTCAGTTTGTGTAATGTTTGTCTTGATGTTTAGTGACCAGGAAACCGGACCCATATACATTGGGCAAACGGTCCTCAAAGTAGTGCGGTAAAAAATAAAACATTACATAAGTAATAAACCAAATTAAGCATACAGTAAAATATTTATTTTGAGGAGAAAAGTAACCCCTCTAGTATTTGAGATTTTTCAGTTTGTGTAATATTTGTCTCGATGTTTATTGACCAGGAAACTGGACCCATATACATCGGGAAAACGATCCTCAAAGTAGTGCGGTAGAAAAAGAATTACATAAGTAATAAACAAAATTAAACATACAGCAAAATATTTATTTAGGAAAGAAAAATAACTCCTCTAATGTTTGAGACTGTTCAGTTTGTGTAATATTGGTCTCGATGTTTAGTAACCGGGAAACCAGACCCATATATGGAACATTGGGCAAACGATCGTCAGAGTAGTGCGGTAGAAAAAAAATACATAAGTAATTAACAAAATTATGCATACAGCAAGATATTTATTTAGAAGAGGAAAGTAATCTCTCTAATGTTTGAGATTGTTCAGTTTGTGTTATGTTGGTCTTGATGTTTAGTGACCAGGAAACCGGACCCATATACATTGGGCAAACGGTCCTCAAAGTAGTGCGGTACAAAATAAAACATTACATAAATAATAAACCAAATTAAGCATACAGTAAAATATTTATTTTGAGGAGAAAAGTAACCCCTCTAATATTTGAGATTTTTCAGTTTGTGTAATGTTGGTCTCAATGTTTATTGACCAGGAAACCGGACCCATATACATCGGCCAAACGATCCTCAAAGTAGTGCGGTAGAAAAAAATATTCCATAAGTAATAAACCAAATTAGGCATACAGCAAAATATGTACATTTTGGAGAGAAAAGTAACACCTCTAATATTCAAGAATCTTCAATCTGTATGATATTGGTCTTGACGTTTAGAGACCAGAAAACCGGGCCCAAATACCGGGTAAAAATCACCAAAGTAGTATCGTAGAAAAAAACACTAGACGGGAAATAAATAAAATGAAGAATAAAACAAATTTATACATGGGAGGGAGGAATATAACATTGGAAATAAATAATCAAATAATTTAAAGAAAAATTAGCTGTTGAGATCAGGTTCCTGTATCTTTCACCTACAAATAAACAGGAATATATGAAGTATAATAGTCTTTGAGAAATGGGATTCTGAAGTCGCTGAGGTAACTCAGAAGGAAGAGTACTTGCTTGTAGTTTAGAGATCCAGGTTAGAAACAAGTTTCTTTCAGTATGTCTTTTCAATATATATTTCTAGAAAATTCGTGAGGAGTTAACAGAAATGTCTTGACAATAAATTATAATGCATAAAATTTAAACTAAAAAAGTAGAAGGATAACTTCTGATACTCCCTGTATGATAATTCACAAATTTATTTGTTCCTCATTCTATACATATCAGCAATTGAATGAAAAAAATCTTTAATTATGCTCAGCATTTTTTCCTCATAGAGATTGAAACTTGTCGTTTTTAAAATAAGAAAATTAATGAAGGGTAAATTATGAGTTTCTCTCCTACGGATACACAAGGCCCACTGGAGTGTTGAAAATGTTCAGCAAAACTCTCGAAACACAAAAAAAAATTACAAAAAGATAAAATATGTCATAAGTTGATGTAGAAACTTACGTAACATGCGATAATGTAAGCCAGTGATTATGAAAGGGGTCTACGTCAAATATTTCTCTTTTTGAGATATTTAAAGTTTCGTGTTTGAACAAATTTTTTAAAAATATATACTGTATAACAAAATATTTTCAACTCTATCGGTTCAAATTTTACAATTTTCGAAGATTGCTTCTAATTACGCTAATGTAAAACGATACAAGGCGAAGTAGCTGATAAACCATTTTTTTAATACTTAACTTTCATAATCGCTGATACATATATGTTCACATATTTTATTTAAAACCAACGATCTGCGAGAAAATTCATCCACTAAAATATATCCTTCCATAGAAGTTTACTTTTAACGGACTCTTCTGTGTTTACCGATTTATGTTCGATATCTTAGCGAACTCTTTGGATATCCACATTCTTTTAAAATACTATTACACTAAAACCATAAATGCTGACACTTTTCACTAAAAGAATTACTCTAAGCAGTCGATATTATTAAGTGATTATTCACTGCTAATTTTTCTTTCAATGATTTTGTTTTCTAAAACTAGACACCTTACAGCAAAATGCCACATAAAAGGTATCACATAAAATACCACAACAAAAAGTGTGAAACCCATGTTCAAAGCTATCTGTACGCTTATCTATATATATAAAACGCGTAGGTATGCGGCACAAAAATTTACGATATTTCTACACTCCGAATGGCAACGGCTGCAACTACCAGATGTAAACATAAGCGGTCGTCCGCAATTTGCAACCATGTGTCAACATGGATTTACGCACTGAAATCAGAAATGCTCGAAAGCGTGCTGCACGATCAAGTGAAAATTGGGAACAGTCTCAAGAAAGAAAGCGAAGAAGAAATAATTCATTAAGAGTGAGCATAAATGATCGCGAGGTTAGGCTTAACCGTCGTTGGCATAGCAACCGATAGCCAGTGATAGTTAATTTTCTACACTTTTTTCAGTTCTTGCTAAATTTTTACTCCATTTTATAAGTGAAGATATTTTCCCAACAATTTATTATTTCATATTATTAAGTGTAGATATCTGAATTGTGAACAATAGTACAAACATAGAGTGATGTAATCTACGCTATATTTCAATACTTGCTGAATTTTTACCTCATTTTATAAGTGATGGAATTTTTCCAACAACTTATTATTTGATATGATTATGTGTAGATATTTGAATTGTGAACAACAGTACATACAGATAGTGATGTAATCAGTACTATATTTTAGTACTTGCTGAATTTGTACTCCATATTTTAAGTGAAAAAAGTTTTCCCCAACAATTTCTTAATTGAATTCTAATGATAAAGTGTAGGTATGTTAATTTTGAAAAATAGTACATACAGTGAGGGATGTAATTTTTAAATTTTTCTCAGTCTTATCTTTAACTGTGTTCTGCAGTAATGGAAATTCCCATTTTTTAATCACGATGTTTTAGAATCAGCCTTGCAGTGAATTTAGCAATGATTAAAAATTTTTTGGCTGAGCTGCCACTACCCCTTAACAACGTATATTTATGATGACAGATAATGGTAACATTCCTTACGTATGTTACTCTCAATTGAGTTGTTTTGAAAAAGAAAATATCAAACTAAAAGCGACCATGCTGGTTGCGAAGCGGCTAGTTATGTATATTTTGGCTCAAGGACCGTCTTCCAAGGCGGGCTCTAAGCATTTTACCACCTTGTTTGGATCTAAATTTTACAATTCTTGGTTTAAATGCTTGCGCTCTAAATTTTCCACCTTTTTCTATCACGAATTAATACAATTCGTGAAATACGTTTTTTCCGACTGGGGATGGATGACTGCTCATTGTCATTCACCAGTAAATATTTAGAGATATTCCACAATTCCTTTTCCTTCAGCGGATATGCCTTGCTAAGGAGACTATAACAATAGCGTCCAAGGTACCTCTATGAAGATGTATATTAGAGACCTTATATTCAGTTGAAATAAGACTTTTTCAACATAATCATAATGCATGCTGTACACAGTTTACTTCCTTCATCATGCCAGTATAGGAAACTATTATTTTTACTTTTAAGATCAAAAGGCTTTGTCAAGCATCAATACACGAAATCGCTATTCATTTAATTATTTTGTTAGGCTATGATTATAAATTCCCTGATGGTGATCGTACTGTGGCCCTAAGGATGTACATCTTCATACATACATGCTGAAAGCATGTTGTGAAATACACTGCTGGACATCAAAATAGCAGCACCAGGAAGGAAAGGAAATAACAAATTTTTACTTATTGCACGCATATAGCACAGTAGGAAGAAAACATGATTAAATTTGTAGGCAATTTGGGGTTATACGGGGTCGAAAATTAGTACACACAGCTTCCACCTCTGGCAGCTAAAGCGCCTCTATCCCGGTTAGGCATCGAGTCTTACTGCGTTTCGATGACGGATAAGGGCAAGTCATTCCATGGTACTTCAAGAATATGCCAAAATTCATCAGTCTTAGTGGCTTGAAAGCGGTGGATGCCCAGTCTCTCAGCAACCCATGACCAGATATTTTCAATGGGTGAGATCTAGAGAACATGCTGGACAGGACAACAGTCGAACACCCTCTGTGTCAAGATAGGTCAGAACACAACGGGAAAGTGCAAACACGTTATCTTGTTGAAAGATGACGTCTCCGAGGCCTCTAATATAGGGCACCCGAGAAATGTAACGCTGGCTGTTCAGATTACCGATGACGCAAGCAGGCCACGTGCGTACTCATCGTTGTCTCCAGACACGGATACGTCCATCATGATGTTGCACGCAGAACCGAGACTCGTGTGAAAAGAGGATGTGGTACCACTCCTGTATCCAGTTTTGTCGTTGGGCGCAACCCAGTTGCCACGCGTCTCTTTGCTGCAGTGTCAAGGGAGGCCACAATAATTGTCACCGTTCAGACAGTCCGTGCTGCTCCAGACGTTGTCGCACTATCCGTGCGGATACTTGTCTCGCTGTAAACAAGTCCATTTCCTGACTCAAGATCCTGCAAGGCCGACTTGACAACACGTATGTCCTCTCGGTCGTTAGTGGCGATAGGCCGTTGAGATCCTGCATGTCGTTCTATTACATATTCGCATGATAGTCGTTGGATTCCGACCAATGCGAGTAGCGACATCGCGGAACGATAAATCGCACTCTCGATAGGCCACGACCCTGTCGCTATCAAATTTCGACACGTGCTGGTAGTCGTTTCTACCTCTTATACGAGACATAACACGATCTTCGCACAACCAACCAACATTCAAATGCGATTTCCGAATGAGAAACCCGCGTAACTTTCCTTTTATACGTAACTTTCCATTTATACAGAGTTTGAGATGCCGTTTCTCCCTCCTGCTTCGTTCGATCGCGCTTAAATGCTAATCATTTGCATATCCTAGCATCTGCTTCCTTTCATGCGAATTTGACGTTTGTATCATCTCTCCTTCATGGCGTTGCAATTTTAATGGTCATCAGTGTATGTAATCATTGGTATCACTGGTCAATCCACCCCTGGTACCTATGAATTTCTGTTATTTTTTATAAGTATAAAACAAGCTTCTAATGCTGAGCATTTTCTTTTTCACTGAAAATTACATGCGAGTGCCCGAGCTATATTAAAGGCGGACTTGATACGCCTGTCCATTTGTTGGTCTCCTGTTCTTTCTGTTCTCGTTAAGAGTGTTGAAAGTCTTGCTGTCTTGCAAAATTTTGCTTGTAATTTAAATTTTTAATTTTTCTTGTTTTTTGTTTTTCACTTACTTCTGTAAGCCTCATGTCATACCTTGTGATGCATGAGGAGATTTAAAATGAAACAATAAAAAAATTTAAAAAGTAATGTTTTCACCGTTTGGTTGTAATTATTGGTTGTGACATTTTACGGGAAAGGTACTCAAGCATAAAAAAGTAATACCTATTCATTTCATAGTTATATTGAAATTGCTAGATCAGGTAATTAAATAGTATAAAGACAAAATATTTTTTACGGAAACCTTGAGTCAGAAGTTTCATTGTAACCTTTTAATGACAGATTTTAAGACAACTGTTAGCAATAGTTAGAAATAATCTTCAAAGAAAACAGTGTCTGAAAAAACTTCTAGAGTTTTCCACAAATGTATGTCGCATTCCCATACGAGTGTTTCATTATAATCTCAGAATGTTCCTTAGGACGTCATGTGTATCCAGTAAGAGGAATAAACAGATTTTTTTTAACAATATAAAATTATTTACATATTTGTTTGATATAGATATCTTTGTATAAAACTATAAATTACTCTTTCATAGATATTTTTCTGTCTTAATTATTGACTAGTATTAAATTGGAGCCTCTTTTTTATGTCCCTATGTCCCTATGACTTATATGCAACATGAAATAAATGAAATGTTGACGAATTTAGTGAAAAAATCATCTGAATTAAATGAAGATAAATCTTGGTGTGTTTTGATTCTTAAGTTTCTTATTTTTAGATGGTAAATTATAAATAAAACCACGGCTATTAAAGGGACTAATTCCGAAAAACATTATAAAGTAAATTTGTTCAATATTAGATATTTCTCTTGAATTTCCCTTTCCTCTCATACTCTGAACTTTGTTTTATGCCTTATTTTCACTCCAAAAAAATTACTAAACATAAGCAGTGATTTCTCTATCTACCTATTTTATGTATAATTTTCTGGGGTATTCGAGAAGTAAGGAATTGATATCTATGAAGCAAAAGTGCTCAGTACCACTAATAGTTTTACGTAACAAGGAACCAACACTCGCAACCCTGAAACTGATAAAACTTATTTTTAATAAAGTATTAAATCAAGACTTTCTGTTCCTCATGATCAGTTTTCCAGTTAATAAAATGTATATAATTTGGCTAATAATACTTTTAAAAAATCCGAGATAGTTAAACAGGTGGTGCACTCTATAAGCTAATTAACTAAAATTTTAAATTATCTTCTGCTGATTACTTGTCACATAAATTGTCCAAATATTTCTTAAAACATTCGAATTGCTAATGGAATATGAATATGAGCACGCACGCGCGCACACACACACACACACACACACATATATATATATATATATATATATATATATATACGGGGGTCTTCATGAATTCGTGCAAAGTTCAAAAATTCCGAATAAAAGAAGTTAATGCTCGGAAAAATTTTCTGTTTGCGCCAATAGGATCTCAGGAACATTATATTTTTTTCCATGTAGAAAAAAAAAGTTTCCAAAAGTAACCGAAAGAGGGAGCTCACTCGTCATACTGAAACGTTTTATGCAAATCAGGCTATCAATAAAACACTTGGCTGGAAATGGATCCGTCATTCGAAACCGGTGGCATGCTTTCTTACCGGGGCTCCTCAACCACTTTGGTGGAAATGAAAAATTCCGTTCGACACACAGTCGCTGCCATTGATGGCGACATGCTACAATCCACTGCACAAGGTAATATGCTCACCTCACTTGCCTATTACCTTGTGATGGTGGTAAGGTTGAACATATGTTACTTTAAAATAAAAGCACAGTCTCATGTTATTGTGATCTGTTTGATTTTCTGTTTGTGTTTGCTTGATTTGCATAAAACGTCTCAGTAAGACGTGTGAGCGCTCTCTTTCAGTTACTTTTGGAAACTTTTTTTTAACATGGCAAAAAATCCAATGTCCCTCTGATCCTATTGGCACAAACAGAAAAATTTTCCGAAAATTACTTCTTTTATTACGAATTTTTCAACTTTGCACGAATTTATAACGCACCCTGTATAAATAAATATATATATATATATATATATATATATATATATATATATATATATATATATATATATATATATATAATATATATATATATATATACCTTTAGCGTTATGTAATCCTTTGAACAAAATAAGCATTAAATTTGGAATGTAAATTTATATGTCTAATACGCATTCAAACTTAGCAATGCTATTGCAATGAGAATTAGGGCTTTAATCCTGACCCAGGAAAAAAAATCCTTACGGGGAAAATCTGAAAATTCTGCAGGGGGAAAAATCCTTTTGCCATGCATTAAATATTTTATATCTGTCATTCCGTCAAATGGTAAAATTGTGCAGTGTTAAGTAAAAGAATGTACATCAACGATAAAATATGTTCATTATAATATCAATTCAAGACGTGTTTCAGAAGGAAATGAAATGAGTTACTTATTTAAATAACTCTTTGTATTAAATTAATTTCTATTGCAGAATATTAAAAATACGATTATTTAAATACACTTCCTCTTAAATGAAAAGCAGATATTACATATAAATGAATAAAAATTATAATATTTTATTTTTACTGCATCTTGACGAATAAAAAGGAATTATTATGATCCATTTTAGTCCGACGCATTTTATTTCATTATAATTACAAATGGTTTAAAAGTATGCATTTTCTAACAGCACCAAAGAAATTGGACAATACTGGTAATTACATCAAAGAGATATCCTCATACCAATAAAATTTTGTTGAAATTTTATGAATTTACGGCTGATTTGGGTAGGACTTTGCTTGAGTTACGGTTTGTAATTAAACTAATCAGACTTACCGGCAAGTTATACCCCAAAATCAGGTAAGTTATTTAAAGTTAATTTATTTTATTTACAGCTTAAGATTAAGTACAACATAATATGAACACTTTGGTTCATCATAAAGCATAACTGCAATTAATATATATATATATATATATATAGGGTGTCCATAATTAAAGTCCCACTTTCAAAAGGCTGCAAAAAAAGAACCACTGGTCAGAATGACTTCAAATTTGAACTGGATATACTGGAAGAAAGGGGAAACGATTTGGCATAATAAAAAAAAGTTCCAAAATGTATCAATAGATGGCGCTGTAAGCAGCATAACGAAAGTGGATTCGGCTACAAGTGACATTTTGTATCGAAATACGACGGCTTTGTCTTGAGTTGCACAGTAAACCAACTGTAGTGTTCAATGTGCATGGGTGTTTGGGTCGTTTGACGGAAAAAAATGACTTCCAAGTCATTCAACAGTTGTGGCACTGTTAGTGGAAAGCCCATCTACCACGGCAAGGTCGTACCACATTGGATGGGAAAAATTGGCTTTTAATTGTCCTTGGGGCAAAAACCGCATGAAAAGCTCATAATGATTCGGTTTTTAATTGTTCTTGGGCCAAAAACCGTATAAAAAGCAACAATGAAAACGTCTGTTAATTATCGTTAGACTTGCGGCAGACAGGTTCAATATGCTTTCCACCATTGTCCGCCACAAGCTGAAACCGATAAACAGCATGTTCCACAACAGACCGGAGTGTCTCAGGGGTGACGTTGCGAATGTGTTGCGTAATCCGTGCCTTCAATTCAGCCAAATTTGCAACCGGGCCATTGCACACAACATTTTTAAGATAACCCCACAGCCAGAAGTCACAAGGATTGAGGTCTGGTGATCTTGGAGGCCAGGCTGTTGGACAATGACGGCTGATAAGTCGCTTATTTCCGCAATGCCTCTTGAGCAGTTACATGACTGGCTTTGCGATCTGCGGAGGAGCACAATCTTGCATGAAAATGATTCTATCCAGACATGCACGCTGTTGAAGTGTTGGAATGACCTGGCTGCGCAAAAGACTCGCATATCGTTTACCATTCACGGTACAGGTAACAGGACCCACAGGACCTATCTCCTCGAAAAAAATGGCCGTACCATACACGATGCCGTCAACCCGCACCACGCAGTTACCTTTGGCGAATGTATCGGTACTGGTTGAGTTGCGAATGGATATTCCTTTGCCCATATCCTGCAATTTTGTGTGTTAACAAACCCGTGGAGGTGGAAATGGGCTTCATCTGTTAACAAAATGTTCCATGGCCATTCACTGTCCACTTACATGCGAGCGAGAAATTTCAGAGCAAATGCCTATTTTCTTGGCAGGTAAGCAGGAAGCAACTCCTGAACATGTGTAATTTTGAACGGATAGCAATGCAGGATATTGCGTATAATTTTGTGCACCGTACTCGCAGGCATGTCTAAACATCGGTCAATACCACGTGCACTGCATGTTTGCACAGCACTGCTCGTCCCTGCCTCTAATGCTGTGGCCGCATCTTCTACTTCCACAACTGACGTCGAAGCAATTGATTTCCTCCCTCTGCCAGATTTCACTTCAAAAGAACCCGTTTCTTCAAATTTCTGAATCATATTCTTTAGACCTTTTGCAGAAATTGAACCACAGCCTTTTTTCATTCCCTTTAATTACCGGAATTTCTTTAAAGCTGCAGGCACACAGTCGTCGTTTTTGTAGAAGAGCTTCACCAGAAAAGCACGATCCTTCATTGAGAGACTCGTGACAAGCTACTGAGATACAATATGATGGGAACGACACATATCCCGCGCTTTTATACCACATGCAATGTGTCGTGCACATGAATATCTTTTAATTAGTTTGCATAGTATGCCGTTTACAGTGCCATCTATTGATACATTTTGGAACTTTTTTTATTATGCCAAATTGTTTCCCCCTTCTTCCAGTACATTCAGTTCAAATTTGAAGTCATTCTGACCAGTGGTTCTCTTTTTTTGCAGCCTTTTGAAAGTGGGACTTTAGTTATGGACACGCTGTATATAAATATGTCTCGTGCGTGCGACCTGACGAGAAAGTCTCGAGACAAAGTTAAAGTTGCTTTTCAGCCCGGAATTATTCTCGCCATGGAGTAAGTTTTTTCTCGGAATGAATTCGGGTGTCCTTATTGTTGCGGTCTGGGCGAGTGTTGATGCTTCATGGTCACTGGAAATTAAATAAGCAACTCGTATCGAATGACCTGCAATAAAAAATTACTGTTGTGTATTATATATATATATATATATATATATATATATTTATATATATGTAATGATTATGATCAGATTACAGAATCTTTAGAATAGGAAATTTATTTCCGAGTGGCTAAAACATGCATCCTATCTAATGGACAGCCAGCACCCGAGTGACTCCCGGGCTAGCGTATAGAGGTATGTGCGGTTAAGAATTGCTGAGCAAAGATGTTTCTTTCAAGCTGCATGAGTTGTGCAGGACTATCTCCTTATTTAGGCATAGAAAAGTGTCGGATGATTTCGTGGTTTCCCAGGGATCGCTAAGGCTATGAAAATTAGCCCTGGGTTCGTGAAAACAGAATTTGGTAATGTCAACCTATGGTAAAGAAAGAAAATTTACAGGGGATTAACTAAAATTCTATACCTTTCATATATATATATATAAATACATATATATATATATATATATATATATATATATATATACATGCACACACATAAATAAATAAATAAAGATATATATATATATATATATATATATATATATATATATATATTCTGGTATCTTAGTTATCGGAAATACTTTCACCTTGATCAGTCTGTAATTGCAGTCATTTTACAGTTTTTACACGTTTTCTACTTACTTTAAAAGCGTACTTCATTTCTTAAAAACATACTTTTCATTACATTTAGAAAACCAAACTTACGGGGCATATCAATGAATGTTTTTATTTATAACTTTGGCACAGTTCGGTGAGAAAAAGTGGTTTGCATTCAAATTCCATTTTATTTACTCCATCCTGGCCGGGTGCAATTCAATTCCGGGAAGATTTATATCTCCAGCCATGAGAAAGGGGACTGAAACATCTCCCTCAATCAATGGATGCTTCACCCAAATATTATCATCTATTATATCTCTTAGAGAAACTCGTGTTTCAATGCATATTTTTATTGGTTTTCATGAAAAAGGGGATCAAGGACAAAGTAGGTCACCCTATAGATCAAAGGTGATTTAAACTGATTTTTCGCTTTATAGCATGCTAATAAATTTAAAGCGCGTTGGTAATAAAATCTGATGAGTCATATATTTTGCACCTCAAGATGCGGAAAAATAAGGTTTAAGGTAATAGAAAACGTTAATTAATTCACAGTATTTAACATATAAAAAGTTCAAAGAACTTTTGTGTTGGTAATAATAGTGAAAGATTTAAGGTGCTGCCTCGAAATCTTTCGATGTAAATTATAGAGAATTAATCTATGTTTTAGCATTCCATGTTTTATTTCACAAGGTTCAGTACAAAAGTTTTTATTTTGAGGATTTACTGTTAAAATACCATGTTTTCTAAATTGAGGATACTACACCGTATGTTTTAGAAATTCTTTAATGTTCACAGGATGAAGAATATTGACATTTCGTCTTTTAAGCAATTTTTGTTTTATGTTTAACAACATTCAATATCCGAAAAGAACTTTGGTAATATTACAAATAACTTTATACCTACTGGCATCCTTTGTTACAAGGTAAAATGATAACATGAGGAGGAGTGTTGACTCTTACCGTTTTTAGCAATTTTTGATTTAGTTTCGACAACATGCAATATCCTAAGAGAACTTTGGCAATGGGACAAAGAACTTAATGCCTACTTACTCGCTTGTTACAAGGTTTAAGGATAAAATGAGAAAGAGAGTTGAATTTAAACCTTTTTTAGCAATTTTTGTTTTAAGTTTGACAGCATGCAATATCCGAAGAGAACTTTGGCAATGTGACAAAGTACTTCACACCTACTGTTATCCCTTTTAGAATATTTGATGATACCATGACGAAGAGAGTTGGCTTCCCCCTTTTAGCAATTTTGTTTTTAGTCTGACAGCATGCAATATCCAAAGAGATATTTTGAAATGGGACAAAGAGTTTTATACCTACCTATATCTTCTATTACAAGACATAATGATATCATGAGGAACAGAGTTGACTCTCGCTACGTTTAGCAATTTTGTTTTAGGTTTGACAACATGCAATATCAGAAGAGAACTTTGGCAATGTGAAAAATAACTTCAAACCTACTGTCATCCCTATTTAAAATATATGATATCATGAGGAGGAGAGTTGACTTCCCCCTTTTAGTAATTTTGTTGTAAGTTGGACAGAATGCAATATCCAAATAGAACTTTCGAAATGGGACAAAGAACGTTTTATACCTAAAGATATCCATTGTTACAAGGTATAATGATATCACGAGGAACAGAGTTGACTCTCCCGACGTTTAGCGATTTGGTTTTAAATTTGACAGCCTGCAATATCACAAGAGAACTTTGGAATTGTAACAAAGAGCTATTTACCTCATGACATCCCTTCTATCAAGCAAATCACAAGGAACTTCGCACATAAATAAATTGAGACCTTAATTTCCCGACTTCTTCCATTGAAAAAGCGACGTTTTGTTAAAGGCCATTCCTTTCAAAGGATACAAGTTGAAAAACCTTCTCCTCAACAAAGACGTCACGAGCTTGAAATCAAAAGAAAATCGTAAATGAGTCAATGATTGATGTCAACAGATAGTAATGAAAACTGAAAGGATAGTATTTACTAGACAGTGAGTATGTTGGTATTTCAGTTTCTAGTGGTAACAGGCATTTAATTTAAAATTATTTATTAGTATGTCTTTCAATTTTAAATATATTATAAAATTACTATAATATATTTAAAATTTAAAAACACATTTTATGATTTTAAAACTCATGAAATAAAGATCACACTTTTTAAATCAAAAACGAACGATCCCAATTTTAAAAATAAATAAAAATAAATAAATATTTGGTGACGATCCCTTGTATTTCCTATCCTAAGGCTTTTCCTTATAGGAAAAAATGTAGAGGGAAATAAACGTATTTCCCCTATATTAACACCACATCTCCCCAAAATTTTGACTTCGGCGTAGCAGGAAACCTCCATATAAGTTATCAATCATAATAGATAACAAGATAGCTGAACACCAAGCTTGCATTCAAATCAGAACCAGACCGATAAATGTAAACAATACTAATGTACGGATAAAGAAAAGAAATCCATTTTTATCCAAAATAAAAGTAAAATCATTTTCAATCACTGCATTCCAGTATAAAGCGAAGCCATTATCGTTAGCAAACAGAGAATATAGCGTCAATGATAATTAAATAAAAAATGCGATTAAATCTACGCTTTATTTACTTTTTTTAAAGCATTTATATGCAAGGATTTATGTCCACGTGACATTTCTCACAGCCTTTTGCGAAACCATTTGCGATTATCCTGGATTTGCATGGTACCTATATTTCTTTCATGAGAAGATTACTCGAAGCGTAAAAAAAGCGAAAGACACTATCATAAACCGTCATTTTGTCCATTTTTCAGTTCCCTATTAAAGTGTGAACTGCTTCTTCTAAAGCTAGCATCCAGCAGTTTATTTTGTATATCATAGAGTTTTATGGTCATATATTTCTGAAAACTTAGATAATATTTGTTGAATAGATAAATAATATATATATATATATATATATATATATATATATATATATATATATATATATATATATATATATATATATTATATATATATATATATATATATATATATATATATATATAAATATTTATATATATATATATATATATATATATATATATATATATATATATATATATATATATATATATATATAATTTTAAACCCCCGTTTTCAAGTATAAAGCAAACCCATTATCATTACCAACAGAGAATGTATCGCCAATGATAATTAAATAAGATATTCGATTAATTCAACGCTTTCCACTTTTATTTTTTTTCTAGCATTTATATCCGTGGATTTATATCCACGCGACATTTTTCACCGCCCTTTGTGACTCGATTTGTGATAATCCTAGATTTGCATGGTACCTATAATTCTTCCATAAGAAGATTACTCGAAGCATAAAGAAGCGAAAGATGCTATCATAAACCGTCAATTTTGTCGTACCCTATTAATTCCCATTTTTTCGTTTCCTATTAATGCGAGAATTGTTTTTTCTATATCTAGCATCTAGAAGTTTTATTTTAGATATAGTACAGTTTTACGCTCAGTTATATTTCGTGAACCTTATGTAGTATTTTTTAAACATGCAAATAATATTTATATAACTTAGGTATAAAATATTATATATATATATATATATATATATATATATATATATATATACAGTGATTTCCGCTTATAAGAATCACATTTGTTATTACTGTTTTTGATTCTTATAAGCGGTTGATTCTTATAACCAAAACTTCCCTTTGGACAGGCACACATACACAAATATATACTTGTACATATATATAAACACACAGGCACATATATACATAATTTACCATTAAATACTCTTTAATTTACGTTATTTATCATTTATTAAAATTATTTTGTATAATTTTAAAAATACTCAATTTCTAAACAAATACTATAACTCAATTTCTAGACCTATAAGTAACAACACATGATTATAAAATCATGTGTCAAGCAACAAGAGGCAGCTTCTCTTTGACTACACTTTGGAAGAGCATCATATCTAATTAACAAGTTCTGTTTTTCAGAAAAACTAAGAGTTTTCCTTGTTTTTATCATATTTGAATTCGACTATCAAAAAGTTCTAACACTAACAGGCAATTTTGTTAGAAAACTAAAGTGAATACTAGCGACGTATGCTTATTACAGTCTCAGACGAAGATTCACTTTATAGCTTACGTTTCACGGTTTGATTCTGAATCAAACCGTGAAACGTTTGATTCAGCATCTGGTTCATCTGATTCAGCAAAATGGATCCGTTTACGTTTCACGGTTTGAAGCGCTGAATCCACTATCCCGTTTGCGTAAGTGATGGTGGACACTTCGCGGAAGATTTATGTGTTTCAGGGTCCAGAAATCCGCAACCAGGAAGTAAGTGGTGGGAGAAAAGGAGTGCCTGTCTGGAGAAAAGCGAAATCGGACCCGGGCGGGTTAGATGCCCCTGGATAAAGCTAATAAGACAGTGTTTAGCAAAAACGTATAAGGAGAAACTCTTATATTATGTCTAAAGGTATGTATTTTACGACTGTTTTCCACCCCAAAGTTTTATCAATCTTTCTTTTCAAAAACTTAAGAAAGAATTTCGTACCTTTTGAGAGTTCAAGTGGCATTTTTTGGAAAAATGAAAGGAAGGCGAAGATTGCAAACTGATTCTTATAACCGGTGGATTGATTCTTTAAAGCGGAAATTTTAACATGGAAATAATACATTTGTTTTTGTTTTTGCGATATTGATTCTTATAAACGGTTGATTCTTATAACCACTGATCACTATAAGCGGTGGTTACTGTATATATATATATATATATATATATATATATATATATATATATATATATATATATATATATATATATATCTGATGTTTTTAAAGAGATCTTATAAAACATCAGATCTCGAGTTAGATATTCTAAACTACTTATTGCAAAAAGAACTTCATATAAATGATATAGCAATATATGTGTGTCTGCAAGTATGTATGAGTGTAATAGCCGTATTCAAATTTAAATACTTACCGTATTTATTTACGAACTGTCCTTTTTATTTTTTGTGTTTATTGTATTCAGTATAAATTATTTAAATGCAATATTCTCCCCATATACGGGCTCTATTTAAAAGACTAGTTAGCATTTGCCCTCGGCTAAAAATATATCATAGTTTCGGTTACATATGTATAACTCTAAAATGTCACGCGAAGGTTACTTTGGTTAGAGAGCATAATAATAATAGGTAATTATTTTGCCTGACATCGACGCAACACTTTGCGAGACAAATACATCTTTACATCCTTTTTCGTATATATATATATATATATATATATATATATATATATATATATATATATATATATATATATATATATATATATATATATATATATATATATATATATGACAATTGTCGTATCTCGGTCATATAAATCTACATTTTTTAGGCAGTCGTGGAATCAGTTCATGATTACTTGTTCATTGTTTCCGAAATCTGAGAATTGCCTGAGATCGAGGCAAAACTTTGCGAGACAAATACATCTTTACATCCGTTTTCGTATATATATATATATATATACATATACATATATATATATATATATATATATATATATATACATATACATATATATATATATATATATATATATATATATATATACATATACATATACATATATATATATATATATATATACATATACATATATATATATATATATATATACATATACATATATATATATATATATATATACATATACATATACATATATATATATATATATATATATATATATATATATATATATATATATATATATATATATATATATATATATATATATGACGATTGTCGTATCTCGGTCATATAAATCTACACTTTCTAGGCAGTCGTGGCTAGAAATTGGTATGGATGGTTTGAATCAGTTCATGGTTACTTGTTCATTGTTTCCGAAATCTGAGAAAATCTCAACTCTCACGGTACGTCTTCACGACACCGCGATAATCGAAACACTGCTTTTATTTTATCATAGCATTGCAACGCTGGGGAGCCGCGTGCAAAAATGTAAATGACCATTATATAAAACATCGCATTCTCGTTCTTCTAATTAGGATAAAATTAAATCATGACATATATATATATATATATATATATATATATATATATATATATATATATATATATATATGTATAGGATATTGATCCTAAAAGACTTGCGTGAAAAAATAAAGTACATCAACATTTGCCCATTCATAGGAAAAGTGGAACCCTTTAAAAAATGCAAGCGTAAGAGATTAAATCTGGAACAATATCGACAATTAACTTTGAGAAATATTAACATCTTTGAACCTTATTGTCGTATTGCTCGTCCAAAGTTATTTTAACGGGCGTGAAATAGTTAGTTAGTACATTAAATTATTTATAAAGGGGTAGTTGGGTGCGTTGTGTTTTTAATATTTATTTTGTTAATAACCCGTAGTTCAGGACGTAACTAGCAATTGACGAACAAGGGAACTAAAAAATGGAAAAAACAAATAAAACAGAGAGATTTAAAATTAACTTAAACTTAAATTTATTTACAAATTATTATACATTGTTTGTACACATTATTTTAATCATATTTTTTTTTTATAGACACACTATCCATATACCAACATTAGTTTATCATTATATCGAAATTTAACATTCAAAATTTACTTGACGAGGAAAATAGGGAGCGCACGACAAAATACCAAAACTCAAAATACTTAATCAACTCTTATATCAACTACTCCTACTCTAACCGTAAACAACCTATTTCAAAACAAAAAAACCAAAACAAAAGGGGACTGATCTAAACAATAAAATTGTGCCACTCACTCAGTTCCGTTGATATTTATCTAATTGTTGAATCCGCTGACTCGTCTAGCTGGGGTCCTTTGGATCCTTCTGTACTTTGGATCCTTCTGGCAGGGCACACACACACCTCTTGATTCTCCGTCTCTTGATGATTCTTGTGACCGCGACACACTCGCTCCACTATTTATTTTATATGCAGGAAATTCTATTTTATCATTAATATTTGTGGGGAACTCCAAGTTCGACTGAACGCAGTCATAACACCAGGAGAACCGCAGCTCTACTCCAATACGCAAAATCTCAGGATAAAAGCGGGGAACCCAAGCTCGACCCGACACGCCAGAAGTCTGAGTCTGAGACTCGAGAGAGAGATCTGAGAGAGAGCCCCCTTTTTTTTTTTTAAACTCCCTAATTTATACATTTCAAACTCCTTTCTTCTTTCGTGTCTCCTCCTCCTCAAAATTTTCTCATCCATACAAGATTCAGCAAAAAAACTCATTCGCTTGCTCACTTCAAACTTTATTTTATTGGCCGCCCTCAGCTAAGCCGCACACGCCCCCACGGAAAACATGCCTGCATAAACCTCACACGACGCCTTTGGTTCTTACATGCCGCCGTTGTAAATCTGAAAACACAGTCCATTGTCGTGTAGTGTCAAATCCTGGCGACAAACTCTCTTAAATCTCGTCTGGCGATCTACCTCCCAAGTTGACCACCGCCGCAGGACTATTCACTGCCTTACGTCACACAGGACCTCTCCGCTCTATAATTATCGTCCCGCTCAGCCGGCGTTCCCAATTTCATCAAAACAATGTAATGATAAAAGCCTTCGATCGACTTCACCTCTTAATATTTCTATGAAATTTTCATATATCCGAAGGCGCTTCATTACACTTATTCTCACCATTGTAATATCAAAACAAACGCTAATTTCATGGGAAAATTAAGCGTTTAATTAATTTTTATAGGAGGGTGATGAACCTCAATTCCTTATTATGTTATAAATTTACAAAACAAGTGTAATGTGTTCCCAGAACATGGCAATCTCATGATTTTTTTGTCTTATTAGTTCTTTTAACGACCACAATTAAATTACCATGTTGAAATAAAATCACAATAATATTTACGTTTCATCAATTTTCTTGAACTGTTTTATACTTCTCACGTGTTTTATATTTTCTGAAATTTCTTTCCCTCTGTCGAAAATGTGTTTGGAAGTCTAAAAGCACTGACGTTAATGTTAAGAGAAGAATCAAGGACAGACTCTGGTATTGAATACTAACTATGTTTCCATTATAAATCAAGCTTTATGAGTGGAAACCTTAAGACAGTTTACTAGAAGTTTTTCTGGGATTGGCTACATAGTTTTTTCAATAGATAGGAATACACCTGAGTTAAAAACATCATATCTCGTATTAGATATTCTAAACTATTGCAAAAGGAACTTCATATAGGGGATATAGAAATATGTATCCCAGTAATGGTAGCTCATACGTTTATCATAGAAGTAATAATATAGGAAAAGAACTCAGAAATAAATGTATATACGATCAAACCTGTTTTTGTGTGGTCTTTTCTTTTGCAAATTTTTTGTGCGATTTTTTATGTGGTATATGAATATGTATCGAAAAAATTGAACATATATATTTGAAATTATTTATTTGGAATTCCAAAAAGAGCTTCGAACGGGTACATCTGGCTATCACGACGTTTACAAGCAGCTGATCAAACGACCGTTGTCGCAAAAAATTATGACCGACTACATAGTGAAAATAAATAAATCAACTCTAATAGGTATCTTAAAGTGACGAAAGTGATTACGAATCAGTTCATCAGAAGAATATGCGCGTTTTGTACTACGACGAGTAGTGTCGGATTATGTACATTTTGAAAAGTTCACCATGTTTAAAATGATAAATTAAAAATTTTTACGAATGTTTCCACGTGTAATTTAGTTATTGTTTAGAAAGTACTTTCTCGTTATTTCAAAAAGCTTTGACATATTTTCTAAGTCAGACTTTTTTATGTGAGACTTTTTCCCCTCTCTCCCGCATATTTTTTTCTTTAATAATGTTGTGATAAATATCTGAAAATTTGTTTCTCCTGAAATGCTCGAGACATCTCATCACTACTTCTGACAGAGCTCGACGGCGAAATATAGAAATAAACGTCACCATGAGCTATAAATATTCCCCTTTTATTATCGAAAACTCATTCTCCAAAATCTGCCTCTGCACGACTGCCTGTTCATCACGGTGTACAAACAGAGCAGATGTGTAGACACTTAGAGCACGCCCCCACCGCAACGCAAAACCCCCTCATTCAGTAAACAACCGCAGCTCTTGGTCAGGGAAATAATGGGTATCCCCCAAATGCTGGCAGTTTCCTACTTTATTGCCCTAGAGGTCAATTCGTTGCTAATTATCGCGAGGGGGTCAAACTCTGATGTGCAGTGTTTCTGATGGAAGGGAGAGATAAACGGATGCGGGGAGCATGTGACGTAATGTAATAATGCAGGGAGGGGGTGTGTTTCTATTAGCAATTTATTCGATATCTGTGAAACAGAAATGCTGTGTGGACTTTTCCAACAATGACCGGAATAACGGGGAAGAAAATTATAGGGCGCATATATACAGTGTGTTGATACTTCAGGTAAAATAAAAGGTGTGAACGTTGCACTTACTGTGTGAAAATAATATTGGGCTTAAAAGCATACAACGTAGAAACTATCAACGCATGAATCATGTTTAATTATTGAGGTTGCAACGTGTTGCATTTGCAAAATTTCCTAAGCAGCTGTTTCGTTAAACGTTGGTGAAGGATGAAGTAGAACACAAAATTTATGTTTTAGGAGCAAAACTTTTCAATTGAATTGGCCTAAAAGTGATTCGGAGACAAAAATAAATAAATAAATAAATATGTGAATAAAAATAAAAAATGCTATTCTGTTACAACTTTTGACTGTAGCAAAGTTCGTGAATCGACATGTCCATGAGCAAAGAAGGATAACGATTGCAACGATTGTTGACAAGTTCGTAAAACTTTCCCGTTTCGTTTATCCAAAAGGGATTCGGAAACTTGTTAAACACCTTTTTTAAGCTCTATTTTGACTTTCGACAGTAGCGAAGTTCTTGAATAGTGATGTTAATCAGTGAAGAAGCCTAACGACTGCAGTGAAGTTCATAAAACTTTTCTATTTCACTTACCTGAAATTAATTCGGAGACCTGCTCTGTGAAAAGAAAAATATTTACTAGCTTTTTAGTCTCCTTTGACTTTTGATTGTAGCTAAGCTCATGAATTGCCATGTTCATTATCTGAGAATGCTAACGATTGCAGCGAAGTTTATGAAATTTTCCCATTTAACTAACCTGCAGGTCATTTAGAGATCTGGCAAAAAACTTTTTCAAGCTTGCTTTTCTGTTCTGACTTTTGATTGTAACGAAGTTCATGAATCGTCATATTCATTATCAAAGAATGCTAACGATTGAAACGATGGTGGTGAAGTGCATGAAACTTTTCTATTTCACTTACCGAAAAGTCATTCAGTGACCTGTTATAGAGAAAAAAAAATTCAAATTTGAAATTCTGTTTTAACTTTTATTGTAGCGTAGTTAATGAACCGTCCTACTGCTCAGTAGAAACGCTACAGAATGTCGTTCGCACATTATGGAAACGATTTTGTGATATTTTGTTGTTGTTGTTGTTGTTTGCATTTTGAGATAAAAATTTGGCAACTTCAGAATAATCGTCTTCTACTGCTTTGTTTTGATTGGAATGTTAAATAAAAAATTAATTTTGAAAATGACTCCTAAAATTGATAGATGGTTCGAAGGTTACGTAACTGCACATTCCGAAGAGAAATATTCGTATCAACAAATTATAAAGTGATGTAAAAATCACAGTTATGGATTTTCAAAAAAAGGTATTTATAATATATTGAATTTGAAAGAACAAAAAAGTCTAACTGAAAGTAAAAATGAAAACATGACCGCGAAACCTTATCCTAAGACTGTTCGAACGCAGGTAAATATCAAGAAAGTGAAGTCTCTGATCCTAAAAGAAAATCTGCCGATTCAAAGATCCCTTGCATCGAAACTACGGATGTGTTCTGGCACTGTAAGTAAAATCATTCATAAAGATTTGAAGTTAAATAAGATGTTTAAACCTAAAGTTCATCTGCTTTGGCCAAAGCATATTGCTGAAAGAAAAACAAATTGTAGAAAATTATATGAAAAACACCTAGCTGCGGAAAAATGGAAATTTGTAGTAACACTCGATGAGGCATGGGTTCATTAAAGTGACTGTAATAAAAAATTATCAATTTTCTATTGCTCAACTGACGGGAATGGAAGTACGAAATGGCTTCGTCATTGTACAGAGAAGTAACCAATGGGATTCATGACAGTTGCAGGATTTTGTTACAACGGCAAATTGAAAATCAAAAAAGTCTCAAGTAAAGCCAAAATTAATTCAATCTACTATCAGCAGAATATTTTTTGAACCAATTTTTGAAGAAGAAATTCCAGCCTTATATGGGAAGGACATTGATAAAGTTGAGTCTCATACGGACAAAGCGTCTAGTTACATGCCTAAATCAACTTCCGCATATTTAGCAAAGAAAGAATCAGAAACAGAAATAAACTGTATCCCATTTAATGAAAAACGTGTAAAATCACCTGACGCTTCTCCTGTGGACATTTGCGCTTTCGGTTAATTAAAACAAGCCTTGAGAAAACGGCCTCCAAGAACACTGAACGGACATTGAAAAACGGTCCAAGAAGAATGGTGTAAAATTGACATGACAATACAAAGAAAAAGTTTACTTTCACAGAAAATTCAAGCTAGAGCTATTGTCAAGAACCATGACTATCAGATAGGAGCAAATCACCGCAAAAAAATACGGCATTTATACATAAAACTTAACTATCAAAATCGTTTCCATAAAGTGAGAACGACCTTCTGTATTATTATTTTCAGCATTGCATTGGTTTTAAAAATTCATTTTCCAAAATATTTAAAGGCATTTTAAAAAGTGAAGATTACATTAACAGCTGATCTTACGCGTCAATTATTCATTTGTTGCCATTAAAAAATAGAATTGTTTTGTTCCGTAATCGAACTGCGTATGTATATTCCCGCAGTCAGTACTTTCGTTATCGAAGATGGCTAACGACTTAAACGGTGTTTATGAATCGTAAACTGCGTGAGTTTTTTCACTAAAATCATTTCATCATATTTTAATCCTCTAGTAAGGGTTTATATTAAACTGAAAGAATTAAGAGTAATTTTAAGAAGAATCGGCTTCAAGAATTCCAGCAAAGATTTGTGGATATCGCAAGGTAGCTCAAGATATTTTTTAAAATTGCTTTAGCGCCACCTGGTAGAGTTTAGGAGCTAAAAACGTCGTACCGTACTCTTCTGAACATTCCACTTAAGCCCTTTTAAGTGAACAAGGGACCTTCAATTTCTTTCTTCATTAATTTTCAATATTTTACTCTATATACCTCATGAATATAATTAATACTAGCCGCTGCGCGACCAGCATGGTCGCTTTTAGTTTTATATTTCTTTTTGCAAAACAACTCAACTGAAAGTAGCATATCTAAGGAATGTTACCATTACCTGTCATCATAAATATACGTTGTTAAGGGGTATTCTGTATAGGGTTGATTCTAAAACATCATAATTAAAAAATGTGAATTTCCATTACTTCAGAACAGAGTTAAAGATAAGACTGAGAAACCCAACACCAATGATTTTAAAAATGACATCCATCTCCGTATGTAATATTTTTCAAAATTAAGATATCTACACTTTATCATTATCTCAAATAAGAAATTACTGGAGAAAAATTCTTTCACTATAAAAAAGGAGTAAATATTCAGAAATTACCAAATATATAGCGTGGATTGCATTACCCTCTATATGTACTGTTGTTCCCAATTCAGATATCTACACTTAATCATATCAAATATAAAATTGTTGGAAATATTTCTTCACTTATAAAATGCAGTAAAAATTCAGAAAGTACTGAAAAAAGTGTAGAAAATTAACTTTTATTGGCTATCGGTTGCTATGCCTGCGACGGTTAAGCCTAAGGGCCTGTTCACATAGGAGTCCGTGGCGTTGCGTTAAGGAAAAGATGACGTTGGGATGAAAATAAACCAATCATATGCCTCCAAACGATTAGCAATGAAATTTTTAACGCCTATGATTGGTTTATTTTCGTCTCAACGTCATCTTTTCCTTAACGCAACGCAACGGACTCCTATGTGGACAGGCCCTAACCTCGACTCATTTATGCTGTCTCTTAATTATTTCTTCTTCGCTTTCTTTCAGGAGACTGTTCCCAATTTTCACTTGATCGTGCAGCACGATTTCGAGCATGTCTGATTTCAGTGCGTAAATCCATGTTGACACGCGGTTGCAAATTGCGGACGGCCGCTTATGTTTACATCTGGTAGTTGCAGCCGTTGCCATTCGGAGTGTAGAAATATCATCAATCTTTGTGCCACATACCTACGCGTTTTATATATATAGACAAGCGTACAGATCGCTTTGAACATGGGTTTCACCCTTTTTTTGTGTGGTCCTTTTTATGTGATAGTTTTTATGTGGCATTTTGTTATAAGGTGTCTAGTTTTAGAAAACAAAATCATTGAAAGAAAATTACCAGTGAATAGTCACTTAATAATATCGACTGCTTAGAATAATTCTTTTAGTGAAAAGTGTGAGCATTTATGGTTTTAGTGTAATAGTATTTTAAAAGAAAGTGGATATCCAAAGAGTTCGCTAAGATATCGAACATAAATGGGTAAACACAGAAGAGTCCGTTAAAAGTAAACTTCTATGGAATGATATATTTTAGTGGATGAATTTTCTCGCAGATCGTTGGTTTCAAATAAAATATGCGAACGTATATGTGCCAGTGATTATGAAAGTTAAGTATCTAAAAAAATGGTTTGTCAGCTATTTCGTCGTGTATCCTCTTACATTAGCGTAATTAGAAGCAATCTTTGAAAATTGAAAAATTTGAACAGATAGAGTTGAAAATATTTCATTATACAGTATATATTTTTAAGAAACTTGTTCAAACCCGAAACTTTAAATATCTCAAAGATCGTGCAGCTCGCTTTCGAACATTCCTTATTTCAGTGCGTAAATCCATGTTGACACGGGGTTGCAAATTGCGGATTTCCCGCTAATATTTACATCTGGTTGTTGCAGCCGTTGCTATTCGAAGTGTAGAAATATCGTTAATTTTTTTGCTGCATACCTACGCGTTTTATATATATAGGGTGAACCAAAAGTCTTGCCCTGATTATAAATATTTATCGTGCTCAAACTATTATAATTAGACTTATGTTTGTTTGGATATATTGTAAGTATTGTTATAAATTTTTGTATAAGACCATTTACCTCAGTAAATTTTAACGTGTGCCCCCTTGGTAGCTCGGAGAATTTCGACGCGGTATTCCAGTTCCCGCCAAGTGTTATTTAACATGTCTTCTCTTATAGCGCGTGCAGACTTGAACAGCGCTCTCTGCTTCACCCCAGTGATTTATGTGTCTCTGTACACTGTTCTGCACCCGATCGCTTCCTCTGGCGCTCCTACAAAGAAACAGAGTGAGGTCAGCGGGTCAAATGGTCTCGAGCGGGGTCGGGGGAGACACCAAGAGCGGCGGAGATCAAGAACGGGAAGGGGGGTGGTTCTAAGTACCGTGTCTAATGTTACCGTTACTAAGTGATGTGACAGGAGTTGGGGAGAGAACTCTGTGCAATGTGAATGCACCATTACAGTACACACAGTATATGTTTCATCTAGGAAATCACGCATTAAAGATCCCCAGTGTGGGGGGGTGCGACATCTTTCTGAAAAAGTTGCAATAAGTCTAAGTAAATGTAATGGTGCATTCACATTGGAAAGAGCTCTCTCCCCGACTCTAATGTCAACATTAGTCACGGTAATATTAGACACGGTATTTAGAACCACCCCCATTCCAATGAACACGTGTCTTCCAGATATTCCCCCATTTAGAACCCCCCATTCAAGCCGCCAAAGACTTTGTGTTTCTTGATCTAGTGTCCCCCGCCCCCACTGTCACCATTTGACCCCCGGGACCTCGAGTTTGCCTTTGATGCAATGCATACGGACCGCCAGAGCGAGCGATCCGACGCAGGGAACACAGTACAGAGACATAAATCACTGGAATAGGCAGAGAGCGCTGTGCAAGTCTGTACGCGCTATTAGGGGTAACACTATTTGGGCTTTCTCTTGAATCGACGCCATTCCGTCCGAAAACGATGGACTCCAGTCAAATATTTCCCTGAGTCCCTCTTGAAGGAGCACTCGATTCATTTATTGCACACAAAAAACTACTAAAACTGACCTAACCAACGATACAAAAGTTACATTATTATATTAAACGGTTATTTTGTAATGAATTTTTATAATCAGGGCAAGACTTTTGCTTCACCCTGTATATATAGATTCTTTTCTATTATATCGAAGGTACTTAGAATTCCCAAATGAGTATTTTCTACAGGAATAAGACCTGTTTATCAAAAAATTCTTCAAAAATGCTAGAATTTTTCAAAAGGCTCCATGCATATTCATTTTCTTCTGATATCTTCCAAATTTCTCAGAATATTTAATTGAAGTGTTTGTCACAAAACTGCGCATAATTCTTTGAAATCACAAACATTTTTCGAATTTATAGACCATAAAATAATGTAAAAACATAAAAAACATAAAATAAATAACAGGCAGAATAGGAAAATAAATATTTAAGACTTTAGATTCATACAAGAAAAATTTAAATACACATTTATATACGTGTGGTAAACTTATCATACACAATATAAGAATTTTAATTAATATAGAATGCGCATAGAGCATTTTGAAAAACGTTAGCATTTTGGGAATTTTTTTCAAAAACTGCAATTATTCTGCCAAAAATTCCTTATTTTGAATTCTAAGGGTTTTCAATGTAAAAAAATATAAAGTTAATTATTCTCATTTTGTATATTGAGTTAAAAATTGAAAATTTAAAAAAATTGAATTTGAAGGTCACTTGTCCCCATAAGAATCATATTATAAATTACCAATAAAATGCAGTGTCGGTATGCCACTCAACGTTAATTTCTTTTGAGAACTGTCTGTAAAATGATTTTCATGGTAATTTGCAAAAATTGTATTTTAAAATAAGCTAATATAAATTTTCTAAAATTAAATTATTGACGCCCGCAAAGTCTGCATGAATTCATTAGAGTACTTTAATATAACATTGGTAAGTGTTTGTTGGTGACAAAAACTCAATATTCACTTCTCGTGGGAAAATTTTTACGAACTTTTGACAATTTTCGGCTAGATCATAATATAAATTAGCAGCTTCTAATTTAAAGTATTATATATCTGGGATAAAATTTGCTCTTTTTTCTGTGAAAACGTAATTTTTAGAATTAGTAAAATTTCATTACTTACTAAAGATAGTTAATAAATAATATGCGGTAGTCATCAATACGGGTCTTTCTGAATTAGAAAGAGGAATCGAATTCCAAAACAAACTGAATATAATATGTGCCGATATGAGGTATAAAAGTCATTTTATTTCAGAATTTAATTCTTCCGAATATATAATTAGTTTTATTACAGATATACGTTTTTACTTTAAAATGGAAAATAAGTTAATGCAATTTAACTTATTTCTTATATTATTTCTAGTATTTAAAATAACATTGCAGAAGAAATCTGCAGAAAATGTGTATTTCTAAGAAATACATTGTAACTTGAAACCTGTATTTTGTTGGTAGCTACTTTTATTATCTCTTAGTCATTACTGTAAAGATGAATTATTTATTACTATCCCATAAATTTCTATTACCTTTATTGTAAGAATCTAAATAAATTCAAGTATTTGTTTCAACTTGCGCTGGAAAATTCACGTCAAATTAACTTCATGCGGTCATGTTTGCCTGTAACTAACTCTGCATCGCATTTCGTGAAAAAAACGTGAATTATAAAAGTAGATACATGCATTGAAATCAGTACAATACAATATTGTTTTAATGTAAAAAACATTCAAAATTCTTCTGTCGTGTTAAAGACGAAAAACAAATATCCAAACTTTAAAATGAAATATATTAAAAACAATCAACACTTAAAATGCATGTATTCTATAACAAAGTTCTAAAAGATAAGTAATTTCATATAAGACTTTTCTCACCGATTTTACAGATCTTCGCCCTCGAATTCGGGCATGCACACACATTATATATATATATATATATATATATATATATATATATATATATATATATATATATATATATTGTATATATTAGAATAGTTCGTTGAATGTTTCATAGAATGGTTCATAGAATGTTTCATAACTTAATTGGAATTGAAAAAAACAACTTACTAATTATTTTATTTTAATGTAATTCATCTCAGTAACCGACGCCGAACAGAACACAGTCATACAGAACGTAAACATAAAAACTCACTTCAGTAACGGTTAGAGAGAAAAAAAAAACATGAAAAAGCGCTCGCAGCGCCAATTGACAAACGGACTGAATGGAATTTACTGAACATTCCGCCCCCCTTGAAACATCGGAGGGATTTTCAACAATGAAAACGTTTAGAACATCACTTAGAATTAACATGCAAGAACTATTGAAAATTAAGAAAGGTGCAATACTAATTAATAATGAGTACAGATAGAAAGATAATCACTACAATGCTGAAAGATAAGAATTAAACATGTTATGCACTGAAAAGCAGATAGGTTCGAATGTTCAGGAAATTGGTAATTTACAAAGTTTCGAGATTAGTCTCAAAAGTTTACCAGTTTGAGTTTTCAACTCAACTACATGAACCTTGTTGTCCTTTCCAGGGAAAGTTTTTTGTAATTCGGCCTCACTTCCATTGAAGTGGAGCCAAGTTCTCATGCTTTATCAATACCAGATCACCAACGTTCAGATTTTGTTGTGAAATGCGCCACTTTAGTCGGAATTGTAACTTTGTCAAATATTCATTTGACCAACGATTCCAAAAATGTTGAATCATACGCTGAAGCATACGCAACGGTCACAGTGGCTGATGTTGTCTGGAATTGGCAATTCAGGTAGAGATGTTAATGGTTTCCCAATTAGAAAGTGTCCAGGTGTAAGAGCACGTAAATCGTTGGGATCACTTGAAATTCCACTAAGAGGTCTGGAGTTCAGACACGCTTCAATTTGGGACGTTACGGTAGTAAGTTCTTCGAAAGTAACACTCGAGGTGCCTATGACTCTCTTCAGGTGGAACGTGAAAGATTTAACAATGGATTCCCAAAGGCCTCCGAAGTGTGGAGCTGCCGGAGGGTTGAAACGCCAATTGGTGTTGTCCATAGTAATAAACTGGTAGATGGAGTTGTACATCATCAATTCTCGAAATTCTTTTTCGAGTTCTCTACTTGCCCCATAGAAGTTAGTGCCACGATCACAAAATATTTCTGCAGGCTTATTCCTGCGTGCTATGAATCGCTTTAAGCAACCGATGAATGCTTTGGTTAACAAGTCACTTACAACTTCTAGATGAACTGCCTTGGTTGCAAGGCACACGAATACTCAGATGTAGGACTTGATATTCCGACTTCCTCTTTCCTTGAAACTTCGAGTCAAATACGGTCCAGCGAAGTCAACACAGGTATTTTGGAATACTGTTGAAGGGCAAACTCTGGACTCTGGAAGGTCTCCCATGAGTTTTTCCGCTAGTTTTGGACGATTTCTGAAGCATGGAATGCATTTTCTCACTACTCTTCTGACAGTATCTCTAGGTTAAAGAACCCAGTATTTTTCTCTTAACGTTTCTCCTAGAACACTACAGTCTTTGTCATCTAGATGAACGAGATCGTTTTCTGGGGAGTCGATTGAAACTTCAGGAAAAATAGAAGGATCATTTGAATGCCACTTTCGAAGATGGAAGCCTCACTTGCTCGTCATTGCTTGCAACTCTGTTACAAGTTGTATAGCTTCCTCCCTTGTAGCAGCTCCCCCAAGAAAATCGTCAACATAAAAATTGTGAAGTGTTGCATTAGATGCAATTGGGTACTCTTCCTTTTCGTCAAGTCCAAGTTGCTTTAAAGTTCTTGTAGAGAGGAATGGTGCACAGGCGGTCCCGTATGTCACAGTGACGAGACGATATTCTGCAATAGCATCTTCAGGTGAATTTCTCCAAAGAATTCGTTGCCAATCGGCATCTTCTTCGTGTATTTTACCTGTCGGAACATTTTTTCAACATCCGCACAGACAGCGACTTGAAAGGTTCGAAATTGAATTAGGATTGAGCAAAGTTCTCGCTGAACCCGAGGACCAGTCATGAGACTGTCATTTAGTGAATGTCCTGATGATGTCTTGTTGAATCCGTCAAACACTACTCTCAGTTTCGTAGTACTACTAGAGTCTCTTAGTACAGCATGGTGTGGCAAGTAGTAAGAATTAGCCTTATCATAATCGACTTCTGGAACAACTTCCATGTGATTTAGCTCTAAGTATTCATTCATGAACTGTCTATATTGTTTGTATTTTTCCGGGTCAGACCTGAGATGACGTTCTATACTAATCAATCTACGAATGGCTGTTTGTTTAGACTGCCCTAACCGTGTAGGATATGATTTAAATGACAACCTAACTGTGTATGTGCCATCTTCATTTCTCGAATGTGTCTCTTTAAAATGCTCCTTGCAAGATCTTTCTAAAGAAGTTAGAGGATTTGCTCGAGGAACAGAATCCAACTCCCAAAATTTATGAATTAGATCACCCGACACTAATTGAATGTTATTTACATGAAGAATATGACTGAACGAAGAAGCTGTACCACCTATCACCCAACTAAGCTTTGACCGAATTGCAAAGGTCTTATCCTCCCCTATCGACAACGTCTGACCCTTTAACAATGGTAGCGTGAGATCGATTCCAAGAAGAATATCGACCTGACTACTTTTGTGAAACGTTGGGTCAGCTAAAGTGAGATCCCCAAATATTTCAGTATATGAAGCACCCAAATCTTGGTGTGGAATTACACCCACTATTTTGTTCACCACGTACACGTTAGCACTAAAGGAACTCTGAGACGGAAAATGTGGACTGAACTGAATTTGAGATATTCCATTTGTTCAAGTGTCTGCGGAGCCTAAACAAGAAATACAAACATTGGCCTTTTGTTTGCTTAGACCCAGCCTTTCAATACACTCACTTGTAATCAGTGACGCCTGACTACCACTATCTAGTAAACATCTGCATAATTGATAATTTCCCCATACATCTCTTACACGAATGACGGCTGTGCAGAGCAGAGTTTGAACACTAGGTCCAACATTTGAAATGCAAGATGTAATATCTACAGTTCGTGAATTTTGGGACGTTTCATTAGAACCACTTGCTCTGGGAACAGAAGTAGGCGAAAACACGGGAGCATTTATAGAAAGCCCACCTGAATTTGACATATTTCCCTGACTGCCTCTTCCACTAACAATTCCACAACGTAAACATAAAAACTCACTTCAGTAACGGTTACAGAGAGAAAAAACAAACATGAAAAAGCGCTCGCAGCGCCAATCGACAAGTGGACTGTATGGAATTTACTGAACATGTATCATTCTGTCACACTTTGTGACATTAACTCAGTTGTAAAGTCAAAATTCAGAAAAAGGGTCATCGAATTAAAATATCAGATCTGCAAACTACACGCCTACAGAAAAATTACAAAAACCTTAACAAGATTCAGAACTTGGCACTCGAGATGAGAATTCAACAGGATGGAACCAGAACTTATACTAATCGCAGAAACTGCCCCGATATCGAACAGGGACCTGATCATGCTTTCTCTTGCCATGCAATAGTGGCTGCAATGCAACATATTAGTGATTGTCCCCAAGAGGACCTTTATGCGGAAAATTGTAACCAGATAGATGAGGGTGTATGGACCACACACGGTGCTATCTAGCTTGACCCTCCATGGACACGACATCCAACCAGCCAACCCTACAGATATTGTGAAGAATCCATTGATTCTCCCAATTTAGAGCAAAACCCTCTCATTCAATGGAATCCCGAGGCGACGCAGCTAGACAACAGAGCGGCGGAACAAAGCGCTCCCCGACAGTACCAACCTGGAAGTGAGGCGCCAGTGTATCTAAGATTTAGACAGAAAGTTGAAAGGACATTAGTTCCGGTCAGCCCCTTGATGATCGCGGAAAATTAATTGTCTTTAAGTGATCAGTTGATCTGGTGGCGAAGGAAGTGTTTCGCCAATCGGACCTCCGAAAAGGGATCTTTTGCCAAAAAAAGGGGCCGAAAAGGGTCGCCAATTCAAACCATTTTAAATATTGAGCGATCGCAGCGCTAGAATTACAAGTTGCGTCGCCGCGAAGTAACAAAATTCAGCTAGCTCCTAGACCTGCATCTAGAAGGTCACTACTCTAACATTGAAGCCATAGATTACGATTTCTTATAAGTCCTCGTGCGAGGCAGAGCATTCCGACTCCCTGTAGTCTTGTTTCGAGAAGAAACAGTATAGCTATCAGAGATAGCTCGTTCTTTAGATCCCAGAAGGATCTGGACAATTGATTATCGGGCGAGTACGTGATTCCGGCAAAGGAGATTGTTGAGCGTCCTAATTTCCCGTGTAAGAAGCCAAAGAACTTTCGCTGTTAGACTTCTGATATGTACTGATGATGTGCAGCTTAGTTTCCCGATCGACAGCTAGACAGCATCATAGTATAATGTGTAGTCATCATAATTCATCAACCTCTTCTCATTGTAAATAAATCATTTCATTTAATATATTACTTGATTGTTTCGTCGTCTTTTACGCTACCATTTATGTAAATTCTTAACAATATATATATATATATATATATATATATATATATATATATATATATATATATATATATATATATATATATATATATATATATATATATATATATATATATATATATATATATATATATATATATATTTACAGTACGTGCTTACTTATATCATCCCATGTCTTATTTATACAGAATGTTCATATTTACTGAAGCAGAGCGAAACTTTATCTCGTTCCATACTTTGTCACTAAAAAAGATAAACATATTGACACCAATCATATCATGTCTTGTATATTTCGAAAGGGAAACAATACGTAATCACCTTTACGTATTTCAGTCAGTTTCAAATTAAAGTTAATATACAATTATTTTCTTTATTTGAAAATAATATTTAAATTTACTGTGTTAATAATATTCATATTCACTAAACATGAAAGCTTGCTACGTGAAACATTTTTGCGATTACATTTTATTGTTTCTTTTTCATTTAAATAAAATCCGGATATATATAAATCCTTCCATAATATTGTGTAACTCACTGAATTAATTCATACCTTTATAAATAAATAAATATGAATAATAAAAATCCAACCAAAAATAATATTCAGATTTTAATATCGAAAAATGCCATGCACTCTGAAATAACACCTACACAACTGAAAGAAATAAATTGACAGAATATGAACGAGACAAGAAAAATGGGTGAAGTTTGGAGATACTTCTTTAGGGTAATTTAGCGACGAATGCTTTATTATGTAAAGTCGTCTTGTAGATCCTCCTCAGCTTTTTACATTGCATTTGCAATATTAAAATTTATTTTTGAGTCTCATTTGTATAGCAGTTGTAATCATGAGTTCCTGCAGTGTTAGCTAAAATGTAAATTCAGTGTATCGCGAAAACAGCCACTTTAGACATTAAGTCTCACTATATATTTTAGGTGGAGTGAGCAAACTTTATTTCTATTCACTCCTTGAAATTTTTCCTTTGAAATATCTTTTTTATTAATCTTATTTGTTTCCCAAATTTAATATATATATATATATATATATATATATATATATAACATTAAAAATCCCTTTAGCCTTTTCAAATCCTAGTTTATTCTAAATTCTCTTGAGCGTTCGAGCATTTCGCTTCTTATTCTAAGAACAAAGCATTCGTAGCGTGGGTACGAAAAGTTCATTATTTTCGTGCAAGTATTATGTAAGTATCACGTTACTTCTAAACATTAGCCAATTAACTTCTCCTTTCAATATCACATGACGAACCATTCCAAAAAATCTATATAAGGATCTGCGTCATGTAGATGTGTGCACTCCCCGGATTTCTGTCGTCCTGTAAAGATGTAGCAGTTTGCACAAAATAAAATTTTGTTGATAATTGCGGTGTGATGTGTGTGTTCGAGGTTTGAGAAATTGAGGGGCCTGTTTTTTATAACTACTTTTGAGATGCTGAAAAAGTCACCGGCCAACGACATTGTATGCGGGAGCTGATTTTGAACTCCTGTGACGCACGGCCGGGTGGCAATATCATCCGTTTCCCCTTCACCCCTCGCCCCGCGCCAACGTCGCCACACACACACACACACACACACACACACACACACACACATATATATATATATATATATATATATATATATATATATATATATATGTACATATATATATATATATACATATATATATATATATACATATATATATATATATATATATATATATATATATATATACATATATATATATATATATATATATATATATATATATATACATATATATATATAATATATATATATATACATATATATATATATATATATATATATATATATATATATATATATATATACAGGGTATCCATAATTAAAGTCCCACTTTCAAAAGGCTTCAAAAACAGAACCACTGGTCAGAATGACTTCAAATTTGAACTGAATATACTGGAAGAAGGGGGAGAACAATTTGGCATAATAAAAAAAAAAAATTCAAAATGTTACAGCGCCATCTATTGATACATTTTGGAACTTTTTTTATTATGCCAAATCGTTTCCCCCTTCTTCCAGTATATTCATTTCAAATTTGAAGTCATTCTGACCAGTGGTTGGTTTTTTGCAACCTTTTGAATGTGGGACTTTAATTATGGACAACCTGTATATATAATATATATATATATATATATATATATATATATATATATATATATGTATATATATATACATATATACAGTCAAACCTCGCTAACTCGAACCTCGATTTCGCGAATTTTTCGATATCTCGAAGAAAAAAAATTCCCTTCAAATTTCCTATGCACTCAATGTTAAAAAAACCTTGATTTGACGAAATTTTTTGGCTCATCCCTCGATAACTTGAATTTTTTTCCATAAATAGAGAAGAAAATTTTTTCTAAAAACAAAAAAATAATATCCAAAAAATTGAAATATCAAAAAAAAAATGAACATCTAATCAAAAATTACAGTGGTAAAACCCTGCATAAACTTTAAAATGAAGGGATATAAAGACGGAAGATAACACAATTAAATCGCAACTTCAAAATTGAATACGCTTACTACTGAAGCGAAAAAGCAAATTATCGATGAAGTTGAAAAAGGTTCGAAAAAGAAAAAGGAAATTGCAAAGGAGTGTGGGATTCCAGGCAGCACATTGTCAACAATTTTAAAGAATAAAGCAATTATCCTAGAAAAATTCGATGACGGCTTAGGCAAGCGAAAGAAACTCAAAACTAGTGAATTTCCCGATATGGAGAAGTACCTAATGATTTGGATTACGCAATGTAGAACTCAAAACGTCCCCCTAGATGAACTTTCAATCAAAGATAAAGCTGAATCTTTTGCAAAAGAATTTGGTTATTTAAATTTCAAAGGCAGTAATGGTTGGTTTGAAAATTTTAAAAAGCAAATTAACATTACATTTTTGAAAATGTGTGGTGAAAGTGATGCAGATGAAACTGGACTTATTTTTTAAATGCTCTCTAGACAAAAACATGCTTCTAAAGGGTGAAGCATGTCATGGAGGGAAGAGGAGCAAAGAGCGTTTAACTTTATTGTTTTGCGTGAATATGAATGGAACACAGAAGTTAAAACCGTTAATGATAGGGAAATCGAAAAAAATCGGTGTTTCAGCGGGATAAAATCTTTTCCTTTGGATTACGAAGCTAACCGAAAAGTTTAGATGACATCTAACCTTTTTGAAAACTGGCTCAATAGTTTAAATAAAAAAAGAAAATACAAAAGCGGAAAAGTGTGCTTTTCGTTGATAATTGTACGGGGCACATGATGAAAAACGTAAAATGAAAAACGTAAGAATTGAATTCCTCCCCCCGAATACTTCATCAAAACTTCAACCACTTGACCAGGGCATCATCCAAAGTTTCAAAGTAAAGTATCTTCATCAAGTGGTTAAAAAAATGTTGTCCGAAATGGAGGAAGGTGTTTTACCATCTGGTGCAAATATTCTACAAGCTATGCGAATGGCAGACAAAACTTGGAACATTGTGTCTTCCTCTACGATAATGAATAGCTTTAAAAAGGCTGGATTCATAAAAGACCACGAAAGTACTCAGATAATCAACATCGAGCATCCTGCTGAAAACTGCGCCGAAAATGATTGAAACCGATTAACGAGACTCATGCACCTCGATAACATGGAATTCGATGACTTTGTCGTCATAGATGATGCAGTAATGGTGTATGGTCAGTGAGAGGACAATGACATCATCAGTCACACGAAAGCTTCTTGTGTATATCAGAAGAGGATGAGAAAGAAATTTTCAATTCGCCACCAAATATGACAAAGAACCACTATTTGCAGTGGACACTTTGAGGAGATATGTTGAAAGTCAGCCAAATATGTCAGAGGACACAAGCCATTGTCCACTTAGAAAGCATAATAGATAAAATTTCATACTCTTCTCTGAAGCAAACAACAATAGAATCTTTTTTCTAATAATTTTGTAAATAGTGTTTATTAAAATAAAAAAAATAGATTACTTTTTAAAAAGGTATGTAAAAAAACTTTTTTTCTCTATTCTGCTATCGATAACATGTGATTTTCGATAATTCGAATTTTCGATATTTCGAATTTTTTTGTCTCTCCCTTCAAGTTTGAGATATCGAGGTTTGACTGTATATGTTTCCTTCCATATTAAATGTTTACAATTTTTCACGAAGATTTGTATATGCAATTTAAGTATGTGTATGATACTAAACAGTACTTTTGTAACTGTAGTTTTCTACCAAAAGCTTAAGTTTCTTAAAATCCACAATAAAAGCAGTTCAAGAGGCTTAGCGTATTTTATTCATCGAAGTATCATGTAAATAATTGTATACTTTCTTCACGCCTCTAAAAGATTTACAAATTTCTTTTATGAAAATCTGAAACTGGTATCATTTATTTTACTTAAAAAAATCTACTTTCACATTAAATGACAAAATATAAAGTCGCTGTTCTTTATTTAAGTCCTCGAGGAACACAATACACTGTTGTGTTCTGCTTCAATGCATGGTGATTTTCCCCTTTTCAATCGGCCCTCAGCGGTGCCAGATGTCTACTTTTCATCCCCATCGGGTCAATTAGGGGATAATTACCCTCGAAACCCCGAAGGGGGTGAACGTGGGAGATCACAAGAGTGTAAACATCGTATACATGAACTAGTGGTGACTCAGTAAATGAAGTAAGTGAAAAGTATGGGGTCTAAATAAACAGTGTGACAGCTGACGAGTTGCGCTCTATGTTTTGCTGACAGAGAGAATCGCAGCATGATGTCAGTTTATGTTATGGACTTCATTTCACAGTAAATAACATGAAGAAAATAAATTAATGTACAAAATATGTTAGCTGATTTGTTGAATAAATACGCTTAAAAAATTCCCATTCGGATGTATATAAAACATGGGTTAATATCCTCTAACCACAATTTGCTGCAGAAAAATTGAACCGAGCCCGCACATTGAAGTTATGAGGAATTATGTGATCGTTTTTACCATTTTAAAGATCATTTAAAAGGCTATGAATTTTGATTCATTCGAAATAGAATTAATTTTAAGAAACAGGGATTGGGGCTTCCCTGTGGAACAGCGCGTTGATTTTCGGTGCTGAGGGTGTTCGGATCGAATCCCGGCATCGCGCCACGAAAAATGTCTCCGTTTGTGTCGTCCTTTCATAGGGGGTAATTCTGTCCGCCTATATGGTGCCCCCATAATAAAATGGACGGTAAACTATACAGGCGAATCTTTGACGACAAGTGCCTCCGCTTAAAAAAAATAATAACGATCAAAAACAGAGCTCCTGTATTGAGGACGTTATGAATGCGCAAAGTTTTCAAAGTAATTTTTTTCAAAGAAATTCCAAAATCAAACAAGAAGATTATTTTTTTAAGAAATCAGAACAAAACTCTATATCAGTATGGATTCTAATCCAAATATATCCCACTGAACAAGAAACACAGAAGTCAAAAGAGAAATCTTAAAATGAAAAATTCTTTGCCAGCTTAACTTTGTATAAAAATATTTTCGTTATAAAATAAAGCAATTTTATACACTCAGTAATTTAAATTATATGACAACTCTTTTCCATTATCCGTATTTAGATAGATAGATTGATAGATAGATAGATAGATGTAATTTTTGAGATTCTATCTATCTATATATATGTATATATATATATATATATATATATATATATATATATATATATATATATATATATATATATATATATATATACATATATATATATATACATACATATATATATATATACATACATATATATATATATATATATATATATATATATATATATATATATATATATATATATATATATATATATACATATATATATATATATATATATATATATATATATATACATACATATATATATATATATATATATATATATATATATAAATATATATATATATATATATATATAAACATATATATATATATATATATATATATATATATAATTATTTTTTTATAATCAATTCCTAATAGAGCGGAAGACTTGCGAATTGGCATTCTAATAACGGGAAAAATAATATAAAAAAATATAAATTGTTTTTGAAATCGCGCAAGAGCCCTAAAGTTTAGAAAAATAGGAAGAAACTCTGTACTTTTTAAAGACTATTAATTTTTTTAATAGTTTACTTTATTTCTAATAGTGTAAAAATTACTCTTTGTAGTTACCTAAATGCGTGAAAAAGACTTTTGAACACATTGGCGTTTATTTGAATTCGCTCAAAAAGCCTTAAAATATCCTTTATTTTTGTAAAAACCTCATATTGCAGCTCTTCGCCCATTTCAGCATGTTTTTCCTTTATGAGTTTGGTACTGCCTTCTACATCGCAGATGCTTTCAAAGTTGTCGTATACTTCCTTATTAAGCGATAGGTACGGTGTTTCTGACAGGGTCACAGCAGCAATAGCTTCTGATGTCCTTCATGATCTTGGAATGGTCTCTGATTCAGATATGTCACGAGTGATTGACAAAAGTAAGATTAGAAGGGAAAAAGTGAAGATTCAAAAAGCAATAAAGGAAAAAGAGCACCATCTGAAAGAAGTAAATGGAATCTACTTCGACGGTAGAAAAGATAATTCATTTACACAAAAAAATAGGAGCTAAAATGTACCGCAGAGTAAGAAAAGTACATATTAGCGTGATTAATGTGTCTGGTGGCCAATACATTGGCCATGTCACACCAAAAAGAGGAACCCGTCATGATATTGCCGAAAGTATTTTTGACTACATGAAAAAGAAATATTTTGACATGAGTGCAGTGGTAGCCATCGGATGCGATGGGACAGTCACAAACACCGGTTGGAAAAGTGGTGTACAGAACATTGAAGTTAGGTGTCAGCGACCACTGTAGTGGTTTATTTGTTTGCTTCACTTTAATGAGCTGCCTTATAAACATTTGTTTGAGCAGTTAGATCGGACAACAAGTGGACCAGCCTCATTCAGTGGTCCAATTGGCAAGCAATTGTCTATCTATGAGAAAAATCCTGTTGTTTATTTTGTGCCGATTCAATCTGAATTGTCACCACAATAAATAAAACTGACCTCAGTAAGGATCAATAGTATCTTCTAGACATTGTTAATGCTGTCATCACTCTACTCTGTGATCCAGAAATAGCTGTTAAAGATCCTGGACACCTCAGCTATTCCCGATGGTTAACCTGTGCTAACCGGGTATTAAGACTTTATGTTTCCCAAATAAGTCAGACAAGTGAAATGAAGACACTTGTAAATTACATTGTAAAGACCTATGCCCCTGTTTGGTTTGATATTAAGATGCATTACACTGTGAAAGATGTCCGAAGCACATACTAAAGGTTATTCAAAGAACAAGACATTTACCGGACAACCTAAAAGAAATCATCGATCCGGTCATTCAGAGAAACTCGTCCTTCTGCCATACAGAGAATATGATGTTGGTGATGATGCTGGGCGAGAGACAACACATTCGAGAATTATTCTATAGAAGGATGCTGAAAGCCAGAAATGAGCCGCCAGTAGTAGGTCACATTAGAGCCTCCAAGCTTCCTTTTATTAATTTTCAAGCCACAGACTATACTGAACTTATTTATTGGACAAAGTGTAAGCTGACACCACATCCATTGTTGTCATATATGGCAACAGGACACATTTCAACTTTATTGAAAGACAAAGCCCTGCCAGGATTTGAGAATTTGAAATTTCCATGCCACACTCAATCGGTAGAGAGATGTGGGAAACTTGTTACAGAGGCCGCTGGAAAAGTTTGCGGACATGAAAACGGAGAAGGTTTTATTCGGACAACTTTAGGATCAATTTCTTTGATGCCAAAATTTGACACGAGGTCAGAATATAAAGGGACTTCAATGTAAGTAACCGCACTCAAATTGGTTGGTTGGTTAGGTAGGGTATGGGTGGGACCC
This sequence comes from Dolomedes plantarius, assembly GCA_907164885.2. NCBI lineage: Eukaryota > Metazoa > Arthropoda > Arachnida > Araneae > Dolomedidae > Dolomedes > Dolomedes plantarius. Next base: position 176,206,684 of record OU015495.1, on the reverse strand, counting down.
GACTTGCAGCCACCTCCAAGTGGTGAGTCCTGGGTCATTTCAGCATAAAGGAAAAACATGCTGAAATGGGCGAAGAGCTGCAATATGAGGCTTTTACAAAAAAAAATGGTATTTTAAGGCTTTTTGATCCAATTCAAATGAACTGCAATGTGTCCAAAAATATTTTTTACCCATTCAGGTAACTACAAAAAGTTGTTTTTACCCTATTAGAAATAAAGTAACGTATTAAAAAAATTTTATACGTCTTTAAAAAGTGCAGATTTTTTACCCTTTTTTCTAAACTTTAGGGTTCTTGAGCGATTTTAAAACCAATTTTTATATTATTTTTCCCGTTATTAGGATGCCGATGTGCAAGTGTTTCGCACTATTAGAAACTGATTATAAAAAAATATTTTTTCCCCAGCCTAATACTGTATATATATATATACAGTGTAATCTCGATCTATCGTTTTTCAAGGGACCGATTTAAATTAACGATAAATGCGGGAAAACGATAGATGCGGAAAAATAACAAAGCAATATGATCGTTTCGACTTTTATCCAGTCGAACGACACATACGGAAAACGATGGATCGAGATTCCACTATATATATATATATATATATATATATATATATATATATATATATATATATATATATATATATGGATGTGTGTGTGCGAATATGTTGAACTTATAATTCGTTAAACTAACATATTTCTAACACTTTCGTTTTGATGGTCTCGAAAACTGTTCGTATCGTTGAGTAAATTTCATAAATTTACACAACTAAAATCTTCTTTTCAACAAATAAATCTGAAAACAAAAAATAACTTCAAGATAATCATGAATCAGTCCATACCCCGAGCAGTTTGGATCCTTGGACTTCCACTGCTTAAGGTCTTGTTCACGTTGTTTCTAATGTGGAACATAACACCAGCGATAACACTTTAAACCAATCCCAGAAATCAACGGAATAAACACGTGATACGCCAAACCAATCCCAGGTTATGTCACCAATCTCGGCACCATCGATGGAACACAATGCAATATGAAAGCAATATGTATAAGACAAAAATTTGGGTCCTTGACTTTCTTGCTAAATGCCAGATAAAAAATTTTGAATTTCATGAGTATCCGTTACAGAATAAATGTAGCACTTTCGAAAACAATTTTCTCGAATTCCATTAAAATTTCAAAGCAACCAACCGCTTTACCCAATTTTTTCTATTACACTTTTGGCACCGCCATTTTACAAAAGGGTCCTACTTAGCTAAGATATGTCTGAATGAAATCTTTGTTATAAAAACTGCAAAGGGCCTGTTCACATAGAAAATGTCAGCGTTAGGCTTAAAGATTCTATTGGCGCTGATGGGTTAAATAAGTCAATGATTGGGATATGATCGGTTAAAAAATTTCACGCAAACGCTGACGGATTCTAGGTGAAAAGTCCCTTAGTTTCTAGAATGATAAATTTTTATACACCTACGGTAATTACACTCTTTCACTTTTCAATTTCCTCTTCCGCACGCGTTGGTTGTTGCCTCATTATGGATCATTGAGGGTAGATTTCTATACCGACGGATCCTCGATATCTACAATGTATAATGCAGGTGATAGAGTTGTAAGGTATACATAAGATTCGATTCACAAGAATCGAACTTTTGAGTGATTGAATTAAAGAAGCTGCTTGAGATATGCTAATTTCGGCATACGCACTTGGTATAAATACCAAGCAGCTTGATTAATACCAGGTTGAAGAAAGGTTTTTGTTAAGGTTGATAGATAAGCGAATTGAGGGAGCTACGAGGAAAGCAGCTCCAGGTGCTATCCTGCGCTAGTGCTTAGGGGGCCCAAAGTTTACGTGGCAGTACTGCTGGTTTGACTCTCTGCTGGTTTGTGAGTATGGCAATGTGTATTTCTATTGAATGTTAATATATATTCCGTACAAGTAGTACGTATGCTTATTGCTGTAAAAGCAAATTATATATGTGCAACGAATTCAATAAACATTGTTTCATGTATAAACTGTGTTTGTATCAAATTCATTTAGAGTGCCACTTCAAATTATATACACCCAAGTCTGGGTAGAAGTGAGCTATATCCTCTATAGAGTTTTTTTGTTTGTTTTCGTTTTTCCAGTCTTTTCAAAGTGCGCAGCTGTTAGAAAAATGGCCACAAATTTTGATGGGGAGATCGCTGCGATCAATCTTGCTGCTGCCGATATGTGTCAAAACCAACTCCCAAAGAATTTCTATTTTCTTTTATTATCGAGGTCTTATCAATGCGCTGACTAGTATATAAAACCTGTGTCCCCTGCATTCGTGAGAAATTGTATGGAAAGAATAAACGATAGATCATCAAATCAGGCATATCTGTTGTCATGCAGTGGATCCCAAGCCACTGTGGGTTTCAAGGAAATGAACATGCTATTAAACTATCCAAATTGGGATCTCAGATGCTGCAACAAGACATACCGCTGTTCTATACAGCTGCCAATCATTTCATCAAAAATACTTCTCAAACCCATATTCGCAGAGAAAATGTAACAAGTGCTCAAACAACATCTTCGGTGGGCATCATTTCAACGCAACATAATTCCAAGTGATGTACCTAAAATTGATTTCTCTGCCTTCTTTAGCAAGGTTACTTTCAGAAACATCTTCCTAAGATAGCCATAGTGGGCATTAGTATTTGCCCTCTCTGTAAACAACATTGTGACTGGAGCACATTTACTTGATCGTGAACCTATTGTACGAGATAGAGAATTGCTTAAATCTTTATGTTTGCATGCTAAACATATTAAACTGCTATACGTCGTACAGCAGATATGCTTCGTGTAGCTGTATATATATATATATATATATATATATATATATATATATATATATATATACTTGGTGTCCATAATTAAAGTTCCCTACTTTAAAGTTGTCTACAGTCGAAATTATTGTTCAGAAAGTTATGGAATTTTGTGTAGAACATGTTGAAGGAATGGGAATTTGTTTGAGAGAATAAAAAAATTAGTTCAAAATTTCACCCCCAGAGGCCATTTTTGATGAATAACACATTTAGCCAACATTTGCTATAGTTAAAAAAATTATTACGACAAGACATGTTCAACATGACGGCCATAATTTTCAGCTACCATTTGATATCGTAAGATAGCATGTTCTACAGTTGACCGTAGTGTGTCCTGGGAAATGCTGAGAACATGCCGTGAAATGCTGTTCTTTCAGATCAGGTATAGTTCTTGGTTTATCAAGACTGACTAGATGTTTCACATGCCACCAAAGCCAAAAGTCGCATGGGTTGAGGTCTGGGGATCGGGTAGGCCACACATTAGGAAAGTGACGGCTGATGACACGTTCTTCTGTAAAGTGATTTTTGAGAATGTTCTTAACACGAAGGCTAATGTGGGGAGGATCTCCATCTTGCATAAAAATTGTACGTGAAAGGCACTGACGTGATTGTAGAAAACTTTTATTCAGTAACAAGGATGCATATCACCCTCCGGTGACCGAGCGTGTTACTGGACCTCTGGGACTTAGTTCCTCGAAGAAATACGGGCTGAGAATAAAAAATGCATAAAATCCACACCACACGGTTACTTTCGGTGAATGCATCGGAAAATCTAAGATTAAACGCTGATTTTCTAGTTCTGAAATTCGGCAGTTGTAAGTATTCACCGAACCGTCCAAGTAAAAGTGTGCTTCGTCTGACCAAAGGATATTCTAAGATCATTCTGCCTCAACCTCAAAGCGAGCAAGAAACTGAAGTGAGAACCGTTGTCGAGTCTCGAAATCCTCTCGAAGTCTCGCTGTCGAGTCTCGAAATCCTCTCGAAGTCTCGCTGTCGAGTCTCGAAATCCTCTCAAAGTCTCGCTGTCGAGTCTCGAAATCCTCTCGAAGTCTCGCTGTCGAGTCTCGAAATCCTCTCGAAGTCTCGCTGTCGAGTCTCGAAATCCTCTCGAAGTCTCGCTGTCGAGTCTCGAAGCAACCTCTGCACAAACTGAAGCTTGTACGGATAAATACCGGAGGATATTCCACATGACCTTCTGGACAGTTGAACGGGGCAGATACAATGCTTCTGACACACGACGGACACTGGTAATATCCTGTTTGTTGGAAGATTTGTCCTCTTCCACCTGAAGCGTAACCTTCTCTACAGCTTCCCCGGAAACAGGTTTCCTTGCTTTTCCAGAACGAATGTTAAAATAACCTGTTTCTTCAAATTTGGCCACCATTAATCGAAGACCTTTAACAGTCAATGGACCTTTTCGTATCCCCTTCAAACTCCGAAATTTTCGTAGAGCAACTAGTGCTGAATTATCGTTTTGATAAAACAATTTTACTATCAAAACTCAATCTGGTAATCGTAACGATGACATTCTGATTAGCAATAGCAAGCACGCTGAAAACAAAATCTACATGAATGTTTCTAGGTTTTATAACAGCTTTTGCTCTACGTCGAAAAAAATTAATTTGCATATTTGTTTCTTCTTCTTCCTGCAAATTTTTTGTCCGAAAATTAGTTATCGAGCAAGTTTCCAATCCTTTGAAATCACTTTAAAGAATGTAAAATTTAAGGAGTATGAGTTAGTGTGTTAGGGTGACCTATGGTCAAAAAAAATGGTGAAATCTTAAGTAAAGAACCAGTCGTAAATGTATAATTCATCAAAAGCGCCCTCTGGTGGTGAAATTTTATGCTAATTTTTTTATTCGCTCAAACAAATTCCCTTCCTTTCAATATTCCTACACAATATTTCATAACTTTCTGAGCAAAAGTTTCGACTGTAGACAACTTTAAAGTAGGGAAATTTAATTATGGACATCCTGTATAAATGGATTATTTGAATTTGTGAAACACATAGAATAATAAATAAAATATTTCAGAGGAAAAATTACAAATAAATTTTTCTCAATCCTCCTAAAATATATAGCAAAACTTTATGTCTAAAGTGTCTGTTTTCGCGATACACTGAATTTACATTTTAGCTAGTATTGCAGGAAATCATGATTACGACTGCCATAAAAGTGAGATTCAAAAATAAATTTTAATATCGCAAATGCAATGTAAAAATATGAGGAGGTTCTATTAGACGACTTTACATAATAAAGCATTCGTCGTAAATTACCCTAAAGAAATATCTCCAAACTTCACCCATTTTTCTTGTCTAGTTCATATTCTGTCTATTTATGTCAGTTGTGTAGGTGTTATTTCAGAGTGCATAACATTCTTCGATATTAAAATCTGAATATTATTTTTGATTGGATTTGTATTATTCATATTTATTTATTTATAAAGGAATGAATTAATTCAGTCAGTTACACACTATTATGGAAGGATTTATATATATCCGTATTTTATTTAAATGAAATAGGAACAAGTAAATGAAGTCGCAAAAAATGTATCACGCTCCAAGCTTTCTTGCTTAGTAAATTTGAATATTGTTTTTAAATAAAGTAAATTATTGTATTTTAACTTTAATTTGAAACTGACTTAAATATGTAAAGGCGATTAAGTATTGCTTCCCTTTCGAAATATACAAGACATGATATGAATGTTGTAAGTAAGTTTATCTTTTTTCAGTCGGGCTTGTGGTGGCCCAGTGGTACAGAGCGCTAGTTTTTGGTGCTGAGGGTGCTCGGATCGAATCCTGGCGTCATGCCACGAAAAATGCCACCGTTCGTGTCGTCCCTTCATAGGGGGTAATGCTGTCCGCCTATATGGTGCCCCCACAATATAATGGGCGGTAAAATTGCGGCGTAGTACAGGCGAATGTTTGACGACAAGTGCCTCCGCATTGGAAAAAAAAATCTTTTTTAGTGACAAATTACGAAACCAGATAAAGTTTTCACTCTTTCAGGAAATATGTACATTCTGTATACTTAAGACTTGAAATGATATAAGTAATTTATCTTTTTTTTGTATGCACACACTGTAAAAATGAAATGCTGTTTCAGGATGTAATGTTTCTGGGTAACGAATTTGCCAGTTTTCGGTATCCCATGTTTGTATTGTGGTATCGTGGCCCCACAATGATACTTCACTATTCGAGACAGTTATTTTTTTAGTCAGAGGACAAAGACGTTCACTAGATTTAAGTTATTTATTAGTTTTAATGTTAAGAAGTATGTACACGTTTATGTGAAACACAGCTTCATACCGCCTCTAATCGGCCCCGCCTGACAATCAACATAACGCATTATCACGCAAAATAACAGATCTGTCGATCTTTCTAGTGATGGCCTCCGGTGCTTTTTCTCTGAGCATTAGCTCCCCTGTCAGTCTCTCGTCTCTGAAACCTCTTCTCCCCTTTCTGGGATCGGCTTGCTTTTTTAAATCTCTTCCTAATCTTCTAGAACCATCTAGATTTTATTTCAAAAATTCCAGAAGGTTCAAATAGAGACAACTCCGCGGTGTTTAATGACAGTCTCTTAAAGATGATTTCGTATCCTTCTAGTTATACTTTCATTTTTGTAATATACCTTAAACAGCTAGTTATATATATATCGGGGGGGGGAAGCAAAAAGTCCGTATAAACTTTAAAAATTCATAAAAACCGGAAAAATAACCAAAATAAAAAAAATGTTTGCAGGGTTAACACCGCTAGGTCACGGGATTTTCTTTTAAGACAGGAAACATAAATAACTCAAAAAACAGCCGACAGGTGGCGCTGGTACAAGCGAATTCTGTGGAAATATGCAAATGAGACGGTTATAAGAACGTACGCTCCTAATCCACAACCAGAGCACCGTTGTTCCGCGATCCGCCGAGAGGTGTCATGTATACATCCGGACCTGCTGCACTCTGCCGTTGCTGGATTTGTGACTAGACTGCAATGCCTTATCCCCTGTGGTAAGGGTCATGTGGAACACCTACTGCTGTAATAAACGATTTAGAATCATTCTTTTCGTTAATTGCGTATCTTTTCTTTGACTTGTGTAAGTCAGCGCCTCCTGTCTGTTGTTTTTTGAGTTATTAAGTTATTTTTTTTTCCTGTCTCAAAAAAAAAAAAATCCCGTGACCTAGCGATGCTAACTCTGCAAACTCTTTTTTATTTTGGTTATTTTTCTGGTTTTTATGAATTTTTAAAGTTTATACGGACTTTTTGCCCACCCGGTATATACATATATATATATATATATATATATATATATATATATATATATATATATATATATATATATATATATATATATATATATATATGTATATACATATATATATATACATATATATATATACATATATATATATATATATATATATATATACATATATATATATATACATATATATATATATACATATATATATATATATATATATATATATATATACATATATATATATATATATATACATATATATATATATATATATATATATATATATACATATATATAAATATACATATATATATATATATATATATATATACATATATATATATATACATATATATATATATATATATATATATATATATATATATATATATATATATATATATATATACATATATATACATATATATATATATACATATATATATATATACATATATATATATATATATATATATATATATATACATATATATATATATATATATATATATATATATATATATAAATTCCAGAATGTTTTAATAAATCGCCAATTTGACTTTTCCATTTTACCGATAAATGTCACTCTCAAAATGATCGGTAAAAAAATGCTGTTCCTTTCAAGCATGTGACAGAGCAGTGATTTTGAAGGCTTTGAAGTGTCTAGGAAAAAAGGTAGAGTAGCAGAATTAGTAGGGTTTGCAAATAAAGGCGCCATTAACTTGGTTAAATCGGACATACAGGAAGTTTTAGACATCGACGAATATGTCCGATCGTCGATTCTCTGAGCGATTCTGAAATTATTGATATTGTGGTAAATACCAAAGGTAATGATAACAGCGATCTTGAAAGTGATTCAGAATGCCCCGAAAACGATAGAATATACACGGAAGACCTGATAAAATCATTAGATAAAACAATATTAGGCTTATAATACTGGAATTTTATCTCGGAACATGAAATCATGGCACTATATAGGGTTCGAGAAAAAATAATTTCTGATAATCTGAAACTAAAGCAACATACATTATTGACTGAAATGTTTAAATTATAATGTAATTATATGTTCTGTATTTAGGTTTATTTAATAATTAAACCATTTTACATTTTTTAAGTGGATTTATTTTTTCTCCTAAAATATTGTAGTGTTATTTAAAAACCTCTCAAATTTCGAAATAAGGTATTGCCGTGTCCTGAAAGATTCCAGATTTGGGAGGTTGTACCTGTATGTTGTACCCGTATGTATATATATATATATATATATATATATATATATATATATATATGTACTGTCGAGATGATTTAGTATCAGTGCATGCATGCTGGTATAAGTATATTACATTAATTGAAGTATAACTATAAGGGTACGAAACCACGTTTAAGATACAAATATGGGATACCCAAAACAAGTAAATTCGCTACCCAGAAACATTATACCTTGAATCAGACTTTCATTTTTACACTGCAGAACTCTAAAAGTTTCTACTTCATTTCAGGAAACGTGTAATAAATTTCGCATGCTTCGAAGACAAAGGATAACGCAATCATTCGATATATTAATTAAATGACATTAATTCAGCACGTAAAAATCTACCTTTCCAGAAACTGATATTATTATAACCTTTAAATATTTATCTCCGGCGTATACACAAAACTACGAACAGAGAATAGATATCCCACCTCCCCAAAAGTGCTAATCACAATTTATCAAAACAATACAGTTAAGTCCACAAATTAAATCAACAAACCGGCGGTCGCACTTCAATTGAATCTTGCCGAATGACATTGAAAAGACGGTGCATGCTTCCTGACCATCTCATCCTTCTCAGGGTCAATTAGCGGACAATTAATGCGCAGGCACAATTGATGGCGTGTGTGAATCGCGTCGTGACTGGCAAAGCAGTAACAGTGTGAATAGGAATTGTCGGTGACACAATAGATTTGTGGAACCCAGATCTGTGTCTTGTGGGTAAATAGAGAGCAGTGATACATGACCCAGGCGAGGGGCTAAAGGAGAGGAATAGATGGACGATTTTCCTGTGTTACGATTAGCGACAGATTAAGCATTGTTTGCGATTTATTGGGAAGAGGTGGTTGGAGTGAAAGTGATTAACGGTGGACAGAATAATTTCGCAATTAAGTTAATATATTCAGGAGTTCTTGGGGAAATAATCGTGTGAGTTTCCGAATACATGTATTTTTAATCATGCGCGAGCAGATAGTACGAAGGGATAAAATTTGATAACTATTGCGTTTATCGAGGTGAATAATTTTCTGAGGAAAGGTTCACCGGAATCTGACAACGCACGCACATTATTTCTGAAAGAAGCTGTTTCATTATAATACAAACAATACTATTTATATATGACTGCAGCATGCTTACACTTAGAATACTAATCGAAAAATTTTGATACGTCTGTCGATTAGTCATTGTTGTTCTAAGTAAATGCTCTGAAAAAGAATCGCAAATACTCAAGAGACTGTGAATTTCTGTCATTATGCAAAAAAATAGTTAGCGTTAGATTCTGATTTAAAGCGGCATTCCTGCATGTAGGTGTAGCTGAATTATGTAGAAAAACTATATTTTCCTCAAGAGATTTAGTCTATATATGAGGCGGTGAAACGCAAAGTGGTGTAACTCAGTCAGTCAAGTGGTGTAAGTCAAAGAGTTTAACTGCAAGAACTACAAAAAATTCCACCATAAATTGAACAAATTATTATTCATAACAGTTATTACAATATTGCAAATAATAACTATTTACAATTCCACTATAAATTGAACACGGAGATTACATATTTGCCCTCAAATGAAAAAAGTTGAAAATGTGACTTACACCACTTTGCCTTTCAAAACCTCATATATAAAACAGTTTCATGACTGACTGACAGATAATGCACAGATCAAACCGCAGGACCTACAGGGCTGAATTTTTGCATGGCGATTCTTCTTATAGTGTGGGGTATAGTGTGCACTAAGTAAGATTTTTGATAAAATCTTCTTAGATTTTTTTAAATTAAAATTTTAAACCCTTTTTGTAACTTTTTTAATGTTTGCACATAAAATAATAATCTGATGGTTATAAAATTTATATCACGAGAAAGATCACAAAATTTCCTTTAAAATGAAGTCTTTTTGAATCTTTGCCTCCATTTTCTGATTTTTGGTGAATATTTAAAGATTAACTTTTAGAATTTAATTTATTAAATGCTGATCACGAGATTTCTTTTCATCTTGTGACACTTTAAATTAATTTTGCTTCACGTGCATAACAACGAAATAAAAGGAAAAAAATAATATATTAAAATACAGTAAAAGATAAAATTGAACCCCTAGACGAATTGACATGGAAGTTTTTAAAGAATTTAATTCAAATTAGTATGTTTTATGGATATTAAATTAAACATATATGTAAAACATTTCCTTGACTGACTGACAGACCTCGCACAGACGAAACCACTAGACCTAAGGGGCTGAAATCTTTACAGTCGATAGACACTGTCAAGATTTGACATTAATTCTGTAATTCAGATGATGGCATTAACTATCCGTTAGAGTTTTCAAATTCCCTTAAACCACCGGGTCTTCCATACTATACGCTCTCTTTGGGGAAGGGCATAATGCTCCTTCGAAATTTAAAACCACCGGAATTATGTAATGGCACTTGACTACAAGTCAAATCCCTGAATTTAATCCCATTTAATTTTAAAAATTTAATCGAAGCCATTATTTTAACCGGGTGTGCTCAAGGAGAAAAAGTGTTCGTACCACGCATTCCTCTAATACCCAATGATCTCTCCTTTGACTTTAAAACTGCAATTTACCCTCAAAGTATGTTTCTTCATGACGAAAAATTAGTCTCAAGGCCAAATTTAAAATATTCTGGAGTAGATATAAGAGAAAATTTTTCTCCCACTGTCAGTTTTACGTAGCTGGCTCACGCACAAGTTCGCGGATGACCCTGGCAATATTAGTTCCGCCAAATGAAGAAACAAAAAAATATTGTTTATAAGGAAATCCTCTAAAAAACAATTTCATTATTTTTTCATTGTAATTATCCCAAAATGTATTCCGTAGCGAGGCACGGGTTTTCAGCTAGTGTTAAAATATGTGGTTATCTGGCAAAACTGAAGTTGTTATCAAAAGTTTTTTTGCAGTTGACTTAATATCACTTGCATGGGATAAGGACACTTTTGAAACTCACTCGCTTCATGTTCTGTCTATTACATATACTACCGAGAAGAAAATTAAATTCTTCACACTATAGAATTTCCGTACTGAGCAATGTGGTTGACTTAGTACGTAGGTTAACAACCTGTGATTTAATAGGTGTTTTCTGGGATGGCAGAGCGATCTTAGCTATAATTATTATTGTAAAAAAGTTTACCTCACTCAAGTTTCCAGTACTTATTTATTTCGGTAAAATTACCCTGGAGTACACTGTAAGAGATTATTGTTCTGATTTGTAGTACAGTGAAATAAGTGAGCTAAAACTGTATTTAGTAGCCATATTTAGATTCTCTCAGTTGAGTGTTTACCTATCATTGAGAAATTTTTCTCAATGATTGCCGATCTCTGTTTCAAAAGTTTCCATTCATTCCTTTCTGAGTTGAAACTCAGCTACTCTCTGTCAACTGTAAGCCTTTTATTGTGGCTGTGTGTATGGTGTTAAACACAGTGGTTGAAATTGATTTATGAAAACACGGTGTTTTAACAAAAACTTCTTTAATATTCGTTAAAAATGAATGAAATTTCATACATTATACATGCTTTGAGTAACAAATTATTTACACAAATAAAATTTCGTGTATAATAATAAACAAAAACATAAGGTCAAAAATTACATTTTCGTAACATTCAAACATGGAAATTGATTTATGAAATATCACATTTCATTGAAATTAATATTTAGTAAAGCCGCTTTCTCCGTCAAAGATTCTTTTATTCCAGATAGCATTGATAAAATAAGAATTTGAACGTACTTCTGATCAATTTGTTTCCTGTTTTGACAGATTGAAGCATTCAATTCTACAAGTGATGTGTACTGCATCCCATCTGCATAAACCATTCGAACAAGCTGTCTCCAAACGTTTCCGATGGGGTTCATATAAGGACTATTAGGTGAATGATCTAAAAGAGCAATATTCTGGTCGTCAAACCAATCTTTCACTGCATTTGAAGTGTCAATACTTAAATTGTCTTGCATGAGGATGTAATCTAAACTATAATATTGCCATGCAAATGGAAGAAGAGAATTTTCTGGAACTAAGCTGTAATTAAATGAACTCTGGCGACCATTTTAAAATACAATTTCACTTCTGCCATCATAAGAAATCGCTGCCCAAATCATCAAACTTCCGTCACCAAATTTTCTACTGAATGTAGATTTTGGTTCTTTTCGGATATCCCTCCAATAATACTTGACACCTAAGCCTTATAGATTAAATTTCTTTTCATCGGAGAAAATGACCTTCCAATTGTCGTTCATTGCCACGTACTTCTCGCATTACTGCAAACGCATCTGCTTGTAACACAGAAGTAACTTTCGACCAGACTTCATTTTTGACCAACTCACGCTCCATGAAGAAAGTAAAATTTGCCTAACTCTTCTAGAAGTAAAAGGAAGGGCTAGATTTGCACAAATCTCATTTGAACTGTGGCCGGTTTTTGATGCAAGTTGAAGAATGCCCCTTTTCTCTATCACTGTTATACGGGGATTGCCCTTTTCTTTACATGTTTGCCATAATTTGCTGGATCTTTCCTATAGTTATATATCCCACCAACTGATCTTTTAATTTACTAATTTCCGGAACAGATTTTCCTCATTCTAGATATGCATCGATTTTGGCTCTTTCATCCTCAGACAAACACCCTTCGTTTACCCATCGTGAAAAGTATGACTGAAACGCATTGCTTCCAATATATAACGGTTTTTATGTCTACTGCGCATGTCAGATAACTCTGTGTTATGCAAATTTTTGTCACATTACTTCAGAATAGCCAATGAAATGTGATATTTCATAAATCAATTTTCATATTTGTATGTAACGAAAATCTAATTTTTGACCTTAAGTTTTTGTTTATTATTAGTTATGAAAGTTTAATTTTGTAAATCATTTGATATAAATATAGTGTATAACGTATGAAATTTCCCTCATTTTTAATAAATATTAAAGAAGTTTTTGTTAAAAAATAGTGTTTCCATAAATAAATTCCCACCACTATATGAAGACTGCTGAATTACTCTGTAGTCCTAAGAGACTGTTTATGATATTTGAGAAAATCTTGTGCTGTTTCTATCAACAGTAGTTATTCACAAATGTCAACTAATGATAGGCTACAAAAAATTGATTTCAATTTGTCACATGGTTCACACAGTTCATCTAATTTGCATTGTAGTAATACTACAGAAAAATATAAGAATCGGCAAGCGATGAAATCCTACATTGAAACGTATATTTTTTAATCAAAATTCATGAAATATAACTAGTTTGGAAATTTCGATTGCTTAGTTTCTGGTCCTAATGGATATCGTTTCGTAAACTTTTGATTAATAGTGCGTGAGTGTAGCGTGTCAAATCTGAAGTCTTTTGCTGAATTTAATGCTGTATTCCTAAGTGACTGATTGTAATTTTCGTGACCTGTTTAAGACTAAAAAGAAAATAAACTTGTACCTCTCTTATCTGGAGTCTCCATTCACAAATATGGTTGAACAGAATTCAACAATATATTGAATTAATAATTGTATAATTTCAACCTATCTTACCACTGTGTACTGAGCATTCAGGAAATGAGAATAAATTAAGAGGATGTGTGTAAGCTTAAAACTCATCAAAAAATTATCGTCGCAAAAGTCAAGTTTATAAATTTTTCAGCATATTAAAGCCAGTTGTGAATGTTTAACGAGAATAACTCACAGTGAGCGCACTTCAAGCAACAAATTGATAAGCGAAATAATAGCCCACGAGCGTAAAAAAACCAGGACGTATTTCAAAAGAGAGGCCTAAATAAATAACAGAAGAAGCGCCTACATGTTTTACCAATTTAAACCCGAATTACGAACAGCGTCAGAATTCCCCAACTATTTATTTTAACTTTAAATGTCTGAAGTGATAGTTAATTTTACTTTTAGAAAGAAAAAAAAATATGTCCTATAAACTCACATTTGGGCAAATTTCCAACCGCGAGCAAAGTAGTATTTTTACGCTGCGAAGTAACTGAATATAAATCATACTAAAGATGATAATGAATCTTCAGTTTAGAAAAAAAAAAGAGAGTGCTTAAGAGCATTTTCAGATAACTTTTTCAGTTTAAAATGTTTGTCATTGTGCGGATAAGTATGAGAATTGAGTAATAAACGAGGTTCAACAAGAAATGTATTTTGTCATTCTATCTCAAGTGCGGTTGCCCCGTATCATTTTTTTTAAAAATTAACGTTTCCGCGAAAGATAACGCTCCGTACTAATGTTAGTTAACGAAATTAACGTAGTTTGTATTTGTTTTTCCAACACTGTGCAGTAAAATCTTTTTCGAATTTTATGATAAATAGTGGATTTTTGGTAATATTTTAGTACTATTTCTCTCTCAGTTCTTCCTTTAATAACGAGTTTCAGCTTATGAAATAGCTGATGGTAACACTAATAGAAGTATACGATTTCAACCACTGTAAAGCATTCAAATCAAACAGCTGGATTAAGCCGAAAAGTAAACTTATTTATGGTAAAACATGTAAGGACAAAAAACATAAATTTCATTCTACCCTAATCAATATATTTAAGTTGTTAAGCCAATTCTTTGGGAGTACGTGAGAGTAAACTACTGCATAAATTTACTTCAATTTGGTCTTAAACGAAATATTTTATTCTAGAGATGTGTCAAATTTGGTTTTTGTAACCGCAATTTCTATTAATTAGCGATAATTTAAAATAAAAAATTGCTTTCGGCGCATGCTAAGTGACATGTTTAAATTTGGTTTTAGATACCACTTAAACACATTTTGTTTCTGCACTTGCTCTGTGACGTGTTTAAATCTGGCATAAGATACTTACTAAGCACGAGGCCTCAAAAACATGTTAATTTGTTTAATCCGAGGAATCTGTCTAGCTCTCTCTCTCTACCATTTTTATTTTTAATTATGTTTGTGACGTATAGAATTAAACCTGACGGAAATGGTTTATTTCGCGCTGTTGAGTGACCATATTTCTTTCAACAGTAATTTTTTAAAGTGTATTTCTCTATTCTTAATATTGGGATTTTCATCATTCGACAATTATGTGTTGAGTAAAATGTGTGTATTAGTACATTTATTTACTATCTAGCAGTGATGTTTTGACGGGTATCAACTCGTTATATTTAAGTTTTTAACTTAAGGAATTATGGGTTATATGTTACTGCTGAGACGCGGTTACAAAAACGTCACAGAACAAACTACTTTTGTAAGATGCATGGAGAAAAAACTAACTGTAAATAAATATTATTTCATTCGTTTAGAACTGAACATGAATAAGTTTAAAAAACTGAACATTTGAAAGGTGAGTTAGGGAAAGTACGTTTTCGAAGCAAAATGGTGATATGCACATAACTTCTAAGGTTTTTAACTCATAGCAGTATTACCATCTGTAGGGATGTACAGTAAAAGACTTTCTTACACATGATAGGCACCAAAGTACTTTAGTGCTAAGCATTACTTCCAGGGATGGTTTCAAAATGTCACATGTTTATTGCATTTACAGTAGTGAAAATTTTGCCCTTACCCAGAGTCTTACAACAATCTTCTAAACTTAGCACTACCCGTAGTTTAAGTACGTTAGTGCTAAGCATTACTTCCAGGGATGGTTTCAAAATGTCACATGTTTATTGCATTTACAGTAGTGAAAATTTTGCTCTTAACCCAGAGTCTTACAACAATCTTCTTAACTTAGCACTACTCGTAATTTAAGTACGTTAGTGCTAAGCATTACTTCCAGGGATGGTTTCAAAATGTCACATGTTTATTGCATTTACAGTAGTGAAAATTTTGCTCTTACCCCAGAGTCTTACAACAATCTTCTTAACTTAGCACTACTCGTAATTTAAGTACGTTAGTGCTAAGCATTACTTCCAGGGATGGTTTCAAAATGTCACATGTTTATTGCATTTTCAGTAGTGAAAATTTTGCTCTTACCCCAGAGTCTTACAATAATCTTCTTAACTTAGCACTACTCGTAATTTAAGTACGTTAGTGCTAAGCATTACTTCCAGGGATGGTTTCAAAATGTCACATGTTTATTGCATTTACAGTAGTGAAAATTTTGCCCTTACCCCAGAGTCTTACAACAATCTTCTTAACTTAGCACTACCCGTAATTTAAGTACGTTAGTGCTAAGCATTACTTCCAGGGATGGTTTCAAAATGTCACATGTTTATTGCATTTACAGTAGTGAAAATTTTGCTCTTACCCCAGAGTCTTACAACAATCTTCTTAACTTAGCACTACTCGTAATTTAAGTACGTTAGTGCTAAGCATTACTTCCAGGGATGGTTTCAAAATGTCGCATGTTTATTGCATTTACAGTAGTGAAAATTTTGCTCTTACCCCAGAGTCTTACAACAATCTTCTTAACTTAGCACTACTCGTAATTTAAGTACGTTAGTGCTAAGAATAACGTCCAGGGATGCTTACAAAACGTCACATGTTTATTGCATTTGCAGTAGTGAAAATTTTGCTCTTACCCCAAAGTCTTACAACAATAATCTTAACTTAGAACTACTCGTACTTTAAGTACGTTAGTGCTAAACATAACGTCCAGGGATGGTTACAAAATTTCACATGTTTATTGCATTTGCAGTAAAGAAAATTTTGATATTACCCCCAACATCGTTGCACAGTAAAATACGTAATAAATAATATCCAGATACGCACTAGCCCCATAAAATCTGGCAGAAGCGTACGTTGGATTATTAATTAAAATATTTTCGGTTCTGAAAATCTCAAATTGTTAAAGGAAAAAATTAATAAAGAGACGGTTTTCGAGTCTAATATGCAAAAACTTCACATTTCTAACTGCAAAATACCAATTTTATAGAATCATTCAAACTCATGCCTCGATTTACCTTACACTAAATACAGATATTATGGATATTTCAGGGCATGTATTTGACAGAAATATAATTTTAAAAAAAATTTCTAGTTCTATTCATATAGTGTGGAATAAATATTATTGTATGTTTCATTTAGGTTTTATGAATTATTAATCCCTATTAAAGACTGACAAACTATTATTTCAGAAACGAGATATTCACTAGAGTCTACGGCAGGTAATAATTATTATTCCATGTAAAACAGACATACAGCAATTACGGATGCAAATTATTATTATAACCATCGATTAAGCAATTCGTAATTTCACCTTTACTCATGGTTTGATTTCATCTTAACTATGATGCGATTAATCAAAAATGGCACAAACAACATAAGAGTTAATAGAATGGAAGAAAGCTTGATATAATAAATTACTAAAAAATAATTAATTTTTGGATGTAATAGACACGTAGAAAAGTTATGGGCAAACTGCAGTTAATTACATACTTGCGCTCTCTCTCATTTTGTATATATATATATATATATATATATATATATATATATATATATATATATATACCATATTTACGCGCGAGTATGTCGCACTTTTATTCCATAAAATAGGTCGATAAAAATGGGATGCGGCTTATACATGGAATTTTAAAAGAAAATACAGTAAACCCCCTTTAGTTTAGAACACTTAACTACCATAAAACATAGTATCTATATACCTTACAACCTATTGAACAGTATTATGTCCACGGCAATTCAATGTATTGTTAATATTACTGTTTGTATATGTAATACCTTAGGTCTCTTTAATAAAACTCTTTTGAGTTCCCAAGAGTTTGTCTTCGTGCGAAATAATTCCTAAGTGTACTAGTATATATACAGTCATCTTTTTTCCACTGTAGTTTCACCACTATCAGCAAAGACTGTACCTGATTTTGTTAAGCGAGCATTGGATTCTAAGGAATGTACAACATTGCTACAATTCACAGAACGGTCCAACTTTGAGTCTGCAACGGAATTAAAAAATAAATTTCCCGAAATGATGCCTCAATATTCATCTGCGGCTTATACACGCACGCGGCCTATACACGAGTAAATACAGTATATATATATATATATATATATATATATATATATATATATATATATATACACTGAAGTGCCACTGAATTAGGGATACCTACCTAGTAACGAGTTGGGCCTCCTCTGGTCTTGATAACGGCTGCCACACGACGAGGCATAGATTCAACAAGTTTCTGGAAACGTTCCACGGGAATGGCTTGCCAAATATTGGCTAAAGCTGTCCATATTTCAGTAAGGTTCTTTGGTGCTGTGTGATGGCCTTTCACGCCTTGTTCCAAAACATCCCAAAGATGCTCAATAGGATTTAAGTCCGGGCTTCTAGGTGGCCAATTCATGACAGAGAAGTCAGAGGAATGCTCATCCAACCAGCCAGTAGCCAACCGGGACTTGTGAGAGGTACAGTTGTCTTGTTGGAAAACTCCATTACCGTGCGGATAACAGAACAGCATAAACGGATGGAGGTGATCACCCAGCAACTCTACGTACCGAATTGCATTGAGGGAGGTTGGTACACGCACCAAAGATCCCAAACTGTGCCACGAAAAAACACCCCAGACCATGATTGATCCACCATGCCCTTGTACAGTTCCAGCCAGGCATGCAGGATCCATGGCTTCATGAGCCTGACGCCATATTCTCAGACTCCCGTCGGCGTTATGTAGCCGGAATCGAGACTCATCACCCCATGCTACTCGTTTCCAGTCCTCTACACTCCAGTCACTGTGCTCTCTTGCCCAGGCAAGACGTGCAGCCCGATGGCGAGTATAGAGCAATGGTACTCTCGTAGGTCGACGGCTCCCGAAACCCATACGGTGAAGCGAGCGTTGCACAGTACGTTTATTGACTGTACGACTGGCACCGTCATTAAACTGGAAGGTAATTTGAGCTAATGTTTGGCTTCGCTGGCTATGTACAATACGCCTGAGCCGTCTCTTACCACGCACTGTCAAGGCTAATTGTCCTTTGCAGTTTGCCCGATCGCGAGTTTTTTTTTTCCACCATCCATGTATTCGTGGTATACTCTTGACACTGTTGACCTTGAAAATCCTAGCTGTCTGACGGTTTCGGAAATTGAATGGCCCATGCGTCGCGCACCTACGATTTGTCCACAATCGAAGGCGTCTAAATCAGGTAGTTTACCCATACTGGCAATTCCAAGAACTAATTCAGAACAACCACAGTACGCGCTATTTATGCAATTACCACAGCGCCCTCACTTGCGCATACATGATGCGCAGCGCTACACAATTTGCATAGGCTTTGCTATCCCTAATTCAGTGGCACTTCAGTATATATATATATATATACCGGGTGGCCATAATTAAACTGACAGTGCTCACAGTGTTCTGTAGCGCGATCTATTTGCGAGAATGACGCCACATTTTGTAGGAAGATTAAACAAGACGGGGGACGAAGGATTCCGCGAAAAAATAAATTAGATCCAAAAGTCACCGTTAGGGGAATATTTGGCGCTGTGTAATAGAAAACAGAGTGTTAACAAATGCAAATTAATACGGAATAAAATTACCTTTTATTATTCACATTTTCTTATTTAGTCCAAGTGCAATATGGCAACACTTTTAAAAAAGCGTAAAATCTACATAAACACCGATAAAGTCTCGTGATCTGCAATATCACGTACGCTGAGCAGAAGAAGTTCTTTATTCAAATTTCACGTTACATCCATTGGCACAGTGCCAGCTGCTTGGGTTTTAAAAGGCAATGTGTTACATTTCGAATCAATCGGATTGAAAGTTTATGCGCAATGTCTCCTTCTTTAGTCGAGCGTGCGTTACTGGTCAAATTCTTTTACCTCAACCAGTGCAACGCGTCAGCCGCTCTTCGTGCTTTTAGAACGCACAAAAAAATGCGTAAAGGTAACGGTCCTGTGTCAGTTAATGGGCTAAAAGCAATGGTTGCGACGTTTGAGAAAACAGGTTCTCTGAAGGTTCAGTCAGGCAGAGGACGAAAACCTGTACCACAGGATACAATCGAAGCAGTTGCCACGGTGATTGTCGACAGAGGACCAGACAATATTGCTGCCACCTCTAGCGCTCGTGTATTAGCTCGGAATATGGATATGCCTTACAGTACGGTATGGAAAATCTTACGAAAGATTATCATTTTCTATCCGTACAAGATGAGCCGTGTACAGGAGTTACTGTACCCCGACCATGATAAGCGATTGACTTTTGCTCTCACCTTTCTTGCCAGAATGGAGGTGGATGATGCTTGGCCGTGGAAAATCTTATGGGGAGACGAGGCCCACTTTTACCTGCATGGAACTGTGAATACCCAGAACTGCCGAATTTGGGATGACAAATCACCACATGCAGTCACAGAAATTCCCTTACATTCACCAAAGGTAACTCTTTGGTGTGGGTTCACAGCGGAATTTATCGTAGGTCCATTCTTCTATGAGAACATTACCCCGACAGGACCGGAAACCTGTTCTGTTACCGGAGAGAAATATAGCCACATGTCGAACAGCTTTGTCATTCCGACACTTCAGCAAAGACAATGCCTGGGGGAAATTATTTTCATGCAAAATGTAGCCCCTCCACACGTTGCTGTACGGGTGCAACAGCTGCTACGACAGAAATTCACAACAGAAAGAGTCATTAGCCGCTACTTTCCAACTTCATGGCCACCTCGGTCGCCCGATCTTACCCCATGCGAATTCTGGCTATGGGGTTACCTTAAGTCCAAGGTCTATCAAGGAGTGGTCCAGGACCTGGCTACGTTGAAGGATAACATATCACGGACTGTACGGGAGATTCCTGCAGACATGTTACTTTCTGCTGTTGTGCATACTGTGCACAGAATGCAATATGTGGTCCACAACAACGGCAGCCACATTGAACCTCATTTGAATGAAAAATAAAAGGTAATTTCCGTATTGATTTGCATTTGTTAACACTCTATTTTCTATTACACAGCGCCAAATATTCCCCTTGCGGTGACTTTTGGAACTAATTTATTTTTTCGCGGAATCCTTCGTCCCCCGTCTTGTTTAATCTTCCTACAAAATGTGGCGTCATTCTCGCAAATAGATCGCGCTACAGAACACTGTGAGCACTGTCAGTTTAATTATGGCCACCCGGTATATATATATATATGTGTGTGTGTGTATTGTTGTTTCCAATCCCCTTGGTGTAGGAAAGCCTACACCTAAGTCCAAAGGACCTAGGTCCTCAAATCCTAGGTCCTTAGCGAAGGGTAGTAAGCAGCTTCACTTAAAGGCGGGGTACCACTAGGGCTGAAGTCTGACGAACTCGAAGAACATCGGTTCCGTAATTTTGAACCGAGTCAAGTGACGAGACCGGAACATCTGACCCCGCATCTCCAGATGTAAATTTCAGAACTTGGAAGACACTGTAGCCACGCTCTATTTTACGGGCCCCGACCACCATTAGTGAATACGGCAATGAATTTGAAGCGACGAGCATCGAACTAGGGACGTTCAGATCACTGGCCCGCTGCTCTTAACAACCGGGTCACTGCGTGTGTATGTATATATATATATATATATATATATATATATATATATATATATATATATATATATATATATATGTGTGTGTGTGTGTGTGTGTGTGTGTGTGTGTGTGTGTGCGCGCGCGTGTGTGTGTGTGTGCGTTTGCTTGTTTCGGCTAATGTCAGAAGTTTGGCCAGTTCGCGAAATAGCTGATAGTTTCTAGCATTGGCCAAAGCCCGTAATAATCAAGAATTTACGAATACTTCGGGCTTTTGTCGGCCTATTTGCAATACGAAAGGCAAACAATGACGAGTTTGCGAATTTCCTAATATATATATATATATATATATATATATATATATATATATATATATATAGTGGTACCTCGATTTAAGAGTTATAATTCGTTCCATTACTTAGCTCGTAACTCGAAATACTCGTATCTCGAATCAATTTTCCCCATTGAAATGAATGGAAATGCCATTAATTCGTTCCGGGCTCCCCCAAAACACCGCAATTTTTTGTTACATGTTTTTAAATTAGAAAAACGTGCTTATAAACGACGAACTTTGTATAAAAACGCAATACAATAGAATGTACTGGAGTAAATATGTTTTTATAAGTGTAATATACAACATTTACCTTGCAGATTAGACTTGAAGATGCTGATGGAAGAGGAGGAGAAAGGTTGAACTGAAAAATTAAATCTTATTCGCTGATTTTTCATATTTTGGCACCGCTTTCCTCACTTTCGCTTTTATTACCAGCTACTCTCTTAAAGTGAACGAGTGAGACACGGAAGCTGGGCGATTGTTGTATCGTTCACTGCGGCTGTAGTGTACAGATTCTTCTTTCTGAGAATCCGAAGACCATTTTCTCAGAATCCAATCTCTCGGTTTAAGACTGGATAGCAGTCTCAGAATAATATTATACAATTGTATAATAACTGTACATAAAGGTTGCAAATATTATTTGCGTCTTGTGTTCTCATTTGATGAGCACGTAACATGCCATTCGCTGCTCAAACTAGCGGTGGGATATCTGAAGCTTGCTCGTAACCCGAATTTTAGCTCGTAACTCGAAGCAAAAAATCTACCTAGAGAATGCTCGTATCTCGAAAAACTCGTAAGTCGAGACACTCGTAAGTCCGAGGTACCACTGTATGTATATATATATATATATATATATATATATATATATATATATATATATATATATATATATATATATATATATATATATATATATATATATATATATATATATATATATATATATATATATATATATATATATATATATATATATATATTTATATATATATATATTTACATATATATATTTATATATATATATATATATTTACATATATATATATACATATATATATATATATATTTAATATGTATATATATATTAGCCATAAAATTATCGCATGCTATATCGTCTTTTTAAGAAATTATGGTTATATATTCAGGAATAATAAGATAAAAAATACCTCAAATCTAGTATAACACAAATACAAACAGTAGCATAAATATCGATACACTGTAAGGAAAAAAGATATTATTTAAGGCAAATTAATGCTCCACGCAAAAAGAAACAAACACAAAAAAAAAACCCGAAATTCTATGTTAGTCTTGCATATTGAAAAGAGTAATGTGGAGACATTTCCATTCATCACAGAATAATAAATTCACTTTCCCCTCCTAATAGTGATGATCTGGTAGCAAAAGAACTGGAAGATGATGAATTAAGTCAACATCAAGAAAAGATTCGAAACTCTGGCGTGCAAGTAAATAAATAGTGAGCGAGAATATATAATAACATTCTGATCTTCTTTATGATGCTTGGATTTTTCCATTTTCTTTCTCTGGAAATTCCCAAAATGACATATCCATCTCGAGGAGTCATTTATTTGCGAAGATAACCTGTTGTTAAAGAGAAATTTATGAACTAAAAATATTTCTTTGGTTTTTTTTAAGCTTTGAATAAAATGCGAGCTGTGCGATAGACCTTTAAATTGGGATGAAAATTAATACGTGGATATGAAATTTGTATATCAGTAAATAAAATGTACTGATATAATTTCCCTTAAAAGGGGGGGAGGGGGTCCAAGACACAAATTTGTTCAAATTTTCGAAAAAAATTTTATGGCATTAAAAATTTCTGTGTTCTTTTACGCTTAAAATAACGTTTAAATCAAGTTTCTATCTTAATTTGAACAGGAGAAATTATTATTTATTTTTTGCAACATTCGAATAGCAGCCAATCGTTCTTTAAACATGCAAGTGCGTTTTTCTGCATGATGGGTTTTTTCCCCATTTCTCGTCTTTAAATTGTTATAAGTCAAGAAACATTAAAGATAAATGGTTGAAACTTGGAACATGTCTTTTTCAACTATTTTAATTTAATTTTGACTCAGCAAATTTTGAAAAAAATATTTACTTTTGAAAATATGATTTTTAAAAATAAGTTACATAGTTATTTTTCTAATTCTTAATCTAAATAGTTTTAATTTTTTAAAATTAATATCTAAAAAATGCTGAATCAAAATTAAAACTCATATATTTATGTTTAATTAAATGAAAAAATTCTGAAATTCGAGAAATAATATTTCAAGTTAAAACGATTTTAATTTACCCCACTTTATTAAAAATGTTAAATTTTAAATTGTTTTTAAAAAAAATTTGAGAAGTTTTATTGTGTGATGTTGTTTACAAATTATATGGTTAAACATCACAAAAATATTCAAAATTTTAACTCAATAAATAATTTTTTTTTAAATGTGTCCTGTACCCCCTTAATAAAAAATTATTTTATTTTATTTAATAAGTTTTTTTATACCAAAATTATTTGATTTAAAAATCTTAACATCTTGACACACACGTTTTACAAATATAACGTTTCTCCATGATCGGAAATAGACATCGCTCTCCAGTCTAGGGAAGGGAATTTGAAGTACCTATCCACGTGACTTTGTAGTAGATATACTGCTAACTTATAACGTCATGGCACCATTTAAATAAGGAGTCACTTTGATCTGCATGTTAAGTCTCATAGCGATTAGTCAGAGTCAGTTTCACAGTGAAGTCAAGAGTGGAAAGTCACTTAAAATTAACTAGAGTCATTACGTGGGACTTTAATTGCAATTTGTCAAATTCAAGTTCACAGTGAAATTACAAGAGAAAAGTTGCTTAACCCTTCAGCGGGCGCGTCCGTGTACAAAGTGCAACATTTTGGTAATTTTGAATGGTTTGTTTTTGCATGTAAGGTTTGAAAGTTCTAAGCAGTTTCTGTTTATAGCTACATCCTTTCTAATGCAGGTCTTATTTTCTGACCCTTATATTCCTTTTCACTCATTGTTAGTCGGGATTTAACCGTAGTAAACCCCCAATTATACTGGATTCCAATACGACAAAAGCAGGAGTTGATGTAGTCGATCAAATGGGCAGCTATTACACGGTTTCCCCCATATCACGAAGGTAGACAATCTCATTGTTTTTTAGGCTTTTGGATATAATAGGAATCGATACGCATGTTGTCCTTAGATCCAATAAACCGGACAGTTTTGAAATAAGGTGATTGTATCTGCATTCTTTGGCCTTTAATCTATATATATAAAGCAGTTCCGTAACTGACTCATTCATTCATTCACTGACTGACTGACATACAACGCACAGAAGAAACCGCTGGACCTAAAGGACTGAAATTTTGCATGGCGATTCTTCTAATAGTGTAGGGGTGCACTAAGAAACATTTTTCAAA
Source organism: Dolomedes plantarius (assembly GCA_907164885.2). Taxonomy (NCBI): domain Eukaryota; kingdom Metazoa; phylum Arthropoda; class Arachnida; order Araneae; family Dolomedidae; genus Dolomedes; species Dolomedes plantarius. The sequence continues at coordinate 176,181,190 of OU015495.1, read as the reverse complement.
AATTCTTCTTAGATTTTTTTAAATTAAATTTTTAAGTCGTTTTAGTAACTTTTTTTACGTTTGCATTTAAAATAATACATTGAGGGTTATAAAATTTATATCACGAGAAAGATCATAAAAATTCCTTTAAAATGAAATTTTTTTCGAATTTTTACCTCCATTTCCTGATTTTTGGTGAATTTTTAAAGATTAATTTTTAGAATTTAATTTATTAAATGCTGATCACGTGATTTCTTTTTCTGGTACTTTCAATAAATTTATCGTCACGTGCGTAACAACTAAATAGACAAAAAAAAATATTTTTTCTCTTTCTAATGCAGCAGACGATTGGATATTATCCAAAACAAAATGCATATCCCTTACGATTTTTTTATAAATATATATATATATATATATAGATAGATAGATATTTAATTTACATCAATTGTATACATTGATCATCGCATTTATTATAAATATATATATTTATTTTTTGGAATAAATTGCATACGTTGACTGTTGTATTTAATTTGAATGTACTCCGTAGAGAAGCGCGGGTTTCCAGCTAGTTATAAATATATCTCAATATTATCAACATTTTGTGTTTTGTCATAGAACGCAGTATTATTATTCTCAATTTGAAGAAAAAAAGTTTATTACAAAAGGAATAATCAAGGTTGAAATAGACGTTGCACTTTGTGCTACGCGCGCCTGCTGGTGTTCCAAAAACTGGCGCGAACGCTGAAGGGTTAAACAACAGAAAGAGACTGTGAGGTCGAAATTGCCACTGTCATTATTACCATTGTCACTCTATGCATCATCACTGCGATTGGTTGCGGCTGTCTAGTACCACGGAATTATCGCAGACAATGATAATGCAGCGATTTCTAAGGAAGTGAGTGCGTAAATCCAAGGTTCAATACCTCCTCCAACCATAATTCATGCATTATATAATCTAATGATGGCTTAGCCTATTTTAACAGTTACATTCTTTTTTTCGTTTTAATACTGACTCTATTGTTACAAATAATTGACATTCAACGACAACCAATTTCGCAATAACTCCAACAGGGTCTATAATTTTAAAACTTTTCCAAACTTCAAAAGAGTCACGGTATGGAAATCCACAGGAATTTATTTCATAACATTTTACCGAGAGGAAAATGCCCAGACAAACTAACTCAATTAATTCTGTTTCGTGATATATTCCGCATATTGAAATAGGAACAACAGTGGCTTTTCCATTCATCGCAATCTGAAAAATTCCTTCTTTTTTTTTTTTTTTTTTACTTCTTTCAGCAGCGAAGTTCGGGAAGAAAACTTGAGGGATGATAAATTGAGAGAAAATAAACAAAGAATAAAAATATTTCGCGTTTGAATAAATCAGATTTGAATCAGGGCTTATACCAACTTAAACAAAAAATTGAGAAAAAGTTATTCACTTTCTTTACTAGATTGTTTAAAATTGATTTTATGTACCAAAGAGAAGTCTTAATAAATATTTTATTTAAATAACAAACAAAAATAAACTACCTGAGAGTTTAACTCTTAAGTGATGTATTTTCACACAAATAAATAAATACAATTATACTATACAATTATAAGTATGGTAAGAGAAACTGTATAAAATTAAGGTACTATTTCTATGACATTTCAGTGAGAGGAGTTCACCAGTCTACCTATTATACTTCTACCCATTGACTACCTATTATTATACTTCTACTTATCACTTCTACCTATACTATCTACCTATTATTCTTCTACCCATTGCCCACCTATTATTACACTTCTACCTTTTTTATTCTACCTACACTATCTACCTATTATACTTCTACCCATTGACTACCTATTATTATGCTTCTACCTATCACTTCTACCTATCACTTCTACCTATACTATCTATCTATTATACTTCTACCCATTGCCTACCTATTATTATACTTCTACCTATTACTTCTATCTATACTAACTACCTATTATACTTCTATATAGAATTTTGAGAAAACTGAAGTAAGAAGATTATTTCTTTTAACAAGAAGTGTTTAGTATCAAATTTACCTTTAATAGTGACACTGAAATAAAAATCGTGACATTTAAAGAGGCTTATTTTACAAAATATTATGTCACCCTGGCATGAGCAGAAATGGACATCGCTGGAAATGGAAGTACAGTCATCTCCGTCACTGGGAAATGGTTACCGCGCTACGAGATATCACGTGATAGCGTGGCATGCGTAACCCTGTTTGGATTGCTCAGTCTACTTCACTGTTAAGTGACAAGAGAAAAGTCACTTAACCCTGTTGACCTGTTCGTATTTATTTTACCAATGTACCAGTCAGGTCAATATAATCCGGTCTTCCATTTTCCAAAATGTTGTAATTTTAAAATTCATTTCTTGAGCTTATTCCCTTTAATCATGATGCTTACAAAGATTTTGCAAAGTGAAATACTGAGTTTACCAAACATAAATTTATTTTGCTACAGTATACATTGTACTACATTAGTGAAAAATCCCGGGACTAGCAATGAAAAAGATTTTTCGTCAAAACTCGATTTTATTCTTAAACATAGTTTTCTTCAAGAGCAATACACTTATTCCAACGGTCCTCTGACATTTGAATAACTTTCATAAAGTACGATTAACCGAGGGCTTCAAAAAGTGCATCAGTTTCGTATTTGACATCCTCATTTAATAAAAATCTCTTCCCCCGGAACAATCTCTTCAAGTTAGGAAACAAATAATAGTCGCTGAAGGCTAGCTCTGGATAATACGGGGGATGGTGGAGCAATTCGTATTTTTATTCATTCAATTTTAAAGTCGCTTTCGTTGATATGTGAGTTGGTGCATTGTCTTGGTGAAACAGCACTTTTTTTTTCACTTTGTGCGGACTTCCTTTTCTTGATGTTGTCGTTCAAGCGTTCCAGTAATGCTGCATAATACTCTCCTGTGATTGCTTTTCCTTTCTCAAGATAGTCGATGAATATTATGCCACGTGAATCCCAAAAAATACTGCCCAAGACCATTCCAGCCGATTTTTGCATCTGTGGTAGCTTTGGGAGGCTTTTGCCAGCTTCCAACCACTCTGCAGCCTGTCATTTTTGACTCAGGTGTGTAGTATTGGATTCACGTTTTATCCATTGTTACAAATCAGTGGAAAAAATTGTTTGTATTACATTTTAATGGCTCTAAAGCGCACTTTGAATTATCGATACTTTGCTGTTTTTGGTCGATTGTTAGGAAATACGGCACCCATCTCACACAAAGCTTTTTCATAATTAAATCCTCATGCAAATATGCTTCACCCGTTCTGTTGATATCTTTACGATGTCAGCTATCTCCTTCACTTTCACTTTGCGGTCATCAAAAATAATACGGTGGACTTTTCATCCCACGTGGTATAACATAAACGTCCTATAATATTTACTATATACAGTGGAATCTCAATCGATCGCTTTCGAATCCATCGTTTTTCCGTATGTATCGTTCATTTTATCCGGTACCAACATCATATTGCTTTGTTATGCTTCCGCATCTATCGTTTTCCCGCATTTTTCGTTCATTTCAATCGGCCCCTTGAAAAACGATAGATCGAGATTCCACTGTATATATATATATATATATATATATATATATATATATATATATATATATATATATATATATATATATATACGATGGAATCTCGATCGATCGTTCCCCGAAAGATCGTTTTCCCATATGCATCGTTTATTTCATCCAGTCCCGAATACATTCCATAGAAAACAAGAAAAAACAGACCGCATGGATCGTTCGTCGATCCATCGTTTTCCCGCAATATCCATTCAGAATATCGCAGCTTTACATTAATTTATCGGATCGATCGTTTTTTCATAATAACTGAACCTGAAATATAAATGTCTGGCTTGAGCTAGAATGGCGCTCTAATTAAACAATGAGCAGAACATTTGAGATGCACTGTATCGTATTTTTGCTCTCTCTTGTTTAGCCTGGTTTCGCAGAATCGTACCACTCCCATTATTTGTTCGTCGTTGGTGTTCCTTAATTATTTAGCCCCTGAAGTATCCTATTTTCGGAAACTCGTTCCGAATTCTCCGACTATTCAACATTTCTGTTCTTATCAGCAATAGCTCACAGTCAGCCGACCTGAGCGGTTCCTGCTGTCCTCTGGCTTTTCTCTTGGCTTTGGGATGGATGCGCCCTTGTGTTTGGTCTAGGGTGTGAAAAGTTTCTGATTGCTGCACTCTACACTGGCCGGTGAGGGTTTCACCCGGAAGCAGAACTTCCAGGTGGTCTTATGTCGGACCCCATCCACTGCAATGAAATGGTTCTAGTTACAAACGATTTATGGCTGCCGCTTCTTTATACTCTCACACAATAACCGATACCGAAAGGAATGGAATTTGCAACACAGAAAAAATATTGTTTACTTGTGAAGAGAAAACCGCCATAAAACAAACGAAGATTAAATACTTTTATTTGAATCAAAATTCCTGTGTACCTACGTGTATTTCTTTTTTTATTATTATTATTTTGCATGTCAGTACAACTTTGTAATTTTATCTTCAGTTACACTACAGGTATGTATGCATTTATGTATATGAGTAAATATATTTTAAGGATATCAAACTTTAAGGAATGTTAATACTTTTTTGTATGTTCCCGCATCTATCGTTTTCCGGCATCCCATCGTTTAGTTTAGTCGGACCCTTCGAAACCGATAAATCGAGATTCCACTGTATATATATATATATATATATGATAAAATGAACATCGTCATTACAATTTAAACTAAAACTGATGTTGTTCATAAAATAAACTATGTAGCATTTTTATCAAAGTTTGGAAAATTGACAAAAACGGGAATATACCATAACTTAACAAAATTGCGAAATAAAAGTAAATTTAAACATCACAAAGAGACTAGATTATACGGCCGAAATTCAGACTTACTTTATCTTTCGAATCTGAATATCTAACAGTGAATTAATGGACATCAGACCGCATCTATAATTTGGCTGCTTATAGCAGTGTGTAATAACTACTTTCGAAAGATCGTAGCTGGTTAGTATTTGGAGCTCTGCGGTCATATCGAGTTTTCTTAATAACGTAAATTTTTAATAAGATTTCTGCGAAAATTAATCTTTACATGGTTAAAACTTTTTATGCTCTAAGAATATTTTTTCAATAAAATAAAAATAGCAATCTATTTATTTTTAGCAGTGTTGCAAAAGACTTTCCAAAAGAGTGTTTACCAATCATTAAAATTGTTTAAGATCAAAAGATATTTTTATCAGACTATCAAAGAAAAACTATTTTTATGCGGGTTACTTCACTAATCGCTGTGGCCTACGAAACGCACGCACACAAATAAAAATAAAATTTGTTATGGCTGAAATCTGAGAAGTTTCTTGTACCCACAACAGGTTTTTGTTTCTGCATTACAAGTTTAGGTCTAAATTTGTTTGAAAAATATTTTATTTCTATCCTTTCATTTTCGAGAAATATGTACGATGTATTTTTTATTCGATTTTGTGTGTGGGAGTCTTCTTGTATGTATCTTCATAAATTATCATTACGTATAAAATTTTCATTCATAGCTGACGTAGACAAAACTTACAAACAGTCTATAGAAGCGATGAATGTTATAACTCACCGCAGTGTGTGGTCGAAAGACGGTCAAAAACAAAAGTCTTATAAAAACTTCAAAGGCAAAAATTAAGGCTTGAACACTAAGAGGACGTAAAAGAAATGCTGTCTGTGTGGCCATTGATAACGATCAAAAGACTATAAATATTGCGAGATAGATGGACGTTATTTTATGGACCATAATAAAAATTTCAGCAGGTAATGGAATAAGGTTGTATTTCAACCGGAAATTATGGTGGGGAGGTACTTCGTAGACGATGAACAGGAACAGTATAATAAAGGGACCAATTGGGACAGGAACTACTGAGAGAAAAACAGCCCACTGCCCAATGAGAGAAAAAGGGGCGGGTCAAAATGGCCCCGGTAAACGGACAACAGCCCCTCCAAAAAAAAAAAAAGAAAAATGAGAGAAGGTCCAGAGATTGCGCTGGCTGTTTTCCTAGAGCTCGAACGATATAGAGCGCCAATTTTTTTAACTGTCTCGGAGTCTAGCGGTAGTTCCTGGAACCCGATATGATGATCCTGAATATGACATGATATGGGCCACTGTCAACGAAGTGATTTCATCGCTGTATTCTTCAAGAGTAGCAAGTGCCTAGTAAAAGATCCTGAAAATAATTACTTTGACCAAATAGTTTGCCTCTGCTTCTGATTCCTCGTGTGTAAAATGATAATATGAAGGGGAATATTATTCTGTTATTAATTACATTTTAAAATATGTATTTAGCATTGTAAAATAAATGTATGATAAAGGCCAATTCTCTGTTTCCTTGCTTGCTCCAACACATGCATTCATCCATTGTTTTAAGGTAACTTTACAACCAATACAGTCCATAAAATAATAACTCTTGACCAGCATTTATACCAACACAGTTGATTCGCATCAATTTAATTTGTTGAACTTCATCTATCACCTCTATATTGTACAGGAAATGAATAAAATTTGTATCAGTTTCATTTATTGATTTGTGTCAATTTCATTCGTTGAACTTCACGTATCACCTGACTGTGTATTGTAGAGAAAATGAATAAAAGCAGTCAATCTTTAACAGCAATGAAAATGACCATGAAAGCGGCTATAAATCATTTCAAACATATGATAGATGTAGCTTTATATCAGTAGTCTTTATTTCTTAGTGTAATACCTAGCAGGCTGAAAATTCTTTTATCATATTTAAGGAAAAAAAAGGATGACAAATCATGTCATCGATTACAAGAAAATACAGCTCGCTAAAAATATATATTTCATAAATTAATTCAATGGTTGTCTGCAATTCCCTCCTTCAGCTTTATTGCGAAACTTTTATTGGGGCTTTTGATGTACTTACAAATATATTTCAAAAAATATATGTACTGTATTAAATAGGGCAAAATCCAGTTGGATATTTTGACAAATTTTGTACGTTTCAAAATTTGATTTATTTGACTTGAAGGTATATACCTACGTTCGGTGCACTTTTTTTCAAAAATATACAGTACTGATGATATATATTTTTCGAACCTTTGGTAATATTTGTTGAATAAATAAATAATTAATATTAATATATATATATATATATATATATAGCATACAAAACCAAAAAACCTAAACTAATTTCAAAATTCTTTTAGATTCCCTTGGGCGTAAAATTAATTTCGTTTTCGATTTAAGAACAAAAGAATTGTTCTTAAAGAAAGTTTCCTAAAAACTAAAGTAGGTAATCAGTATAACATCCCATTAACCCTCAGTCTCGTAGGTGCCAAACCGGGGCTCAATCCCAGAGAACTGGCCTGGGGGCCTCCGTCCAATCAATCCAAAAGTGTAAGTGAAATGTGACTACAACCTCATGGAGTTTTAAAAGACAGACCAAGGTTTTAGCCGACGATTTTGTTGCTGTCACAATAAGATGTAGCAGTTGAGAAAAATAATGTTCTGTCGACATTTTATGCGTGTTCCTGTGTGTCCGCGGCTGAAGGGGCCGTAAAAGACTTTTAAGAAAGCCTTGGAGTGCCCCTTGGAGTTGCATCCCAGGAGCACAAATGCACACGAGGAACGCGCAATCATAAGATCGGCCACGTCCACACCAACAACGTGGCTAGAATCGGTTCGACGCCATTTACCACCTTCCAGACATCCGGTGGTATCAAGGGAAAGCATTCGGAGACGACTGGTCGACGGTGGTATAACGAGCCAACGTCCATTAGGATGCCTACCATTGACCCCACATCATAGGTAGTGTCGATTGGAATTTTGCCGACCTCGGGAAAGCTGTAGTGTGATCGACTGGAGGCGTGTGATATTAAGCGATGAATCCCGATTCAGTCTCAATGCTGATGACCAGCGCATACGTGCTTGGAGGCGGCCAAGCCACCGGTCCCATTCGGAATTTGTTGTCGAGAGGCACACGGCGATTGCACAGGGTGTGACAGTGTGGGGAGCGTTTTGTTGGGAGACACGATCACCTCTAGTCGTCCTTCAACGCACTTTGATGGCCCGCAGTTACGTGGACGAGATTTTAACGTCAGTTGTACTGCCTATGCTATCAAGTCGCCTAGGTACCATTTTTCAGCAAGACAACGCTCGTTCACATACTGTGCGACTCTCCCAACAATGTCTTCGAGAATATGACGTACTCCCATGGCCTGCCAGGTCACCAGACTTTTCGTCAATAGAGCACGTCTGGGACGTCCTTGGAAGGCAACTGCAGCCGTCCCGGAATACTGGTGAACTAATTGCCCAGTTGCAAAGATTATGACATGATCTTCCGCAGGAGATCATAGGTGACCTCACTGATTCCATGCCACGACGTGTTTCGGCTTGTATAGCTGCCAGAGGTGGATTTACTACTTACTGATCTGTATCCTTTTTCATGCCATATCTTCTTATTAAAATGGTCTGTTCTTCTTTATGAATTTGTAATCATTTGTTTATCTCCTCATACACTACATGCATGTTAAGTTTCGTGATAGTAGATCGTTTCCTTCTGGGTGCATATAATTTTTGTGACAGAATGTATATATATATATATATATATATATATATATATATATATATATATATATATATATATATATTCATTCTTGTGATCGTAGTATTCATAGAATACATGCTATCCTACTCCGCAAAGAAAAGGTTAGGGAAAATATTTGAAAGTCGTAAAGAAAAATATTAGCTGACTGCAGAAGTTTATTTTTGCAAAGACGCACGCATGTTTTCTGGTGGCAACAGCATTAACTGGGATCAGTTTTAATAATTCAGTTAATTCTGTCCCTTTTAAACATGAATGAAAATGAGCTACATATTCACTCCCGTTTTAGTTGAAATTCAAGTTCACCCACGTTAACACAAACAAGGAATATCGTGTGTTTGTAATAACAAAAATAAAGCGTGGGTGAGCCTGTATTTTCTTATAAATTAGATTAGCATTTTTAATATTAGTAAAAATTTTTAATAATCTTGCAGATAAATTTCTCCTCTCATTCCCAAAATATGAAAATCATCGTAATCGATGAAGATGCTTAGAAAATATCTCAGTATTTTAAGAAATGCTTCTTTAATTACAGAAGGAAAAAATTTTATGATTCAAGATTGACAGTTGAAAATTAATTTGTCGAAATCGTATTACTCATCTTTCCATGATTAAACCTCTTAAGGGGAGAATTGACCTTCAACCTGTTTCTTCTAAATTTTTCAATATTTTACTCTATATACAAAATGAGAATACTTAAATGCACTTAGAATTCCCAAATAAGTATTTTTAGGAAGAAAAAGACTCGTTTTTCAAAAAATTCATCTTCTTTGAATTTCTTCAATTTTCTCAGAATTGTAAATTGAAGTGTTTACCATAAAAATGTGCAAAATTCTTTGAAACGACAAATATTGTTCATATTTATAGACCATGAAATAAAGCAATAACATAAAACAATAACAGGAAGATTAAAAAAAACTATTATATATGATATTTGATTCATGCAAAACATCAATGCACAGTTATGTTTATATATATACGGTAAATTTATATTAAAAAATTAAGGTTTTTCTTTAAAAGGTTTTTAAAAATTTTTAAAAATTTAAATTTTTTTAAAAAGTGGAATGATTTAATTATTTCCTGTTATAATTAAGATAGAAACATGATTTAAATGTCCTTTTAAGCGTAAAATAACACAGAAATTGTTAATGGAATAAAACTTTTTTCGAAAATCTGAGCAATTTTGTGTCCTGGACACCGTTAAGCCTGTACTATCCCCATTGGATTCGCTCACCTCAATGTCAACCTAGGGACAATAAATGAATACTTTTTACAGATGCATAGATGCTGACAATCAAATAAAAATGGTATATTGATATTAGATTCAGGCAAAATATCAATGCACAGTTATGTTTATATATATACGGTAAATTTATATTAAAAATATTAAGGTCTTTCTTCAAAAAGTTTTGAAAATTTTTTTTAATTTAAATTTTTTTTTAAAGTGGAATAATTTAAGATCGTTATAACTCGGCATATTATTATTCGAATTTCAAATTTTTTTCACTTAATTAAACACAAATATAAAAGTTTTAAAATTGATTCAACATTTTTAAAAGGATTATTTTTTTTAAAAATTTAAAATATTTAGATAAAAAATTACAAAAAAAATGATGCCACATATTTTTAAAAAAACTTAGTTTTAAAAGTAAATATTTTTTTTAATTTTCTGAATCAAAATTAAAGAACATAGTTGAAAAAGACATGTTCCAAGTTTCAAGCATTTATCTTTTACGGTTTCTTGAGTTATAACAATTTAAAGACGAAGAATGGGTGAAAAAACCCTCATGCAGTAAAACGCACTTACAGGTTTAAATAACGATTGGCTACTATTAGAATGTTGCAAAAAAAAATAATCATTTTTCTTGTTATAATTAAGATAGAAACATGATTTAAATGTCCTTCTAAGCGTAAAATAACACAGAAATTGTTAATGCAATAAAACTTTTTTCGAAAATCTGAGCAATTTTGTGTCCTGGACACCGTTAAGCCTTTACTAACCCCATTGGATTCGCTCACCTCAATGTCAACCTATGGACAATATTTGCCTACATTTTACAGATGCATACATGCTGACAATCAAATAAAAATGGTATATTTTCAGATATCTTGAACTTTTCTGCACTTTTCAACAGGATTCATTTAAAAATTTCGTCTACCAACGGAATTCGTGATCGTTTGAGACACACTATACCAGATTTTTTCCCCGAAAAATTTTAATTTTTAAATATTATTTGGTTTCTTTTTTTTTAAAGAAAAAATGCATCGAGGTGTTAAAATTTCATTCTCTATTACGGAGTACAATTAAAAAAAAATCTTTCGATTCAAGTCGGCAATCAATGGACAAATTTTCTCCGTAGGTTAACCTTTACCTTCTTGGCCCATTTCTGCGATTCTCCATTTAGAACGGGAAATTTCCCACCCCTTTGAAGATCGGCCATTAAGGAGGTTATATATATATATATATATATATATATATATATATATATATATATATATATATGTATATACATATATATATATATATGCATATATATATATATATGTATGTATATATATATATATATATATATATATATATATATATATATATATATATATATATATATATATATATATATATATATATATATATATATATATAAAATTTTTAGAAAATGTTTTATAAGAAAGTTTTAGTAAAAAAAAAAAACAACTTATTGTTAATTATAAATATTAAAAATGAAGGTGATTAAAATATTTTAGGTGAATATTTTAAGTTAAATGTTTTTATATTAAAGTGTGTTTGATGTTGATAAATTAAAATTAACCAGTTATTCTACGTGCAATGACAAATAGTAATTATTAAAATAGGAAAATAACTTTTCACTTAATTAAGTATTCCTATATATATATATAATATATATATATATATATACACACACACATATATATATATATATATATATATATATATATTTATTCATACCTGGCCTGGTATTCTTGGGATACATGCTATAGCAACCCGTAAGGAAAAGGTTAATACTGAGGTGATCGTATCGAATAGGGTTTGTACAAAGTAGCCTCAAGGGGACAAAGCACCTTTGACTTGCCAAAAATGTTAGAAAATTAACTAAGTTTCCTAATTTTGACTGACTAACTATTGCAGCAAATTAAATGCAAATTTCTGTACTGTTAGTGGAAACCTAATTTGGTGCAAGAAAAATATCAGATTTGTGCAAATTATTTAAATTAATTAGGCATGCTTAATTAAGTGAAAAGTTATTATCCTATTTTAATAATTGCTATTTGTCATTGCATGAAGATTAACTGATGTTAATTTTAATTTATCAACATCAAACACACTTTAATATAAAAACATTTAACTTAACATATTCACCTAAAATATTTTAATCACCTTCATTTCTAATATTTATAATTAACAATAAGTTATTTTTTGTTTTTTTTTACTAAAACTTTCTCATAAAACATTTTCTAAAAATGTTATTACTAATTACAAATTTAAGCTTTTAAATTATTTTATGTAGAATGTTAACAACAATGAGTGTCGAAAACTGTATCTCGAGCCTTTATCTCGAATATTTTTGAGATATTGTACCCTTAAAGTCAGAAAATCCTATTTTGAGATAAATGCATTGAAATTTAGAAATTTGTATAAAAATCGCTCTTCGGATGTTCACAATTATTTTAAGTGTTTTCTAAACCATTATACAGACTTGGGTACTTCTTCATTGAAAATAATATTCTTTTAAAGAGACGTGATCAAACATAATCATCTTTGAGAAAACTGACTGAGTCACTTCTTGTACCAAGACACAGATATATATACGTATGCACTTGTTTATGCAAATGTGTGAATGTGGGAATATATAGTTATAATTTTTAATATTATTCTATTGTTTGTTAATCTGCTTAAAAATTGGCTATCTGGCAAAACATTTTGCTACATATAATTTGTTCCCATATTTAACATAGTCTGTATAATTTAATATATTACGTATTGCTTCAGGTTATTATTTTTAATATGCTGAATATGTTATAACGCAGCTGTTCCTCTAAATGTACGCTTTTAACAACAATTGCGTTGGATTAATTGGGAGTAATATGCTTTTTAAATTTTGTGAAGTTCATATATTCTATGGGCAATCACATTCATTTAAACAGCGAGTGGGTATTGTGCTTTTCAAAAATTTAGTAATTTTTGAAAAGCACAATACCCACGAGCTTTTGTATGTGAGAATGTGTTGATTATGAACTCGGTAAATATTTATCGAGAATTTTATAAGCATTTTTAACATCCGCTTCAATATACCTGAACAATGGGATTTTAGCAACTGATTGTACTGATAAAAGAGTCCGAACTGATAACGGATTGAATGATCATTATGTGGGCTTCAGAGTCCTTTGACGGAAAATTCGATAATGGATAAACAGAAAAATAATCTTAAAATATGTGGTTTAATTTACAAACTTGAAGATGTTTTATGTTTTGCGAGGTAAGATATAATTTAATGAAATATGTTTATGAATATATATATATATATATACTACATATTCACTCCCGTTTTAGTTGAAATTCAAGTTCACCCACGTTAACACAAACACGGAATATCGTGTGTTCGTAATAACAAAAATATAGCGTGTGTCAGCCTGTATTTTCTTATAAATTAAATTAGCATTTTGTAATATTAGTAAAAAATTTTAATAATCTTGCAGATAAATTTCTCCTCTTATTCCCAAAATATGAAAATCATCGTAATCGATTAAGATGCTTAGAAAATATCTCAGTATTTTAAACAATGCTTCTTTAATTACAGAAGGAAACAATTTTATGATTCAAGATTGGCAGTTGGAAATTAATTTGTCGAAATCATATTACTCATCTTTCCGTGCTTAAACCTCTTAAGGGAAGAAGTGACCTTCAACCTGTTTCTTCTAAATTTTTCAATATTTTACTGTATATACAAAATGAGAATACTTAAATGCACTTAGAATTCCCAAATAAGTATTTTGAGGAAGAAAAAGACTCGTTTTTCAAAAAATTCATTTTCTTTGAATTTCTTCCAATTCTCTCAGAATTGTAAATTGAAGTGTTTACCATAAAACTGTGCAAAATTCTTTGAACGTAAAATATTTTTGATATTTATAGACCATGAAATAAAGCAATAACATAAAACAATAACAGGAAGATTAAAAAAAACTATTATATATGATATTAGATTCATGCAAAACATCAATGCACAGTTATGTTTATATATATATACGGTAAATTTATATTAAAAAATTAAGGTTTTTCTTCAAAAAGTTTTTAAAAATTTTTTAAAATTTAAATTTTTTAAAAAAGTGGAATGATTTAAGATCGCTATAACTCGACATATTATCATTCGAATTTCAATTTTTTTTCTCTTACGTAATTAAACACAAATATAAAAGTTTTAATTTTGTTTCAGCATTTTTAAAACGATTATTTTTTTTTTAATTCAAAATATTTAGATTAAAAATTACAAAAAAAAATGATGCCAAATATTTTTAAAAAAACATATTTTTAAAAGTAAATTCCTTTTTAATTTTCTGAATCAATATTAAAGAAAATAATTGAAAAAGACATGTTCTAAGTTTCAACCATTTATCTATAACGGTTCTTGAGTTATAACATTTTAAAGACGAGTAATGGGGAAAAAAACCATCATACAGTATGATATAATATATAATAATTTTTCCTGTTATAATTAAGATAGAAACATGATTTAAATGTCCTTTTAAGCGTAAAATAACACAGAAATTGTTAGTGGAATAAAACTTTTTTCGAAAATCTGAGCAATTTTGTGTCCTGGACACCGTTAAGCCTGTACTAACCCCATTGGATTCGCTCACCTCAATGTCAACCTATGGACAATAAATGAATACTTTTTACAGATGCATACATGCTGACAATCAAATAAAAATGGTATATTTTCAGATATCTTGAACTTTTCTGCACTTTGCAACAGGATTCATTTAAAAATTTCGTCTACCAAAGGAATTCATGATCGTTTGAGACTCACTATACCAGATTTTTCCCCCGAAAAATTTTAATTTTTAAATATTATTTGGTTTCTTTTTTTTAAAGGAAAAATGCATCGAGGTGTTAAAATTTCATTCTCTATTACGGAGTACAATTCAAAAAAAATCTTTCGATTCAAGTCGGCAATCAATGGACAAATTTTCTCCGTAGATTAACCTTTAGCTTACGGGGCCCATTTCTCCGATTCCCCATTTAGAACGGGAAATTTCACACCCCTTTGTAAGAACGGCCATTAAGGAGGTTATATATATATATATATATATATATATATATATATATATATATTTATATATATATATATATATATATATGTGTGTGTGTAATATACTGGACAACCCAAGGAAAGAATGGGCGTCCAGCACATCACAGGCAATGATGGTGTAGTCGTGGCTATGATAATAATCGACGCAGCAAGTTACAGCATTATACTAGTTTTTATTTCGTCGGCGAATACGTCTTCCCAAGTCAGTTACATGATCAAAAAAGCGTACATGTACGTGATCCCAAACCTTATATAAACTTATCTCGTCATGTGATCGTAGTAAGGTTTAATTGGTTAAAAGTTAGGAAAAGGCGTGACAAATGCGCTAAAGCGTTTAATTTTCTGCCCACGCTACGCCAGTTTAGTTTTCGTTTAAACAGGCAGCCATTTAATTTTTTCTCTCGAGGTTATTAGAACTTAGAATCAAAAGCGAAATTTAGCTCGTACGCCCAAGGGAATTTAGAATAATGTTAGATTTTAAAATGGTATGGGGTTTTTAATGTTATAGAATATCCCCCCGTCCGAGAAGAGGCTGACCACAATGCCTGCATTGGAGGACAGACTCACCCGACCATGTGAGGAAAATGGGCGTCGACCACAAATTTGGAAAAGTTTGAAAAGGAACATATGTTTTAAGTTAATTTAGTATGATGATCACATGACAAGACATTGCACATTTCAATATTGAATACACAAAAATACACTAATGATTTATTAATTTATGAACACAATAAAAGTAAAAAAAATTATAGTAATTAATGATCAATTATAGAAAATTGTAAATTATGTAAATTTCTTCCTGTATTGTTGCTTTGAAAAAAAAATTAAACTTAAAAATAAATTTATCATCAACTGAAAATTGCTGTGCAGGGCGGCCTTTCCCCACACAACAAAATCTCAAAAAAAAATCAATTAAATTTAATTAAAAAAATTATCAAATTTTCACTCTACATCAGTTTTAATTTTGAGTCGACTCACACAAATAATAGAATATAACAATGAAAATATCAAAATCAACAAACAAACATGTTAAGTAAATGGAATAGAACATGACAATAATAATTTGAAGTTATTGTACTTTCCTTCTCAATTCTCACAACATTGGGATGAGTCCAAAAAGTTTGTAAGGTACACATGGTAGCTTATAGTTCACTGTCCTTATTATGTTATCTACAGTATGTTGCTTGAGAAAAGTACAAAAAAAAAATTCACAGTTCGGTAGGTTCTGTGACCTATCATCTCGCAAGTGCAGAATACACAAAAAAATACAATATCTTGGCTTAAAAAAAAAGTCCTTTGTAGTTGGGTACAAAAAAAATCACAGTCTTTTTAGTGCTGTGTTATTTCTGCTTCACAAACGTAGAATACATAAACATCACATTATCTCGACTTGTTTACATATAAAGAAAATTAGTTCTTTAGTTACATAATAAAAATCACAGTTTATAATAAAAATCACACTTTCAATAAAAATCACAAGATTTAATAAAATCACACTTCAAATATATCAATTGTATATAAAAATTACAAAACATATCACTCATTATCTAGTTTTCGTATCTTTATTCATCTCATTATTTTTTCTTAATATCTCTTATCTCCTTTATTTCAATATTACTTATTATCAAAAAAAAATCTCTTTTCAATATCGTTTTTATTTCTTATTATTCTCATTTCATCATTTCTTATATTCATTTTATTTCGACAACAATTATTCATTCCAAAATTCTATTCAATATTCTTTAATTATACTTATTCATATTTATTCTAACTTTATTTATTCTCAATACTTTTCACTTTATTTTCAAATTATTTATTTACTATTCATTTGCGTACACTTATTTTAATTCTACGTGGATATCCAATTTTTTGTGTTGAAGGTACCTTGTTGTATGTGTGTTACCCAAACTCTTAGTTTCAAATTCTTTAATTCTACCTCTAAGCAGTGAGGGTTGTGTTTATGTTTGTGTAACAAGTGGGTCTTCTTTCTCCATATTGTTCTCTGACTAATAAGGAGGAAGAGTCTTTTAGCCGTACAGTGGACTAACCGTAAATCTCCGACAGAATATGACTGCGTTGAAAAACAGCATCTTGTATAGTACAAAGATGGAGAAAAAGGAAAAGGTGCAGCTGTCATACCTGTGGGAGTATAATATATAGAAATGGGAGGACAAAAGGAGTGGCCATCCCAGCCCTGTTTAGTCATTACTCAAGCATATGATCTTCAGCACTTTAAGTGACTGAGTTGATGAATTAAAAACAAATATAAAAAAAAAAATTAATAAGATCTTAAACAGTTAGGACGGCATCCAACGCGCTTGTAGAGTTGGGTGATAGGAAAGTGTATTCAAGAAATAGGAAATTTACTGAAAGGTTAAAGAAGTAGAGTTGTCATAGTCGGTGTTTAAATTGAGATCCAAAAAAAATTCACATATAATAGTATTCTTAAGAAGAAATTTTAAGTTAAACAGTTTTTTTTTTTTTTTTTATATATCTTTAGTAGGACAACACATAATTAATTATATCAATTAAAAAAAATATATATAATGATGTTAAGCATCACATAGAAAAGAAAGAAAAAATGGATCTAATGTTTGTCATTATTCGTGGTGTAGTTTTAAGTTCTCTGGTGCATTATAATATCTTAATCTGAAAGCATGGACAATTTCAGAATCTCGTTTAGTGTGAAAGTTTGGTCTATCAATTTTATATTCAATAGAATCAAAAATATACAACATATGAAAGTATTAAACACACACTAATAAAATATTTCTAATACTAATAATAATATCTCAATATTCTGTATCAATTGTCATAATTTAATGTTAACGTCCAAATTTCAATCTATTATTCTATTAATTGACACAAATAATCAAAATCCTTTTACCAATAGCCATCTCAATTTTATTAAGTTAATCATGAAATCGATAAACCAAAAACAATTTTTCTTTTCTTATATCACATTTTGGTATGAATCCTCGCTGTAAAGTTCCCAAATATTCATCATTTGTATTTAATATCTTAAAACATATTTCTCATTATAATATTATCTTTCCTATTTATTTATTATTCTTCATTATTTCTATTTCGAGAATTTTCTGGGGCGGATGAACCAAATATAACATACAATGGTTTTTTCAATTCTCCAATTGTGGTTTTTTGGCACCCTAAGTCATGTTATAATTGTTTTAACTGTCGACTGAACCTCCAGAAATCTCCTTTACTTAAATTCGTAGAACAATTTACGAGGTCTCAACATCAAATGTAATATGTCAAAGTACTTAAATTATAAAATTTTCTTGATGTCTGAAAATTACTATGTTATCCCTTCAGATATTTTCCAAAATCAAAACCACAGGCATCATATGTTTAAATTTAGAGTCGCAAAAATTCTAGGTCAAATGAATCAAAACAAGTTTGGCTCTTTTCGTGATCGTGTTTACAAAACTAATGCTGAGCATTTAAATTTATTGCGGAGGCGACCTTCGAAATGTAATACAACGCGCTCGAAAACGGAAATGATTTACGTTATTTTTTTTTTCTTTTTCTCCGCGACGATTCAGAACTGCGTGCAAAATTAGATACTCATAACATTACTTTGCTCATTTAATATTTCAGTTTAAAGTAACCAAGGATCATTAATTATCTTAAAACACTAAAATATTCATTATCAGAAAAAGAACATGAAAATATTATAAAATTACACTAAAAACACACACTTATAATAAATTTATCACATATAAGTCTCAAAAATTTCTTTAAATTCAAATATCTTATAATATGAAACAATATACTCTTAAAATTCCATCAAAATGCAAATCAAAATGAAACATTTTAAAATCAAAAACAAAATACACGTTTTAAACCAATGATTCTTACTTTCGTTTTACTTTTTATCGATTTATTTTTTATCATAGGTACTTAATTAAATCAATAATTTGAAAATACTTTCACCGAAACACATTTATAATAAATTTTATCAGTATCTATTAATATTAAAATTTTTCACAATAATTTGTAAATTTTAGCTTACCAATTGAAGTGTTATTCACACTCTTTACAATTATCCTTATTAATTTTCACTATTACATATCTTCATAATTTTAACATTTGTAGCTCGGTTCTGAATTTATCTTGGTGAAGTTCTTGGCTTAGTTAGTCCCAGTACACAGTATCCCAATTGGAACACTATGAAAGAGCACTTTAAAAGAAATTTTTTTTTCTTTTTCGGAAGTTGTAGAACCTTTCCTTTAGGTAACATTTTAAGAAGGCACTATTGCGTTGAACTGCTGGAACGAAGTTGTATCGCGAACACATTTTTCTGTTATGCACACAATTTCGATGACCTAATACTTTCACTGATGATTTTTAAATGGTGGGGATTACGCACATTTTACATGATGACACTCGCGAAGAATTTAAATGGTGATCATACGAAGCAATGGGGAACACAAATCGTAAGTATACACATTCTGGCACAAGATTTCTGAAAAGGAAAATACACAATTTTTGAAGAAACACCGGACTTGGACGCCCACCCTTTGAAACTGATCCAGGATGAATCTCACAGCAAGCCGAAGCACTTATTGACAATCACACTAGCACCGAAATGGGGCTGTTCACGCTGGCCTCCAATCGAAGGTCGCACATGGAGCTGATTCACCATCGTAAGGCAGAAATGCGCACTAATGCACCCAGCTAAAGCGAAAAATTCACACGCGGTGACGCTGAAACGAAAACGCCGAAATGCCTTGGAAAATCCAGTGGGATGTGGTCGCAGCAGGTGAAGTAAATCCTGGACGACTAATTGCAACATACTGGACAACCCAAGGAAAGAATGGGCGTCCAGCACATCACAGGCAATGATGGTGTAGTCGTGGCTATGATAATAATCGACGCAGCAAGTTACAGCATTATACTAGTTTTTATTTCGTCGGCGAATACGTCTTCCCAAGTCAATTACATGATCAAAAAAGCGTACATGTACGTGATCCCAAACCTTATATAAACTTATCTCGTCATGTGATCGTAGTAAGGTTTAATTGGTTAAAAGTTAGGAAAATGCGTGACAAATGCGCTAAAGCGTTTAATTTTCTGCCCAAGCTACGCCAGTTTAGTTTTCGTTTAAACAGGCAGCCATTTAATTTTTTCTCTCGAGGTTATTAGAACTTAGAATCAAAAGCGAAATTTAGCTCGTACGCCCAAGGGAATTTAGAATAATGTTAGATTTTAATGTTATATATATATATATATATATATATATATATATATATATATATATATATATATATATAATATATATATATATATATATATATATATATATATATAAATATATATATATATATATATATATATATATATATATAAATTATATATAGATATATATATATATATATATATATATATATATATATATATATATATATATAATATATATAGATATATATATATATATATATATTTATTTATTTATTTATTTATTTATTTATTCATACCTGGCCTGGTATTCTTGGGATACATGCTATCGCAACCTTTAAGGAAAAGGTTAATACTGAGTTGAGCGTATCCAATAAGGTATGTACAAAGTAGCCTCAAGGGGTAAAAACACCTTTGACTTGCCAAAAATGTTAGAAAATTAACTAAGTTTCCTGATTTTGACTGACTAACCATTGAAGCAAATTGAATGCAAATTTCTGTACTGTTAGTGGAAACCTAATTTGTTGCAATAAAAATATCAGATTGGTGTAAATTATTTAAATTAATTAGGAATACTTTATTAAGTGAAAAGTTATTATCCTATTTTAATAATTGCTATTTGTCATTGCACGAAGAATAACTGATGTTAATTTTAATTTATCAACAACAAACACACTTTAATATAAAAACATTTAACTTAACATGTTCACCTAAAATATTTTAATCACCTTCATTTTTAATATTTATAATAACAATAGTTTGTTTTTTTTTTACTAAAACTTTCTCATAAAACATTTTCTAAAAATGTTATTACTAATTACAAATTTAAGCTTTTAAATTATTTTATGTAGAATGTTAACAACAATGTGTGTCGAAAACTGTATCTCGAGCCTTTATCTCGAATATTTTTGAGATATTGTACCCTTAAAGTCAGAAAATCCTATTTTGAGATAAATGCATTGAAATTTAGAAATTTGTATAAAAATCGCTGTTCGGATGTTCACAATTATTTTAAGTATTTTTTAAACCATTATACAGACTTGGGTACTTCTTCATTGAAAATAATATTCTTTTAAAGAGACGTGATCAAACATAATCATCTTTGAGAAAACTGACTGAGTCACTTCTTGTACCAAGACACAGATATATATACGTATGCACTTGTTTATGCAAATGTGTGAATGTGGGAATATATAGTTATAATTTTTAATATTATTCTATTGTTTGTTAATCTGCTTAAAAATTGGCTATCTGGCAAAACATTTTGCTACATATAATTTGTTCCCATATTTAACATAGTCTGTATAATTTAATATATTACGTATTGCTTCAGGTTATTATTTTTAATATGCTGAATATGTTATAACGCAGCTGTTCCTCTAAATGTACACATTTAACGACAATTGCGTTGGATTAATTGGGAGTAATATGCTTTTTAAATTTTGTGAAGTTCATATATTCTATGGGCAATCACATTCATTTAAACAACGAGTGGGTATTGTGCTTTTCAAAAATTTAGTAATTTTTGAAAAGCACAATACCCACGAGCTTTTGTATATGAGAATGTGCTGATTATGAACTCGGTAAATATTTATAGAGAATTTTATAAGCATTTTTAACATCCGCTTCAATATACCTGAACAATGGGATTTTAGCAACTGATTGTACTGATAAAATCGTTTGAACTGATAACGGATTGAATGATCATTATGTGGGCTTCAGACTCCTTTGACGGAAAATTCTATAATGGATAAACAGAAAAATAATCTTAAAACATGTGGTTTAATTTACAAACTTGAAGATGTTTTATGTTTTGTGAGGTAAGATATAATTTAATGAAATATGTTTATGAATATATATATATATATATATATATATATAACACATATATATATATATATATATAATATATATATATATATATATATATATATATATGTATACATATATACATACATACATATATATATATTATATATATATATATATATATATATATATATATATATATATATATATATATATATATATATATATTATATATATATATATATATATATATATATATATATATATATAATATATATATAAATATTCATTTATATATATATATATATATAGATATATATATAATATATATATATATATAATATATATATATATATATATATATATATTATATATATATAGATATATATAATATTATATATATATATATATATATATGTATATATGTATACATATATACATACATACATACATATATATATATATATATATATATATATATATATATATTCTCATTTATATTTATTGAAATTATAATTTTATCTGCGAGAATAAAAAGCAGCCAAGGTTATGAAATAAAATTCAGCATGTGAGAAAATAAATATAAAGTAGAGCAAAAAGTATTGTATGTCACATACTTGGCGATGATATTTAATCAATAATTTTAAGCTCGGAAAACAATATCTCTCAATAAGTGCTTTAAATATTAATGAGAAAAAAACACCAACCCTCCTCAATTAATCTTTCCCTTTCATAATCCTTTTTCATTCTTCTTACAATGGCCGTCGTTTCGGAGATGGATCGTCAGCTATGTCAGTTTGGAGACAGGGAAATAAAGAAGAAAATGATTAATAGTATCATCAAAAGATACAAAGAAGAAAATTCACACTGACACATAAATACTTTGAGAGTGTCCAATGTCATTTTGCTCTAAGTGCATGACCTAGTATTCAGTATCGTATATATACATTTATTTATTTATTTATCGTGAGATAAATATATAAAAACACGACCCTGAAGATTCAGTTTGTTACAAAGAGGAGCCGCCTGATATTTTGACACTTATATTGTCAATCTTCTCTCATATTTTGTTTTGTTTCTACACTCGTAGTATACTTTATTTTCACTGTCGCATGACTAAGTAAATATGCAAATATTAATTTTCAAAAAGTTAAAATTGAATCAAAATATTTCTTTTTCTAACTACTTAAATATTTGTTATATATTGTATATATACATTTATTTATTTTTCGAAAGAAAAATATATAAAAACATGACCCTGAATATATATTCACTACAAAGAGTTGCCTTGCTGTATTTTGACACTTGATTTTCAATCCTCTCTGATATTTTGCTTTATCTATCCATTCAAAGTATAATCATTTTTATTGTTTCATGACTAAATAACAACATGCAAAAATTAGTTAATAAAGTTACTATTGAATTAAACTATCTTTATTTCTGTCCTAAGCATTTATTCTATGTTGTATATGAATATTTATTTATTTATCGTGAAACAAATATATTAAAACACAATCCTAAAGATTTAGTTCACTACATAGAGTATCCTCGGGATATTTTAAGTCTTATAAATGTCCATCCTTTCTGATACTTTGCTCTGTTTCTTCATTCAAAGTATAATTCACTCAAAGTTTTCGTTTTTCATGGTTTAATGACTATATAACAATATGTTGAAATTAGTTCTGAAATAAAATGAAAATTAAATTAAACTATTACTATTTCTAACCATTTAATCATTTATCATATATTTTAAATATGCATTTATTTATTTATCGAAAGAAAAATATTCGAAAACAGGACCCTGAAGATTTAGTTCATTAGAAAGATTAGCTTTGTTATATTTTGACACCTATATTTGCAATCCCTTCTGATATTTTGCTTTATCTATCCACTCAAAGTATACTTCTTTTTACTGTCTCAGGACTAAATAACGATATGAACAAATTATTTTTGAAAAAAAATTAATATTTCATTAAACTATTACTATTTCTGACCATCTAAATATTTATTCAACGATGTATATATACATACATTTATGATAAAAGAAATTTATGAAAACACAATCCGAAAGATTTACTGCATTACAAAGAGTAGCTTCAAGATACTTTAACTCTTATAATGTCGATCCTTACTGATATTTTGCTTTGTTTCTTCACTCCAAGTATACTTCACTCAAAGTACATATTTTTCACTGTCTGATGATGTATAACAATATGTAAAATTAGTTCTCTAATAAAATGAAAATTGCATTAAACTGTTAATTTTTCTAACCACCTAATCATTTATTATGTATTTTAAATATACATTTAATTATTTATCGAAATGTAAATATATAAAACAATGACCCTGAAGATTTAGTTCATTAGAAAGATTAGCTTTGTTATATTTTGACACATATATTTGCAATCCCTTCTGATATTTTGTTTTATCTATCCACTCAAAGTATACTTTTTTTTACTGTCTCATGACTAAATAACGATATGACCAAATTATTTTTAAAAAAAATTAATATTGCATTAAACTATTACTATTTCTGACCATCTAAATATTTATTCAACGATGTATATATACATACATTTATGATAAAAGAAATTTATAAAAACACAATCCGAAAGATTTACTGCATTACAAAGAGTAGCTTCAAGATATTATAACTCTTATAATGTCGATCCTTTCTGATATTTTGCTTTGTTTCTTCCCTCCAAGTATACTTCACTCAAAGTACATTTTTTTTCACTGTCTGATGATGTATAACAATATGTAAAATTAGTTCTCTAATAAAATTAAAATTGCATTAAACTGTTACTTTTTCTAACCACCTAATCATTTATTATATATTTTAAATATACATTTAATTATTTATTGAAATGAAAATATATAAAACAATGACCCTGAAAATTTAGTTCATTACAAAGATTAGCCTTGTTATATTTTAACACATATATTTCCAATCCCGTCTGATATTTTGCTTTATCTATCCACTCAAAGTATACTTCTTTTCGCCGTCTCATGACTAAATAACAATATTAAAAAATTAGTTTTGAAAAAAAAATTAATATTGCATTAAACTACAATAAATTTCTGACCATCAGAGTATTCATTCTATATTTTATATATATACTTATTTATCATAAAAAAATTATAAAAGCGCAATCCTAAAAATTTAGTTCATGAACCAGAGTAGTCTCGTCATATTTTAACTCTTATATTGTCGATACCTTCTGATATTTTCCTTTGTTTCTTCACTCAAAGTATACTTTTTCCCCCTGTCTGATGACTATATAACAATATGTAAAAATTAGCTCTGAAATAAAATAAAATTTGCATTAAACTATTACTTTTTCTAACTACCTAATCATTTATTATATATTTTATAGATTAATTTATTTATTTATCGATATAAAAATGTCTAAATACACCACCCTGAAGATTCTGTTCATTACAAACTGTAGCCTCATTATATTTTAAGAGTTATATTGTCAATCTCATCTGATATTTTACTTTATTGCTCCACTATAATTAATTTTTATATATTGTTATATAATCCTCAGACAGTGAAAAAAAGTATAATTTGAATGAAGAAAGAATGCAAAATATTCAGAAGGCTACTCTTTGTACTGCACTAAATCTTTAACGGAGTGTTTTTATAAACTACTGCGTTATATACGTTGTATACTTTTTGTTTCACTGTCACATGACTAAATAAAAATATGTAAAAATTAGTTTTGAAATAAAAATTAATATCATATTAAACTATCACCATTTCTAACCATCTAAGTTTTTATTCTATGTTGTGTATATACATTTATTTATTTCTGAAAAATTAAATATATAAAAACACTATCTTGAAGTTTTAGTACATTACAAACAGTAATCTCTTGATATTTTTACTCTTATATAGTCGATTCCTTCTGATATATAATGCTTTGGTTCGTCCTTCAAAGCATACTTTTTTTAACTGTCTGATGATTATTTAATGACGTGTAAAAATTATCTCTGAAATAAAATAAAATTTGCATTAAACTATTACTTTTTGTAACCACCTAAACATTTATTATGCTTGTATATTTTATGTATAAATTTATTTATTTATCGAAATAAAGATGTATAAAAACACGATCCTGACAATATTGTTTATTACAAAGAGTAGTCTTATTATATTTTAACATTTATATTGTGAATCCCATATGATATTTTACTTTATTTCTCCACTCAATGTATAATTTTTTTCACTATCTCATGACTAAATAAAAATATGTAAAAATTAGTTTTGAAAGAAAAATGAAAATCGCATTAAACTTTAACCATTTCTAACCATCTAAGTCTTTATTCTATGTTTTATATATAGTACATTTATTTATTTCTGAAAAAAAATTATAAAAACACTACGTTAAAGATTTAGTGCAGTACACAGAGTAGCCTTGAGATATTTTAACTCTTCCTTCTCAATATTTTGCTTTCTTTCTTCATTAAAAGTATACTTTTTTTCACTGTCTGAGGATTATATAACAATATATAAAAATTAATTCTGAAAAAGAATGAAAATTGCACTAAGCGATTACATTTTCTAACCACCTAAATATTTATTATATATTACATATATATACATTTATTTATTTATCGAAATAAAAATATATAAAAACACGACCCTGAATATTTAGTTTATTAGAAATAGTAGCCTTATATTATTTTGACACTAATAACGTCAATTCCCCCTAATATTTATCTTTGTTTCTACAAGTATACTTTTATTTGACTGTTTCATGATTCAGTAAAAATATTAAAAATTAGTTTTGAAAAATGGGAATTGCATTAAACTAATACTATTTCTAACCATCCAAACTTTTATTCTATTTTTCTCTCTGATTTTAAGCTATAAATTCCTTACTAGCCTTAATATAAAAGTTAACGTAAAGTATTGATGTAAGTAGTGACTGCCGTTTAACTGAAAGCTTAAATGAAAAACATACTTGATAGGTAGAATTTTTATAACTAAAAGTTACAAAATAGGAGTGTCTACATATACTCCTAACTAGCCTTAGGAAAAAATTTAAATTAAAAAAATGCTTGATTTTAATTTTCCTCTTAAATAGAGAAGTAAATTTTTTAATCAGGTATCTTTTCCATTCTTGATAAGAAACGTAAATAATATTTTTTTATTTAAATTATTCGGAAAAAGTGTAATATACTATGTTTTAAAAGCACAGGATATTCTGCGGTGGAAGAAACATCTAAAATGAATGAAATAATAGGTACAAAATATCTTTCTCTTTTAATATCAATATTACTATTGTTTTGCACTAAGTAGGTTGCAATGTACATCCATCTTTAGAAGAAGTTTAAAGGTACACTGGTGTAAGAAATTAAGAGAATTTGCAGACTTGGTCGATTATCTCTAGAACTACTGTACCAATTTTAATGAAATTTAATATGTGCATACATTGATACAATACAAAATAAATAACCATTCAATAATTGTAATACACTCTCATGATCGTGCGTAACAGTCGTTGGAGTCGGAAGGTATGAAACAGCGGTTGCAGAATAAACAAAAAAATGGGTAAATAGATGTGTTAATAGGGGGTATGGTCCCCTCTTACAGATATACAAGTCTCGCAGCTTGATTTCATACTTGAAATAAGGCAGTTTATCATTTCCTGTGGCAATTGGTCCCACTCGTTCAGGAACGCTGTTTTCATTCCCTGAATGGTTCTTGGGGGGGGGGGGTTGCGAGTTGCAATTCCCCTCCCCAGAGCTACCCAGACATGCTCTATAGGGTTAAGGTCAGGAGATCTGGCTGGCCAATCCATCCGGCGAATATCCTCACTCTCTAGGAATTCGTCGACCAGAAGAGCCAATTTTAATGAAATTTAATATGTGCATACATTGATACAATACAAAATAAATAACCATTCAATAATTGTAATACACTCTCATGATCGTGAGTAACAGTCGTTGGAGTCGGAAGGTATGAAACAGCGGTTGCAGAATAAACAAAAAAAATGGGTAAATAGATGTGTTAATAGGGGGTATGGTCCCCTCTTACAGATATACAAGTCTCGCAGCTTGATTTCATACTTGAAATAAGGCAGTTTATCATTTCCTGTGGCAATTGGTCCCACTCGTTCAGGAACGCTGTTTTCATTCCCTGAATGGTTCTTGGAGGGGGATTGCGAGTTGCAATTCCCCTCCCCAGAGCTACCCAGACATGCTCTATAGGGTTAAGGTCTGGAGATCTGGCTGGCCAATCCATCCGGCGAATATCCTCACTCTCTAGGAATTCGTCGACCAGAAGAGCTCAATGTGGCCTCACGTTATCGTCCATTAAAATTAACTCAGGGCCAACTGCACCCCTGAAAAGGCGAACATAGGGCTCCAAGACCTCATCCCTATACCTCACACCAGTCACACTGAGTCTTTCAAAGACACGGAGAGGCGTGCGACCATCCAACATGATGCCTGCCCAGACCATTAAACCTCCTCCGTCATAATGGTCGATTTCGCGGACATTGGAGGGTAGGTAGCGGGTCCTTGGTTCTCTCCATATGAACGTACAGCGAGAATCGGTGTTTAGGCTGAACCGGGACTCATCAGTGAAGAGAATGGTCGCCCATCGATCCATACTCCAATCTCTATGCTCTCTGCACCATGATAAACGGGTTCTCCTGTTCGTAGAAGTGAGCGGGACGCAAACAGCAGATCTTCTTGCAAACAACCCTCTCTCATGAAGTCTTTTGGAAACAGTCACCATTGATACACGGGTTCCTATGACTGCATACAAGTCACGAGAGAGCTGACAAGCTGTAGCACACCTGTTACGCCTCGCTATAATCGACAAATGGCGATCTCCTCTGGCCTTCGTGGCTCTTGGACGACCTTGCCCAGGCTTTCTCTCGATGGATCAGGTATCCTGGAACTGTTTCCATAAGTTACACACGACGCTGGGCGTTAAATTGAACTCTCTATAAATTTGGACTTGAGATTGGCCTGCTTCTAGCCTCCCCACAATTCGTCTCCTCATTCCATCATCTAAACGTTGGTGGTTACACATTTTTACTGTTACAATTTGAAATTAACCGATTGCTGCAAAATAACACCAAGAAATTTGCCGAGGTGTGCTAGCGAACGAAATACGTCTTAACTCACGCTCACTTATAAAGCCTGTTTCTCTACTGGCTCCGCCTACACACACGTGTACGCTTACGTATTTGATTACAAGATTTGCATTTTTGTCTAGAAGCAGTGGTTTTATGTTCAGTTCAGTTCTTTTCATGAAATTCGATAAAATATGCAAATTCTCTTAGTTTATTTCACCAGTGTATTTTTATAACTTTACACATCTCTTTGTTTTTTGACTAATTCTGGTTTACAAAAGATTCCTTTAGCCATGTTTCAACTTATTTTAACTTGCATTGCTAAACGTAACAGAATATATTTTACAGGTAACTAGTATTTCTTATTAAGGATACCATGGTACTTTAACCGTATATTACGTAGTTTTATTTGCATACAGGAATATCATTAGATCGAGACCAATCTTTAGCAGCTGTTGTTATTCTTCATGTACTTATATCCAATTCCCCTGGTCGAAAGTATTCCAGGCCAGTTAATGTAGACAAGCTGGCTGATATAATGTCATGATATAATGGATGGTAGAATGGCTGGATTATAATGGCACCACAACGATCGGAGTCTGATTTACCAGGCACCACCTCAGTTTATACTAAGCTTTCCCAGAAGCGGCATCTGGGGATAATAGTACTCTCTACCACTCTCTCTGAACTCATGAAGGGACTTTCTGGTGGACGGATATAACAGGCACATATGCGGCCTAGACAAGGAGATATTTAATGGCGCTCGTCGGGATTCGATCCGAACACCCTCAGTACCGGAAGTCGACGCGCTAACACTATGCTCTTAGAAGCTGTTTGTTTCTCTATGTATGTATGTTCCTATACATAAATGAACAAGTATTAAAATCAGTTAAGAGGTAAATTAAGGAAATTTATATAGGAAGGTCTGAGGTTCATACTTGTTTGCAATTAATAAGGAATGGGAAGATTGCATTAAATACAGTAAGGATACTATAAAATTTTGTGTCAAAAATTTTGATAATCACCCTAAGCTATATACGTAATTGTAACTAAGTATTATTGTCCGAAACCCTCCAGTATAAGTATCCCTTGCTTGTTAACACTTATTTTACATGTTTAAGTATTTCCCAAATGAGAATGTTTTTACAATCCAAATAAACGAGGCATATTAATAATGGAATCATATATCATGGTAGCATTATTTTAGTAAAAACACTATGCCAAACAACATTTCCTTGCAAAAACGTTTATTATAAGAAAACATGTAATTACTTTGTCATGGTGACTCCTTGAGGTACAATAATTTCTGGCATGCATTCAACTCTCGTGGTTCTGCTTAAGTGACCTACTCAAGGGGGCTGTATCGTGAAAGAAAATAAATAGAAACAGTCTTCAGAGTAAGGAAATGAATGGAGCCGTGCCCTATCCTTATTCAACCATTAGACGAAAATCGTAGAGAAAATCTATTAGACTCACTCCAACCAAATCTGAAACTCCTCGGGCTCTCTGAGAGGCAGTGATCTCTACGGACCAATCACGTGATCGATATAATTCTAAGACAACAGTCGCATCCGCATCTGGTCAGAAAATTGTTTATCCCTCTTTTGTCTGTACTAAAGCAGAATAAGTTCCTACTGCGTTTAGCAACTCCATTGGGAGACGGATAGTGATACTCAAGGGAAGCAGTATCCGAATTCCTTGCTATATATATATATATATATATATATATATATATATATATATATATATATATATATATATATATATATATATACACACATATATATATATATATACACATATATATACACACACTCACACACACACACATATATATATATATATATATATATATATATATATACCGTAAAGTCTCGACTATAATCCGCACCCGAGTATAATACGCACCCATTACTTCTCAATATTTTATTCCAAAAATACACAAATATTATGATAATTTTTCTGCTGCCGCATAGGACCGTCTTGAAGACATTTTGAGGGAAAAAAATAAAATAAAATAATAAATTTTTGCACTTGAAACAATCGAGAACTATTAATATTTCATGGGACCTGTTATTAAACGAATGCGTGAGGGATACGAACTGTGAGTTTCGTTTGTTTAAAAGGAGCACCTGCTTAGTAAACGGGTGGGTGAATCACGTAGTGGAGATGCGTACGCACCCGTGTTCAGACAATGTCTTACAGCTGCTGTACGTTCGTTTATTCAATGTTTAAAACTACATATACACTCATGGACAAAAAAATTAGCGCACCAAGAAGGAGTCGTCAAAATGAAACAAAATTTTACATACATAATGACAACTTTGATATAAGTAAATGATAAGAAAATCAAAGAAAAAGGATAATTTATTTCAGAGAAAAAGGCAAAAGAACGGAGGAGTTAATACTCCGTTGGACCCCCTCTAGCGCGAATGCACGATGCGATACGATCGGGCATGCGTACTACAAGTTCTGTTGATGTCTTGAGACATTCGTTCCATATTTG
Source organism: Dolomedes plantarius (assembly GCA_907164885.2). Lineage (NCBI taxonomy): Eukaryota > Metazoa > Arthropoda > Arachnida > Araneae > Dolomedidae > Dolomedes > Dolomedes plantarius. The sequence continues at coordinate 176,149,622 of OU015495.1, read as the reverse complement.
CTGTAACCTTGCCTCTATTTCGTTCAAACTCGTGGGATGCCCAACTCGTCGTCCCAAATGATCCCAGATATGCTCGATTGGAGACAAATCTGTGTATCGGGCAGGCCAAGGAAGGGTAGTAACACTGCGGAGACAGTCTTGTGACACCCTTGCCGTATGAGGCCGAGCATTGTCTTGTTGAAAAATGGCTCCTGGGAGCCGTTGCATGAGTGGCAACACACGTGGTTGCAGGATTTCATGAACATACCGCTGGGCTGTCATGGTGCCACGGAACAATACTAGGGGGACCGTGTATTGCTAGGCAATGGCACCCCATACCATCACACCAGCTGTGGGATCGATGTGTCGCTGTACAGCAAATGCAGGATTGGAGCGTTCACCACGGGCTCTCCACACACGAACACGATTGTCATCACTGCCGAGATTGAATCTGGATTCGTCGCTAAAGACGACCTGGTTCCATTCCGCTGCAGTCCAGTTTCCTCATGCGCGGTAAAACTCCAAACGGAGGCGTCGATGGGTGGGCGTCAAGGGCAGCACATGTAATGGGCGCCGCGATACCAACTGTCCTTTAGCCAGGCGCCTTCGTATGGTTCGAGAAGACACAGAGGCCCGTAGTGAATGTGCTACCTGTGCCTGGATGGCGGCCGATGAAGCAGTTGGCTGTACGCGTGCATTTCTTACGATTTGGCGGTCTTCTCGACGACTGGTCTGTCGAGGGCGTCCTGAGCCTGGTCTTCGTGTACATGACATCTCTCGGGTCCACTGGTCCCAACACCTCCTCACAACACAATCAGAGCGGCCTAATTGACGAGCTACTCGCCTAGCTGACCACCCAGCTTCCATCATCCCGACGATTCTCCCCCTCTCAAACTGCGACAACTGCTTATATTGTCTTCGAACACGGCGTAACGGCATGTCTATCTCAGCTCTTCCTTTGTAAATGATTCAGCACACTCAAACAAGCTTTGGTTACCTGTTTTATACTCCACAGAGTACGATGTTCGACGCCCTCTACCGGCTATACGTAATGCGCAATCACGCTGCATTTCTAATCATTTGCATATCTCCCCGACATGTACCTTCATTGCAAGTTTCGTTACGATCCCGCAATTATTTATTCGTGCGCTAATTTTTTTGTCCATGAGTGTATTTTTGTACTCGAGTATAATACGCACCCTCATTTTTGCGGAATAAAATGTGAAAAAAAGTGCGTATTATACTAGCGAAATTACGGTATATAAACTGTTTTGAGTGCTTTTTTTCTCTGAAATAATCCATTGTCATCTAAACATATTTTCGTTTAAATAGATGCACACCGCACATATTTAAAAAAAAGAAAAATATCCAATTATAATACTTTATGTAAGCAACACACTTGTATCTTTCTCGGAATCCGCAACAGATGTCAGTAGTTTTGTAAATTCAAATGTTTGACTTCGTATTGCTTACCTTTTTTTTGCTGGATATGTTTTTTTCAATTATTATAATTACTGCTATTTTGCATCATAAAAGGTTGCATTGCATGCGTATAACCATCTTTATGCGTAATTCAAAAATACTTTTATTACTTTACGTTTCCCATTGCTTATGAGTAATCTGGATTTGTAAAAGTTTCTCATATTCTGTGATTATATATTTAAATTTTTATTGCTTCAAATAACATATAGAAGATATTTTATCGGAAACATGTATTCATAATTATGAATACCATGGCAATTCAACCGAATATTACTGTGCTAGTGCATTATTTAACCAGGCATTTCCTCAACAGCTGTTGTTTTCCCTATAAATGCACGCGCTGAAAATGATAATATATATTTAAAGAATTCAACAATGCCTTTCGACTTTAAAAACCTACCGATGATTCCAAATTTCATTCCATATGTTTCCGTTCTAGAAAACAACAAAAACTTTGAAATATATTGAGTATATCCAGAAATTTTCAAGTTTCTATAAAGTTATAAAAAAGAATGAAGTGACTGTCATACCAATATACTGCATATGATTTAAACAATGATAGTTATAAGAAATACATGAGTTCTACCGAATTCTTTTGAAAAAATTAACACTAAATTCAATCAGAGTATCGTAATAAAAGGAACAAATAGATTGTGTGGATTTATATTGTAATTCCAATTCTACTCTATGCAATAGATTTAAAGCTTAATTTTTTTTTAAATAAACTATTTCCATTTTATTTCAACTGGCTGAAATCTGTCAGAGCAAATAAGAAAAACCAATTTCATTATATTTCCCAATATTTTATCATAATTTAAACTGTATTAAATGAAAACAGATAATTTCTATCAAAAATGCGTGATGCTCAGAAATTTGGTATATATATATATAACTATTTTACCAGATTTTTTAAATACCAAAATAAATACAAACAGAGTCTGGGACTCATTTTTGACATTCATGTAAGGCATAATTATTTATTTTTTTCATAAATATTTTATATTTTTATTTGAAAAAAAAATTGAAACTGAGTATGTCTGATTTTCTAACGTACATAAAACCCATTTTATTTCAATATTTAAATTAAGAGATAAATGTTAAGTTTAATTTATCTAAACATATTTTTTATCCAAGGTTTATATTTTAAATAGTTTCATTAATAATTTATGAAAAATTTCATTTAATAATTTCGCATTTAATAATTTCATTTAATAATTTCGCAATTAATGAAGTCACAGTCAACACCATGCTAGTAAAATATGAAAAAAATAAAATAGAAATTGGTTAACGAATGTTGCGTGGAACTGATTCGCACGATGATTTGCAAAGTCCAAGTTTCAAGTAGTATCAAAAGAAATTTTGAAAATGAAATAATTCAGATAATTTGTTTTTGTGGGAACAATTAAATAACATAATTAGAAGTACATTGTGCATACTATAATAATGTATTTCCTTTATCTATATATATAAAACAGTTCGGTAACTGTAGCGCACAGACCAAACCTCTGGACCTAAAGGACTGAAATTTTGCATGGTGATTCTTCTTACAGTGTAGGGGTGCACTATGAGAGATTTTTGAAAAATTCTTCTTACATTTTTTTAAAATTAAATTTTTAAGCTGTTTTCAAAACATTCTTTAAAGTTTGCATTTAAAGTAATTATTGGAGGTTTATAAAATTTATATCACGAGAAAGATCATAAAAATTCCTTTAAAATGAAATCTTTACCCTAATTTTCTGTTTTTTAGTGAATTTTTAAAGATAAATTTTTACAATTTAATTTATTAGATGGTGATCACGTGGTTTCTTTTCTTTTCGTGATACTTTAAATTAATTTACCGTCACGTGCATAACAACGAAATAAATTGACGAATTTTTTTTTCTTGCTAATGCGGCAGATGATTTGACATTATCCAAAAAAATATTAAACTACAGTAAAATAATTGTTCCTCAAACTGTACTGTATTAACTGTACTACATTCTTTAGTATGTTCTATTAGATTTAATTCGAATATTTTCTTCGACATTATTTTATCTATAAAAATATATGTTACCATTTCTTTTTAAATATATTGTTTTGTTTTCTTTTGGTATTAATTGCATACATTGACCGTTGTATTTAATTTGAATGTACTCCGTAGCTAAGTACGGGCGTTCAGCTAGTGTATATATATATATATATATATATATATATATATATATATATATATATATATATATATATATATATATATATATATATATATATTTATATATATATATATATATATATATATATATATATATATATATATATATTTATATATATATATATATATATATATATATATATATATATATATACACACACACACATATATATATATATATATATATATATATGGGTGTGTGCGTGTGTGTGGAAAGGGTGTTTGAACTGAGGAACGACAACTTCGTACACACTCACAAGGTTTATTTTATCACAACAAAAGACACTTAAACATAGAAAAAAAATTTTGGTTTCTTAGCTCCAACTTGAGAAAAGCGATCTCTCTTCCTCGAGAGCGTACTCCAACTGTTGTTTTTCGTCTTCAAACAGGATGTGCTGAGAGAGTCCTCTAGCGGCTGAAATTTACTCGCTTCCATATATATATACACAGTCCAGTCACATTAATGTGACCACCTGACAAAATCCAGAATAACCACCTTTCTCAGACCGGACCGCTGCGAGACGTGCAGGATGAGAGTCAATTAGGTTCCTGAAGGTGCTCACTGGGATGTTGAGCCATGCCGACTTCAGTGCCGTGGCTATCTGCGCTAGGTTACGTGGGTGAGGATCCATGATGCGAACAACCCGATCGAGGTGGTCCCACAGATTCTTGATTGGGTTCAAGTCCGGGTAATTTGCTGGCAAAGGAAATACGGTAGTCTCATCCTGGTGCTCTTCGAACCACGCACGTACACTGCGAGCTTTATGACACGTTGCATTGTCCTGCTGGTAGATGCCAACATTCTGAGGAAAACCAATTCGCATGTAGGGGTGAACATGGTCCTCAAGGACAGATGTATACTTGTGTTGATCCATCGTGCCTTCCACAATGATGAGTGAACCCAGAGAATACCATGAAAACATTACCCAGACCATAATGCTGCCTCCTTCAGCTTGGACCCTTAAGGCAATTGTTGCAGGGTGTTTGCTTTCAGACGTGTCACGCCGTATACACCAACGTGCATCTGTCCGATGGAGCATAAAACGTGATTCATCAGAAAAAGCTACCTGTCTCCACTCAGTGGAAGTCCAGTTGCGGTAGTGGCGTGTAAATTATAGCCCTCGTCGCCGATGAACAGCAGTCAGCATAGGTGCATTAACCAGGCGTCTGCTGCGGAGGCCCATACGCAGCAACGTTCGCTGAACCGTCGTTGTAGAGACACTGTTGGTAGCCCCTTGGTTCATCTGCATGGTCAGTTGCTCAACGGTTGCACGTCTATTCGCCCGAACGCATCTCCACAGCCGTCGTTCACCTCTGCCATCTATGGCTTGTGGTGCACGACATTTTCCACGTCGTTGATTTTGGATAGTATCGTTTTGCCATGCACGGTATACTTTTACCACGGCGGCCCGAGAACATTTTACAAAGTTAGCCGTTTCGGAAATGCTTCCACACTTGGCCCGAAAGCCAATGATCATGCCTTTTTGGACGTCAGATAAGTCACTCCGTTTCTTCATGACTGCAAGAACTGAAATGTTTTCCGAATGCCTACAATACACTTTATATATCCACCAAATTTGCTGATGACACTTGCCTTCTGCGATTGGCGGCACGTATTTAACGGTGGCGTCAAAAGTAGGCGGTGGTCACATTAATATGACTGTATACACACACACACACACATATATATATATATATATATATATATATATATATATTCAGGGTTTTTTTTTCAAACTGACACTACTTAGAGCCATCTGTATCGCGATCTATCAGTCGGAATACCACCAAAAATGACAGATAGACTAAGGACGACATGGGAGAGAGTTTACGTGAAAAAAAAAAAAAAATATTAGTTCCAAAAGTCGTCGACAGTTAAAGATATGGCACTTTTGTTGTCGGCGCACCCGAGAATCTGTATAAAAAGGAAGTAAAACATCAAAATACAAATTCACGACTATGTAGTCGACAGCAGCGCCAGTATTTCCGGCTATAAAGATAAGGGATGAATACCGAAACAGTTGTAAGCAGACAAATGAATAACAAAGAAATTTCACTGCAACACAACTTTATGCAGCAAATTAACTTCTCCCTCCTGCAATGTGACCACAGTCCTGGTGGACGACATATTGCATTCTGAACACTACGTTCCTAACGGCCGAGCGTAACATGTCACCAGGAATGTTCATCAAATTTCGGAATATGTTGCACTTTAGGACCACCATGTTCGAGACTCTACCAAGACTAGACTTAAAAAAAGACTACTACTACTTTCTAGACTACTACTTTCTATACTACTTTCTAGATTCTACCAAGTTCGAGACTCTACCTTAGACTTTAAATAACCCCACAGAAAAATGTCACATGGGTTAGGTCCGGGGAACAAGGATCCGTGGCAATGTATTTTTTCCCGTCGCCATGCACGTGGAAAAAAGCGACTGATGACCCTTTCTTCTGTAAAGCGAAGACACAACAGATTCCGTACCGATCTTTATAGTCCATAATACTGGCGCTGCTGTCGACTGCATAGCATTTTTTTTTTTGGGGGGGGGGCAAATTCTCGAGTGCGCTAACAACAACAGCGCCATATCATCCCCTATCGGCGACTTTCGGAACTATTTTTATTTATTTTTCACGGAAACTCCTTCCCATGTCGTCCTTAATCCCTCTATCGATTTTGGTGGAATTCCGGCTGATAGAACAAGCTATAGATGGCTCTGAGTAGTGTCAGTTTAAAAAAAACCACCCTGTGTATATATATATATATATGTGTGTGAGTGTGTTATTTAGTGTGTGTGTGTGTGTGTTAAATAACTATAGGTATTAAAATTTGAATGTATTAAATTACTTCAGGGAAACTTGGTGCGTGCACACTAACGAAAGTTTTCCATTACCATCACATTTCTCACTTATATAACCTTCTTTCCAAGTCGACATTCATTGTGAAAAGTGAAGATAAATTTTCACAAATATATCGCCATCCAATGTCGGCAGGCTCCCTTAATTTATCGTCTAAATAACGGTAATATAATTCTTGAATGTGAAAATTAATTTAAAATTACTTAGATACCTAGATCCTTGAAAATCTTCTGAAAAAAGCTTTATTTTATGACTTCTTAAAGTTTCAACAAAAAAAAAATGAGTTTCAGAGCGTAATTTATAAAACCCATTTTGATTCATGACTATCCAAGCTGACATTCTGTTACACAGTTCTTAGCACACTGAAAACAGTACCTGCGCAACCACCATGCCTTGTCAATACATAATGTATAAGTTCTATAATACTTAGTTCTAGGAATCAATATTTTTAACATCAGCATATAAATCTACGTCTTTTTGAGGCTCCCATCGAACGTCAGATACTGTTTGTTGCTTGTTGCCACTTGCAGCAACATAAAACAAACCATGTCGCGTACGATGTACCTGCTTGCAAGGTACCTAGGGATACGTAATTTTCGTATTTACGAAATAGATGCGAATAAATGCGAAATTTGTCGATATGAGCGAATAAATGCGAAAATCATTTCTTTACTACTTTTCGGTGAAAACTCGGTGATAAACGGCTTTTTAGGCGAAATTAAGGATAATTTTGTTATCATTATAGCTTAACTAAGACCATCTGAGATCTATAACTGAGAAATCTCACTGTCCGGATTTTCTCCGAATTTCACTAGGACAGTTTGTCCGTACCGGAATCGAACCTAAAAATCTAACTGTAAAAAATCAACCATCAAATTTTTTGAAGCAATTTAATAGATTCAAGAACGTCTCTTGAGTACCAAAGTCCAGGGTATTTCAGCTACTTAAGTAGTAAATCAAGAGACTTCTGTTGATGTTATACAGATTTTAATTGCAACGAAATGCTGCTACCTTAACTTTGAAAAGACAGAGATATACAAAGCTTTTATAGTCTCGTTAAGAGATTAGATGCTGAGATATTTTAGTATGTACAACATAGTAATTAATGACAGTAGGAAAAGACTTAAGTAATATAATGTTGACACTTCAAGGAGGCTTAATAAATACAAAATTGCTAAAAAGTAAGGTTTTTGAAAACTGCAATCAAATTAAAAGGACGTCGACTGTAGTTTTGATCTAATTAATATATCATCATGAGGTCGATGAGTATAAGTGGGATTGTCACTATGAACAATCCACAAATTCGATAAGCATTGGTTTGATTGTCCCTATGAATAATTCACGATTTTATTTCAATGTGGTTTTCAAGAATCCTTCTTTTCACTGTTTGTGTTTCCACAAGTTTCCCCTAAGTGATAAAAGCAGAACTATCTTACTACTAAGAAAACATTTGAAGTAATTTCGGAAATATCAAAAGCCTAATACCGTTCTTCCGAGATAATTCAAAAATTACATCAATTCAAAAATGGAACCTTGTTTTGTATCACAGAGAACTTGAATCTCGCTGCAGATAATTAAAAATCTTCAAAAAATCTTCAATCTAACAATGCATATTTTCATCTCTATCAAATAGCAAGCATAAATCCAATTTGTGATAAAGTTTTCAGCGAAAAGAATGGGAAGACAGTTTATCAGCTTGTAAATCGTCTTTGTAATATCCTAGCAAAGTAAGGATTCTGAAAAAAAGAAAACCCTTCTACAGCCTGAGCTATTTCTTTTATAAACGGAGGGATTTAAAGTTACCATTGTAGGGAATACATCCTTTATAATCGAGTCCCTATTATTCTTATAAGATATTATTCCTGTAATTCATTGTTTTTTAAAGAAATATATAGAGAAATGAAGCATTATATATATTTTTCAATTATCCTGTTCCAGAAAAGTTTTAATAATGTATGTAAAATCTTGTGTTAGTAAAAGACGTGATGTTTTAAGCTTATTATAAAATGTATAAGAATCAATTACTTATGTGTATATTCTCTCTAAAGACAAATAAACTAAAACACATATTTTTGCTTTAGACTTTTAGATGTACTTTTCACATATAAATTGCTTTTTCAGAAAAGAATTGAAGGTAGTTTAAATTAAAACCATAATTGTGTGTGTTGTTTTCTCCATTATTCTTAAAATAAACATTCAGTTGAAACTTATGTAGCTTGTTTAGAAAATATTTATTCCCATGCATCGATTGAGACAATTATGGAGATCTGATATTTGTTTAGAGCAGGGATTCCAAAGATGATCCAGGTGGACCCTTTGGGGGTCGATGGAAATTTAAAAAGGGTATATAGCATTCTAGGGGTTTATTGGAGGTCTATGATAATTTTTTCTGTTTTAAAATTTAATTTATTTTTTAGGAATGCAATTATTAGATAATAATATCCGTTTCAATATGTATAAATACAGATTTGCATAGGGCGAAGTGATCCATGCATCTAAAGTCGAATGTCATGACGCTTTTGTATACGCCTGGAATGCCGCAGTCGGCTTTTATTTGTGTACCAACACTAGGCAGAACTGGTAAAATCCACTGGACCTTAAACAGCACTTGGGTCCTCCCAATTCAACCATGAGCAGCAGTTTCGTTTTTTCTCCTGGCGATGTTTGTGCAATTACAATCTGTTTTTATTAAATCTTGTTTATACTTCTGAAATTAAAAATGAAAATAGTAACAAAACAAATGAAACATAGACTTAATGAACCACTTTTTCTAATTTTTTGTTCATATTCTTAGTCAAATTGTTATCTTTAAGTGTTTTATGTGCAATTATTAGTATTATAATTATGTTGTATGCTGTATATTGTAGAGAAAAATGTGAGGGGGTCCATGAAGAAAATCATTCATTTAAAAGAGGCCGATGTAGGATAAAGTTTGGGAACCCTTGGTTTAGAGATATTTTTTGTAAAACTTATTTAATATGGAAATCAATCTTTTTTTTAAATACTTTATAGAACTTATCCTCTTGTATTTCCTCTGTCAAACAGTTTCCTTGATAAAGTTAAACATGGATATCATTTCTAAGGGGACGAGGGACCTTCAACCTCATTTTTTAAAATTTTCAATATTTTGCTCAATACACCACATGAGTATAACTGAAGTTCTTCTTTACTACATAGAAGTGACTGAGAATTTACATATAAGCATTTCGTGGAAGAATAAGATAAGTTTTTCAAAAAATTCTTCAAAAATGCTAAAATTTTTCAAAATTCTCTATGCTCCCTAATTTATTTCTGATTTCTTCCAAATTTTTCAGGATTGTTAACGGAAGTGATAGTCATAAAACTGGACATCGTTTTTTAAAAATACATAAATTTTTAAAATTTATAGACCATAAAATGAAAAAACAGGAAAAAATACCAGATAGAATAATAAAAAAAATTATAATATTTTAAATTCAGTCAAAAAAAATTTAGTCCACAATTATATTTATATATATGGTAAACTTATATTTAAAAAAAATAAGGTTTTTAAATCATATGGAATGCACATTCTACCCAAATATCTTTTTTGAATTCTAAGGATATATATATATATATATATATATATATATATATATATATATATATATATAAACGGTTCCTAATTTTCTCTCAGTTGCACAATACATAATTCATCATTCCATAAGGAAGAAAATTTCATACATTAGGTCCCATAATTATTTATGCTAATATTGCGAGTTGGCGCCTTTTTTATATAATTTAATACCCAACGGGCTCGCATTTAACGCATTACTCATAATTGTATTTTAATGTGCATTACCTGTTTGAAAACGTAATATTTCATAAAGACATATGGGAATTCGAAAAATATGTTCTCCCTCTTCACCGTAGACTTTGCTTCAATAAGTTAGGATAAAAGTGCTTAAAAGCTCAATGTAGTGAAAAGAATATTAATTATTCTCATTCTGTATATAGAGTAAAAAATTGAAAATTAATAAATTCGATTTTGAAGGCCCCTTGTCCTCTTAAAAGACAGGAAATAGTCAACAATGCTCATTGGGGCATAACTATAAGTCTGTACATTCTATTTTCGTCCGTTCTCTAGAAGAAATTTTGCTTAAATGTTTTAAAATAATCTAGGATATACCGGTGTATATGATCAGGAGGATTCGCACATCGTACAATATCTGATAGCGACCGTGCAATCACTCATTACCGTGCAACCACTCAATAACGTGTTCAATAACTCAATAACGTGCATGCATTGCAGAGCATTTTGAATTTCCCTCACAGCGTACCAAAACAATCTACCGTATCTGTTATAAATTTGCTTTAAAATTTAACAAAGTTAATGTTCTGTTGCGGCATTGTTTCATTCATTTGCCAAGGGCTCAATTGAGGTCCATTGGATAATAACCTATTAAGCATCTTACGCAAGAATTAATTAGGACAGCTCTGTTTCTGAACGAGGATTTAAAACGCTCCTAAAGAGGGTAAATTACGCCTCGGGTAACCGAAAACTTAATAATGGTCATTCTCAACCAGCTGTACGCATGCTAAGCGTCCTTAGAGGGGGTTCTTGACAATCCCATTTGGCCGAAGTCTCATTTGTTAACCAAGTTAAATATCAGAAATTCAAACGAGGTAATACGCAGCTTAAAGATGGAATAAAATGTTAGAAATAAAATTAAGCTACAACGATTTTTATCTTTAGTGAGACGAAATGCACCAACAATCTACATTTTGTTATTCTTAGCGGGTAGAAGCTGAGAAGAGGATGTCGATTTCACTTGTGGCTAAAAGAAAAAAAAATCACAAAATCACTAAATTGTAGACACGGTTAGAGAAACTAAATCACTGAAGGAGACATTGCAAAAAATAATATGTAAAACATTCTAATTCAGTGAAATATAAGCATAGTACAACACATTACTAATGGCATTTATTTACAGTGTATCTTAAGAAAAGTTATGATAATTGCATACATTAATTCATATATTATTGTTTACTGCTAAATTATAATACTGCATGTATTAGTCTCCATCACTTACCCGAGTGTGTATGTACGGCTATTTCAAACTATATATATATGTATATATATATATATATATATATATATATATATATATATATATATATATATATATATATATATATCGTAGGGCTAAAGTCCGAAGTCTGACCAATTCTCGAAATGATTGGCCGCTTCTAGCATTGACCAAGTCAGTTGACCAAAGCCCAAAAATATCAAGAATGGACGAATAACTCGGGCTTTCATCGGCCAATTCCCAATATGCCCGACAATCAATAGCGAGTTTACGAAATACCCAAGAAAAGTTGTCATTTTGTCTTTGATTTTGAGGTTGTTTTCTACTTTGACTAAACAAAAGGGAATTTCCCAGTGGCAATAATATGAATTAGAACTGGTATGATCAACTTTCGCCATTACTTGACCCAGGCTCGCAATACCTCTAGCTTTGGCTAATTTTTCTTTGACAATTATTGAAATTGCAATTGATTATCGGGCGCATCTCGAATTAGCTAACCAAATCCCGCATTGGCTGTACATTCTCGATTATTTCGGTCGCGAATTGGTCAACCTCGGACTTTTGCCGTAAAATACACACATACAAACACAAGTAAAATGTGCTGCATTTTGTCGATGAACTTAAGCATGTAAGAAAGGGGAATTCCTATTTAATGTAATACTGAGAGAAATCCATTCATTGTTAGCTAATTCAGAGGCCTCTCAATACGACACGAAAAAGCTCACGAGAACAACGGATCAAATTATTCCTCACAAATTTTTACGGGACATATTTAAATATACGAATTTCTCGTTTGCATTACGACAATTCATAAGAAAAAATGTTCTTTGATAATTTTAAATATTTTCTGAAAAATACTTTTATTCTAACTTATTGAAGCAATGTCTACGGGGATTGGAAAGAACATATTTTTCGAATTCCCATACATCTTTATGATATATACGTATTCATAAAGGTATTGCACATTAAAATCCAATTATGAGTAATCCGTTTAATATGAACCAATTGGGCATTAAATTATATTAGAATGACGAAAACTCGCAATATTAGAATAAATAATTTTGGAACCTAATAATTTTGAAACTTTCTTCCTAATGGAATGATGAATTATGTATTGTGCAATTGAAACAAAATTAGGAACCGTTTGTTTATATATATATATATATATATATATATATATATATATATATATATATATATATATATATATATATATATATATATATATATATATATATATATATATATATGTATGTATGTATAAAAATATAAAAAAAATCAACACAAGCAAAAAAATTAAAAGGCTGGCATAGACTGCCAAAAAATTAACTCAAAACCTACCCTAGCATTGAAAACATAAATAATTTTTCAATAAAAGATTGCGCAGTTTCTTCATAAATTTATATTGAAAAAGGCAAATATAACTAAATTTAATAGAGTTAGATAATTAGTTATATTTGCCTTAATATTATTGCTTAAATTTAGTTATATTTGCCTTTTTGTCCTGATGACTAGACCAGTCGGTTACCTCGTACTTCTGGTTCTTGCCTCTGGTGCGTGGAGCCCTGAGTACTTGATTTCTGTATTGTTTTTGTCTACATTCTTCTTATAATTATCTACCTCTGTTAAATTTATATATATATATATATATATATGAGGGCGTGTGGTGTCCCAGTGGTACAGCACGCTGGCTTTCGATTCTGAGGGTGCTCGGATCGAATCCCGGTGTCGCCCCACTAAAATTCCTCTGTTTGTGTCGTCCCTTCATAGGGGGTAATGCTGGTCCGCGTATATGTTGCCCTATAATAAAATGGAAAGCAAAACTTCTGCACGACAAGTCTTCACGACAAATGCATCCGCATTGGTTAAAATATATATATATATATATTTGATGTACCAGGCATTTTTTCCAATAAAGAAGGCATTTTTTCCATTTTTTCCTACATTAGCCAGATTATCCGCGAAAGTTGTTGAAATATAATTTTAAATAAAACATTTTTCTTAGCAAAACAGAATTTTGTGAAATTATTTCTCAGTAATCTACTCTGTGCTTGTTTCTCATCGATATAAAAAGTTTAATAAATCTAAATGTTTCTCGATGAATTCACTCAAGAGTGAAAATCACTCACCCACAGAATAAAGTGGGAGCAACTTTTCTACATATTAAGTATGTTGTCTAATTTAACGTATATATATAAAGCATTCAAAATAAGGAAGATATATAAATAAATTTCTCTGATGATACCCTTTTTGCTTTATAAATGAATACTCTCGTAAATTATTCATTTAAAAGCAAAACTCACAAATATATATGATCTTTTTCGATGAAAACCGAGAAAATATTTCATAATGATGTCTAAATATAAAAAAGTGCTAGTACGTTTATCACTGCGATCGCCTACTAAGATGCTATAAGCGACACCTCCATCATACTAAATTTTGGAGGCGTTGTTACGCCTAATCTAAAAAACAGCATTGCTTATGGTGAAACATTTTCAATTTTGCTTATGTCGAAACGTTCTATATCTAAAATGTCTGAAATGAAGATTATATATCGTATGTATATATAGACATAATTATTATTAATATAATTTTCTCAAGCGTTATTTTTCCTCACTTGATTTAACTAAACTAAAATACTTGACTAAATTTCCTCTAAACTATAAATATATTATACTTGACTAAATTTCCTCACTTGATTATTGTTGCTGTATGTTACGCCAATGAAGGTGAATTGAATTTTCATCCCTCCCACAGCTTCCTAATACAGAGGAAATTGTCTTTTAATATATATATATATATATATATATATATATATATATATATATATATATATATATATACTTATACTAGAGAGAGACGTAGAAGAATAGACTGTTTCTCAGATTATCAAAGTGTAATATTTATAAAAAATTGCAATGTAGTTTACTCTCTTCAATAAAATCAGAAAATTTGCATTCATTATTTTTAATGATTTTAAACAAGAATCGAAAATATGTTCAGTAAGAGCACTTTACGACAGCTTTCACCTCACAGTCTAGAAATGAAATCTCAGAGTTAAACGTTTTAAAAGTCCAGGATTCTTAAAATATAATATTCTGTAAGATATCGAGGCACACACTGCTTCTAAAATATACATTCAAGTCATTAAATATGTGAAATTACGTCAGAAGTTCGTATTTTAGAAACTCAATGGCGTATAAAATATTTAAAGACTCAAGAATGTATACTTCTAAAATATGGATATCTGACTGTAAATGCGATTAAGGTCATACACCATACATAAAAAGAACAAACGGCTTTGTCGGACAGATATTGATGACTCTATCCCGCCGCCAGGTGAGGAAAACAGATGGCGAGGAAATTTTCAGTCACATTTGGCAAAACATCTATTATTTGGCGACGTTTTGGGAAAGTTTTTCATTGCTGAATTTTTTTAATTATTTACGCTACGCCAAATGATTACCTGCAACCTGGAAAGCAATTATTTAAACTGAGCCACTAAGCCAAAATAAAAGTGTTATGTTAAGGAGATAGAAGAGAGCATAAGTCTCTGTGTGTGCGCACATAAATATATATATATATATATATATATATATATATAATATATATATATATATATATATATATATATATATATATATATATATATATATATATATATATATATATATATATATATATATATATATATATATATAATACTAATAACGCCCCACCATTATTAACTGTTTCATCCCACATTTTTTTTTACTTCACGCGTATTCAAAATTATTCTTCTTTCAGTAAAGCACAGTCCCTTAATGCACGCGCTGAAAGTCAGGCGCCTATGATTCGGGATGATTCAGAAACCAATCGCTTTGCATTGCATAGTCGTCATCGATGAAATATGGCTCACATGGTTAAGTCAGGTGTTCAGACATAACGAATTAGAAGAATTTTATACTCCTACTAGCCCCATGGTATAAATAGGTTGAGCAGAGATTTTAGGCCCTTCCTTGACTTGCTCCCTTGCTCTTTTGTCCCGCTTTCTCTCATCCCTTGTTCGTGTGCTGCTCCCAAAAGTACGATCATATAAAAACAGTGTCATATTTTCAATCTTCGGCAGGGCCGGTAGCTTCTGTCGCCTTTTAATGTTCGTCCTGCTCTTCGTGTGCCATCCTGCGATTCTTGTGTCATCCTTGCGTCCATGTCGTCGTCTTCAATTATATCGTCGAGCTCTTAGTAAATAAATACCATGGATACTGTTCGTGCGTCGCGTGTCTGTTCTGTGTGTTCATCAATACCTCTCCTCTATGTCAATGGCTCTCCTGAAATAGTCTTCATCTTGACTCTCTGTGTTTCAACTACATTTTTGTGTTTCATCTCCTCTACATAGTTTTAGTTAAAGTTATTCGTGCGTGTAAAATCCGCCGATACCATTATATATATATATATATATATATATATATATATATATATATATATATATATATATATATATATATATATATATATATATATATATATATATGTATATGTATATATATATATATATATGTATATATATACATATATATATATACATATATTTCGATGGTTTTAATTGTTTCCCTTTTTTGTTTGTTTTATTCTCAAATAATGTAAAATTTGAGCTGCTATCTCACGTGACACTATGTTAAGCGTAATTACGCAGTATTTAGTGAGACTACCACACTGAATGCACTGTCACTATCTTCGTATCAAGTTAATGCAATGTTTTGACCACGAGCAATATTTTGTGAATACTTTTGGGAGATCTGAATTTTACAGAAGGTACAATATTATTAGTTTTTAATCTGATACCTACAAATTTACTGTTGACATCAACTGTGTTTCGTGATAAAGAAACAATATTTAGTCAAGGGAGAGTATTTTCCCAGAATCCTGACTTGTTGAATCGACAACTGTGTATAGCGAGGGGTAAAATTTAATTTAGACGGATTAAAGCCTTGTGTCAAAAACTTGAGTACAGATTAGTTCACTTAGAAATCGTTACATTTTGCACTCTTCATTCGCAAAACTATAAGGCTGAATTTCATTAAGGAGAGGATTTATAGAAATCGAAGTAAAGCCTGGCTTGATAACATAGATATGTCCCAAATATCCCCTGCTGGGATGCAGTGGCTTGTGTTCGCCCGATCACAGGACATGACTGCGGTGCTAAGACTTGTTCAAGATAGAAATATTCGCAACACTTTATAGCCCAGTCAAAATAGGTTTTATGGCTAAAAAAAATATGAAAGTTTTGAAAATTGGTGGAGATGTTTGTTTAGGCATGTTAATGAACATACTAAAAGTCCCCACAGATCAGACTTGAGCTTTCGTCGCCATCTTGGAAAATGTGTACACTTTTTTGGTTTTTTGGAAATATCTTTAAAAATATTGATTTTATAAAAAATAATTAAATACAAAAATTAAAGAGTATTAAATTATGAAGAAAAATCTTTCATAACATTTTTTTATATGTCTAACAGGAACAAAGATAATTGACTTTGAAAAGAGCGCACTATCACACCTGGGACGCGCAAGCGCGGTTCCCCATCGCGATGGGGGGAAATACCCGCGCATTTGCATACCATAATTAGCCAAATTAGTTTTACACTAAATGGGAAGGTTTTTTGTATTTTTTCAAATAACTAGGGAAATATTAACTTTACATAAAAAAAGTTTATTTAAAAAATTAAAAAACATTAAATTATGTACGAAAACGATTTTATACATTTTTGTCGTAAACCTAACAGGAACGAAGGTATTGACTATAAAATGCGAGTTGATAATGGAGGTAGCTTCAAAGTCTCGTTGCAGGCGCTCTTCTTTGAATTTCTAACCTCTCCCACATTTCGGTATTCTTTAAACACAAGAAAATAGATTTAATGTTTTTGGCTATGTAGATAATTAATCATTATTAATTTTATACATGAATGTAGTAAACTTAGGGGTATTTACTATCAGATTTCCATTGCGAATAATTATTCAAGCTTACCTACTTCAGGATTTACGTACTTTTTTCGGTACGGGATTCTCCCCTTCGTCAGGCATGTATAGATCGTCTATGGATCCGCTAGCATCGGCTCATTCATCACCTTCTTTCATTCAATCGTCATCATCAACAGGGCTGATGCCATTCTGACATACCCCATTGCAATTATTGAAGGTCGTTGTGCAGTTGATGCCTGCTTTCCGGCATCCGCATCTTACTCCACAGTCAGTCTTACAGTTGCAAAACACCATGTTTAAAACTGAATCGGGAGCTACTGCATCCATAGTTGTGATGGGTACAAGAATTTTCTCTTGACGCTTCCAGCCCCACAGGCAGTTGGGCCTTTCTTTTTCAGGTGCTCCAAGGTCTTCCTCATTTTAATTTCGATGGCTCGTATTTGAGTGTGTGCGTTTAAGGTTTCTTGCGATGGTGGTTCAGTAGCAAAATCTCGAAACAACTCACGAAGATTTTTACATTCCAAATCCGATATATCCATGCCGTTAAAAATTATTTTTGATAAGGCTGTTTGGGTCAATAAATGAGCTCGGACGGCCCTAGCGTATGCATGGCCAGGCAACATTTTTTCTACTGACGTAGGTGCATAAATCAAAGTGAGTATTTCTTTTAACCCACTTCCAGTCATTATGTACCCAATGCAGCCTAAGAATGACATTAAAAGATGGAATCCACCAAGCTCACAATACAACTTGATAATAATGGATTGGATGTTGCTGCGACTATCTCTCGAGCTTTAATATACAGTGGTTTGTCAAACGTGAGTATGCAAGACTTTTGGTGCATTTAAACACACTGCTGGGCATCATATTTCAGCACAGTGAAAATGGTGTCATACTTGCTTGGTGGTGAATTAACAAAAGGAAGGGTTATTACTTTGGTCTTTTCACAAGGCTGGTTTCTGGTGATACAATGGAAAAATCCTTTCCATTCAGGTATCTGTTGAAGACCTAACCACTTAGCACACATCCAGGAGATATCAGATGGCTTAGGCAGTGGAAAATCTTCCCCTAAAGGATTTAAGACATTCAAATCTTCGATAGTAATTGTTTTTTACCCAGGCCCTCGAAAATTTTCAAACGTTTCCAGAGGAATGATTCCCATTTTGCCTACGGTCGATGCGGATGTAAGTTCGGTTAATTTTTTTATCTTCTTCCCGGGTTCCACTGCTGACGCTGAAGTAAAACAAGTAATGCCCCCCCCCCATGCTATGAAACGTATTCAGGCCATCGATTGTCGACACATTGAAATTTTCATTGTCAAATACGAATTGGCAGAATGATCCCTCGCGCATTTGGGGTTGCGGATGATTTATGGCTGACATCTCAAGTGTTTGGGCTTCATAGTAAGAAGAACAAAATCCCAAATTCGAGAGCATTGTTATTAAATTCTTGGAACAGAACTTTTTGTTCAAAAATAAAGCAAGACCATTGAGCAGAGGAGACATAAATGATCGTGACCTTAGCGCTGATATAATGACGTGAGCTATTGAAGTGGCTTTTTTCCGCCTTAGCAGTCTTTTTTTTTAATAATCAAGTGCTCCAAAAAAGATTTTAGGCTTTCTGGAATGCCCTTGTTCACATCTCTGAAAAAGTTATCACTTGGAGGATAGCAATGAGTGTCATAAAGTGGTGTTTGGATATCTTCTTTTAATATGGCTGCAGCAGTTTGTACTATTCGTAGACGCTCCTCATGATCATTTCGTATCCTTTTGTCGTACAAGAGTCTGATAAGACTTTCATTCCAGTATTACGTAAACATATGACAGTAACTTTTTTGGAGTTTGAAGCAAAAATAATGCAATCCCCGTATTTTTGTTTCAATTTACTTCTCAAAGTGATGTCGTCTGGAACTAGCCCTGTAATTTGAGATCTGAGTTCGGGTAGTGAGAATTGACAGTCGTCATTATTATCAAGGAAGAAGGATATTTTGTCTACACCTGCTGAGACGTAATCCGACTCAGGCCGCCCTCTCTTTCTGATTGGTGCAGTGTGTAGAAAAAAAGTCATGAAGCAATCTTGGTGATAAATCGCATCAGCTGCAACTAAATCAGCAACGTTTATTATACCACACTGAACTTCCTCTCCCCACTGGTCATGTCTATTCTCTGCAGCTTCAAGAACTTTGTTTTTCATTTCGAGACTCCTAACTTCGTATATAATTCTTCGCCTGCCAGTTGGTTTTTTCTTTTGTCTTGCTTTGAATTCTTCGTCTATCACTGCCGTACAAAAGAAACATTTTGTTCGAAAATCGAACCGAACTTGGGTAAAAAAGATCGTAAACTTACCGCGCGCTCTTCACTTTGGGATGTTGACGCGATTTCTGCATTTCTTTTTAAATCAACTTTTATACTTCCTGGTCTGGTGTAATTTCTCCGACACAACGAAAGAACCGAAACAGATTTTAAATGTTCCAACTGTTCATGCTTATTGTCTTTTCTTTGGACACTAGCTCTCTTTAAAGCGCCGATCCCCTTTTCTTCTACATTCACGAAATCATCATTTGACATTAATTTTTTACATATAAAACATAGTTCCGCATCAAAAATTGTTCACAGACGCACACGGAACGGTGACTAACTATTACCTGGCTAGGAAAATACTAGGGTAAGACCGATTTGGCGCCTTACAGTATGCACATGCGCGTCTTCCAGCCATCGCGATGGGCACCCACGCATGCGCGTCCCTCTTTCCAAAGTCAATTATCTTTGTTCGTGTTAGACTTATACAAAAATATAATATATGTTTTTTGTGCATTGTTTTTTGTAGAAGCTACCTCCATTATCAACGCGCATTTTGTAGTCAATATCTTCGTTCCTGTTAGGTTTACGACAAAAATGTATAAAATCGTTTTTGTACATAACTTAATGTTTTTAATTTTTGAAATAAACTTTTTTTACGTAAAGTTAATATTTCCCTAGTTATTTGAAAAAATACAAAAAACCTTCCCATTTAGTGTAAAACTAATTTGGCTAATTATGGTATGCACATGCGCGGGTATTTCCCCCCACCTCGATGGGGAACCACGCTTGCGCATTCCAGGTGTGATAGTGCGTTCTTTTCAAAGTCAATTATCTTTGTTCCTGTTAGACATATAAAAAAATGTTATGAATGATTTTTGTTCATAATTTAATACTCTTTAATTTTTGTATTAATTATTTTTTATAAAATCAATATTTTTAAAGATATTTCCAAAAAACCAAAAAAGTGTACACATTTTCCAAGATGGCGACGAAAGCTCAAGTCTGATCGGTGGGGACTTTTAGTATATTCATTAGCATGCCTTAACAAACATCTCCACCAAATTTCAAAACTTTCATATTTTTTTTAGCCATTCGTCAAAATCGGGTCTATTTTGACTGGGGTATTACTGTACCCTGTTCAATTCATCTGAGGAAATGGACATCCTGCATTTGCACCGATGTCCAACTGATTGTGCTGCGGATATTTTCAAGTGGTATTGGCGAACGAGAGAACTTTTGGACAAATGCTGATTTCCTTTCCTCTCTTTTTGTTCTTGTTCTATGTTCCTCCGTTTTTTTCTATTGTATTTTTGTATTCTTTGTATCTTGCTGGAATTATCCGCAGCTGGAAAGTACGATATAGATAGCTGCTTCTGAGATAGGTGCTTTCCCAGATTATCTCCTGCAAATCGAGCGAAGAGTCGGCAAAATCGGTATCTGTTTTGGATGCAATTTCCTGGACTACGTCAGCCCTTAAAAAGGTGGAACCTGGATGCGTTCTAAAATGTTTTAAGAAGAAGGAATTTTTGAGTGCAAGCAAAGTGGCAACTGACAGTACTACCGGAAAAAGCAAAAAATAACTCGCGGATCTTGTAGACAATTTGGAGTCAAATGTCAGCGTTGAAGAGTAAGTCATGACCGACGACGATTTATCCATTGAGGAAGAAAAACTGCATGTTTCCAAGTTCATTCATCAAGCCACCACTGAAGCATTCAGAGGATGATGATGAGGAATCGCCAATGGAAGACTGCAAAATCAAAGATTATTCGGAAGCACTGAAATACAGCCAACAATTCAAACAGTTCTTTATGAACAATGAAGATTTGGAGGGACTAGCAAAGATAAATCCTATGAAGATTCATCTTGTAAAACAGGTTTTCTGTGTAAAAAAAAGAGAAATTAAACTTTGTTAAGAGATTTTTTTCAGTAGTAATTAAAATAATTCAGCTCCTATACATAGCATTTTGAGATTATTTAATGCAAGATAAAAGATTAACACGCAATTAAAAGGTAAAGTAGTAAATAGTTATTATTTTCTTACCAAATTAATTTTTTCTTTTTAATTAAAATTGCAGCCATTATTTTCTATCAAATGTCAAACAGAAGGGTAAAAATATTTTTTAAAAAAAGGTTGTCCTCCCCAATAGCGGACACCTCCTAATAACGGACAAAACTTTTGGTCCCATGACTGTTCGCTTTTTGGAGTTACTATACTGTATATACATATATATATATATAATGTAAAGATTCATACACGGTGAAGTTTCAGTTTGTAAAATTCATATTCTGTAAATTTATATACTCTTACACTCGTATTAAGATATAAGATAAGTTATCAAATCGTTATTTAATATGTTGTGCAATTTCAAATCGCACACCTTTGAAATCGATTAAACCATTTATAATGTTCAAAGAAGACATTTTTATACAATGTGCATGTGTCTCATATCATTACAACCTGAAAAATATTATTTACGAATTCAACTCTTTAAAATCATAGTCTAATATGCTTAGCTGACTATATATAGAGAGATTGAGAGAAAAGAAGTGGATATATTCACATGATCTTATCATTATATTAACTCAGAAAGAATTTATGTAATTCTTGGAAGAGATATACCTTGAAACTATTTTTAACTTTCTTTTAAGGGTGATAATATGAAATATCCATTCATGTAGTCTCAGATTTCATAAACGTAATCGTTAAAAGTGACTGTGAATTACGCTTACGAAACACGGAATTTTTTATATTCTCTCCGTGAAAGAGATTTCGTCGATAGTAAGTTAGTTTACTTAAATAAGCTTTAAAATTCCTGAAACTGCCATGAATAGGAAGGAAATTATAGAGATAATTTTCGGTGACAATGGCCAGGTTTTAACTTTGTAACATATTTTAGATGAAAATGGAATTTTAAGTTAACAAAATTCCCAAAGCTTTTTCAAAGAGTGGGAACTTAGGGAAAATATACATCTCCAGCACACACAGGTAGCCTTGAACCAAGTTTTCGAACGTATCGTGCATATGTTCCTCAGCAATCGTTTCCGCCGAGTGCTACCTGTTTGGCACGTTTTATTCATTAGTCATCTTCATAGGCTCTAGATTTTGTACTACAATTCATTATATACGATGGATCTTTTGGAAGTGGCTGGATAACTGAACTTAGTTAATGACCAATAAAAATTCAGATAAATTCCGAGTTATCAATTCCTTTACCTCTAGCTTTCTCATACTTGGTCGTAGTTTTTAATTGTATGTTGTCCTGTCTGCCTCTTTCAATTTTTTAGTAAGTCTCAATTCATTATTACTAAAGTTATTTAATTACTACTTTTTTTTTTGGTTCGCTAAATTTTCTCCTACCATTTTTCAATTTGCACTCCCGTTTTTATTAGTTTCTACGGCCTCTGATTCAAGTATTGGTTGCTTTTCATTAGTTGTTTTCTCGCACTTTGATTGCCTTTTGAAATCACTCTCAGGATCGGAACATTAAATATTACCCATTATCCTTGAGAATCGTGGAATTTCTATGCGTTTTATTGTCAGGAATATTTGCACATGAGGCCGGGCTCATGTATTACAGTTAACATAACGTTTCCTGTAATATTCTGTAGCTTACTCATCGGTTACGCCTTCCTGAAGAGATCATAACAAGGGTGATACGAAGGGCCATGGCTACATATGCTCTAAGGGGGTATATTTTAGCTTTAGCTTTATGGCATTTAACTTTTAGCATACGGGGCCTCTTTTTCCAATTCCCTCTTTAGAACGGAGAATTCCGAACCCCTTTGCAAGAACGGCCATTATATATATATATATATATATATATATATATATATATATATATATATATATATATATATATATATATATATATATATATATATATATATATATATATATATTATATATATATATATATATATATATATATATATATATATATATATATATATATATATATATATATATATATGCATATATATATATATATATATATATATATATATATATATATATATATATATATATATATATATATATATATGTATATATATATATATATATATATATATATATATATATATATATATATATATATATATATATATATATATATATATATATATATATACGTAAAGTATAAATAAAAAGATAAATTTAAGTACATATTTTTTGCAAACCCTCTCCTCTAAAATTTACTTCGCACTTGCGCTAAATTGAGTCTATGCGGATATGCAACGGTGGACGGTAAAAAAACTTTGCCATCAACAAAGATACAAAAGTGGGCGGTAGGTATTAATAGGTTGACGACCACTGCTTTAAAAAAATATCATATTGCCCCAGAAGTTCTATTTATAAATCACCTAACCACAAAAATTTTGTTGTCCCTCCAGTACATGCTTGGAACCCTGCAAAACAGCCCGTCTTTGCTGCAAAAAGGACCAAGACAACTCCAAACTGCACTGGCCAGACCCAGAAATGGACACAAAAGTATCATGACTTTCATGGGGGGGGGTCGAATTTTTCATCTCACCATTACTGCTCTGTAGTGATTTCACCCTCTCACATTCATTAACGTAAATGAGTCTCTTCAGACCAACTTACAGAGGAAAAACATTTGGTCACTGAGCAACTTTTAGAGAATGTTGTTGTTGTTGTTGTGGTTGTTGTTTCTAATGCCCCCTGGAAAAAAGTATTCAAGGCCAGGTCTATATAGGCTACCAGGCTGTGGCTCCGGTTTATAAGTCCGATTTAGGCTACAGCCACACGAGCGTTTTTTCCAGCTGCGTGTTTTCCCACAGCTTGAAAATCTACACAAGCCGGCCACGAGTGCGTGTTCTATACCCGAGCTCAGTCGCTTGTGCTTTGCAGTACAACATGAATCCAGTTTCAATAAATGAAAACGCTGTTAACGCGTTATGTGCTGTATTAATTGTTCGCCGACGACGTCGTCGACGTCAAAGAAAGTACTGGGTACATCCTCTTATAAGTGATAGATCAGTAAAGGGAAAATTTACACTTCTACACAGTAAGCTGAAAGGATACCCCGACAATTTTTTTTAATATTATAGAATGTCGATATCTTCATTTGTAAGGCCGTCCGCACACGGAGCGACTCAAAGGAAACTCAACTGGTTAGCGTCTGAAATTGCTTATCGGTTGCAAACTCGTTAGTGATGCGGCTCCGCACACGGGCCGATTCAAAAGTGATTCAAATCAATAGTTTGCGACCTGTCATGGAAGGAAGAGCATCATTATTCCGGGCATTATTTTTAGTTAAATTATTATCAGAAATTAATTTATTTTAAAAAATCGTCAAAATAGATTGCCTTTAATCAATCGTTTAAAAATGGACTGTACATATGGGCGCACATATTCCATAGAACAAAAAACGTTAGAATTTCATTTCATCGCTAGGCAAAAGTCACGTGACTCTCGTATACGTCATTTGGCAGCTTGCCAAAAGAGTGGCTGTAACATAGATTGTGTAATAACACGCACAACGCAAGAGAAACTGGCGACTGAAGTTGCTAGCGACTCGACACGTTGATTACAAACGCTTTCCTGACGGGTTTGTAACCAGTTGCGCCGTGTGCGTGGCTCCATTCAATTACATAGGTTACGACTCATCACGGAATGGTTTGTGATTGGAGTCGGTTATCAGTTTCTTTTGAGTTGCTCCGTGTGCGGACGGCCTAACTCTGTATTATCTAAGGTTGAAGATGCAATTAGAAAAAGTAATACTGTAATGCGGGACTGTATAAGTGCAGAAGAAAAGCTAGCAGTAACTTTAAGGTGAGTACTAAGATTTTACAACATATTATTTTTACAATTCAGTTTATTTTTTCATAAAATTCATATCAATTAAATTTAAAGGTTGTAAAATGATAACAATAAATCTTTATTTTCTTCTGTCTGTCTAGTTGTTGATGTGGATGATAGGTCGGAGTTAGCAGGGGAGGGAGTTGGTAAATTAGCCTTAGCCATGTGCTACATCAATTTTGACCGAGCAACCCAAGGGGGATATATTAGGGGATCATACCCTCTCCCACCCTCTCTGACCTCATAGACACATAATGGTCTTTTGAACTTGGTCTATGCTGGTCCTGGGCCAATGGTTTAGAATCAACACCGATAATAACGCACATATACTTCGCATAATATATATATATATATATTAAGATATTTAAACGAGCCAAAATTATTAAACGTGCTTATGTATCATTCAAACATCGATTCGAAAAATATATCAGGAATGTATTCAGTATGATTAATACAGCAGTATCGTGCGTGAAGGGCCCTCAATGTTTAGCCTTAAAAATGCACGAACAGCGGGGCATTTAAAAGGAAATAAAACTTTCTTTGCATACCACAATCAAGTAGAGATTAAAAAACAAAATCATTGCGAGAATACACAAAAGCCTTCGCAATCGATGTGAGCACGGAAGATGGAAAAGTCAACGCTGGCGTGGGCAGAAAATGTCATTTACTTGATTAGAGAAAAATAGTGAGATTACTGAAAGGGGTTATCCATTAATTCAATGAAAGCTTGAACGCTGAAGACTTTAATTTTATTTATTGCTATCCCTATGTAAACGTCATAGAGTAAGTAATCAAGAAATACGAACGTTACTGTGAGATTTGTTTGTTTAAACCCGGAGTAAAACACGAAAAATTGTCTTTAATATTAATATTTAACGTTAAAGATCGGATTTTTTCTCTTTAAAGGTAAAAAAAATAGAGATAATGGTATTCTAGAATTTTTTTTTACTTCAATGTACAATGAAATAGAATAAAATATATTTTCCCTCCTTGATTAAAAGTGTATTTAAGTTGAAAACTTTTCTTTATCATAAGTGAGCGAGCTGAACACAGTTAAAATTTGAGATAAACTTTTGATTCTGTTGACTGAAACGCATAGTGATTTTATTCCTTTAAATGTGAGAGGATTTAGCAAAATGATTAATAACTGTCAGGTTAGAAAATTTGTAAGGGTAAAATGATTTTTTTTACACGATGAAGGCAATTAAGACTTGAGAGAAAAATCATTTTTAAGCAAAATCTGTTATTTAATTTAAATTGCATATGTATGTTTATTAAATTACATACGACTTCAGTTAAGAAAAAAGTTTTAAAAACCTTACCACATTTGTCGTTACAACAAACATATATATATATATATATATATATATATATATATATATATATATATATATATATATACAGTGGTTGCAAAAAGTCCTGAACACACTCGTTTTATTGCCTAATTTTTGTGTTTGACTTAATTTTTCGTTTTGAAATTACCGTACTATCTTACCTAATGTTATTGATTCTAATGTATTTTTTCATGCTGATATCAAATCTGTTTGTAGAATTCGTGTAAAGTAAATAGTTTCAACGATATTTTTAAAAAACCATGATAAGGCAATCACAAAGTCACTGTAATAATGAGTGACTGTTTTTTCAACCAATGAAATGCTTCTTTATTCCAACTAATCAGAGAGCAGTTCTGATGAAGGGTTCAAAGCAAAATGTGCAGCATGTTTTAGTGTATTGAAAGCAGCTCTGTGTTGCAATTTTAAGTGCGTGTGTAGAAAATATTGGAATTATAGGTAAATTTTCATTTCTAGCTGATAATGAAAAGTACAAAATAAT
This sequence comes from Dolomedes plantarius, assembly GCA_907164885.2. Taxonomy (NCBI): domain Eukaryota; kingdom Metazoa; phylum Arthropoda; class Arachnida; order Araneae; family Dolomedidae; genus Dolomedes; species Dolomedes plantarius. The sequence continues at coordinate 176,122,153 of OU015495.1, read as the reverse complement.
ACTATTGAAGGATGAAGGTTATTCTATGCTCCAAATTGCGGCTAAAGTACCATATGGGCCTTCTACGGTCAGAAGGACGTTGAAAAGATATTCTGAAAGAAATTCTATTGCGGACAGGGAGCAATCTAGATGACCGATAAAAACAACTTTACGTGAAGACAGGGAATTGCACAGGATTTCACTTTCAAACAGAAAGCTTAATTCCCCGCAGATTTTGAAAGAATGAACTTTGACATCGAATGTGAATGTGTGCCCACGAACTGTAAGACTGCTGGAAATTGGATTGTGAGGCTGTAAGGCTCACCTGAAACCATTACTGACCGATTTTCAACGCAATAGGAGATTAGCATGGGCAAGGGATCATTCGTTATGGACTGTTAAAGACTGGGAAAAGGTAGTATTTAGTGATGAAAGTCAGGTTTGTATTTCTGGTAACCAAAGTAGTGTCCATGTAAGACGGCGCACTAATGAAAAGTACAAAATAATACTATTGAAGGATGAAGGTTATTCTATGCGCCAAATTGCTGCTAAAGTACCATATGGGCCTTCTACGGTCAGGAGGACGTTGAAAAGATATTCTGAAAGAAATTCTATTGCGGACAGGGAGCGATCTAGATGACCGATAAAAACAACTTTACGTGAAGACAGGGAATTGCACAGGATTTCACTTTCAAACAGAAAGCTTAATTCCCCGCAGATTTTGAAAGAATGGACTTTGACATCGAATGTGAATGTGTGCCCACGAACTGTAAGACTGCTGGAAATTGGATTGTGAGGCTGTAAGGCTCACCTAAAACCATTACTGACCGATTTTCAACACAATAGGAGATTGGCATGGGCAAGGGATCATTCGTTATGGACTGTTAAAGACTGGGAAAAGGTAATATTTAGTGATGAAAGTCAGGTTTGTATTTCTGGTAACCAAAGTAGTGCCTATGTAAGACGGCGCACTCATGAGGAATTCAGCGCTCAGTGCCTGAACCCCAGAGAAAAGCACCCGACGAAAGTGATGTTACGGCCCGGCATATCTTCTCGTGGTGTTGGAAGACCACATCGTGACCGGAACAGTGAAAGCCAGGGATTACAGTGACATAATACAAAATAAATTGCTACCAACAGCGGGAGAAAATATTGGTAATCAGTTATGGATTTTTCAGGACGATAATGCTCCCTGTCACCGTGCAAAGGGAAACCAGAAATGGTTCGAAGACAATACTATGAATAGGATGAACTGACCAGGACAGTCTCCGGATCTTAATCCGATGGAGAACCTATGGCATAAAATTTGTTATGATATTGCAAAGAAAAAACCTTCAAACAAACGTGAGTTAATTAAAGCTTTAATATTTCCCTTCAACCATGTTGTCACGAAAGAACTTCTTGCGAAATTGGCCAAAAAGATGTAGAGCTGTGATTAAAACAAATGGCTGTCCCATAAAAAATTGATGTTCAAACATGTAACAACCAAATTTTCAAAATGCATATTAAATTTACCGTATTTCTAAGACTTTTTGTGTTATTCTACTACGTATATTATGTTATTCTATATTGTGTTATTTTGTACATACTACACATTCTTATGTTCAAGCAACTGTACTAAAATAAATAATCGTGGCACTAAAAACCTAAAAACATATTTGAAATCAGCATGACAAAATACATTAGAATCGATAACAATACTTAAGATAGTTCAGTAATTTCATAACGAACAATTAAGTCAAACACAAAAATTAGGCAAAAAAATCAGTGTTCAGGACTTTTTGCCACCACTATATATATATATATATATATATACATATATATGTATATATATATATATATATATATATATATATATATATATATATATATATATATATATATATATGTATGCATGTATATATATATATGTGTGTGTGTGTGTTTGTGTGTGTGTGTGTTTTGTGTGTGTGTGTGTGTGTGTGTGTGTATAATAATCCCCTTAATGGCCGTTCTTACAAAGTGACATGAAATGTCTAGTTCTAATGAGGGAATTGGAAAAATGGGTCCCGTAAGCTAAAGATTAAAAAATAGAAAGAAAATGGAAGTGCCAAATATCTCGATCATAGACTAATCATATATTTCATTGCCCGTAATCTCTCTATTAAAATTCTGTATTCGACAAGAAGTATTTTCAACAGTATTTCAGAAGTGTCGAAACTTACTTCGAGAAATTTTTAAAAGCCTCAGAAAAACAATTAGCAAAGCGGAAAAGTTCCTCTCTGCCTGTAACCTCAAAAAGCGAATCATTATCTGTCCTGCCTTGTTGCACTTTCGAGTATTTTGACGACCGACCGCAGTTGCGAAAACATCCGAGCTCTCTCGTCTTGTTATGTTAAAAAGATTCCGTGACAAGGAGGGATCGGATGTCCTCATTTGTCAATTAATTTGGTTTTAAGACAAATTGGAGATATTTGAGTTATCCGCATTGCGAAAAGGATGCTTTTAACCTATGGAACTCACGGGGGAAAGAAGCTTTTAAAATGAGGCAATATTTCATGTATTTAATGATTGCATCGATTGCGTTCGCCCGTCATTTTATCACATCGTTGAAACGAGGCAAATTAAATAGATTTTAAGAAGTCTTTTCTATGGTGTAATTCCTTAAATAATGCATGAAGTATGAAGTTTCTGGGATTTCTCATAACTTCTGTAGTTAATGATCAAATTCTAAGGTATATATATATATATATACGAAGGTAGGCTGAAAAGTAATGCACACATGCTTCTAGAGCATGAACAAAAAGAAATAGCGAGATCGGGCAAAAAGAACATTAAAGTACAATTTTTAAGCTTCAAAATCATATATTTATTTTTCAACATATTCACCGTTAAGGCTAACACATTTCTCCCAAAGTGTAACAAGTTTTCTCATTCCGTAACTGAAAAATTCTTCCGATTTTTCTCGAATCCTCGACTTGGCAGCTGCCTTCATCACATCGTCCGAGGTGTAATGATTACCCTTTAGGTCTTTCTTGAGTAGAGGGAAAAAATAAAAATTGCAAGGCGCAAGATCGGGGGAATAAAGAGGGTGTGGAATCGGTTCAAACTCCAGGCTACGCAGAGCCTCTCCAGTCCGACGCTGTTCTCGCCTGTGAGACGGCATGGTACAAATTGAGAACAGATTTTACTGTATCCCAATCGTTCTAAAATGAAGCAGACACATTCCTTGGATACTCCAATATGTTTTGCGATACGCTTTTGAGTGATTCGACGGTCATTTTGAATCAAATCGTCGACGAGTTTGCGATGTTCATCGTCTGTGGCAGTGATCGGACGTCCGTTGCGTGTTTCATCAACAATTATGGCTTTTCAGTACTCCTATCAACAGTATCGTCACCATAAACAGCCTTTAAACGACGATGAATATCAGTAGGAGTCACTATTTCAGCTGTTAAAAATTCGATAACAGCGCGCTGTATAGCTTTTGACATAGCACTAGAACACGTCTCCATACTACCGCTTTTCAAAATACACTGGATGAACACAACGACTTAAAACTTGCGATGAGTATTAAAGGGGAATGTAACTTAAATATGCCACTTGGCGTGGTTTTGAAAATCATTTCGTTCACGCTCTACAAGCATGTATGCATTACTTTTCAGCCCACCCTCGTATGTATATATATATATATATATTCCTAGACAAAAAAATCGACACACCAAGGAGGGGTTATACAAATTGGACACAAATTGCTATGCATTCAGGTTACGGCGGAAAAATGTAAAATTTTCGCTGTGGCGCATCTTAACTGCGCAACTGGCGGGATATTAAAGAGAAGGATTCCAGATCATATATTCTTTGCAAGTTTCATTCCGTGTACTCAGGTAGACAGGAAATATACCACGCATACAGGTGCGCGAACAATATGCGCAGATGTCAGCAATTGAGAGAGGCCGTGTAGTTGGGCTCAAAGAAGCCGGTTGGTCTAATCGGCGAATCGCTCGACATTTGAATAGGAGCGATGCCACTATTAGACGATGTTGGCAGGAATGGGTGAACCATGGTCGAAAACAGCGTCAAAAAGGAAGCGGTCGGCCTAGAGAAACAACAGAACGTGCGGACCGAGTAATTGTCAGAGCGTTACTCACAGCCCCAGATTCATCATTATCATAGATCGTACGTGCAATTGGTGCTTCAGTGACTGAAAGGACCATTCATAGACGCGTCAGAGAAAGGAGTCTGAGCTCACGGTGCCCCTTGCGCCTACTACCATTGACCTCTGTACACTGACAAGCCCGTTTGCAGTGGTGTCGGACACATTCGACCTGGAATGTCACTGATTGGATTAGCATTGTCTTCAGTGATGACTGCCGCTTCGAATTGAGCCCCGATGATTAGCGAACACGGGTGTGGAGACTCCCCGGACAACGGTGGGATACCAACCTGACTGTCTTACGGGCCATACGGGCCGACAACTAGGAGTGATGATCTGGGGTGCCATTTAATTTCATAGAAGTGTCGTCATTTCATACCAGTAATTTCATACCTGAGTCAGCCATTTGTCTCCGAATGGTTTCCCTTGATACCACCGGATGTCTGGAAGGTGGTAAATGGCGTCGAACCTATTCTAGCGACGTTGTTGTGGCGGACGTGGTCGCTCTTATGATTGCGTGAACCTCGCGCGCATTTGTATTCCTGGGACGCCTTGACCCTCCGCGACGGTAGACTTTCCCTTCCGTGATCCATTGTTTCAAACACCGAGCAACAACCATATCGCTCCGACCGAGGTGGAGGCCGATACGCCTGTTAAACCAACCTGCTTCTCTGAGGCCTAATATATGCCCCCTCTCAAAGTCCGACAATTGTTCGTACTGTCGCCGGTTACGTCTCAGAGGCATCTCTATTCACAATACCGTCCATCCAATTCGACATATTTATTTGAACAACCCTATGGTAAGAGCAGTCATGCTTTTAACCTCTCCCAGCTGCGTATCTCATATGCGCATAGCGGGCTTACCCTTGTCTCATAGGCGTAGAAGTTTTAATCATATGCATATCTCTTACCAGACTACATTCTTGTCAAGTTTCGTGATAGTATCCCGATTTCTTCAGGGTGCATATACTTGTGACATAGTGTGTGTATATATATATATATATATATATATATATATATATATATATATATATATATATATATATATATATATATGCAGTGAAGTCTCGATCGATCGTTCCCCGAATAATCGTTATCCCGTATATGTCATTCATTTCATCCAGTCCCGATGATCATATTGCTTTGTTATGTTCCCGCATTTATCGTTCAGTACGTAGCCAGCGAAGCCAAACATTAGCTCAAATTACCACCCAGTTTAATCACGGTGCCAGTCGTACAGTCAGTAAACGGACTGTGCAACGCTCGCTTCACCGTATGGGTTTCGGGAGCCGTCGACCTACGAGAGTACCATTGCTCTATACTCGCCATCGGGCTGCACGTCTTGCCTGGGCAAGAGAGCACAGAGACTGGAGTGTACAGGACTGGAAACGAGTAGCATGGAGTGATGAGTCTCGATTCCGACTACTTAACGCCGACGGGAGGCTGAGAATATGGCGTCAGGCTCATGAAGCCATGGATCCTGCATGCCTGGCTGGAACTGTACAAGGGCATTGTGGCTCAATCATGGTCTGGGGGTGTTTTTTCGTGGCACAGTTTGGGATCTTTGGTGCGTGTACCAACCTCCCTCAATGCAATTCGGTACGTAGAGTTACTGGGTGATCACCTCCATCCGTTTATGCTGTTCTGTTATCCGCACGGTAATGGAGTTTTCCAGCAAGACAACTGTACCTCTCACAAGTCCCGGTTGGCTACTGGCTGGTTGGATGAGCATTCCTCTGACTTCTCTGTCATGAATTGGCCACCTAGAAGCCCAGACTTAAATCCTATTGAGCATCTTTGGGATGTTTTGGAACAAGGCGTGAAAGGCCATCACACAGCACTAAAGAACCATACTGAATTATGGACAGCTTTAGCCAATATTTGGCAAGCCATTCCTTACTAGGTTACTCGTTACTAGGTAGGTATCGCTAATTCAGTGGCACTTCAGTGTATATATATTTTTGTGTGTGATATAAATATTTACTATATCATTGATACACTACAGTCTCATTAGAGAGTCTAAAAGTGTCAGTTCTGCCTTAAAGTGTTGTATTATATAATGTGTAAAAGGACTTTATTTTGCGCTTACCCATTAATGCCGACTTCGTTTTCTTTAACCATTTTTGTTACATCTCTCATATTTGTATATTTTATGTCTATTAATGTGAATTATACTAAAATTATATTTTTAGTTGCACTTTAACTATGTTTTTTTTACTGGTATGTTTTCGTAGCAATCGGCATACGTGTGTAGACACATCGAGAATAAAAGCTAATATTAGATTTATTTATTAATGAAAATAATAACAAAATCGGGAATGCCACAATTAAATGAAAAGCATGTTAGATGATTTTCTCACAGAATAAAACAATAAAATGTCTATTGAATGCAAATATGATAGTTTTTAATGGCACTGAGGATGCAGTGGCACATTACACTTTTCGCACTTGTACAAGTTTCTACCGGAACAATTCTTGCAACCAGCATGTTCTTGTTCTGATATGATTCACCAGTGACTATTCTTGTCAAATCTTATCTGTGAGGCCGCTTTATGCCTAAATGAAATTGGCTTACCTGGCCCCTAGGCAATGTTCCATAAGTACCTAACAGTTCCTCTGCGCATTGTCGTAAGAATTTAAGAAGTGGGATTTCATCAATATCATTTTTCATTTTATATAATTTCCATCCATTTATAACACTGGCACTAAGTACAAACGAAAACAGTGGCCACCACCACTTTTTAGAACGAATTCTTACGCGATAATTTGCCACAGCTTGATCAACAAGGTCGACACCACCCATATGCTTATTATAAATTTTTAGCTGTTGTGGCATGGAAATATTAATTTTCTTTTTATCTGCTGCAATCTATCGAGTAGCAGATGCAATAGGTTTTGTAGAAACTTTGTTACTTTCAATAGTAACAACTTTATTGTCATTCCATTTGACGATACTGATATCTTCATGACATATATAATCATATGTCCCCCTTGCCGACTTTTTCAAGATTTCTTTGGATGATAAAGGAGCATTTTTCAGCCTGTTTTCTCTCACTGTCCGGGTTCATGTTATGCCTCTTTTCCATAGCTCTTTCAGCAAAGGAATGCTAGTAAATAAGTTGTCCATGACAACATGTGTCCCAGGTGGGATCTCGCATTTGTCTAGTAACCCAAGAACAACATCGACACCTTGGCCTAAATGTCAGCGTGCACGTGAAACGAGCACGTCAACAAAAAACCTAATAATTAAATTGCAGAGTAAAATCGCAGAAGAAACGTTGTTTGTTACAATAGGTATACGTTAAAACTATTGATGAAAGCATAGACGACAAGACTTTTTCAACAATAACAATTCAAATTTATTTGTTTAAAATATTAAAAGTTAGTTTAAACATCTTCAACAATAAAATATCCATATCAATCAATAGCGTTCTCTAAATTCATTAAAAAAAACAAGTCTCATATATACAAACACCAGTGTCTATACACTGTGATGGAATTACCTCAAGTTAGGCATAGGCAAAGACTGTTAGCCCCTTATTCTATTTTCTTTACTGCGTCTTAAACTTAAACTATAAATCAACATTACCTTTCTTCAGATTGTCCTCAGCTTCATTATCTATCTATTCAACTATAGTCGAGAAAAGCTCCTCCTTCTCCTCTTTTTGTTACTGAATCGTATGTGAGCCTTATATACGCCTCATCTAATGATATTCAACGATCCGGTTTGTTTAAAACGCACCAACTACTGGAAACTGAATAATAAATTATTTACGGTAGCTTCTTCACAGCTGTGGAAATTCGATTAAAGATTTGATCCGGTTATCAGGTTTTATGATCAAACCGGTCTAGAACAAATGACGCAATACCCGGAAAGGCAAGTACATGATTCGTTTCACAAGTAGTCTTTAGTGTAACTCGCTAACACTAAATCAGATTTTGATAATTTTAGAGGCTCCACAAAAAGGATCAGCATGCAATAAATGACCATTAGAGGAACACCAAAGTTTGAAGCCAAAACGTATTGGCTTTCCTTGATTAACTTTCCTTGATTAGGTGGATGGAATAATTAACGTGGCAGTCCCCTCAACAAAACAGGGATTCACCAAAAATAAAAAAAACATACCCGCGACCCAAAGCCCTCCGGTGCCTCGACAAATTTACAAATACACCACCTGAACCACTCTGACAATTACATTTGCACCTAACCCGAGACGGTACGTTAGGCTGTTCGGATCCAGATGATATGCTGAAAAAATGTCACCTTAGACACCTTCAGACGTTTAGGTGGGGAAAAAAACATCCACCCAAAACAAGTAAACAAAAACATTGCAAAAATTCACAATTTCAAACACTAAGTGCACACACCACTTCAAAATAAATTCGTGCAAAAATTCAAGATAAGTTCATGCAAAAAATCTCATCACATAGGTGCCTCAGTTCGAATTTGGTCAGGGGTTTGGTAAAAGGATCTGCTAGATTTTCTTTACTTTTTATATAATTTATGTCAAATATGTTCTGATAAACTAGGTCACGAATAAAAAATAATTTGACATCAATATGCTTACTTCTATGGTTCTCTACTGGGGATTTAACAAAATCTATACACGCCATGTTATCAACATATAGAATTGACCTAAGCTTTCCTCCAAGAACTAACTTTCTGGCATAACATTCTTCTAGAATTCTATCAAACCACATAAGTTCCTTTGTGGCCTCTGTCATAGCGTAGAATTCACTTTCCATAGTTGACAACGACACGCACTTCTCCTTGAAAGTCCTCCACATGACTGGAGCTATTCCAAGAAACACTATCTGTCCCCCCATAGAAGTCCTGTCATCCTTATTGGCTGCGAAATCTGCATCGGTGTAAACCGTTATACTAGGTTCATTGCACGCAAGTTTAAGTTTAAAATTGTGTGTGTGTATAACATAGCCCAAAAGTCTTATCAAACCATCCCAGTGAATTCTACCAGGATTACTTTGGTATTGGCTAAAAATGTTAACGGCATAACTTATGTCGGGCCTGGTTCTACTAGCGAGGAACGATAGACAGCCTAGTAAATTTCTATAGGGATATTGTTTCATTTCTTCTATTTCAACATCTGATTGTGGACACTGTTTCTTTGAGAATACTGTACCCTTGCTGATTGGAAGTGAGGAAACCGGTACGAAGAATTTTGTAAACCTTTTACGAATATCGTCAATATAAATTGACTGACTCAACAAAACTTCTCCCCCCTTTTCTTCAAACTCAACTCCCAACAGCTTTCTAGTTTTTCCCAAAATTTTTAAATCAAAATGTGTCTTCAACAATCCTATGGCTTTGTCTATTATCTCCTCGTCCTTACCGAACAAAACCATGTCATCAACATATAAAAGTAAAATCAACACACAATTAAAATCATATGCACAGTTACACCAATTTAGTTTGCTAAAACCTAGTTCTATCAATACTTTATGAATCTCGAAGAACCATTCTCTACCACTTTGATGCAATCCATAGATAGCTTTATCCAATTTGCATACAAAATCTTCCTTACCTTCTACAACAAAACCGGGAGGCTGAGACATGTAAATATCATCTTTTAATGGTGCATACAGATAAGCTCCTTTGACATCACACTGTCTGTGGGTCCAACCCTGTAAAACTACTAAAAGTGAGAAGAAAAAACGAATTAGACTGAAATTAATGACTGGGCTAAAAGTCTCTTCGTAAGAAACTCCTTTAATTTGTTTAAAACCCTGTGCCACCAGTCTGGCCTTATACCTGGCCACCTCGCCCTTTTCGTCTCTTTTCAACGCAAAAACCCACCGGCATCCTATGATATCTGTATCTGATGGTAACTCAACTAGGTGCCATACCTGTCTTTCTGTCATGACTTTCATCTCTTCTTCCATGGCCTCTACCCACTGTTTATGCTGTGGTGATTTCAATGCTTGCTTGTAAGTATTAGGCATCTGTATATCGTCTAGTCAAGAACTAGCATAACTTGTGGATGCGGTAGCTGGTTTATCTGATATTTTCCCTTTATATCCATTTTTATCTGAGGAATCGGAATGGATTCTTTCCAATCGACCAAATGGATTTCTTTTCCAATCGCTACTTCTAAGATCTTGGGCTGGCAAGGGACTCTTATCAATTTGGGTTTCTTCAGGACTATCTTTTTCCACCAAATCTTCGTCACTCTCACGGGGTAGATTCTGACCTAAATTGATAATAGAAACGTCTTCATCTCCCTCATGTTTGGAGTATGATTCGGTGTTAGGATTATCACTGGGACCCATCATTGCTCCACTGTCGCCTTCCATCCCTTGTGAATCCTCACAGAATCTGACATTTATGGTCTCCACCACATTATTGGTGTCTGGGAACCATATCCGATAACCCTTGGTGTTAAAGGCATATCCAATCATCACCCCTTTCTTCGCCTTGGCGTCTAACTTCGCTCTGTGTTGTCGTGGTACACCAACATGCGCGATTGACCCAAACAGCTTCAAGTGGTTTACCGATGGCTTATACCCTCCAAAAAGCTCAAATGGTGTCTTACTTAGACCTTTATGTACAACCCTGTTCCAGACATAGGTGAAACTTAAAACTGCATCAGGCCAAAATTTTGTCTCTAACCCACTGTCTGCTAACAAGCACTTCGCCCCATTTGATACTGTCTGGTTGAACCTTTCTGCAGTACCGTTCTGCTCTGGTGTATATGTGTTTGTGAGTTCATGTTTTACCCCATGATCATTGCAAAATTGTGTAAAATTATTGTTTACAAACTCAGTCCCGTTATCGGTACGGATACTTTTTATTTTCCGCCCTAGGAACCTCTCTGCACGAGCGACATGATTTCTAAAAATCCGGAAAACCTCAGATTTTTCACACATAGGGTAAACAGAGCACTTACGTGAATGGTCGTCTATAATCGATAAAAAATATTTTTCACCGTTGCGACCAATAGTACTGCAAGGACCCCAAGTATCCATATAGATCAAATCATTGGGATATTTAGAGCGTCTAAAATTTACAGATTTAAAACTAACCCGTCTGAACTTGTTAAGTGTACAGGTTTCACAGTCAAAATTATGATCTTCAAATTTTTCCAACCCCTTTATGGCATGTTTCCTAATTGTATCCCGGACTACATATGGACTTATATGTGCTAACCTTCGATGTACTAATTCATCGTCAACTTTCCTGGCCACACAAGCACTGCAATCCTCTCTTATTCTGGCAACTCGGGGATTTTTAGGACAAACCTGATATAAACCATTCTTTAATTTGGCAAAAAAAACAGTTTTATCATACCGGTTTTTAATTCTTACCATACCTTGACCGCCTTCGAACCTGAGACCTTGTCTGTCTAAAACAGAACCTGAAATTAACACTAGAACCGCGGGACTTTCGGTATACCTAGAACCGCGGAGCGGGTCATTTTGACCCTAGACTGTAAACCTATAAAATATGCACAAGCGCGTAATTTAGGTAACTAAAACTTTTTATTTTTTTAAATAATTCAATCAATAATCAATATTTCTAAGAATTTACATTAAATAATTTATATAAATCAAGAGAAATTAACTTAATTTTTACAAAATCTTATTTAAAATTTTATATCCTTGAGTATAAAAACATGTCTCTTTAACAAAATGACATAAATTTCCTAATTTCAATGGAAAAACAGAGCATATCTTTTGAATAAAATTAGATATAATTTCAAAAAATTTAAAATTTAAAATTTTATCAATTACTTATTAGTTTTATGGATTATAAAATTCAATTTACTGTATGCATTGTGCACAAAACTGAGTAATAAGTTTTGTACATTTTCCACAAATGGGTGCTTTACATTTTGAACAGATATCTATAGTTTTATTTTCACATTTTGAACTGTGGCATCGGACTTGTTTCCGCTTAATTTGTGGTTGTCCGTCGTTTTAATTGGTTGCTTCACACTCTCTTTTTGCCACTTTTTTTTGCCGGGAGAGAACAAACTTTTCTAGCAATTCTTCAACCAAGTCATGGATGAATTGCCGTCTACTAATAGATTTTCTAGTTGAAGTTTTATACAAAACCAAGACATTGATTGGAGTAAGGTCCAAAATATTACAAAAAACCTGCACCGACCACCTACGGGAAGCAGACTTGCTGTATATTTCCTTACCATTTGGTCAATCACGCCCACACCGTATTTAGTTGCGTTGTAGAAAGCGATTGTATCAGGTAGTTTTTTTGGGGGGTTATCTACATTTTCTACGGTTGGATGGAGACTACTTAGAAACAAAACGTTTTTATATGTTTTACCTTAATAACCAGTTAGCCTCTGCAAGCTTCAGTGTTGTGAAAAAGTTGTCCGTAAGAACATTTCTACCTTTGTTCTCATAAGAACTTATTAGTCGTAGCACTACATGTTCAGAAAGAGAAACGTTGGAGGGACATTGGTTATCTTTTCCAAGATACAGGAATCCATTTATCAGATATTTTGAGTCAAAATCTGCAGCCGACCAGAACTTGATTACAAACTAATCTGGTTTGTTTGGCATGTATTGGGTAAACCTACACCTAGATTTTGTATTAAATAACTGTTCATCTACAGTTATATTAGGACCTGGTGTATAGTTAGTCTTGCAATTTTCAATGAAACGATTCCAGATATCCGAAATAAGGGCAAATTTGTCTGTGTCTAGATGCTTTGATTTTGTTGATTTTATGTCGAAGCGTAAAAATCACATTATTTCACGAAATTGGTCTCTTGACATTGTATTTAGGAAAAATGGTGGTCCCGAGTCCTTTGAACACAAGCTATACAGAACACAAGTTCTTTTGCACAATATATACCACGTGCATATAAAATTGATATAAACGCATCTATTTCTTCTAATGTTATATTCCATTCTCTTTCATGAATCTGCCGGTGAGCTTCATCTTCAGTACATTTATTTGTGCTTCAATATCCATTCATCTATAAAAAGTCTCCAAGCACTTGAAGGACTGTTGTCGATAACATTGCGTTTAGCATGTGGTGTTGGGCTCCCAGCTTCTTTCAAAATATTACACTTTGATTTTTTTCCTCTATCGCTTGTTCCTAATTGAGCGACATTCCAAACTGTCCCATCTTTTCCAACTTCATTATTTCTAACTTTGAATGTTATTGTCGATTTCTTTTTCAAATTTCTTTGCGTGTGTGTATCTTTTCTTGGAATATTTTTTATATTTTTATAAGATAAATTATCATCATTATTGCGATGAAAAGGACCAACGAATGTTAGAGCATTGACAGAGTCATCTTCACTTTCATTTTCTTCATCCGAATCCAAATTTTCTTCATTAGCAGGCAGATATTCATCCTCACCACTCAAAATCGAAACTTTCATCATTATCTTCACCTCCTGAATCCTTTTCAGATAATTGTTTTAAATATTCTAAAGCTTCCTGAACAAGATTACGGCGTCGTGTCATTTTTTCATACATATACTAATTACAGTATAAAAGCAAGTTCAAAAAGTCTTCAAAATATTCGCTATAATTTTTCACTGTATTCGAACGTAGTTCGCGCTTCAAACCTAATATAATGACGTTGACTGAAAACCTTCACTATTACCCCTTTTGGTACAGTTCTTTTCAGGAATTCCAGGGTGGAGTAGAAGTACTTTAGAGTTACTTCCGAGAAAATGCATCTGTTTTTCGTCATTTGTGCATTAACATTTCTTACGGGTCAAATTGACCCGCTCCGCGGTTCTAGGTATAAGTGTTAATAATCGGAAAATTATTTATGTTACGAATTTTTAAATTTGGTAAATTGTTGTTCACCTTAAATTATTAAAAGTCATAGAAGGAATTTTTTTTTCAATCAATACTTTTCGCTTGGTGATAAATTGAACATCGATTTGGGTCAAATTGACCCGCTCCGCGGTTCTAGTGTTAAATTCAACTTAAGATTAGTTGAATACATGACATTGTACAAATGGAATGTTCTGGAGCCAAACTGTAGCTGAATTGTCCCTCTACCTGTAATCGGGAATGTCACTCCTTCGATAGCTACGGATAATTTATCGTCCTTTATTTCCTCAAAATCCTGGAACCACTCCTTCACTTTACAAAAGTGATGACTAGCAGCAGTGTCGAAAGTCCATAAATTCGAAGATTCTTCAAAATTACTCACATAAGTTTGCACAAGATTAATCGAAGGAAATCTCACCTTCTTATTTGCTGAATTTGGTTTTGATTTATAACCCACAGGACTTATTCCACGTGCAGGGGAATGACTTCTAACTGCCGTACTCTTCCGATAAGGTGATGTATTTCTTGGTGGAACACGCTGTCTCTGTTGGTACTCGTTAACGGGATTTCCATTGAAACAATTTCTTTTAATATGTCCCACCTGATTACACCTAAAACATGTCATATTTTTCTTGCGTGTGACTGCAGAATAAGCTTTGACTTCATGCATTTTGTTACGGTCTTGTTCTCGTACCGTCAGTCTATCTTCCTCAGCTACCAGTTCTACGAGTATGTCCTTAAATTTAAATTTTTCTTCTGGCCATCGTAATATGGATTGTGAAATGCTATCATAAGTTTCTGGTAAGTAGCGTAATAACTGAAAACTAACGTAAATTTCATTAATTGGTTGGTTTATACCTCGTAATTTTTTAACAATTCTCGTTAAACGTGCTGCAAACAGGCTAATTTTTTCATGTGGTTGAATTCTGCTAGAAAATAGTTCATTAATCAGTTGCATATGCCTCGACCTATTGTCGGGTTCAAAAAATAATTTTAATTTGAGCCATGCTTCTCGGGCATTCTCTATTCCCTCCACTATTTTCCGAAATTCAGGGGAAATATTTAAATAAATCAATGAAATTGCGGTTCCTGCACGGAGATTATAATCCCTAACGTCACGATATGTAACTTCAGGACCCGGATACTCTACCTGAGTAGTTACACTCTTTGTAGTATCGGTATCTTTACTCGCTGTGCTTTCAACTTCCGTTTTTTCATTCTTAATTTTAAGTTTTGGTACTAGCTCTGTGCCTGCTACTATGCCCCAACATCCACGCTCCATAAGAATGTACCTCATATCTTCAGCCCAATTCCCGTAATTTGTTGCGTTCAGCTTCTCTATTTGGGTCTGCATTATAATTGTATCCCCGAAATTCACACTTTTCAAAACTTCAAATTCTTTCAAAATACAAAATAAACTTCACTTGTCGTCTATGTTAATATGCATCAACATTAAACTTACTTCAATTCCATTCAACGCCCCCCCATCTTCAGGGCCACTGATATAGTATCAAAACGTAAAAACATATTATTTTCATGGGCGAAATATTGTAATAACATTGTTGCTAATAATCCTTTCAGTTGTTATGAGCGTATACCGTCAATAACATCTGGTCATTGCCTATTTAGCTTTTATGGTCATATACCTTCAGTAACATTGGGCCCATAACCTCTTTTATTGTCAGCGTGCACGTGAAACGAGCACGTCAACAAAAAACCTAATAATTAAATTGCAGAGTAAAATCGCAGAAGAAACGTTGTTTGTTACAATAGGTATACGTTAAAACTATTGATGAAAGCATAGACGACAAGACTTTTTCAACAATAACAATTCAAATTTATTTGTTTAAAATATTAAAAGTTAGTTTAAACATCTTCAACAATAAAATATCCATATCAATCAATAGCGTTCTCTAAATTCATTAAAAAAAAACAAGTCTCATATATACAAACACCAGTGTCTATACACTGTGATGGAATTACCTCAAGTTAGGCATAGGCAAAGACTGTTAGCCCCTTATTCTATTTTCTTTACTGCGTCTTAAACTTAAACTATAAATCAACATTACCTTTCTTCAGATTGTCCTCAGCTTCATTATCTATCTATTCAACTATAGTCGAGAAAAGCTCCTCCTTCTCCTCTTTTTGTTACTGAATCGTATGTGAGCCTTATATACGCCTCATCTAATGATATTCAACGATCCGGTTTGTTTAAAACGCACCAACTACTGGAAACTGAATAATAAATTATTTACGGTAGCTTCTTCACAGCTGTGGAAATTCGATTAAAGATTTGATCCGGTTATCAGGTTTTATGATCAAACCGGTCTAGAACAAATGACGCAATACCCGGAAAGGCAAGTACATGATTCGTTTCACAAGTAGTCTTTAGTGTAACTCGCTAACACTAAATCAGATTTTGATAATTTTAGAGGCTCCACAAAAAGGATCAGCATGCAATAAATGACCATTAGAGGAACACCAAAGTTTGAAGCCAAAACGTATTGGCTTTCCTTGATTAACTTTCCTTGATTAGGTGGATGGAATAATTAACGTGGCAGTCCCCTCAACAAAACAGGGATTCACCAAAAATAAAAAAAACATACCCGCGACCCAAAGCCCTCCGGTGCCTCGACAAATTTACAAATACACCACCTGAACCACTCTGACAATTACATTTGCACCTAACCCGAGACGGTACGTTAGGCTGTTCGGATCCAGATGATATGCTGAAAAAATGTCACCTTAGACACCTTCAGACGTTTAGGTGGGGAAAAAAAACATCCACCCAAAACAAGTAAACAAAAACATTGCAAAAATTCACAATTTCAAACACTAAGTGCACACACCACTTCAAAATAAATTCGTGCAAAAATTCAAGATAAGTTCATGCAAAAAATCTCATCACATAGGTGCCTCAGTTCGAATTTGGTCAGGGGTTTGGTAAAAGGATCTGCTAGATTTTCTTTACTTTTTATATAATTTATGTCAAATATGTTCTGATAAACTAGGTCACGAATAAAAAATAATTTGACATCAATATGCTTACTTCTATGGTTCTCTACTGGGGATTTAACAAAATCTATACACGCCATGTTATCAACATATAGAATTGACCTAAGCTTTCCTCCAAGAACTAACTTTCTGGCATAACATTCTTCTAGAATTCTATCAAACCACATAAGTTCCTTTGTGGCCTCTGTCATAGCGTAGAATTCACTTTCCATAGTTGACAACGACACGCACTTCTCCTTGAAAGTCCTCCACATGACTGGAGCTATTCCAAGAAACACTATCTCTTATGAACCTCTTATGAATTGTTGCATTTTATCCGCAATTGGCTTACCTCTTATGAATTGTTTTAGTCCGTGGTACCCGAAATATGGAATTATAGACTCATCTACACTCAAAATTGTATACCAACAGCATAAAAGCATGACTTTCAAGGGGCAACAATTTATAAAATACACTTTTATAACAATGATTTAAAGTCAAAATATTATTTAAAAAAATTAAAATTCAAACGTGAAAGATTTTCGATTTTAATTCAAACGTGAAATTTTTGCGATTTTAATTCAAACTTGACTATACATTAGCCGGTTGGTACGGTTTCGTACCAACGATATATAAGTTTTTATATTTTATAATACAAAGAAAAACATGAGTTTCGTCTAGCATGAATTTATAAAATACACTTTTATAACAGTGATTAATAGTCAATATATAATTTTGAGATAAATCCAAAACTCTAAACTTATTATTTTCTATGTGATATCAGAGGCATCTTCTTTCACGACGCTTTCACTTGAGCATAACGTCAAATAACAACAAGAACTTGAGAGCAAATGGCGGAAAATCTATTTTTCACGCTATCAGTAAACTATTCTTGAAGCACATGAACAATATTGGACAACTAGACACATTTAGTGCAGAGAAAAATAATTATTCTTAAGCTGGTATGTTTTCGTACCAATAGGCATTAATGGGCTAATATCGCAATTATATATCTCAAAACATTCTTCAGTCATATGTTTCGCTTAAATTATAACATCCAAATTCTTGACTGGGACTTCAGATCTCCTGTATTATGGATAGACCTGTTTTACTCTCGCATTAAAAGGCGATACTTTGATTTTCCCCAACGAATTTCACAATATGCCTCTCTCTTGAGGGAAACTGGATAGCTCTGATTCTGATCTCAATAAACAATGATTCTTTCATATTTTTGTATCACATATAAGACAAATGGGCTTCCCCGAGGAATCGAAATTCAGAACATTTGTTAAGTGGGTAAATACAATAATGTAAATCTAAACTAATGAATCAAGGGGGAAGAAATGACTTCTTAATAACCCCAATGTAATTTAAAGGGCGTCTGCATGTTTCGAACAGATTAATAGTTTATCGTCACAGGAAACTTGTGCAATGTAAAATGTTATTGAAACGTTAATTAGTTACAAACATGTAGTTGTAATTTAAATTACATTGGGGTTATTCTTACCGTTTCAATTACCACGACTTTCCTGTTAATCGCAATGAATCAAGATAGTTTCATTTCTGGCAGGCGTGTTATATCGTTACCTCTTAAGGCCACACTTTGATTTTTCCCATCATATCTCTCAAACTGTTTTAACTGAGTAAAAATGGGTACCTAAGGAATGCGGTATTAGACCCGGGTACCGAAAATCCAGTTTCAATAGTTGCAAACCCGGGTATTCCAAAGTAATAAATCTTCACTTTAAAAAACAACATTTTAATGGGCATAAACAGTTTTACCGTGCTTCACTTTTCATTATTATCTATATCTTAGAAACGCTTTTCAAAAGAGATTTCATTCATTTCAGTAATAAACAGCAAAAATAAATTGTATTTTATATTACTTTAGAATACATAATCTAGCTTTCGACGAATTTTCAATCTAGTGGCAAATTGAAAACAAAAACATAAAGCTTTCACTAAGAAAAAAAAATTGTACCAGAATTCTGTAGTTTTGGATTTTTCTTGTGGAGTGCGATGGAAAATATTATTAGACTCTCCTATGCGTTCACAAACTCAATCCCAACCAATTAAAAAAACCTAAATTGATTATCTCATTATTTGAACAGTTGCAAACTCTACTTGAATATTACAGCAATTATCTTTAAATATTACGAATGACAATAATAATGATGATTTACGAGGCCTTCACCGCAAATAAGTGATCTGTAAGTGTTCCAGAAAACCACCATGCCAGTAATCCGATATATATATATATATATATATATATATATATATATATATATATATATATATATATATATATATATATATATATATATATATATATATATTAATTAAAGAAAATTATTTATCTTCTTAATTTAGAACTATTTAAGACAATGATAGTATATAGTGTCCGAAAAGTATGGCTACACTTTCAAAAATGAATTAAAAATAAACAAACAAAGATTTTCACTTAAAGTTTTTTATGTTCCATAAAGAAAATATCAAAGTTTTTTTTGCAATGCTTTATTCCACTATTGCTTTATACCACGATTGTTTTATACCACGATTTTAATGTGCGCACCATTAGTCGAGAGCAACTAATCGGGTCTATACGAGATTTTTCACCAGTTTCTATGAAGAATTGCAGGATCAACACTCTTAATAGCCGCTGTAATTCAACTTTTCATTTTATCAGTGTCACAAATTGGACATTGGTAAACAATGTTTTTCACGTATCCCCATAAGAAGTCCAAAGGTGTTATGTCTGGAGATGTAGGTGGCCACGGTATTGGGCCTCCTCTTACAATCCATCTTTCGGGGAACTTTTTATCTAAAACTTTTCACACTTCCAAACTCCAGTGTGGTGGTGCCCCTTCCTGCTGGAAAAAGATGTTGGGTTGCAAGTCCTCTACTTGAGGATATGCGAAAATTTCAAGCATATCAAGGTAATTGTCAGAGCGGACAGTTTCTTCGGAAAAGGAAAAAAAGTTTAATAATTCGATCATGCAGTAAACCACACCACACGTTTACTTTAGGGCTGTCTCTTGCTTTCTCCAGTACGGTATGCAGATGTTGAAAAACGTGGATGTAGCGCCATCTAGTTTACATTTCATTGAACAGAAACTTTAATCTTTTCTTTATGGAACATAAAAAACCTTAAATGAAAATCTTTGTTTATTTTTAATTAATTTTTGAATGTGTAGCCATACTTTTCGGACACCCGGTACTTCATTACTTAGAGCAACCGTATGATGACCAACTTTAGACCACTTTTTTGTTAATATATTCTTATCAAATTTTTAAAAACTGCGCCAAGTACCGGAATCTAGAAATTCTGCTACGTGGATAAATTCGTCGTAAATCCGTGCTACCTATATACCATACGACCTTCTCCAATGAACCTCAAAAGCTTTATTAATTATTTCAAATAATTTTTCAATTTCTTTTCGGTTTCAGAGTCAATTGCTCTGATTACTTCCAGCCTCCTACTATTTAAAAGTAAGAAAACGAAAGTCAAATTTTAATTACTTTATACCACAAAAAAAAATGAAAAATAAACGAAAAATAAAAATATTTGACATTTACTATAATTAGACTAAAACACAAAAGCTTTTTAAATTCATTTAATATTATTTCTGCTTGTAACTTCAGAATAATTTGTCGCTAGAATAATTTCTTGAACATTATTTTCGTAGTGTAGATTGAAATCGCAAAAAAATACATTAAAGTTAGACACTTCCATTTTTTAATATCGCCTCTTTCATTTATCAGAAATAATATTTTTTCATTAATATAACCAAGTAATTATTATAAGTGCACTTTAAGGCACTAAATTTCCCCCCCGTAATAATGTATTTATTTACATGAAGCAAAATTACCGAGAAAAAGTCAAATACTATCCGTCAGAAAGAAATTAAATCTTAATATTTTTGACAAAAAAATTAGTTTTATGTTTATGTGTATCAAAACTAATTAATGTTTAAAATCTTTATTTGTAATTCCTTTTTATTAATTAGCAAATGAATAATTTTATGTCATTATGCGTATTTCCTGCTAATTTTTTTGCGGATAAAATGCTTCAAAAATTCAATACTGTTATACAAGTGCTGATAATATCCGACAAATAGAAGAATTAAAAATTTTGTCTCATTCTGATGATATAAATAATTACTTTAATGCATCTTGCTATAATGCGCCTTTAACAATAATACACCTTGACATTAAATACAGATAAAAAGGTCGATTTTTAATATAGACGGTTAATTTATTTCAAACATTATTGATATAGTTACAATCTCTTTTAATTCAAGATTTAATTATAGTAAGTGCTTCTTAATACACACATTTTATTTTACCGTATTTATACAGATTATAACTACCAAATATTACATCAAATTTTAATTACATTTAATAAAACGCTAATAATTTTTGATACAAAGGGAAAATGAATTTACTTTAAAAATCAATCATTTATTTATAACCGTTTGTTTCATATGAGATTAAATTTATGCATTAGTTTAAAATGACATGATGTTTAATAATATTTTTCGCTTCTTAAAAGCAGGTGTCTAAAACAATTGTAATATTTTTAAAACATGTTCAAATTAATACATATCTTTATAATTAGACTTATTTACTCAAAGATAAGACTTTTATTGTTATTTGTCATGTAATCTGAAAATTTACCTTAACCCTTCAGTTGGTGTGCCAATTTTTGGAACACCGGCAGGCGACCTTAGCACAAAGTCCATCGTCTCTTCCAAACTTCATTATTCCTTTTGTAATAAACTATTTTTTTCAGATTGAAAATAATAATTCTGCGTTTTATGACAAGACATAAATTGTTGATAATATTTAGATATAGTTATAATTAGAGGCCAAAGAATGTAGATACAATCGCCTTATTTCAAAACTGTTCGGTTTATTGGATCTAAGGACAACCTGCGAATGGATTCCTATTACGTCCGGAAACCTAAAACCCAATGAGATTGTCCATCTTCGTGATATACGGGGTGCCATGTAATAGATGCACATTTGATCGACTACATCAACTCCTGCTTTTATCGTATTGTAATCCTGTGTAATCGCTGGTTTACCACTGTTAAATAACAGCTAACAATGAATGGAAAGGAATAGAAGGGTCAGAAAATAAGATCTGTATTAGAAAATGTGTAGATGTAAATAGAAACTGCTTAGAAAAATTTTTTTATACATTTTTTTTATATATATCCTTTTAAATTTGACTGATTGATTGGTTCATCATATGTATAGTTATATGTATAGTTCATCATAAGTATGTTATAGAGTATGTAAGGGATTAATAAGTTTTTCTGGTTGCATTGTATTGGTGTTTTAATGATGAATGTCATAGGGACATGACAGTAGTGTCACGGCCAGGGACAGGAGCATTGAAAAGTACAAAATAAAATAAAATAATTGTTAAATGCAAGAAAGAAAAAGGGCAATAAAAGAGAAGGGAAGAAAGCCATAGACCGGAACGAAATTTAGAGATAGTGTTTGTAGCAATAAATAGAAGATAAAAGTTGAAGAGAGTGAGTTGCAAGAAGAGAATAAAAGAAAATTTATGATGACTATAAAACAGCCCACCCTGCTTGAAGCCAAAGCATGGGAAAAAGTTAAAATTGAGGGAGAATTTATAAATCTCGCCCTCGATGCGCATTGGTAAAAGGGGATTGAGGAGAGGCAGCACGGACGAATGGCGATGGCATGATAATTTCCAGATAACCAATGGAAATTATAAGAGGCGGAGACATTAGTAAGAAAATATATGAAATAAAAAATAGTGTGAAGGCAGAGAGAGAACCTAAGAAGTCAGAGTCAGTCAGAAGTTTGTGAGACGTAGAAGTGGTGTCAAGGCAAATAGACGTATGAGGAGAGAGCAGTAAAAGTTAATGAACCGATGCTGACAGTGCCCAAGTGTCCCGTGCCGAGTGTCTGCAATAAGCGACGGAGCCGTATTCGAGTGCATTAAAAGTTTGGAGATAGAAGTTGTCGAGCGCCCAGTGTCCCATGCCGAATGTCTGCAATGAACGACGGAGCCGTATTACAGACAAGAAGGTGCCCGAATTCCGTGTGATGATAAAGACGACGAATTCATCATTACGAGTGCCAGCTGCCCAGAGGGATTCCACCGTCATCTGCCGAGGTACCGACTTTGCGTTTCCCTTTTATATTGTTATCATTGCTTCTCAGTGTGTAGCCATAATAATTAAGATAAGAGCGCGATGAGTATAGGTTTTGAATATAAGATGTCGAGGAATTGACCGATAATTCGGACAAACAATTTAATATAATGTTTTGCATATATATATGAATTAATTTAGTAGGAGAAAAGTTGAAAATAATATGTATAGATGCAGTATGAAATATTGTTATAATAAGTGAATGAATCAAATATAGATGTCGTAAAGAATTAATTTAGTAGGAATGAAGTTATGAATAATGTGTAAATGCCGGAGGAAATATTGAGTAATTTTGGAGTGTATTATTTATGTGTGTTAATATTCAATAAATTGATTTGTCAATATAACCAGAGTTATTTCCATTATTTGGGAAGCACATCAATGTACTAGCCACAATCATGAACCAATAAGTTACTAAATCAAAATCATAATTAATATAATTAATTAATATAAGAATAATAAAATAAACTCCCAATCCCAATAATTTTATAAATTAATTTAAACAATCACGGTTACAATGAAGTTAATATATTGTATTGTTTTTTGTTATTTGATAATGTTCTAGGCTTCTATACTTCAAATAGTCAATTCTTGGTAAAAGGGTACTTTCACAATGATTCATAATTATGTTTTGTATGTGTCAATTTTGGAAAATTTTACTCCCACATCTGTGTTAGGGGGCCCCCATCCCGCGTTGTGCCTATAGTCAAGAATTTTCTTTATTGGGCCCTGTGAAACCGTACATATAAAAACAAACCATTAATAATTACGAAAATGATGGACTTTGTACACGGGCACGACCGCTCAAGGGTTAAATTGGAAACGTTAATTTCATAAGACAGCGAAAAAATCTCGTTCAGAGCTAAATTACCGATATTCAGGTTTCAACGTCAGCTAATTCTAGTAATATTTTGCACCATGTATACAAATTATGAACCATCTACGATATGTAGTTTGCTGTGCAGAGTCGATTCTTTCCAAAGAGTCATAAGATAACAGTGTGACAGTATGCTTACATTTACTGCGCAACAGTAAATGTAAACACACAGTCAAACAGTAACGAAAATATGTTGTGTAAACACAAGAGTATTTCTAACCGATTAAGCTATTTTTTTAAATGCTCCCTAAAGTATGTTCCATAAGATAGTCTGCGATATGCATTCAGATCCTGAAAACTAAGTATAGAGAGTATAGTTTAAATGCTGCATTTCTGTAGAAATACTTTACTTTCCAAATTTTTGTTTTTTTCTACCCAAACTGTAAGTCGTTTTTCTCAAAACTATGACTTTCTTAACCAACGGCGGCTCCAAGGAGGGAGCGGTAGGGGTAATTGCCCTCTGCTCGAAAAAAAGCCCGGTGTAATTTTTTTTTCATAGCCTAAAATTATATAATCGTAGACCTAATACTAAATAAGTTTAAATTTGAAATGAGAGGATGTTTATTTCTTATATATATATATATATATATATATATATATATATATATATATATATATATATATATATATATATATATATATATATATATATATATATATATATATATATATATATATATTTATATATATATCTTTATATATATATATTTATATATATATAATCTTTATATATATATATATATATATATATATATATATATATATATATATATATATATATATATATATATATATATATATATATATATATATATAAATATATATGACAGGCGTTGGGTTTGCCTGCTCTAACATCTTTAAAATGCAGTCATCATCCACTACGTTGGTGGCGAGTGGGAATCGAATTGAACCATACCTCAGTCCACACTTTAAATTACTTTATTGAATTCTTCTTAAGAACACCACTCTCTAAGTCTTTTTCAATAGTTTGCCATTTTAACATTCGGCGACGCCGAGCAGGGCGACCGCACGCCAGCGTGTTACCAAATCAGTCTGCGTAGTTGTAGGTAAAAAATCGCGTGTCTACTCTCCTGGCACATGCGCAGAGCCCAATCTAGAATTTTCTACAAGCATTCTTCCCGCCAAACCAGTACATTATCTAAAAATAAACTCAGCATGGAACTCCATTCCACCGCAAATCGAAGGTCAATTACTGAAACGGGAAAAAAAACCTTTTCTCCCGACGCGTCTTGGCATCTGAAACTAGCGGCTTTAGCTCCACGAAAATAATTTATCCCGAAGCCCCCTTTAAGTTTAACTTAATTATTCTTTCCCCAATTAATTCCTTACATATATATATATATATATATATATATATATATATATATAAATATATATATATATATATATATGTGTGTGTTTGTGTGTGTGTGTAAGTAATATCTTTGACGGAGTAATGCTCAACAGGCCGGTGAACTCGAACCAATCCAGGTATCAGGTAAGAGACCTCAATTCACATCATGAAGTCATAGTATTTATAGTCGTCGGAACATTAAACAGTTGAAGGGGTAGACGAGTGGAGGCAGTCACTATGGCGAGAAATTAAGATCCGACACCATGAAAGGAAGAGGCAGTTTGGTCATAGTACAGTTTTTTATTCTTATAAATGTTGCTGCGCATCTTCTAACAGGATACGTCATCCAGAACAGTCCGGAGGCTGCCGGAACAGCACACCATAAAACAAAAGAACTTAGAGCTAAAAGTTGTGCATGTTTGTCCGACTCGAGCAGAACGCAAGAGACCCACGAAAACCCTAGGTTCATGCCCTGAGTACGGGCTAGCTGAACTTTTAATTGGTTAGAAATTGACACCTGACTTTAACGTGTCATGTGGTTATCGAATGTTCCACGACATTCGATCTTATATAACTGTTGTCCGCAAGTGGCTTTTAGGGGGAAAACTAATAGCTTAATTTGGTATATCTAGATCAAATACAAATTTAGGGATAATGTTCTGTTGCGGTAAGCAAAGTTAATGAAGGGAAACGTTATTGTTTCATATATATATATATATATATATATATACAGTGGAATCTCGATCTATCGTCTTTCAAGGGACCAAATAAAATGAACGATAAATGCGGGAAAACGATAGCTGCGGAAACATAACAAAGCAATATGACAGTTGGGACTGGATAAAATGAACGTCACATACGGAAAAACGATGGATCCGAAAACGATCGATCAAGATTCCACTGTATATATATTTATATATATACTATGTTATAGGACATATAAACATAAATTAAATATGTATTATTATTATTAATACTAATAATAATAATACATATTTAATTTAGGAATATAAGACATAGAAATATAAGACAAAGTTGAAAGTGAAAACCCAGCAAAAGCTCTATTATTACTTGCAGCCAGGAACTAAAATCATGAAAATATAAGTATTAAAAAGGTTTTCAGACAGCATCTGTTCATCAGCAGTGCCAATACTGTCTATAAACCAATGGATTGTTTCTGATGAGTATGATCTAAACAATAAACATACTTAGACATCGTACAAGCTATAAGAAAGAGAAGAATTGAATAAAAAGTTGCTCAATCAAAGAACACCAAGCCTGGAGCTAGACAAAGTTGGAGTTAGAGTAGAAAACCGCAAGAAGACTGATGTCACAAACCTTGCAACCATGGAGTTAATGGATACACAGATGCAGATTTACTATGGAGACTATGTTATAGGACATATGAACCTAAATTAAATATGTATTATTATTATTATTATTACTAAGAGTAAAATATTATTATTTATTATTTTTTTCTTGAGTATATAATTATTATTAATTTATGAGTATTATTTAGTATTAATGAGTATAATTTTTCAGTAGTTATTTTCACTTTATAACCTTATTTTATTTTATTACTAATTAATTGCATCAGAATATATATATATATATATTTAGAAATATATATATTTATAAAACAATCGTAAGAGATGTTTTTATAGACAAAATAATGTAGAAGAAAATATTCTAATCAAATCTAATAGGCCATACTAAAGAATATAGTACAGTTTGAGGAACATATCTTTTAATGTATTTTAATATTTTTTTGGATAATGTCCAATCGTATGCCTCATTAGCAAAGGAAAAGTATTTTTTTGTTTATTTCATTGTTATGGACGTGACCATAAATTTATTTAAAGTACCAGAAAAAGAAATCACGTTATCAGCATTTAATAAATTATATTCTAAAATTTAATCTTTGAAAATTCACCAAAAATCAGAAAATGAGGTTAAAGATTCGAAAAAAGATTTCATTTTAAATGAATTTTTATGATCTTTCTTGTGATATAAATTTCATAACCCTCAAATTATTATTTTAAATGCAAACTTAAAAAAAGTTACTAAAACAGCTTAAAAATTTTATTTTAAAAAATCTAAGAAGATTTTTTTAAAATCTTTCTTAGTGCACCCCTACACTATAAGAAGAATCGCCATGCAAAATTTCAGCCCTTTAGGTCCAGAGGTTTGGTCTGTGCGTTGTCAGTCAGTCAGTGAGTCAGTCAGTTACGGAACTGTTATATATATATATATAAAAATATATATATATATATATATATATAAGTGCAGGTTTTCCAACGATAACAACAACGACACTACTTTAGAAGTTAAAAATTTCGCTATACATGGTGTGGAAAACATGATTGTTTCTATTATCGATATAATAGCTGATCTACAACAACGCCTATGGTGGGAGAATATACACATACAGCAATTTAACTGTTTATTCCCTTATGGATTGAATTCTATACTATTTCGTCAATCACATTCAAATACTCTTATAGAGAACGCTGATGTGGTTGATGTGTATGACTACTTAATATATCCTTGTAATAAAAATAAAAATAATAATAAATATAGGAAACAACGAGGTGGTAGAAGGAAGAAACGCGCTTTTCAGGAAATACTACAGGAAATCTCTGACCTGGATAACGAATATAAATCTACTAATAAATTCAAAACATCATGGATTTAAAACTTGGTATATGGCATTAATGAAAAATGGCTAAAGTATAAATGGAACTATTGCAGTTCTAGTGAATTTAAACAGTTATTTAATGGTAACATAAATCACATTTATAGTTTTATGGACCTATTTAAAAGAAAAGCAAAGAAATGTGGTGTAATTTTAAACCAGTTGGATGACAATGGTAAAACCATCGAATACTGTACAATTTCATACATGAATAGTGGCTTTAATAATATTCAATTTTCAAATTATTTAATCAATTAGATGCGTTTTTTCCTATACGTAATATAAAACTAAAGGTTTCATATAAATATAATATTCCAACCAGCCGAAAAATATATAATTATAATGAAGTTTCTAAAAATTTAAATATTAATGATACTATCAACTGTTTATGTAATAATCATTCACCATTTTTTAATAAAACTTTTCAACATGTTATAACAGGTGATCTAGAAATAGTTAAAAATCGCGACTTAAAAAATGTTATGCTGAGGGGTACTGATTACCGTTTAGGCATAACAAAAAATGTATTACCCAAGGTTATACAAGATTTGGAGACTTTTATTTATAACATGGCTATTAAATATAGCTACCCGTTAAACTCTTTCGATGAATGGAGGTATTTACTAATCGGATTATTCAAACAACACTATAATATTTTTAAAATGAGAGGCAATATAAATAAAGTTAATTCATTGGAAAATATAAAAAGCGAGATAATAAATCTTCAAAAACATTTAGTTATTACTTATGTAGATAAAGTTAGTTCAAATTACGCATTTATATGTAAAATGTTTTTTCATGATTATTTAACCAATGTGTATAATGATACTACCATATATAGTAAAATAAATAAGTCTGAAAATGAAATTAATAACAAAATAAAAGCTTTATACCAAAAATTGGGTATTGACTTAAATAAAATTAATTACCCATATTTAATTATGGTATCTAAATTTCATAAAAATCCCATTAAATTTAGGACTATAACTGTAGGCTGTAATACTTATCTCAATATAGCCAACGATCAACTATTAAAAATTCTCAAAAAAGTTTACAGTAAAATTCATTCGGATGAATGTTATTTTATTAAAAATAGCTATGAATTGATAGACCAAATTAAAACATTAACAGACATAACCTCAATTAACAGTTACGATTTTCAAGATTTGTTTAACAACATTAATTTGGAGGATTTATATGATATCATCATGGCATTCTATGAGAAATATGACCTACAAGAATTTATAACCAGAAATAGGTATAAAACACTATTACAGCTGGTTCTTTATGAAACAGTATTATTTAATGGAATATGTTATTTTAAACAAATAAGAGGCATACCCATGGGGGGAGGGTGTTCTTCCGCCCTTGCGGATCTGTATCTGCATCAATATGAAACAGGAACATCGTTACAAAATGACATGTTTTATTTTAGATATGTTGATGACGTAGTGATATTTTTTAAACAGGATTCACATTGTGTAACTTTTAGCTTTTTTCCAAAGAGTCTCAAACTTTTAGAAACTGATCAAAATATGGATAAAAGTATTTTTTATTAGGACTTATGTTTGAGATGTGAAGATGGAAATGTAAAATATAGTATATACGATAAGCGTGATAGCTATACATTTCCAATTAACAAAATGCTATCATGGCACACATGCCTCCATAAAAATGTTAAAAATAATGTAATAGTCAATCAATTCCTACGTAACTATAAATTGAACAGCGATAAAGATAAATTAGTGTATGGAAAATTATAAAATTGGCTAAACTAAAAGAATGTCCAAGAAATTTTGTAATCAATATCACTAGCAATTTTTTGAAAATACCCAGGAAACATTGCATTAATCGAATATTTTAACAAAATTGAATCAAAATTGGAATAAATCTTAAGACATATAAAAAAGTTCTTCAGGTGATGGAGGGTGGTATTTGCGTGTACAGGTGAGAGCATTATTCCTCTAAACACCTATTTTTATATATTGTTACTTGGATTTATCCTGAGCTATTTTGTTTTGTATTTTGTATTGATCTAGTGTATAGGTATAGATTCTGACTTGGTGAATTCATTTTCTTTTTGTGATCACTTTAATATGTGTTGGTTATAAGGCTTAAATGTTTAAATTTACATAGTGATAGATTAACTGTTTTCTATTTCATTCCTTTTGTCTATTTTATTTGTTGTAGTTGGTTATCAACTCAATAGTTAATTCTGGGCTATATTCTTTTTAAGTATTCTTTTTCATTTATAGTGTCTTTTTTGTTGTCATTATTGTGTTGTACATTTTAGTTAGATTGTTCAACTTCTTATTTTCTTGCTGTCAGTTTGGCTAAAGGCACTGCTATATAATTAGGGAATGTACCAGACCACCGAGAGTGTTGCCATGGCACATAAACATGTTTAATCGGAGAGGGGTGGTCACAGCTCCCCCCGGTCACTTAGGTACATCTCCATATTAGTATTCTTTCTGTGGGATTTTTCCAATTGTTCGTACTGCTGCTGTCCGGTTTTTGACTTTTTCTTTTTATGTTTTTAAATATCAAACTTTAATATTAAAATATATATATATATATATATATATATATATATATATATATATATATATATATATATATATATATATATATATATATATAACCCTAAGAGCCGACGTTGCCCTTCCCTCAAAATATCTGGACTGGAGTCGCCCCTGATCCACACTGTATTTTTATAACGCTGTATGTTTCTCATTTCCCAACCAATCGAGCTGATTTTTCTTTAATTACTCCCCAGTGTCTGCTTCCCAACTTAAGGAAGTAACCTCTTCCTGGGCTGCATGACACTTATATTTATAAACTTTAAACGGTAATTTCACCACACACTTTCTAATCGTTTTTCATTTCAACACATGAATAAAAAAACCCCAAAACTCAGTGAAGTTACACGGATTCACAATCCACCCAGAAAAAAGAATCCAGACAATCGCTCCGGTTCCGAGACATAAATCAACTTCTGCACCCTGTTCTTATTTTCAGCACACTGTCACATTCCACGCTGCCATGCGAGCGGGGGTAAAATATGTAGCGAAGTCTGTTTTAAAAGAAATATGTACATGCCCATAGTCGTAACAGCATCTCCCCGCACACACTTACTGTTCTCAGACTCACCTTTAAGGCGGTTGTTGCTTTAAATATCCCCTCATTCTACTTTTCCCCCATTAGTAACCTCTTGCGGTAAGACGGTTAGACAGTCAGGGTGAATGACGTCCGTGGATGCATTTTTCACTGAATATGAACTTTAGGTTCGATCTCAAAGGGAAAGGAGGAAAAAACATAATAATACAACACGCTCTGCAATCTTTTTCTATGCTTCCAGAAAGAAGTTGTTTTTCTTTGTGCAAGCAAGGAATCAAATTAAACCAAAGCCCTGAACGAAATATTTTCGCTGTCTTATGAAATTTTCGTTTCCAATTTAAGGTACAGTTTCATGGGTTACATGACAAATAACAATAAAATCTTATCTTTGAGTAAATAAGTCTAACACACATGCAGTTTTACATTATTTCAGCATTTCGTAGCAGAATTTTTTTTTTTATAGAAAAGGGTGTTTCAGAATTGTGAGAAGTCTCAATGGCCTCGTATCCTTGGTGTTGCACTAGGAATCTATATTCGTCCCGGGAGCCCTTAAGCTCCCGAAAAAGGGAAATTATACCCCTCCTCTCTATCTCCTACATGAAAACACAACTTCTTAAAATATACATTATAATTAAACTGATGCCTACATGTTTCAAATTAATTAATTATTCATTGTCATGCCGAGGAGCAATAAGTCTGATTATCATTATGAACAATCCCCAAGTGTATTTGTTCATAATGACTATCACACCTAATGCTCCCCGGCCTGACGATGAACTCCCCAATATAATTAAAGGATAGCTATATGTTTCGAAACAATTAATAGTTCACCGTCAGGCGGAGGAGCAATAGGTGTGATTATTACTATGAACAATTCCCAAATGCATTTGTTCATAATGACTATCAAACCTAATGCTCCCCGGCCTGACGATGAACTCCCCAATATAATTAAAGGATAGCTATATGTTTCGAAACAATTAATAGTTCACCGTCAGGCGGAGGAGCAATAGGTGTGATTATTACTATGAACAATTCCCGAGTGCATTTGTTCATAATGACTATCACACCTAATGCTCCCCCGCCTGACGATGAACTCCCCAATATAATTAAAGGATAGCTATATGTTTCGAAACAATTAATAGTTCACCGTCAGGCGGAGGAGCAATAGGTGTGATTATTACTATGAACAATTCCCAAGTGCATTTGTTCATAATGACTATCACACCTAATGCTCCTCGGCCTGACGATGAAATTTCCAAAATGTGATTGCCACTATGAACAGTTTATGAGGTGTTTAATAGTGACAATCACATCCAATGTTCCTCGGCCTGACAATAAACTATAAATTAGTTTGTTGCATGTAACTATCCCTTGAATTGTACTGCGAATTTTAAAAAGTATTGTGCACCTGCCTACCGCTCCCATTCTCATGGGGCTGTCGACAGGTTAGTTTGATTACGCCTATTTTCTTCTTCTTGGAAATTATGCAAATTTCAAGACTGGCTTATGGAACTTCTGTTCATCTCATTCAACTACAGGAAAAGGTTCATCATTTTCAATGTACCACCGGAAATGGTTGATTGGTTGAGAACGCTTTGGTCATTTTATGCAACACGAGGGCTTACAAGACTGAGACCAACTGCTTAAAGCCAATTCCGAACGGCTACAAACATCCATGTTAACATTGGGACTCGAACTCACAGGCTTTGGTACCAAATGCCACCATCCTAGCCATTCGGCCATCGCCCGCCTGAAGCACCGGAAATGGATAATTAGATTTTCAGTGTCTTGCGTTACTTCCAATTGTCCAATTACTGAAGCAACAATTATTAACTATAAAAACTTTGAATATAAACTTTTTAGATCCTTTGTTTTAAAATTATCAAAAAAAAGTTGTTAATCGAATGCTAACATTCATTTTTAAAATTGCATATCATATCAAATTCAAATTACATAAAATTACTAGAAATAATAAATGCAAAAAAATAAACAAATAAATGTATGGTGGCTCGGGTATACCACCAATATTGTAGAAGCCAAGTTAATCACTCTAAACTCATTAACAAACTTAACAACTTTATTCACAAAGTAATAGTACAGGCAGACTACGCCGACATACACAACATCCTTAAATTATGGCGCGAACCTGCTTTGATAAAATCAACTTTAAACATCTCGAGAGGTCTAAAAGAATTTGTGATAAATCGTAAATGAGGGAGCCATCGCCTCAGCCTCAACTTAAACACATCAGGCAAACTGACAAATGACTAAAACAAACAAACCGAAAAAAACCTAAGAACCTCTGTCTCCCATCTGTCTGGCTATGGCTTATAACTGCTTACGCAGCCAATCAGAGTTTGCTATGACGTTTGCTGCTTCGAAGCGATTCAATGCATAAGTTAACGTGATTCATTGAATATTTAATTAGTAATTAATCTTTCTAAAATGTAATCGGAAAATTTATACCATGGAGCACCACAAATGCATGAAAAACATGTTGCAAACTAATTACCTACAAACTACATCGTCTTTCTGTACTCTTTTTGTACTAATATTTGCAAAACGATGTGAGGAAGTGCAGTTCTCATAACTAGCAATGTTATCAAACTGAATAATCATTGATTTTTTTGCATTGTAATTTCGGTGTGGTTTTAAAGTAAAACTAACTATTTAAAAAGAATGACAAGTGGATACATATCGGCTTCTTTTAATTAATACACATAAATCTCTTTAGTGACACTTTTAATAAATTTCTTGATCATTTATACACGATCCTTAAAATGTACTAAAAACAAACTTTAAAGAATTTCAAAGTTTTTTGTTAGATCATCTCATATTCCCAAGCCTAAAAATTCTAAAAAAAATGTGAATATTCCAAATTTACGAAAATAAAAGAAGCATGGTATGCATAAATCATTTTCCGAATATAAATTTTTTTAAGGAATTTCTAAGAATTTGCAAGTTTTAAGAGTATAATTTGGCGCATTAAAAAATAAATTAAATCCAAGCTCTGTAACTAAATGCATCTTTAACGAAATCAGTTAAAATATGTATCTAAATTACTTTATCACTTTCTATAAAATGTTAATTAAATAATTTTGCTTTGTTTGTTTTCACTAAATGCACGCTCACACACACACACACATATATATGCATCTATTTATTTATATAAACATATTTTAATTTATTATCTTCTCCTTTTGATTTCCTCTAAAAGGTTCGAATAAAACTTTTTTAAAATTGAAATAAGTTTTCATATATTCGCGATTTCAAATTAGAACAATTTTATAATTTTTACGATAAATTTTTAATGAATATTCTGCAACGAGAAATTATTTATACGAATGGAACTGATTAAACTAAGAACATTCATATTTATTTTCATTTTTTCAGCTTAGCAATAAATATATTATCATTTAAGTTCGAGAATATAAATTATTTTGCATTAAAAAGCAAAGTATAAAGTCTCAAATGGGACTGAATACAATCGCATTTAAATCTCGAGTTGTATTTAAACCTCAGCCGGCAATATCCGACGAAAGTGCTCTTGCAATGGAAATTGAACACCACAATATGAAACTGAGAATAATCTGGTGCTTCTGTGTTTGTTTTGATTTGCCTTTTTTGTTCAGTAGTTAAGCTTTGAATATGAAATATTGCATACTACAGACAAAAAGAGATCGTTTTAAAGTCTTTTCAAATACAAGGATTCTGAACAAGCTTTGATCCTTCTTTTTAAATCAACGATTGTATGTGAAATCTGTGAAATCATTTTCGGTGTTTGCGGGCACAGAGAATCATGTGCCTTTGGTGCATTATAATTCCATGATATTCGAGATCAAAATATTATTAAGAATTGGTAAAAATTATTTGACGTTTGCTAAAGCTGTCTTGTAAAGCTGTGGTTATTTATAAAGCTGGTTTAGAGACGAGCTCGGCAGCCAATGTTTCAGATAGTATAAGTACCTATCTGGATGTGTGCATTTTTGATTTTGGGCATTAGTTATGATCTCTGTATTACTATCTACCCTAAAAAGAGTTCCTAATTTAAGAGTTGTTTTCACCTCAGCATTAAATAGGGTATAAGATGAGATACTTCAAGTCACAAATTACAATAATATAAACAATTCAACACCAAACAAAAAAATTAAATAGCGGGAATAGACTGCCAAACAAATTAACTTAAAACCTACCCTAGCGTTGAAAACTTATAACATTTCAATAAAAGATTGCGGAGTTGCAGCAACTCCTTATATTGAAAATGGACAAATATAGCTAAAAATTCCAACAGAGCTATGAAGAACTAGGGTAGAAATTGGCTGCTCTTTCACCATAACTGTCACTCACCGTATTAGGGTATGTGTGCACCTTTGCATCAGTCTTTTCATTAGGATTGTATGTGTACTTGCATATATAGTGGGTTGAGCCCTTAGTGCAAGTTGTCAGTGTCTTTTCATTTTCTTTTGACTATATGTTTCAATGGGGATCTCGGGGCCTTGGAATGTCTTTTGGTTATACCTGCATCCTTTTCAGAAAATTCCCCTTGAGGTAACTGATTTGGTTTGGCTCCTTGATGACGAGACCAGTCGGTTACCTCAATTTCTGGTTTAGTTCTGGCACTACTACATAATCTTGCCTTTGGTGCATGGAGCCCTGAGTGTTTGTTTTCTGTTTGTTTTATTGTCTACATCCTTACTATAATTATCTAGCTCTGTTGGATTTTTTAGTTATATTTATACTTTAGGTCATTTATAGAGCTGCGATTTTAATTAGGACACGAGACACCGGAAACCAATGATTCAGACAATATGAATAATTCACTAGCTCTGTACAATTTTTGATTACGAGCATCAGCTTTCGACTCTGTTCATATTACTATCTACCTTAAAAAATATCCCTAACTTAAGGATTGTTTTCTCCTCAGCATTCACTAATGAATAAGAAAAGATACATTAATTCCTTCATGGAGCTACGGTTTTAAATTGGAGACAAAATATCTGGAGCCAATAATTCAGACAAGTATGAGTAAGTACTAGCTCTCGGATCTGTTTATATTATTATCTACCTTGAAAAATATCCCTAACTTCAGCGTTTTTTCTCCTGGATATTTTAAACAGCCTAAGATTAGATATTTTAAGTTATTTATAGAACTACTGTTGAAGATTGGAGAAAAGACCTCTGTAGCCGATGATTCAGATGATATGAGTAATTGTATGACTCTGTACGTTGTTGATTTCAAGCATTAGCTCTAGGCCTTGTTGATATCATTATTCACCTTACAAAAGATCCTAGACTTCAGAGTTTTTTCTCCTAAGCATCAAACATCGTATAAGAGGAGATACCAATCTGTTTTCAATACACCCACAAAATAGTACACGTAATTTATTCAATGATACTCGAATCATGTAGACACTTTTTTCTCAATATTAAAGGAATCATAACAACTCTCTCCGTTTTGTAAACTACACATTTCAAGTAATATGCAAATTAGTGACTATGTCTCGAGATTAACAAGAAAATATTGATACCTGATTCTCGGGAATTTATAAGTCTATACGATGTATAAGAAGATGTATAAGATGTGTATAAGATAAGAGACCACTAGGTTTATGATCCGCCAACAAACACGCAAGAACGTTAGGTAAATGATACTCAGATCATGTAGACTTTTTCTTTTCTGAATATTAAAGGAATCATAACAATCCTCCTACTTTTATAAACTCCAAATTTCTAGAAATATGTAACCTAATGGTCGTGCCCGGGAATTCGGTGTGGAATCTAGAGATTTTTTGAGAAAATCTTGATTTCTCATTCTTGAGAATCTTATGTTCTTTATACTTTGGGATTACCAAAACCTAAACTCCCAAAGCATAGGAAGGAAACTTGGAAATTTAATAAAAATTATGTGCAATTATTTCCTTTTTAATTCCAATGTTTCTTAACATGTTAATCGCTACGCTGATTGTGGTCGACTTTTCATTCAGGACATATAAAGTATAAACGAGATAACGAGAGAAAGGAACTAATAAACTAAAACGAATGCAAACATACATAACATATATATATATATATATATATATATATATATATATATATATATATATATATATATATATATATATTTATACAGTGGTACCTCGGCTTACGAGTTTAATTCGTTCCATGACTTAGCTCGTAACTCGAAATACTCGTATCTCGAATCAATTTTCCCCATTGAAATGAATGGAAATGCCATTAATTCGTTCCGGGTTTCCCCAAAACACCGCAATTTTTTGCTACATGTTTTAAAATTAGAAAAAAAACGTGCTTATAAACGACGAACATTGTATAAAAACGCAATACAATAAAATGTACTGGAGTAAATTTGTTTTATTAAGTGTAATATACAACATTTACCTTGGAGATCAGACTTGAAGATGCTGATGGAAGAGGAGGAGAAAGGTTGAACTGAAAAATTAAATCTTATTCGCTGATTTTTCATATTTTGGCCCCGCTTTCCTCACTTTCGCTTTTATTACCAGCTACTCTCTTAAAGTGAAAGAGTGAGACACGGAAGCTGGGCGATTGTTGCATCGTTCACTGTAACTGTAATGTCCAGATTCTTCTTTCTGAGAATCCGAAGACCGTTTTCTCAGAATCCAATCTCTCGGTTTAAGACTATATAGTAGTCTCAGAATAATATTATACAACTGTATAATAATTGTACATAAAGGTTATAAACATTATATCCTTCTTGTGTTCTCATTTGATGAGCACGTAACTTGGCATTCGCTGCTCAAACTAGAGGTGAGATATCTGAAGCTTGCTCGTAACCCAAAATATAGCTCGTAACTCGAAGCAAAAAATCTACCGAGAGAATGCTCGTATCTCGAAAAACTAGTAAGTCGAGGTACCACTGTATATATATATATATATATATATATATATATATATATATGTGCCGAAACTTTCCAGTAAACCAATCCACTACATTAGTTCTACTTTTAGAAAAAAAGTGGTTGTAAAATAGGCACTTTTAAATACAGGGTGTCT
This sequence comes from Dolomedes plantarius, assembly GCA_907164885.2. Taxonomy (NCBI): domain Eukaryota; kingdom Metazoa; phylum Arthropoda; class Arachnida; order Araneae; family Dolomedidae; genus Dolomedes; species Dolomedes plantarius. The sequence continues at coordinate 176,083,998 of OU015495.1, read as the reverse complement.
ATAAAAGAACTCCGGGGTTTTAAAAATTCATATCTCACTAACTATAAAAGATAGCAAAATTTAGTCAATTTCTCTGAAAAGAGTAGCTCAAAAAGTTTTACTCATACCAATTGGGAATGTTTGTATCAACTGTTGGCGGCGCTGCAGGGCGTTGACTTTGAAATGACGTCGCGAAATTTGAAATGATGGCGACTCCGCAACAAAAGGCTCAATGTGTTAGTTGGCTCATAGAAACGAAGTCTGTAGTTACCGTACAAAGAAACTTTCGACGTAACTATGGTGTTAACCCGCCTTCTGACAAAACCATTGTTCAATGGTTCAGTGCATTTAAGGAAACAGGAAGTGTTTTGAAGCAAAAGTCGCCGGGTAGGCCGAGTGTGTCTCAAGAGAAAGTGGACAGAATCCGAGCTTCATGCCTTCGAAGCCCTAAGAAATCGTTGACAAGACGCAGCCTGGAGTTGGGGTTACCAAGATCAACTGTCGGTAAGGTACTTCATAAAAGACTAGAAATGTAGAATACCGTTTACACGTCTGCCGTGCCACTAACGGGGCTCATATAGAACTTTACTAAGTGTTAAAAAAACTTGAAAATGTAAGCTTTTCAGTCATGTATAAAACATGTATGTTTTTTATTTCATTAAAATATTTTGCCTCAAAACCCCGGAGTTCTTTTATAGACACCCTGTATAATCATCCACTTGTGTCTTTTACTGATACAGTTTTAAATGTACTGTACAAAAAACCGAACAAAATGAGAAACACGTTTTCGTACTATTGTTTAAAAAGTGTCTCGTTATTGATTGACATTTAAGATTTTTGACTGAATACTACTGCACCATCTAATGTTAATTAAACAGGACATTCAAAATTTGAAATATATACTTCGTAAAATGCGAATATCTTCATTTGTGTCCTATGATATATCATTCATGTCCTATGATGATCCTTCATTTATGTCCTATGATATAATGCGAATATCTTCATTTATGTCATAAAGTCATACCACTATTTTAGCAATGTTTATTTAAAGAAAACATGTGGAAAACGTTTATACATTTTTTTAATTGGAAACTTCTATTAATATATATACGACAAACAATCAATCAATATCAATATATATATATATATATATATATATATATATATATATATTGATATAATTAAGTAAGTAGTAGTTTTTTCAACTTTCTGCTAGCTTAACTACTAGTTTAATTATTCTGTTAAGTGTCTTTATTTTCAATTATTACATATCTCCTATGATGTTAGTGATGCTCATGTAATTCTTTCTATGCTCTGTGGCTGTGGTATTGATAATATGTTGAGTTAAAGTTTAGTTAACAATCCATTGGTTTTTAGACAGTATTGACACCGCTGATGAAGATATGCTGTCAAAAACCGTATTCATACTTATCTTTACATGTTGGATGTTCCTGGCTTCATGTAGCTTTAGAGCTATTACTGGTTTTATCTTTCATCTTATTCTTATTCTTATTTATTTATTTATTTATATATATATATATATATATATATATATATATATATAATCGATATAATTCATCACTATATTTCAGTAATATATAAACGAGAAACGTTATATTAGAATGTCAAAATAGTGGCACTTTCCGAAAGTAACTGGAAGTAGCAGCACGGCCAAATGGTTAAAGAACTGGGTTTTTGTCCGGCAGGTCGTTGGTTCGAATCCAGTCAGTAACTTCTGGTTTTACTTTCATTCTAAATTATGTAACCTTTCGAGGAAGTTCTGGTGATGGCTGAAGGGCTAGGGAGCTGGCATTCGGTTCATATCCTGTGGGTTCGAGTTAAACTGTTGGCATGAATGGATCCGGAATTGGCTTTAAAGTGTAGGTTCCGGTCTAATTAGCCCTCGTGTAGCAAAAAGTTGACGCTCCAAACCTGTTTATGTTAATTTACCTAATTTCAATATTTCTAGCAATTTTTTAAG